>OZ014514.1:8170764-8798264 GCA_963966075.1 Aphodius sticticus
CTGTCTATCCTCCCTCCTCAGATATTCAATACAATCTTTCCTCATCTCCTGCTCGTGCTGATGTCTACTTATACAAAAATTCTACAAAAATTGGTTGGCATACCATAAAACAGGAATAAGTCATATAAAAATAAAAAAAAATCAACTATATTAGAGCGTCGATAATCCGAACTAATTGGGACCGAACGGGGTTCGGATTATCAAATTGCTTGGATTACCAAATATTGCAGCTAAATGGAAAATACGACTATTGGATACAAATGTAAAACAACAATTAAAAGTAACAGTGAGTGACAAACTCTTAATTGTAGCAGCTCTGTAGCTCTACAGTTGATCCCGGATATGCACCCACATCTCGGGTTTAAATGGATCTCGTCTCTGCAAAGATAAATAATCAGTATAAGTAACGATAAACAGTATTATTATTTAAGTAAGTACGTAGGCTTTTACGGCCAGAATCATTTAGAAAATAAACTGCTTCCGGGTTATGCCGTGTGTCAAGATTTGTAAATGCTGACGTTTCGCGAACCATGTTGCTTACTTCTTCAAAGCTAATTGAATACTGAAGACCTACCAAGAAAATCTCCCTCATATACCTAAATTTACATCTCACTGCGCACATCTGGAGCTTCCGCTCCCATGTGCTTTTCCACCTGACCGCGTGAGGATCGATTTCCAGACCCTACTAAAGTCAGTACCGTCCTCGCGATTGATGGTGTCAGCATGTTTGTAAATTTCGATGGCTTCTCTAATAAGCGTTCGATGATAATTACCCACCCTTGCCAACATCTTCACGTCATGGAAATTCCCAACTCGTGGCAGTGTTGAGCAACAGCGGACTGTTGAATATTGCGTAGCCGGGTGTCTCTACTGTGCTCCTTGACTCGACATTCGATACTTCGTCCTGTCTGTCCTACATAGCATGTTCCACACTCACATGTTATCTTGTATACCCCTTCGTTCTTCAGGGGTGGTGTGATATCCTTTGGGTTAGGCAAAAGCTCCTTTACCTTTTCTGGTGCTCTGTACCTTACCGTGATACCCGATTTCTTCAGTAATCTACCGATTCTTTCTGATACCCCACATACGTATGGTAAGCAAGCGAACCCTCTTTGACTCTTGCCGCTCCTCTGAGACTTGCGGTTTTCTTTGAGTGATACCCCGTATGTCAGACGGTGTAGGTCTTCAGGCATAACTCTGAAGCATTTTATTTTCTAAATGTATTATTATTTAGTTCTCTAACCTTTCAAACACGCGATAGTTTTGTTTTCAACAAATTGGTGGACGTCCACGCACGTAATCCCCAACTTAATACATAAAGCTGCAATAAACGAGCTGAATTCCTGTAAATAAGTAAATGTTATATTACAAGTTTTTGGCATTGCAGAAAAATGTGTTACCTTTACTACAGGGGCTTTCTTGCATGGCGGTATTGTACAAATTACAAGGTTTTCAATCTGAAGTTTTTGTACAACAGTCACCAAATGTTTAAATTCTGTCATCATTTGTTTTGTGGACCTTCGACTAATGGGTTGGGTTGGGTTGTCATCATTTATTTTGTGAACCTTCGACTAATGGGTTGTCCCCCAACGCACAAGCTCGCCGAAATCTTCACATTTCCACTTCTAAATGTGGAAACACTTGCAAAGCAAATCATTTCATTAGACATGAGTAAATTCAATTTTATTTACCTACACAAAATAAAAGCTTAGGACATGTCCTTCAGTTAAATGCGGTACATTATTTCGTTCATTTTATGTAAGTAATAGACTATTATTTATTATAAAGATGAAAAGTTTTCGTTCGTCTCCATGTGTTAAAAAAAATAAAGGAAAATATATATTTATGTAGGATATGAGAGGGCTGTGCGGGGCTGTCACTGTCGTTTCTGGGGATACAAGCTTGTCAGATAGACAGATTAGAACATGATTAGAAGTTAGAAGTTGTTAATTGAAAAAGTTCTCATGTATTATTGTTGTTAAAGAAGATAATAAAAGATGTTAAGAAGTACTGGAGTTTTCCTGCAGAGTCGACATTTCTACTGATTCCTACATTTTGGGGGCTCGTCCGAAGAGAGTCAAGAGAGTTTGGATTACGCAGCTGCGGTTGGCGTAAAGGATAGAAGAGAGGTGCGTACGAGATTAAGAAACGTGAGTCAGAGAGAGGGATTGCGCAGCTGAGGTTGGCGTAGAAGAGGATAGAAGAGAAGAAGATGTCTGCTTTGCGTGAGTTTAAGAAGATAGACAATAGTTTAGTACATGGGAATTTAAAGGTTGTCAAGGCGATTCACCTTATTGTTTTTGGTCACGAGGGCCAAGGTAGAAAGACAAGACAGAATTTGAAGGATTTCATTTTAGTAAAAATTCGAATGAATATTTACAAAAGCTTCAACAAATAAAAAATACATTTGAGTTAAAGGATTTGGTATTAGTTTGTAGCGTTTTGGGATTAAGCTATGGTGGAAATATAGATCAGGTTGCAGAAAGAATCTGTCTATTTCTTAATGATCTGAACGCGTCAGAAACAGAAGACGGCGATGAAGACGATATCTATGAGAGCGATGAAGAGAATGAAGATGATGATTTGGTGGTGAAGGTAGAAGGTTCTTCAGGCTACAAAAAAAGTGAGAGGCCCCACGTAATTGCCGAGAAGTTGGAAAAACGTGACTCGTTTACGTTTGGAGACATTGAAGGTACAATCAAACCTTTTGATGGAAAAGATGATTATCCGGTTAACACGTGGTTAAACGATTTAGAAGAAGTAGCTGAAATGGTTGGATGGAGTGATCTAGAAAAACTGATATTTGCTAAGAAGATGATGAGGGGGTTAGCAAAATTATTTATACAGTCGGAGCGAGGAATTAAGTCATGGGATGTTTTAAAAAGAAAACTTAAAGTGGAGTTTGAAGTTAAAGAAAGCAGTGCACAAGTCCACAAACTGCTGATGTTTCGGAGGAAGAAAAGGGACAAATCTGTCCAAGAATATGTATTAACAATGAGAGAAATTGCTAGCAGAGCTAACGTTGAGGTAGAAGCAGTGATACAATACATCATTGACGGTATACAAGAAGAGAGTTCAGCCAAAATTGTTTTGTATGGTGCTAGAAATTTCAGCGAATTCAAAGAAAAAATTAGATTGTTTGAGGAGATAAGACGGAAAGAGTTGTACAATAAAAGTAGAAAAGAAACCAATTTTGGAGGTAAGAGAGACTTCAAGGAAGAAGATAAATTAAAAAGTTTTTCCCAAGATACATGCTTCTACTGCAAAGAGACTGGACATAGAAAGTTTAACTGTCCTAAGAGAAACGGAGTAGAATGCTAAATCGAAATATAGTTAAGGATAGAGGGAGAAAATGGACGTACCTCAGCCTGTGCTGAATATATAAACAGATGGGTTGAAACGACAGCAACAGCAGCGAATCTGAGTCAGATTCGAATGAGGATGGCCGAGTGTAGGATATGAGAGGGCTGTGCGGGGCTGTCACTGTCGTTTCTGGGGATACAAGCTTGTCAGATATACAGATTAGAACATGATTAGAAGTTAGAAGTTGTTAATTGAAAAAGTTCTCATGTATTATTGTTGTTAAAGAAGATAATAAAAGGTGTTAAGAAGTACTGGAGTTTTCCTGCAGAGTCGACATTTCTACTGATTCCTACATTTATACTTACGCAGAGCCACTTTCTGTAATCGGCACAAGATACTACACCCATAAAAACAATATTCGCCATAATTATTATGCTTCTTAAGTGAGAACTGAACTGAAGTTCACAAAGAACAAGAATGTGGATCTAACTTGATGTTCGTGATAAGAGGCCAGGGTTAAACCCTTTCTGCCTCGACTTGAGCGAATGTTGCGCAAACTTGGCCGCGCAATGGAATTGAGTTTAGTTTGAACTGTATGACGAGTTGCAGATCCAGGTAGCAAATGCAGGGAGGCAGGTTTGGATTTCGCGGACTAGCGGTTCCAGGATATGATGCAGGTGTTGGTTTTTGGTGACCCATGCTATGTTGGTTGGTGACGGATGTTTATCGGCAGTCTGGGCATAGGTGCGTTTGGGAAAGACATTGTGGGTGGGGCTTGATGGTTTAGACCAGCGTTCTTCAACCTTTTTACGCCTGCGGGCCGGCAAAAGTAGGAGAAATATTTTGCGGACCGGCTGACGATTAAGGGGTAATACCACCCCTGGGGTGCGTTCAGATTGACTGGGCGTTTGTCGGGTAAACGACGGGTGGGTAAACGTCCGGCAATAGTCATTACTCTGTCAATCTTAACGCTATTTAACCACCCGAATTCTCACCTACTCTCTCATTTGTGTTTGACACTGTACAGACGACATAACCTACAATTGCAGTCAAATTAGTTATATTTAAACCGGTGTTAAACGGTGTTGCTGTAAAATAAGCAAAACTAACAAAGAACCAAGAACAAGCACAACTACCCTAAAGAACATCATACAACCTACTTAAATAAATGAAAAAAATATTTATTGATACAAATTGCAAACAACATTCCAAATAAAATTAAAACAAAACTTGGAACCGGTGGTAATGGATTTGGAGCTTTTTGATGGTGGTCCTAGCTCGAGCGATGAGGAAATGGAATTTCTACGTCAAGAAAATCCAATTATTCGAACGATTCCTTCTCGATTTCAGAACTTTTTAGAAGTGACAGTAAATAACTGTAATGACAAAGAATTTCAACAACATTTTAGAATCAAGAGACAGGTTTACAATCAGTTGTTGGTTAAATTAACACCAATTTTGCAACGAGATGAAGGTGGTTCAGGAAGGTCGCAAATACCAATTGATCGTCAGACTGTTCTGTGGTTACTTGCAACCCCAGATAGGTAAAGATTTGATTAAAGTTCTAGTGGTATTTGTTTCTAAAGTTTTTGTTTTGCAGATCAGTTCTATCGAGTTATACGAGCCTTAAATGAAATAGCTCCTCAAATGATGCCCACAAGGGAAGACAGACAAAGAAATAAAATTTCTTTCAGAGCAATGGCAGGATTACCAGGAGTAATTGGAGCCATAGATGGAACATACGTACCAATAAATTGGATTAATATTTATATCCTGGGCAGTCAGGCAGAAATTGTTAAGTGCAAATGACATCCACAAAAAAGAACGAATAATCTTGTGAATATGTCATTTGGACTTGATGATTTCTGCCGGAATGCCCTCGATATCTATAAACATAAACTATAGAATAAAATATTGTACACATGTTAACATTTAATATAATTTTTTTTTAAATATTCATACTTCATCTGATTTCAGAGTTTCTGCTAAATCTTTCAACACAGCAATGCCTTCCTTTAATACTGCGATACTTTCTGCATGCCGTCTATTTCGCCCCTCCTCTCTCTCCCTGGCAATCTGAATATATAAGTCTGGTTCTGGTCTCGTAGCCTTACGCTTTCTTCCTCCTTTTGCTGTTGAGTTATGTTCGATACTCTTATTTTCTACGATGGCAGCATTACGACTTACAGGTGTTGTTTTCGCATGTTTCCTCCTCCGTAACAAGTTTATCCAGATTTTCTACACCCTTTGAAGAAGAAGCTATCGCTACCGGAGCAATATTATGATCTTGTCCAAAAATGTCATCCATCTGGTTGAAAAATTCAAAGTTGATCTGTTTAGCACCAGTACAGCGATTACTCATGTTATCTTTTTTCTCAGTATATTTTTTTTTAAATATTTAAACTTATTACGGCATTGATCTGCTGTATGGGTTTTTACATTGTCGGAAATGATTTGCCACACTTTATCATTTCTGATTGTAGTGGATTTTATTTTGTTTTGATTTTCTTTATATACTGCTATTAAGTGTAGTATCTGGGTTTTAGTCCAAGATACCCGTGAAACTTCATTCGTATTAACAATTTCCGCTGCTTGTTGGTTTCCAGATGTTGTTGGATTGATATTAAATTTTTCGAACACAACGTCCTTGCTTATTAACACCAATTCGCCATATAAAGTGAGAAAATGCATTATTATAACAGTAAAATTCAAAGATGTAACATTTATAAGTATGTACCTGCTTTACGTTGTAAAAGAGCGTTGTTTCCTTGTAATAGTGGTTGCCCAGTGGCGTCAAGGCCTAGTTGAAAACGTAACTCATCAATTACCTCCATTGTTAAAATAATTATGTACGTAGGGGAAGGTGTTGTACCTCGGACCAATTTTTATATTATCTAACGTATCATTTTTCTACGTAATATTTATACAAAAAACACAGGGACATAAAATAAACCACTCAATTAACTAAATATTTATTGGTTAGAAATTAGACTAAAAATATTTCATGTGGGCAAAATAAATATTAAAGCAAACTATTACAAATGGTCCAAGGTACAATACTAGTCATGTACCTCGGACCATAATATATTGTACCTTGAACCAGTACCAAAAAATGAAATAATAATACATTTCAACAGAAACAAAGCTGTTATTCTAATTGCTTGGTAAGTATACAATCATATAAACCGGCATTGGCGGCTATTGTACATTATAACCTGTAAATTTAACATCAAATCGTAAGATTGTATTAGTACGTGATGTTCCAATGTCTCTATGCGGTGATGGCAGTTTACATATAATGTCTTCATGTACAAAATCATAAGTTTTTTTTGAGTTATTTAAAAATCTGTTCGAATTTGAAACTCTGCTTAAATATCTCAGCTCTTTATTATGATTCTCACCGTTAATTATTTCAGCAAAAAAGTAGGCGACTGATTTTTTTCCTGGCACTTTTATTAAAACAAAGTCACCTTTCCTTAGGGTTTCCAAAGCATTATCTTTGAATAATTCTTGAGCAGTTTCTTCACCGGCTTCTTGGTCACTAGAAGGAAGCGATACACATTCGTCTGATTCCGACTCTACTATTTTTTTGCTTAGGTGTAGTTTTCTTTACATGTAGTTTGGTTGTTGCTTTCTTCATTTTCAACTTCTTTTCACGATTTTTAGTTGCTACTTCTTCTCTTTCCATCGAATCAGAATACGTGATTTTCCTCTGGGTCGTCCAAATTGCCTTTTCCTTTCAGGTGCTTTTGGATAAGGCCGTAGTATTTCAGGTGTGATAGGGGTACTATGCAGAGGAACTTCTGGATTTGAACATGAGGGAACAGCAGAATCATGGTGCTCGTCAGATTGTGTGAGAGGAAAAGAACGGTCGGTAACAGAAGCTGTTAAGAACTCATGTTCTTTAAAAATATTTTCATCCAAAGGATACAGTCCGGTTACTTCAAACCCTTTTTGAATGTTCGCAGTGTTGAACGCTTTTGGATATGCTTTACCCACAACTTCCGCTATTTCATATATGGTTATAGGCCTGGCTGGATTCGTTACCATCCATTCACTGCAAGCGGAATTGTAGTAAGTTTTCATCGGCCCAAATACAGTCCTGTCGAGAGGTTGCATTTTATGACTGGTGTGAGGGTGAAAAGTTAGCATAATAATGCCGTTCTTTCTACAATAATCAATTACATCGATGGTGACGTGACTCTCATGATTGTCCAAAACTAAAATTATAGGATCTTCAACGGTAGGCTTTACATGATGTTTGAAATGTTTAAGAAATTCCAAAAATAACCGTTCATTAGACCAGCCTGATGGATTGGCACCCCCGACGCTACCTACTGGACAACCTTTCAGCATGTGGATTTTAAAATTAACCCCTGGGAAAATAAACAAAGGTGGAATATGATTTCCGATTTCGTTTATGGCGGCAATAACTGTCACATTGTGACCACGTTCACCACTAGTCATTTGGCCAATTTGTTTAACCCCTTTAGGTCCTATAACTTTGGGCGGAACATGCACAGTTGTCACACCGGTCTCGTCACAAATCCATATCTTTTCTGGTGAAAAGTTCCCTCGAGATAAAATTTCTTTGAAATTGTTGAAAAACCTTGCTACATTTGCTTTATTGAAGGAAGTTGATCTAGCCAAACTTGTGGCCTCGGGTTTCCGTAGGGATAAATCTTGGTGTCTTCTCAGAAATTGTCTTAGCCACTCCTTACCAGATGATTTGATTTTATTCCAAGAATCCGGATACTTTCTTCCGTTTGCAACTGCAAACTGATAGGCTAGGTTTCGTACTTTCCTTTTTGTCAAACCATAATGATGATGTGCAGCAGTTACCAGATAATCTTTTAATAATGTCTCTTGTTCAACAGTAAAAACTTGTTTAGTATTATTTGCAGCTGTATATTGATTGGAACACTAAGGCTTCAGACTTTTTAAATGATTGTAAATGTCTTATCAATGTCGTTTTTGATACGGAATATCTTTTTGCAGCTTTGCAAATGGATAATTCTCCATTTAAGCATTTATTTGCAGCACATGTTAAGTTCTGTGTGTTAAGTTTTGCTCTCTTCACAGCAAGCTTACTTCGAGGCATTTTTAATCTGTAATGAATTAAGTTAATTTAATAATTTTTATTTGCATAACATAATTAGTATACTCAGACAACGTTACACTAAATATTGAAAAATATGTTCTCAAAACGATTGTACTTTGGACCGTTCCGAATTACAACATGTGGTGCCGGTGCGCGGTGGTCCAAGGTACAGTCATGGAAATAAGTAAGTTCGTATCGCTATCGCAGGATTTGAAAATAGTATGTCGGTTATATATTCGTGTACTGTTCTACCTCGACCCGGCCGCTTCGAAAAAAGTTGTGCGTCACGAGGGGGTTTTTCGATGGATGTAATGTAACGGGATTTAGTTTATTTTTAGCGTGTCCGCTCTTTTCCTTAACGTGATATATTCATTGCAATGTAATAAATGAAATATGATCACTACAGTTAAGTTTACGAGTAGGTAATGCATTTAATTAAATATATAATTACTTTTATAATAATATTAATAAACATGAAATTTGATAATATGATACGAAAATCTCATTTTAAGATATTGCGTAATATCACGACACATTATATAAATTTATGTTAACTAATACACATATTAATTACGCAAGTAAATGCCTTTGCCCAGCAGTAGGATGACGGGCTTAAGTAACTAAGTAAGTAAATGCGCAAATCAACTTGATGCCAACGATTATCACTAAATATAGACTATTTCAGAATTGTAATATTAAAATATATTCACTAAATGTAAATAAATTCTCTAAATTTAATTTAAAGTTACATTAGGACGAGCATGTATTTTGTATGAAGGACAATGGAAATTTTATATCAGTATTTACTTTGCAGCAGTTAATGTTCAATTATCTTTCATGACATCTAATACATGCTTGACAACCAAAATAATTTAAATTATAGCAATATATACTGGCTGTCCCACATTTCTTCCGCAAAACAATTTTTTTTAGAAAGTAAATTACTTTTTCAATTCATTAAAAAGTTACAGCCGTTTGAATTATTAACAATATCTTATTTTAAACGGCTCCAACTTCAGAAGGAATAGAGAAACCCAATAAGACCATATGAAACATATTACTTTCTACTTTCTAGAAATACAAAACAAAACATTTTGGTATTTTCTTTTGTTCATTTGTTAATTCAAATTATTAAAATTTTACTTATAATTAATAATTTTTTATTGTTGTAATATGTATTTATTGTTTCATTTTTGGTTTTGCATTGTTTGATAACTAATTAATTTTTTATTTATCTTTTTTTGTTAATATTTCAAAGAGCTCTACAGAAGTTTTATTGTAATATAGTTCCAGTTCAATAACCACACATTTTTCATTTACTATATATTAGCTGGAACATTATTGAAAATTTTATTTCTAAATTTGTTTTCTAAATAAATTAAGAGGCGTGCATTAACAACGATAATAAGTTAAAAATAACATTTTTACTTATGAATTGTGTACTGCAAGGTTAATTAAAATTCATATACATTAAAAATGAAGGTCTTTTTAATTTCCAAACAATATAAACTATAACTGAAAATGTTTAACGACATACTTTGTCAAAGTAATATTATAAGTTAATAATATGGTAACATACAGGCGGGATGTAAATTTTAAATAAATCAAAAATTACAGCCACAACCTAGATTTGAACCAAGGCTCTTTGCGTCGCTAGCACAATGTCAATAGCTCAGATGGGAGAGCATTGTGCTAGCGACGCAAAGGTCCCTGGTTCAAATCGTCAAGTTGTTGGTTTCTCTTACGTATAGCTTTTATTGCATATGATTGTGAGTAATTAATATGCAATAAAAGCTACACGTAAGAGAAACCAACAACTTTTCTTTCTGAAGCGTCTCCTTTCGGGAAATTATATACCCGTTACCAACACAATTGATACTCATCCCAGGTCAAATTTGATGAAATAATTTTTATGTTGTATAAATGTTCTTTTAGATGGTCGTATATTTTGGTTTATTTTTTTTTAATAATAATTATAACATATTTACATTCCATCAAAATTCGTCGAAAGTTTAGAGCTTGCTTCAAACATTTTTTGTAAATTAGTGATATACATAATTGTCATTATTTTCAGTTGTCAGATATTTGAAACATATTGCTGTAAATTTGCCATGAATATTGCTGTAAAGTAAATACAAAATAATAATATAAAAAAATAGTAATGATACATTCATGCTATACAAAATACATATTACTTTCTGTTTATTAAGTTAAACACTGCAAAATATCGTTGAAGCTAAATATCTCGAAAACACCAGTAAATCTCAATTAACAAATTACCATAAATACAAATTTAAAGCAAATTAATTTTAATTTATTTCTATTTTGTGAATAAATGTTCATACATATGTCAGTTCTGAAATAACCTGAAAAGTAAAAATATTGACAACAAGAAATTGTTTTTTGTATTTATTAACGCAAAAAAGCTATTAGATGCATTAAGGTTGTAAGTATAATTTGTTGTGTTGTATGCAATATCTTGAAATGAGATTTTCATTTCATGTAATCGAAAATTTTTATGTTTATTAATATAAAATTAACGTCACATTTAATAAAAACACAATTACATTGCAATGTAGGAATTACATTAATTAATTACACATTAAGCTAATAAATAGAAACATATAAATCATTATAATCCAATTCAAAGCATTCGAACAAGGTATCGCAAATAATAAATTTCCGATATACGAGTTGAAGCGTAAACGGACAATTTTTTGCACTTAGCGGCCGAGTGGTCTACCAGAATAACAAAAAACTTGTACTCGGATGTATCATCGACACACTGCTAAAATATTTATAGAACTCACTAAATTCCATGAGTGTACAAGCTCGCACCATTTCAACAATTTATCGGCCTAATAAAATAAGTTTATGTATTTTAAAGGAAATACATATGGTACTAGCTAGTGAAAACAACATTAATTCAAAATATCTCAGTTCAAAATAATATCATTTAAAACTAATCTCGATTATATTAGATTATAATGGAATAAAATACTTACCTGTACGGTGAAGAAAACACAAACATGGAACTAAAAAAATGTGTGCTGCATTTAACAACTTTTGTATCGGCTGCCATCTATAGTCGAATAACGGGTATTACAATTTTCACTGAGGCAATAAAGGATTCTAAAAGGTTTTCCTTAAACATGAGTTGGTCCGAGGTACAGACCGGTCCGAGGTACAACACTTTCCCCTACACTGAAAAACAGTCTAGATAAGAGTCAGCGAACAGCGTGTATGCAGCGTGTTTTCAAACGTCTCACGTGTTTCTAACGTAAACAATGTTATTGCGCATGCTCTCAATTTTTAACCAGCTTTAGACCTGGTTAAAATGTCGTTCGCCCGGTAATGTTTAAGGTAGGCGTCCACTTTTACGTATCGGACGGTCGGCACGCATCGTACGAGTCGCAATAATTTAATAGACAGCGTCCACTGCTTACGGAGTATACGGATTTTCGAATGATCAGTACGAATATTCATTTCATTACCAACCAGCTGTTCAGTTGTAAAGCTACCATAGATATAAACGTATCACTAAAAAGTTAACATGAATAATGAAGAAGAATTTATTATTATTAGTAGTTTACTGGCAGAGGAAGAAGGAAACAAAAATAAGCAGAAACGGAAAGCAAAATTTTGGATATAACATTAATAAGAAGCGGTTAATACATGGAGAATACCATACATTATTCCCGGATTTGATACAAGATGATGTAAAATTCTTCCAATATTTCCGTATGTCTCATAGTAAGTTTCAAACTCTACTAGATATTTTGGCACCGGATTTAACAAGACAAAATACAACATTCAGGGAATCTATAGGACCCCAAGAAAGACTAGCGCTCTTCCTAAGGTAAGATCTGGACTATTATGTATACTTTTTGATACATTTATTTATAACTAGAAACTTATACATTCATTAATCCATGTCATTTTGATTTGAAGTTAATACAGCTGTGTGTAAACCTGATTTGTTCCTTCTTGATTTGTGGACGAATTGCGTGCTTGGTGAATATATTCCTCATAGCGGTTATTGTTTGAAGGAACAGAGGCATGGGAAGGATTTAATTCAGTTGCTAATCGCATCTCCACGCCATTCACTATTTGAAATAGTTGTGCTTTTATTTGATCCTGAACAGGAAACGTTTTTACAGTGCGAGCCATATTTTAAAAAAATCAGTCAAGGTCTTGACTATGTAAATTCAATGCTGCAGCTTCTTCTCTCTCTTTTCTTGAAAGATACTCTTGAAGAACAGATGCTGCAGTGGTCTCTTTTGGCATTGAATTTAACTTTTTATTCCTGTGACGCTTCGTTGAAGTTTGAGTTGCAGAACTTGCAGGGGAAAGTGTAGGACGTTCAGAGGATGCGTGGTCAGAAAAAATTTCGTCCCTTTCGTGTTCTTCAGAATCTTCACTTGTAGGCGAAACGTTGGACTGGCGCAGTTCTTCATCGTTCAGATATGGGGTCAAGAACATCAACTCTTGGAAGTATTTCGGCGGCTTCATTTTGGATGCAGCCTGTCCACTTTTCGTTTTTCTCAAATTCAAAGCCTTCCGATAATTGTCCCTGATTCTCGTCCAACGTTCTTTGCATACTTTACCTTAAACAACAGGAAAATAGATGATGATAAATAACTACATTGTTTTATTTCAGATTTTTAGCTACTGGAAACTCATTTCGTTCACTAGCGTTTTCTTTTCGATTGGGCGAACGCACATTGCGTGAGATCGTATATTCAACTTGTGAGACGATATGTAAGTTGCTGCAACCAATCGTTATGCCAACCCTTAGTGAAGAGATTTGGATAAACTCGGAAAAGGGTTTTCGAGAAAAATGGAACTTTCCAAATGCAGTAGCTGCCCTTGATGGTAAACATGTGCTAATCCAAGCACCTTCACACAGCGGATCGGATTATTTTTGTTATAAGAAACATTTCAGTATAGTGTTACTAGCATTAATAATAAAATTATAAACCCCTAACCACAACAAGTATTTTAGAACCTAAATACGTATTTCAGCAACTAAGTTGCCATGCTGAAATACGTATTTAGGTTCTAAAATACTTGTTGTGGTTAGGGGTTTATAATTTTATTATTAAATTCGCCACAGTCTCCAAAATATTGTTATTACTAGCATTAGTTGATTATAACTATAAATTTTTAAGTATCGATGTAGGTGCATATGGTAAGAGCTAGTATTTTCAGAAGTTCTAATATGGGAAAGCGATTAATGAATGGAACTTTACACATGCCTCCGCCAAAACAACTTCCAGGAAGTAATGAATGTTTACCACATGTAATTGTTGGCGACGAAGCTTTCCCATTACGTACTTATTTAATGAGACCTTATTCTCGAGATGATGTGCAAGGAAACCAGCAAAAAAAGATCTTTAATTATCGGCTAAGTCGTGCAAGGAATACTGTTGAGAATACATTTGGGATCTTGACGCGAAAATTCAGAATTTTTGAACGAAAATTATGTTTATCTCACGAACATGTTGGATCTGTTGTGATGGCTACGTGTTACTTGCACAATTTTTTAAGAAATGATGCATGTCATTGGACGGACACTGATATGGGGCTTTCCATTTCTAATATGAAAGGATTGGCAAATTTGAGAGGAACAGGTGGTGTATCACGTCATGACGCGTTAGAAACTCGTGACGGATTTAAAATATATTTCAACTCACAATCGGGGTCTGTAGACTGGCAACTACAATATATTCGTGCTGGGACACGTATGCAATAACATACAAATATATTATATATAACTAAATAACAACATTAATTCGTTTGATATACATATAACTTTCAAATAAACGTTGAATAAAAGTATGTGATTTTTTTACCATTTTCTTTCCTATCTCTTCCCAAATATTATCCCTTCGCTGTTGATTCATATAGTGAACATGACGTAAATTGTACAATTCTTCATACTCTTGCACAATTGCTATGAACCGAGCGACATCCATCTTCTCTAACTGCCATGAAAATACTAACCACAGACTATATATAATAGACTGGTAACACTCCCAAAACTCGCATGTACTATGTTTTGAGCGCCACTGGTGGCAGGCCACATTACTAACGGTAATTGGCGCGGCGTTTAAACCTGGTAGTGGTACGAATTTTATTTAATTTGACTCGTAGCCAACAAAAATTGTCACATTTTCGCGTAAAAATGTGTTAAACATTAGATACTTAAAGTAAACTCTGTAAAATGTTTAACAAATTTTCTTGCTAAAATGTAACAAAAATAGTGTATTATATTTACACAACTTACCTATTTTATAAAAATTTTACTACATTAACACCACTTTTAAACAAATCAAACACAGTTTAAACACACTATACTATTAATACCTACTACAATTAACAATTAAAACAACATATATTAACTTTTATTTTTATTGTCTTTTTTTTCTGTTTTTTATAGCAATTGCTTTTGCTTTTAATTTTATTGTATCTGTACATGTATCTTCTATTCTCATATCCTTATTGTCTAATACTTTGTTGATATTCCTACAATATGTTAAAACAAAAAAATTTACAATAACATTTACAAATATTTGTGATAAATTATGAGCATCACAATGCAGGTAGCTCAAGTCTACTTCATTTTTTAATAAGTGACACAACAGTTTTTTTAAATGTGACCGAGTGGCCACCAAAGGCATAGCATTAGATAGAACATTTAATGATTTATAATAACACGTTAAAAATGTGGAATTAGGATATGTCAGTGATCGTGACTTGTATTGACGCCTTACAATGTCGTCATGAATTGCCTCCGGATGACGGGCTTTCAATACTTTTGTGCACGTATCACAATTTTTTGTTGCAGCAGATACCTTATGTGCTATAAATCCTCCAACATATATTCTTGCTTCTTCACCCAATCTAGATGAAGGCGCAGAATGAAGGGGTATAACAGGATACTGCATGTTTATATACTGTTCCTCAGAGTAGGCACCACTATCCAATTTAAATAGATAGCGTAAATTACCTAACGTATGAGCGTTATCATTTTCACAGTTATAGGAAGGGGAGTGATTTTTATTAAGGTTTGTGATTAGTAGCGACTTTAATGTATTTGTAAACTGGTTGCACGTTGGCTTATTGTTTCGAAACCCATGGCTCCTAACAGTCCCAAAAAAATTTTCCAGGCAGTCCTGGTTCAAATTTCGCGGCCGTAAATATTTCAAACCTTGCTTTTCCAAATCCCTCCACAGATGTTCAAAGCCTTCCAGGGTTCGAATCCAATTTTTCACAGTCACCTGCCTGGAACTGTCGTCCACGAATTCCATGGTCCGGAGAACAGCCTTCGCTTTGACCCAGAAGTCTAGATGACCACTTTTGGATGTTAACGCACATCTCAATGGCTTCACATCATGCCGTTTATTACCATTTACACTATCAAATAATTGATCCATAAACAGTAATAAATCAGCAGTCTGAGAAGCCTCGGGATGTAGGTCAACATCCGCACTTGGATTCCCCTCCATCAATCGTTGAGCTGCAAAGAAAGTACATTATTAATATATGATATTAAAATTATCAAGAAAACTATACAAAACTGTGAAAAAATACTTACAAAAGGAAGCCTCCTTTTTCATTATCCCTGCAACACTCTCGCTAAACACCTGCGTGCAGTATTTAACCTTCATTAGTCGAATTTTATTTGGAATAACATGTTGCTCTGTTATTTTATGTAGCAAACGTATTTCATTCACTGCTACATCAATCTCATACAGTTTCATAACATGGTCCCAATTTGCAACTTTCTGATTTCCTTCATTATCTCGAAATCTCAGATTTTTCTTGAGGAGATTGTTGCGAATTCCCTTCACAAGATGAGGAGGATCAAAAATAGGGATCACTTCCTCTCCGTTGACCTCAAATCCTATTTTGCGGGCTTCTTCACCTCTTCTCAAATAGTTTTCGCGGGTGTCTTTCAGGAGACTGTTGATAGCAGCAACATTTGTCGATCCTTGGTCGCATATGGTAGCCTTGACCTTTAACGATGTTTTTTGGATTTCGCTAATAAGTTGTTTAATAAAACTCTTCAACTCCAATGTTGGGATTGTGCTGCCGGAAAATAAATAGGCCACTGGCTGCTTCCAATTTCGTGCAATGCCCCGCACCATAAAAACACACGCATGGGAGGCGAAATTGTCCTTTTTCCCGGATCCATAGTCTTCAAACCCATCAATGGAATCACTTAGTACATTATAGGTTAGCCCTCTACTCAATTCTACCTCATCAAAAACAAGTGAGCAAAATTTGTCCAGTGGTACCATCTTCTTAGAGGCCCTTTCTAAGATGCCCATCATCTGCTTATTCAAGCCTGCTCCAAGCCGAAACTTCGTCAGCATTTCCAATAATGTTTTTTTCCCAGGTAACGCAAATATTTGTGATAGGAGTTTATAAGCTTTAGGCGATTGCTTATATATGTTTAACGCAAATATTTTTTCATTCTCGTTATATCGCCTTCCTCTTGGAGATAGCTTTTGGTTCTTCAACTGCCCAATAAAAAAGTTGAATGTGGTGCTGTTGACGTTTGTAAGCAGGTGGTTGTACCAGTCTGCCTCCACAACCTTCTTCATATCTCGCAGTCTCTCCTTAGACTTTTTGTTCAGGGTTTGGGCAATTTTCATCTTTCTCTGACAGGATATCAGTTCATTGTATAATACCAACAGCTCTCCCTTCAATTGACTCTTACGAGTGACGTTCACCAGTCCCAAATAACGAAATCTGGACCCTACAAATGAAAAAAGAAAATAAACTATTACATCTCAAGAATCGTATGCTTTGCATGATAATAACAAAAAATTGCTTGTTAAATATTACAAAAATTATATTGAGCCTAGCCTTTACCACAGATGTATGAACGAGTTAAAACCCTCAAAGAAGTATAGCATTTAATAAATCAAGAAATATATATAAAGTACTCGCTATAACTTTGAAATCCACTTGTTAAGTAACTTACGTGTGGTCTGTGCTCTTCTACGTAAAGGTTGTGGAGCCCTCAACTCGCTGGTAGACGTTTGTGGATTTGGTAACTCCACTGGAACTGCAACTGCATCAGTGATTGGTACGTCCACTGCTGCCTCTAACGTGCTGGAGCGTGGATGCAAATCTTGCTGGATGTGCATCGGAATTGTTGCGCTAGTACATGGCTGCGGATCCACTTCCATCATGACGATTATGTCTGGCTTTGCCAAAACACTGCTGGGTTGTTCGGCAGCATGTTGTAACTCAATGGTCTCATCAGTCGCTATGGTGGCTGGTGGAATATTTTCTTTGTTGCCTAATAAAACAAAATATGAGTTGTTAGGGATATTCATTTTGGGCTTCAAAGTTTACAATTACTGTAAAAAGTATGCATAAAGCGCATATTAACGCTAGGATCTTGAACCTACTTCCGTAAACTACATCGTAAAGATGCTACATTTTTAATGATGTGTGTACCTAATTTAAAGTGTACTAGTTAATAAATATATATATATATATATATATATAGATGGAAAACAGGTTTATCGACGGTAAGGTATTATAGTCCGAACCACGTGTCTACGGTTGCTTCTTCGTATGACGGAATTGCCCGACAAATTACCTTTCTCCTTATATAGATATATATATATATATACCCGGGAAAAAAACACACCGGGTGCTTCTTACACTAAGTTTATGCAGTTACACTACTACGCGTTTGATTTGTGCGAAACGCACCAGAGCAAAACGCCCTCAAATCAACAGCACCTCATATATACATAATATATTGATATAAATATATAATAAAATGTATTGGATAACTTACCTGGTAAATGTAACGTTGGGACTTCCTTAAATTTCAATAAGCGGTGTGTGCCAACACTAAATGCGCTTTGCTCAAAATGCCTCACGCATATCCTCTGGTTCTCCAAATTCTTAGCTCTAAGATCGGGACTCGCAATTCTTCTCAACCACTCTTCCAGCAAGGCCGCATCTTTCACAGGTAAACGGACCCTTGATGAATTGCGATCATCGCAACAAGGCACGCAACACGGTTTTTTTCTCGACATCTGGATAAGAATATATACAATATCAACAAACAGTTTCCCACATTTCATAGAAAAAAACTAAAATCAGGAATCAACTTACCTTGACGATAACGATAACAATGATATAAAGCGTTAATAAACGCTGATTTCAACTATAAAGCACAGGAAAAACGTATGGAAACTATGGTAACACTTGGAAAAACTAAACTCAACCGCTAGCAATGACCTATTCCCAAACAATAAACAAACATGGCGAACAGACGCTAAATATTACCGGCTAACGGCCACGGTAATACCGACCACGTGCGAAAAGCGACAATACCGCCATCCAGCGGCGGAGCTCATAACCACCGGCTATGCGGCCAAACAAATTAAGTGGAGGGGGTATTGAACTGAAACCCCCCTGATACTAACAGCGAATGTCGACTCGACATTCGCAACTTTTTTTTGTCAAGTTTTGACGTTAATTTGAATGGTTTCTATAAAAAACTACTTTTGTTTTCTTACTCTCATTCTTTTTAGAAGTTTCATGTGTACTTACTACATATGTACCACTACATAGTACATACCTTTATCAATAGCTCAATCTATTCTACAGACACTTCAATAACACAATGAAAATACAATTTAACAAAAGCTTTATTCTAATATACGTATATAATATAGGTATATATATATCTAGGCTTATAATATCGGTATATATATATATATATATATATATATATATATATATATATATACAGGGTGAGTCACTAGAGTCGCGGTGGTAGATATAGCAATTATCTTTAGAGATGGAAAAAAATATTTAATACAAAAGTTGTTTGGCATATCATTTTCTACAACGTAAAATTATTTTCATTTATACTGGGTGTTGCATTTAGGCGTAGCAGAAAATAAATTAACTTTTTTAAATGGAATGCCCTGTATATTATAACATACTATGATTGCGAAGAAAATTGTCTTACTAATTGTATCAGGTGATATTGACGTAAAGCTAAAAGTTTCTGCAATATTCAATTTTTTATTAAAAAAATTGCCGTTGCAGGCCTTTTCCGAAAACTACGTAATAGCGCCATTTTTGCAGATATTTTCTTACAACTTTGTCAGAAAATAACCAATACTAATAGGGAGGTGATAGTGCCCAAAGAAATTTGATGCGCTATACAGGGTGTTCCTAGCACCTAATCAATTTTGATATTTTTCAAATGGCTTTTTCTTGAGTTTTTTAAATGGAACGCCCTGTATATTATTTGCTGGTTGCATTTCCCATTAAGTTGCCTTTAATTTATATTAAGTGTGGCATATACATATTTGTACCCGTTTTCGTGATATTTGGAATTTAAAGAAAATGTGTAATAAAGTATACCAATACAGTGCTTTAATATTACACTCTGCATAACATGGTTCTTTTTTAGTGATTTTTTTTTGTACAGAGAACATTTGCATTTGCAAAGAGAATTAAAAAACTGACAGAATTGCTCAAAATAAATTGAAAAGTACATGGAATTACCATTTAGTTACTCAATATGAAAAATTAATATAATTTGAGACAACTAAAAATTAAATAAAAACAAATAATTAAGAGAAACCACAACTAATAACATTTATTAAACTATTTTTTAAACTTGATAAGCATTAACATAAAACTAGTAAAAAACTATAACAATTAAAGATAAAACAACAAGTAGTTATTGATTTGGTAGGTGTTCAAAATGCCCTCCATTTTGTCTTCTACAAGCATTAATCCGATGGGTAAAAGATCTCGAGGTATTTCTTAACATCTCTCTCTTATTTTCTCTGATGTCAGCAAAAACATTTCTTATTCTAATCTTCATATCGTCTTGTGTGGTAGGTGGTGTCTGGTATACTAATTCCTTAACATGACCCCACAAAAAAAAATCCAACTTATTTAGATCAGGAGATCTTGGCGGCCATAACGTAGGGCCTCCTCTTCCAATCCATTTGTTGGGGTATTGGTTGTTCAAAAATTGTCTTACGTTCAGACTAAAGTGGGGTGGGGCTCCGTCGTGATGGAAAATTAAGTTTTGGCGAATATTAAGCGGAAAATCATCTAAATATTCATGTAGATGGTTGTTAAGAAAATGTAAGTACGTTTGACTATTTACGGAACCCTCAAAAAAGTAAGGCCCTAGCAAATTGGTACCTACTATTCCACCCCATACATTGAGTGACCATCTATGTTGATGGTCCAAAGGCCTGATAACGCGAGGATTTTCTGTTGCATAAAAATGGAAGTTATGTTGGTTAACATACGCATTTTTATGAAACGTAGCTTCATCAGTAAAAAGAACAAATTCAAAAAAATTTGCTTGTTGTTGAATTTTAGCAGCTGCCCAATTACAAAAATTTAATCTCTTTTCTAAATCGTTTTCGCTCAATTCCTGTACATGTTGCACATGATATGGATGATACTTGTGTCGCCGTATTATTCTGGACACAGATGATTGGGTTATTCCTTGATTTCTTATTTGTCTAGTGCTTGAGTATGGATTTTCTACCACACTAGCAACTACCAGAAATTCATTCTCTTCATGTGTCGCCGCTTTTGTTCTTTTTCTTTTTTTGTAAGTAATAGTACCTGTTGATTCAAAACTTTCCCGAACTCTATTAATTGTTCTTGCATCGGGATGCCGTCTTTCGGGATATCGCTGAGCGTAAATTCTTGAGGCCAGTGGAGCGTTTTTGCCGGCTTCTCCATAGATGTAAATAATATTTATCAGTTCCTCTTTAGTATAATTAAAATTCATCGTTAACAGAGATTACAAATGTTGGTTAGCTATATTAAGTCTGTTGACAGCAATAACTACACGTATGTTATTTGTTTTTGTTTCCATGACAACGAGGATAAGTAAATCTAAGCTAACTTAAAATAGTAGCGTAACTCTGCTATTTAAATGTATCTTTATAAAAAATAGCATTTTTAACTTTACCAACATTTATAATTTATTTATATTATAACAAAATACATGAAAAAAACTAACTCAATTATACATGGTGTAATATTAAAGCACTGTATTGGTATACTTTATTACACTTTTTCTTTAAATTCCAAATATCACGAAAACGGGTACAAATATGTATATGCCACACTGAATATAAATTAAAGGCAACTTAATGGGAAATGCAACCAGCAAATAATATACAGGGCGTTCCATTTAAAAAACTCAAGAAAAAGCCATTTGAAAAATATCAAAATTGATTAGGTGCTAGGAACACCCTGTATAGCGCATCAAATTTCTTTGGGCACTATCACCTCCCTATTAGTATTGGTTATTTTCTGACAAAGTTGTAAGAAAATATCTGCAAAAATGACGCTATTACGTAGTTTTCGGAAAAGGCCTGCAACGGCCATTTTTTTAATAAAAAATTGAATATTGCAGAAACTATTAGCTTTACGTCAATATCACCTGATACAATTAGTAAGACTATTTCTTCGCAATCATAATATGTTATAATATACAGGGCATTCCATTTAAAAAAGTTAATTTATTTTCTGCTACGCCTAAATGCAACACCCAGTATAAATGAAAATAATTTTACGTTGTAGAAAATGATATGCCAAACAACTTTTGTATTAAATATTTTTTTCCATCTCTAAAGATAATTGCTATATCTACCACCGCGACTCTAGTGACTCACCCTGTATATATATATATATATATATATATATATTAACAATATATATAATAACTAAATAAAAACAAAATATAATTCTTCATATTATTAGTAACTTTAAGAACACTAGAAACAAATATTGCAGATATCTGATACGTCTTCCATATCTGTAGTCTCCTCAGACTCAGAAACAACGTTACTCTACATACTTGAGTTAAATCTCTTTAGCATGTCTGCAGATGGTACAAAATTTTTGCAGCAGTTATCATGTGTCTTAAAATGGCATCTCAATAATAAAATTGAGTTCAACATTCCCAGCATCATTTTATTTCTCACTTTTGTTTTGACAATATTCATTATAGAAAATACCCGTTCAACAACGGCATTTGATGCTGGGAATGAAAGCATTGTAAATGCCAACATAGATATATCGTAAAATAACAAATTCCCAGCTGCATTTTTTAAGGTAATGGTCTTCTGCCAGAATGTTAATGCATTATCTGGTATTTCACCTTCACCAGCGAATACTTCATCCCAATTAAAACTCAACATGTTTCGGTACTGCGTTTCTAAATCACTATGCTTACTACGATCGACAAATTGCAAAGGTAAATTGCTAAATTTTGGACGTAGATGGTTTAGTATTACCTTTGGGCTGAAGTTCCTTATTTTAGCAAACACATCCAAATGTGTTGGTACACGATCTACTAACTCTTTCAGCAACACTTTTATGAATTCTACACATTGTTTTTTAATATTTTCCTCATCATCGGCTAATAAATTTGCATCATCAACCTCTTTTTGAAATTGAAACCCTAGGTCACAATCGTTAAGGTTTAGATAATTCTGAGAGAACTGCATACAGTTTAATAATAAAGTAAAGTCACCACCAAGATTGTTAATAATTGGTGGTTTCAGGATTTGCCTTGCTAAAGTCCAAATTGCATTGTTTATATCTTGAAATGCTTCGTAATAATCAATATCAGACTTTTGAAAATATAAACTTAAAGCATAAATATTTTTTAATATTGGGAGCAAAAATGTTAATATGATCTTGTTTTTCTTATTTTTAAAGGCATCAGAGAGCAATTTTGCCGAGTGGCATCTCTCCTTATCGGCACACAGTTCAAAAAACGTTTGTAACTCTAAATATTGATTTAAAATTTTTTCTACAGCCCTGTACCTTGATAACCACCTAGTGGCTGATAACTGACTAATTTTTTGAAATTTGTTTTCTGTGTTAATCAAATTATAAATATCTTTATATTTATTTATTCTGATAGTACTATTTTTAAACCAATTATATGTTTCCTTTAATAAAAAATCTATTTCATCCGAAAATACTTCACTTGCCTTAGAGGCACATAAATGTAAACTATGGCAAATACATTTAACTAATATTAAATTATCTAATTTTAAATTTGATTTGAGAAGTGTATATCGACTCATCCAAGGAAGACTGTACCAACTCAGTTTTTTAAGTTTAAGAATAAAGCAAGATAAAGACTTAATAATTAATACAAAAAAAGGGTTCTTGTTATTGAATCTGTTTCTTTGTACTTACCTATTGTGGTTACCGTATTATTTTATTTTTGCTTTTAAAAATTTTGATTTTTTTTTCTCTGAGTGGTTTTTGAGTGAGTTAGTACAGTATTCGCGGTAAAAAATCGGGAATATAATGAATGATACATGCTATATTTGTTATGAAACTATATTTATTATTACGATCAAGAGTTAATTTACAAAAGTATTAAACAAACGTTTTTGTTCCAGTTCTTCCTATTCATCGTCACTGCTTTCATTGTTTTCGTATTTTTCTTCAGAATGTAGACTTCGATAAAATCTGTGATACAAGGCAGGTATTTTACCGGTATCGCAAAGCCATAATAACCCATTTAATTTTTTCTTGTCTATTGGTAAAAAGTTGTTGTATAATTTGGGTGGAAGTTTATAAATATTAGATGGTCGTCCCCTTCGTGCTTTTTTTAGGTCGCACCTTTTGGAGTTCGAACACAGATCATTCTTGAAAAAGACGACGTTTGGTGTATTATAAGATGTACTGATTTCTTTTATTTGACTGACTTTGACCATTCCTTTCTCATTTTCAATCTTCCAATTTTGGGTGCTCGCAAGGCTTTTAAAATCTAAAAAGTCTTCTTGTGACATTTCTGTTACATCGTATACTTTTCCTGTTGTTTTGGACATTCTAATTAAAGTAATCCATTGTTCTGGCACATACAAAACGGACTGACGTTTTTTTTGCATTTTCAATGACAGCATGCATGCTGTCTCCCTCATTTTGGGTGTGACCTTTCTCGAGAAATCTATGAGTAATACTAACTTGAAAATATATTATAGCTGCATAAGCAAACATTGAAAATATGGTGTGGTTTCTGTTTTGCTGGGTCACTATTTGAGCTCACATGAAATGGGTCTTCATCTTCAGTATCAACTTCAAAATGTTCGTTAACTACTTTATTCATTCGTTCTGTTTCTGAAAACAAAAAGAAATTAAACTTCATGTTCAGAATCTTTACTTAAATTATGTTAAAACAAACCTATAGGTCTTCTAACATTAGTAACTGTAACTTCTTTCGCTGAACTTGGTGAAAATTCATCAGAAATTTTATCTAAAAAAGTATAATTATAAATAATTCATGTTGCTGTGCATATTTAAAAAAAACCAACCTCTTGAACAATGTGCAAGTTGAGAATCCATTTCACGTTGTTTGTCGGCATTCTTTACTAAACTTAATATTAATTGACCTCTCGCCGACATCTCATACTTATGTATAAAACTTCCAATATTTTAAAATTGTATTTTAGAGAAACTTACACGCTGCACAACCTTATACCTAAATAACGTTTTTCAAATACGCTAAATTTAATTAACCTCAAAAATCGAACACTGTACTATCTCCAGATAGAACAATGCTTACCTCTGGATCGACGGGGAAGACAGTCCTAACTCAAGATAAAACAGTTTTCGTTGGAAATTGTAAATTATGTACAAGTTAGTACAATATAGAAGTGCAAAGTTGGTTGCCTAAATGCGGCTAATTCAAGTTATGATTTTCTTAGCTGAAAGATATTATGGTAATCTAATTCTTAGGAGGCCTAACTCAAAAAGGCAAAAAATTGAGTTAGTACAGTGTTCCTTGGACGAGTCGATATAATGAATTATTTTTGCCACATAAATTTGACGCACCATCTGTACCTATGCCTATTAAATTCTTTAAATTCAAATTAATGGATGCAAAATAATCGGTGACGACTTGGTAGAGATGTTTGGCAGTTGTTTGTATGACAGATATAAACGTAAGAAAATGAGTTATGATATTATTTTTCACTTTTGAATAATATCTTATGCATATGCAAAAGAGTTTGTCAGTGGAGACATCCGTTGACTCATCAACAATAATTGAAAATGGAGAGTTTCCAATGTCCTGGATCAATTCCTCCAGAAGTGATGGCGCAATTACTTGTTGGATGATTGCCCTACACTTTGTTCTGTGTAGATGATACTTATCCGCATCTGATGTTGACGTACTAGGCTTGGTCTTATTGATAATATATGTTAGATGGTCGATACTCCTAATAGACGTATGTGCCGCCACATAACTTGCCAAAATAATCTCATTTCTCTTGATGTCATTGGATTCCAAGGAAATGCCTATAAATGACAATTATGTATTTCACAAAATTGTAGTTTACAAGTAATTAAAATAAATATCAACTAATGTAAAAACTAAAGCTGCGCAAAATAATACCCATTAGGAACAATGAAAAATAAAATCAATAAATAAATAAGAAAAAAAAATATTTACGTTCTAAAGAATCAGAAGAAGCTATATAATATACATTTCTGCCGTGTTGGAAAAAGGGCCCAAATAAGAAAAAATGTGTCAATGTTTTACGGAATTAGATTTCACATAACTTTTTTTATATCAAATACTATTTTAAAAAAAATAAGTTTTACATATATAGTCCCTATTTTCAAACACAGTTGCAAGTGAAGGGGTTAGATGCATAATGGTTCCCTTGCAGAAATATCAATTAGGAGATATTGTTCTCAAAGTAAAGTAAAAACGTTACATTATGCTATATAAAACACAAAATCGTTGAAGGAAAATAAATAGCATATTTGGTTACAATAATCGTTACTTCATGTCATTGACTGACCGTCACTGACTGAATACAAATTTGATATTCAACTACAATTTGCCCTAGCTAACTCATTCTTTTTGGACAATGCACTTGAACCGTTATTCCTCTAACTTCTTCAATTAATAATGTTAATAGGTAAATATAAAACAAACCAAGCTTGTGAAGAGAAAGCTGTTTAGGGTCAATTTTTGACAGGTTAGACTTGTGTTTAGCAGTGCCAGCATGCTTAATTAAGTCAGCTCTATGTGCCCGTAACTCCACCTCACAAAGTTTGCAGCAACTAGCAGATCCAGTTTTATTTCCAATAAGCCACCCTACAATAAAGACCACCACCGTCTATAAACACTAAATTAATGAAGACATTCTAAGCACACCAAACCGGTAATTACTGTATTTGCTGGCGTACAAGCTTCAAAGCAATTATTTACGCAAAATTAGTACCATTGCAAAAGAAGTATGATTAGTTTAATAATAATATGCCAGTAAATACTGCACTCTTCGATTTAATCTATTTTTCATATGACGTTATAATAAGCTACATAGGCAAGTGGTTTTAAGAAACGTATATATCTACATACCTCGAAACAAGGGATCTTGCTCCCATTCTCTCTTATGCTTCTTTTCATACTTCGCCCATTTGCCCATTTTAGCAAACAATATCCTCGGAGTGTCCTTTGTATAGTAAGTTCTATTGATTTGAATACACCCAAACTCACCTAACCTAATCCGATATAGCACCAACGATAACGGCAAATACAATACATCTTGGCGTTGGCAACACATATTCGCGCCTATTCCTAGTTCCTACGCACGATTCTAGAAAAAGGTGGGGAGTGGTAAGTTAGTACCAATGGTTAAATAATGACATAAAATATTAATATGTAGTTACTTAAAATCATTATAATACTCAAAGATCGCATCATAATACTCAAAAATCGCCCAATTTTTTTCGCCTTTAGACGTCGTTTCTGAACGCGTAGAGCGTTTCAATCGGGTGAACGCCCAGCCATTCTGAACGGTTTTAACCGGTAGGGCATATGTCCGGCATTTACCCGACGTCGATTCTGAAAGCCCCCCTGGAGGTAGAAAAATGATACCTAAGTTTAAGGATGTACCTAGTAGTAGCGTAAAAATCAATCGGATATCTCAACCAATTCACACCGTATTGATTTAAATTTACTACTAGATTTTACTACTACTAGATTTTATGTATTCTGATTCTGATACAAAACCAAGTCCAGTACGTAGAATTTTTGCAAATAGTATTTTTTGCAGTTTGGCGTGTTATTGAACACAAATTGAACACTCTTTATTCGACAATTTTGTAACCAAGTAGCTGTAACCAAAAAGAAGTTTTGAAAATTTCGTAAAAAAAACTTGCTGTACTGGTATAGATATGTATACGAGAAGATTGTCTCAATTTCTAGTCAATCGGTTATGAATTGGCAGAGATACCCGACTCAACGTATTTGATGATTTTAAAACGAGTTTTGAGGAGAAATGCCGGTACGCTGCCATTTTGATTTTTTGTTAATGTTTTTTAAGTACGTGATTTTAAAGACTTGTGTAAATTATGTAACTTCTGAATAAAATTGATTTTTACACTTGTACATGCTTAAACTTTTTTCGACCTAAGAAAGTGGACACTTGTATGTCATTGTCGGTGGCCATGTCATTAATTCTTCTCTGAGTTGTGGTATCCGATAGTGGCACAGCCTCTAATTTTGTAGCAGCTTGAGGACCCAAAATTTCTTGAACGACATCTAAGACGCAAACCTTTACTAACTCCTCACCAATAGTGAATGGTTTGTTTGTTTTAGCTATACGAAGAGCTATGAAATAAGTGTCTTGAAGCAGTGACTTGTTACTATAGTAGTCATCATTTTCATTTGACTTTTCTGAATTTTCATCTGATCATGTAATCTTTCAAAAAAGTCCAGTGGCTTATCAGTGAAATGTTTATGCTTTGAATACAAATGACGAGCTAGTTTTGAAGGCTTCATAGCTTCATTTGAAAGAATTTCTGAACATACTACTCACAAAGGCAGTGGCGATAGGCAGAGGCAAACCGAACTTTAAATACTCCATATCATATTGCCTAATAAAGTTATGTTTTCTCTTTTTTGTTTGTATTGTATATTCAGAAATTTCGACCCATTTCTTTTTCTGTGGTCCTTCTACACTTGAAGTACTGGTACTTGGTATAATTTCGATACCATCGGTACTCCTGAATATTGTCTTTGCTTCTACCAAAGAAAGTTAGAATGTTTTGCTGTTTGACTTTTTTTACTTCCATTTTGTACAGCTTCAAGTTTTACGAAAAAAAAATGTATTTTCCGAAATACCACACAGCACACTATAATGCACAACATTCACAAACAATACGCTCGAGCGCGATAAAATACATAAAATACAAGACAAGCGATCTGACACTGGGGTGGAGCATACACGAATCGTAAACTATGTTGTATGTAGAGGTGAGCAATGTTGCCACCACCAAACTAATGATCATACAACATTGTAGTTCAGAATAAAAGAAGATGATATGCATTTGGAATATACTTTTTGTGCATGTTTTACACGCATTTCTATTGACTGGTATTAGTGCCATCTAGTGATAGCTACAGCAAGTATTATGAAGTATAGATAAATAATAGAATAATATATGTAAATACAAAAAAAAACACGTACATATCTTCTGTTAACAGTTAACACTTACTATATTTATAAAGAAATACCTTCAAATGTATGTTCTTGCCGTTAATGACTCGTAGCTGCACAGAAGAGAGCCAGTCCCGACGGCGCCGGGCGCTGAGCCATCTTGATACGGGCGAAATTTTTCGCGGACCGTTAAAATATTTCTGCGGACCGGCAGCGGTCCGCGGACCGGCGGTTGGGAAACGCTGGTTTAGACTGTGTGAGCTCTTCGCCCTCGGATTCGCCATTATGTATTTGTTCATCTTCAGCCTCTGCTTCATTTAGTAAACGGAGTAACCAAGCTGTTCGTTACTCCTTGTACTAAAATCAATTTTTATTGTGATTATTTCGTCAACAAATTTGAACTAATCCTTATCATACATGTGGAAAATACCCTATAACCAAACACCACACTTTAACCAATTCAGTTACCTTAGTGGTTCCACCTGGTCCAATAGATCAAAACGTTTCCAAAATAGGTCCCAAATCAATTTATAGTGCTGTCACTCTGCGAACAAGTAGTATACTAAACATTGAGAAGGTACTGAAAGGCGACATCACGTAGCTCCCACCGTCACATTTTTTAACACGGCTATGTGGCGCCTGAGAGACCAAGCGCCACCGCTCCAGGGTTAAGTGTTGACGCTGAACTAAATAAATATTACACTTTGATAAAACGACATACAAAACTTTAAGATGTACGAATGCCCAAATAAAAAACAAAACTGTTACTTGAGTGTATTTGTGAAAAGCATAGAAAAGCATACATTGTAACAGTACATATAGTGTGCAGACACATTGGATATTGTTCGTTTTGAACGTAAGTATACGCCTTTACCTCTTTTTGAATATACTTTTGTTGCTTTTATAAGAACATTAAAAAATACTATAGACATATTCATCTATATGAGGAAAATGCCATGATAAGCGTACCCAACTGAAACTCTTATGCATTTTGTGGGTAATTGATCTATAATAATAATAATAAATTCTTTATTGTGCTAACAAGACATACACTTTTACACTCGTCAAAAAATACCTTAAGCAAACTAATTCATGCGCTTTTTAAGGACACTAGCAGGCAAGGTTCTAATATCAACCGGCAGCTTATTAAAAAATTGTATGGACATATATACTGGCCCATGTTGCGTTCTTGACAATCTACAAAAATCGTGTCGTATGTCCTGTCTCCCCCGGGTTTCATAACGATGATGATCACCATGGACCCGGAAATGATCCTTATTTCCACGAGCATACATAATGGCGCTCAAGATGTACAATGACGGCACTGTCAATATGCCGAGCTGCGAAAACAAGTGTCTGCAGTCATCTCTGTACCCCAGACCCTCCAAAACACGAATAGCTCTGCGCTGCAACCCAAACATATAAGAGCCTGCCGGACTGCCTCCCCATGCTAAAATACAATAGTTTATGTGAGAATGAATCAGGGCGAAATAAGCTGTTCTAACGACCTCACCAGAGACTGACGTAACCAGCCTTCTGAGAACAAAAATGTTTCTGCTTATTTTTGACCCGACTTTTCGTGCATGCGCGTCAAACTTAAGGTTTGGGGGAGTGACATATACGCCTAGCATCTTTGCAAAGCTTGGGTTCTCGAACTCAAAACTACGCAACGTGAACAACATCTCGACCGTTTTGCTGTCATTAAGGAGTAATTTGTTTGTCACAGTCCACCGTCGTATTGAGTTAAGGACAACCTGTGACCTAAGCTGCGCCTCCTGGCAGTTGCTGCCATGCACAATAACTGTCGCGTCGTCAGCGTATAAAATACATTTCGCATGGTCTCCTAGATAGAAGGGCAAGTCATTGATAAATAAAATGAAGAGGAGGGGATCCAAGATTGAGCCTTGCGGTACACCCTATCTACAGGAAGGTCACCAGATGTGACTCCCCCATATTGTACGCGCTGTCGTCTTCCTGAAAGGTACGACTCAATCAGTTTCAACGCCAGTGTATCAAAATTATACAAGGCAGCCAGCTTTTGCAGCAAAATAGCGTGCGAAACACAATCGAACGCGCGTGACAAATCCAGGAGAAAAGTAACGCAGTATTCACCGCTCTCAAATAAGCCCAAACAATCCACAACGCACTTCACCACCGCATCTGTTGTCGACACTTGCGAAAGCCGAATTGATGGGGAAAATCTACTTTATTATCCTCTACATATTTGGTTATTCGGCTAAATAACGCCCTCTCGTACACCTTTGAAAAAACTGGCAGGATGCTAATTGGGCGATAATTACTTATCATAGTTGCATCACCGCCCTTAGAAATTGGAATAACCCTGGCATGTTTCAGTAATTCCGGAAATTCGCCCGTGGTAAACGAAGAGTTTATCAATTTAGTAAGCGGTGATACAAGTAGGCTAACACTTCTTTTTATAAAATTCACCGTCACGCCATACACATCCTTTGAATTACTTTTCTTTAAGCCGGTCAAGATACCACGAATCTCTGCCGGCGATACTCCAGTCAACGAAAATGGAAGTTCAGATGAAAACGGAATGTTATAAAGATCTAACGGTTTTTCATTTGTGGCGGGGAGGGAATGAACCAACGTACGGGGAATTTCGATAAAATAATCATTCAGATCGTCCGGTTCAAAATAAGACGCGTTCTTCTTAGACGGAGCTCTAAAAGTGTCGATGAGATGCCACATCCCCTTGGTCTGCAAATAAATATGTGATATAATAATATAAAAAAAGTTTTATTTTTACAAACCTCTCAATTGTGGGATATGTTTGGTTTACTACGAAATTATAAACATTCGAATACCTTATATGTTCAAATTTCGGAGAAACGTATTGCAATCCTAGAATTATGTTTTGTTTAAAAAATTGTGGGTGATAATATTGTTGAAATACGTACTGAAACGTCTCAGTAATCTTTGCACCCTAGAATTGTACATACTAAACTTCTTTGAAAATAATTTTCAAATACCTCGGCCTCCATGCAGCCATTACTAGTTGCAGCATACGTGGTTCCCGGATACTCCACAAGCAGAAACAGCCATCAAGAGCACTGACTGTGCGAGTGCAGCGGACATTTTTACCGCCAACTACTTTAGATTTTGACGGATCTGTACAACAACTAGTTTCATCCAAATTCCAAATTCTCATTGGTTTGTGTTCTATTCTTAACTCGTTAATGATACTTTCCAACAATGTAAAATCCTCATTGATTGTAAAAGTTGTACCTCCTTGCAAATCCTAAAACCAGTCCACTCCAGGGACGCCGTTTTTAAATGGAGTTTTAATATTGTTCCTATTTACGGGTTGTCCTACCAGTTCCAGCACCTCTTTTTTGGATAAGACTAACCCATATTTCTCAATTTTTACCAGTCCCTCGACTAGCCGTTTTTCATATTCGATTGGTATAGCAGTGCCTCTGCCGAAGGATTTTGGTTTAATCCCACGTCTTCCTTTGAAGTGGCATTTTATTCTAGGATACTGTACTTTTTGCTGGCTTGGTACGTATTTATGCGCCCTGCTTTTATCTCTACAATGGCTTCTTTAAGCGTTTCTTTTGAACAATCACCCCTGTTCGTTCCTCTTACGTAAGTACGAACCATAGTAGTATATTAAAAAAATTTGAAAATTTGAATTTTTTGGGGTTGGCGGGAAAATTTGAATTTTTTAAGGTTACCGGGGAAAATTTGAATTTTTTGGAGTTGGCGGGAAAATTGCGCTTTAGCTTGCTTTCTTACATCAATCTTTTCACATAACAATTTTGTGTTGGTATATAGTAATAAATGGTCTAATTCTAATTTTAATTCTTCTAAGTTCTCTAAGACAGTTTTAATTTAAATATGATCAAATACAGATTACTCTTAAAAAATTTTAGCTGTCTCTTCGCTTTTTACTATCCTATTTCCTAAAATTACTAAAACCAAAACTCTGACTGTGGTTAGGAAGTTTTTAGATCATCGAAAACTTTGTATTTAGAATAACATTTTCTGGGGAAATTAAAACTCGCACACTGTATCACCGACCATTTTTTAATTCCCTATTTCCCATTAATTTTAGCATAAAATTTTACATTCTTTATATATAAATTACTAATTCTTTAACTTTGAAGAAACTAAATATCACAAATTATATGTTTGTATAAATCAAAATTGCAGAATGCTATTACTAAAAGCTGCTGCATGAAAAGAAGAATTATTATAATTGAGAGATTGTTGGATTTCATCGAACAATCTGGATATTTAATATTAATTTGTGAATATTGTGCATAAGTTACAAATGTAACATTAAATGCTTAATATCTTTTTGGCTGTTGACGATAGACCACCGAGTTAGACATTTTATGAAAGCTGAAAGATATATAAGATCGATAAATATACATTTATTATATATTTTTAATATTTTCATGTTTGTTTATTTGTTATAATACTATTTATTTTTGTTTAAATATTATAAACTTTTCTATATTATTAAAACTTTTGTACACCAAAAACAGTTTTACTTTACCTCCATAATATTTAGTCGAACATTCTATTTCATAATACTTTTGTAAGTTTTTCTTTGTAACTCTTTCATTTTTCACTTTTTTCCCCGCAATTTTTCTCCAGTATGGTAAATGAGATACTGTGTAAAACGTTTCATATGGACTTGTTATTTTTGCAATTTATAACAAAGTTACAACCGTTTGCGTTATTAACGAAACCGTATTTTAACCGGCTCTAACTTCTTAAGCAATTGAGAAAACCAATAAGTCCATATGATACCATCTAAAATTTTAAATAACCACTCTTAATTTACATGCAATTATTTGCATAAACGATTATCATTTTAAATTCGCATAAAATTATTTTGACATCTGAACTGAGTTTGTCCTCTAAAATAATTATTTCTATAGTTTTTATTAATAATAATAATAATCAGTTTATTGTTCAAACAGTAACACAATTAAGACAATTCAATTAAGTATGTGTATTGTTAATATTTATTTCTGTTTCTGCGGACACAGCATTTACTTGCGGATCACGACCTCTGTTAAACTCGCGCTGAGGTTGCAAATAATTGTTCGCTGGTGTATTACCATTTCCGTAATTTTGGTTCTGTCTTTGATAGTTATTTGTGAAAGAATTTTGTCTGTTACCTCGATTATTATGATTTGAATTAAATATTATTTGAAAAGTGTTTTAAAACAGCTAGAATTTTACTTACTTACCTTTGAAACTAATTTGTTTATATCGGGAGCTTTAAAACAAATATTATCTACGCTAATTAAAATAAAATTATTAAATAAAACAAGATATTCAGATTTTACACATTTTATTGCAAACGGTTATTTATGAGATACATTAAGATGCATTTACATACTTAAATCATAGATTTATCAATAAATTCAACGAGTTGTGCCGGCAAACTCTTACCGACACTTTTAACCCCTCGGTACACCAGACACATGGTTGATAACGCATCAATTTGCTGCTCCGTAATAATGGCAGCAATCCTCGAGGGTAAAAACACCACAAACGGGGGCGCAGATTCAATTTCCACCAACACTGAAGGCCATTTCGTCGTTGTAATCCTCCGTGCAGCTTTAATGGGATAGGCGGCGTTGATTTCCAAATCACTGAGCGCTTTCCTCGGTAATTGAGCGCACAAACCGATTGTATTTAGTTGTTGGATTGAAGAAGACTGCATTTTTGTAGGATGTAGGTAACGAAGTGTTTCTAATTGAAGAGTAAAAATTCAAATACTTGTGCTACACCTATTTATACTAAAGATTTAAACCACAAAATTTCCACTTAATTTCATTCCCACCTCATGCAGAAGTTAATACTACTTGCTGAGTTCAAGGACCGACTGTAATTTGATATGTCTTAGGCGGCGTCCTATTTTCACACCTGTGTATCGGCACATTTCATTTACATGCAATTACGCGAAAATTTGAATTTTTTAAGGTTGGCGGGAAAAATTTGATTTTTATTGGTTCGGGCGATCGGTGTTCGGTCATCGTCTGGTAAGATGGTGCGCGCGAAATTCAAATCCGAATTAATCTGATGCGAAAATTTGAATTTGATCGGTTTGCGCTTGAAAATAAAATCGCAGTGCGTTGTCTCTCTAACAGCGACGTGTGAGTCATACACTCCAGGTTCCGGCGTTCGGCCGCGCTCGGCAGATCGGCTGACTTGGGACTCGGTCGTCTTCGTGCGGAAAAGTGGTGGGGGTAGCTTCCTATGTAAATTGGCGGTGTGGCGGTGGGTCTAGAAGTGCCCTTAATATACTACTAACCATGGTTCATTTCTTAAATAGAAAGTTTATTAAGTAATCAAAGTAGCTAATTACTATAAGCATACTATTCAGAATTGTAAAACAATAAATAATCAAGGAGGACATTTTCTGGGGCATGTGCGTAGCACTATACTCATACCCCACCACAACGGATGCACTTGCCCCATGTCTGATATTCAGACATGGGGCAAGTGCAAGTAGCTACCACTAATTTCTCAAGGCCCCAATAGACTAAGGCCCCACGTTGGGCGCCAATCTGACCCCTTGATTTTAACTAACAAACAAACACCAACTTCCTGTGCGCTTGTGCAGGGATAGTGTCCAACGAGCAGCTCCGGTTCGCTCAGGAAAGGGGATGGGTTCGAAACAAACCTACAAGACGTTTATTGGTGAAAACACAATAATGTAAAGATAATACTGGTAAATAATAATAATAATAATAATAATAGTATTTCTTTATTGAGAAGAGAGATGTCTCTTCGCAACAGGCGAAGTTCAGTTAGCCACTATAGTGCCAACTGTTCCACTTAACCTAGAAAACTAAAACTACGATTCGCTAATACATAAATACATATCCCTACAAATGATATAAAGCTAAAATACAAAAACAAATAAACAAAATAACATTGTGACCCAAGACATTTCCACAATTAACTCCCAGAGTATGAAAAAAAAAATTTCAAAATTATTCCAGAATTCAACAATAATATTCAAGAGCGAATCAATAAGCGAATCCAAATAAAAAAAATATCAAAAACCAAAGATCCCTGTTCAACGTTGTATACAGTGTGTCCACGAAAGTCCGCACCATATGGAAAAAATTTTTATTGTGTATTTCCCAGAGAATTTTATTCTTTATAAAAGTTGGCGGCTCATATGAAACCAAAACTGCAACCATCAAATATGTAAATTTCCGTGCCATATACCGAGCGATTCAGAATATATGAATTTGTGATAAGAGTAAAGTACCTTTATTTTTATTATTATCGATAAACTTTATTTAGAAATGTTGTTTAGAAGTAAAAATTATATTCAAATATAAAATCAGAGCCACCTACCTTGAAAAAAAATATTTTCGGTTTTTTCCTTAATTATTACTCTTGTGACAAATATTAGTAAATGCCAATGGTACTAAAAGGTTCTTTTTAATCTATTTTTTGGAAATTTGAATACATTTTTTATATTTTTTGTTATTTTGGTATGATAACTAATGTTTATTTAGAACTAGCACAAAATTACTCATTTTCTTGGTGCGAAGTTGATATTTCACCCTGTAGATATTAATATATCATACAATAACTAATTCAGCAGCGTGTCTTAGCTTTTATTCAGTTAATATTAATGACTGTGGATAGGTTTATAATAGTAGTTATCCATCTACAGCGAGCGATTCTCAAGTGGTGGGACGCGCGGTACTACCACTTATGAAATTTTATTTTCACTGATAATATTTTAATAAAATTAACTAAAGCATCACACATCTATTGTTTCTTGAATTAATTATGACTGATTTGCCCGTTTTATTAAGTTAATAACTATTATGAATATGTTATTAATGCTAATTTATTATCTATGAACTAATTTTATTTCTACTACTTAAAATGTTGTATAGTTTCCTCTAAATGATTTATATTTCGAAATGGTCGGTGTTTGTATACGTTATTTTTTACGTAAACCCACAAAAACAAATTAAACGGGGTAAAGTCGGGGGATCTAGGTGGCCAGGATCTTGATTCCGAATTTCTGCCTATCCAGCGATGGCCAAATTTATGATTTAAAAAGTTCTAGACAGAGTTTATATTCTGTATATGGGCGCACCATCAAGCAGGAACTAAATTAACGCCCGTTGAATTAACGGCAAAAAAGGTGACAACTTTCTGTTCAGGAACTGAAGATATAATTCCCCATTTATATTTTGACGAAAAAAAAGGCCCAAATATTTGATTATTCAAAATACCGCACAGCACATTAGTCTTAAAATGGTACTGATCTCGGCATTCTATTGTAAAGTTCGTGTTTTCATGTGTCCACCACCGGCAATTTTCTGAAGAAACAGTCTCATTTGATGTAAATGTTGCCGCATCTGTCCAAAGAATATTAAAAAAAAAAAACTATGTTCTCTTTCATATTCACCTCAAACCAGATGGTATAGTCATACCTGATGTCGAAGTCTTTTTCTTTTAGTGTAGGCTTATAAATTTTGGTTTATAAGGGTGATACTTGTTTAGTTTTATTATTTTATGTACTGTTGATTTACTGCATTGGCTGTGTGAAGGAATTTGTCGAACACAAGTCGTTTTATGCTCGATTACTTCTTGCAACACTGGCAAACTTGTTTCCTCATTTTGGAAACATATTTTTGTGGGGTTTCTTGAGCTATCTTCAACAGACCCAGTCTCTTTGATTTTTCTCATTATCCTGGAAATGGTTGAATGGGCAATTTGGTTGTGTGGATGTCTTGAAAATAGCAGCAACATCTCGGTACGGGCTATTTTCTCCATGTATTAAAAGAATTTCAACTTTTTGTTGGAGTGTAAGCATGGTTTTAAAAGTTACAGCACATAAACTAACGTAAACTGCAGTGAGTACGATTAAATGGATAATGTCTGGATAATGCTTTTGTTTTTCATATCCACCTGTGATAGTGGTGTATGCTTATTTTAAAATTTAAACAATGTTGCATAAAGAAAATAAACTGTTTGTTTCATATTCTTTTTTGTATCATTGGGTTGCCTATACAAGAACCTTAACTTAGGTGGTTATTGGTGCGTTTTGTGCTGCTGTACATAAGAAGATAGATTCTTGCATAAAATAATTGATTCAAGACACAATTGATTGAGGTTTCAGTTATGTTTATTAAGATATTATCAGTGAAAATAAAATTTCATAAGTAGTAGTACCGGGCGTCCCACCACTTGAGAATCGCTCGCTGTAGATGGATAACTACTATTATAAACCTATCCACAGTCATTAATATTAACTGAATAAAAGCTAAGACACGCTGCTGAATTAGTTATTGTATGATATATTAATATCTACAGGGTGAAATATCAACTTCGCACCAAGAAAATGAGTAATTTTGTGCTAGTTCTAAATAAACATTAGTTATCATACCAAAATAACAAAAAGTATAAAAAATGTATTCAAATTTCCGAAAAATAGATTAAAAAGAACCTTTTAGTATCACTGGCATTTACTAATATTTGTAACAAAAGTAATAATTAAGAAAAAAACTGAAAATATTTCTTTTCAAGGTAGGTGGCTCTGACTTCATATTTGAATATAATTTTTACTTCTAAACAAAATTTCCAAATAAAGTTTATCGATAATAATGAAAATACAGGTACTTTACTCTTATCACAAATTCATATATTCTGAATCGCTTGGTATATGGCACCGAAATTAACATATTTGACGGTTGCAGTTTTGGTTTCATACGAGCCGCAAACTTTTATAAAGATTACAATTTTCTGAGAAATACACAATAAAAATTTTTTCCATATGGTGCGGACTTTCGTGGACACTGTATATGCTGAAAGGTAAATAAATACCAAAGACGGTAATATGATAACCCGGTAAGCGCTCGCGAACATTCTTGGCCAACCACGTGGTTAACGCTGTTAATGTTGGATAAATAACCAACTATTCGATGTTAAGAACCGTAAATCGTTGAACGTTTATTAAGAAAATAAAGCTGAATCAAGTTACAAATTCCATCCGATTGAAGATCGGAAGGAATTGAAGGCAAGTGAAGACGATGTTTTGACAATACCTACTGTCAATAGAATCGCTATATCTGTCAACTCCTGGCTAACTAATTTTATTTTAATGCACACACGATCGATCTCGATCAAATAGAATCTCATGCAGCTAAACTATTAATTTTATTTATAATATAGGGAGATAATTCTTGCAGAAATCTGCGTACATTAATATGAAAATTGGAAATAGTTAACGCAAGATGGCGGTAATTTTTAAATTTGAAAAACTACAGCCACGCCTGGGATTCGAACCCAGATGTACGGATTGCCGGTCCGACGTTTTACCAATTAGACTAGTCAGCGTTGAATAAAGAAAACCTCTTTTCTATTTAATTAAATTTACTTAGAAGACATGTTTCGACATTTCTGTCATTTTCAATTCTAAATCTGCAAGACAAATTTGTCATGTTATAAAACCACGTAAAATATGTAAACTAAGCATTTAAAACTCTTATAAAGTAACTTACAGTCAGGAGAAAACAATTACATGTCTCGCAACAACATTAAACATATAATTTGGACGAAGCGAGGACAATAAGTATCAAAGGCAAAACGTGTTGACAGCAGAAACGCACTTATGATATACTAGACGCAAACCAAACGAGCAAACAGGTTCCTATTTTAAGGTAGTGTATGTTCGGTGGTCTAAGCAGACACACACAACCACAGGCAAAAGCACCAAAAGTACAGAACAAATCATAAAAATTCCCTATCAGAGTTACAATCAACAAACATTTTTTCTCTTTATTACAATATGAAACAGAAACAAAATTAAATTATAGAGGTGAAAATGAGAGGTGGAAAATATTTAAATTCAAAAGTCGAGAACAATGTGTTACGCTGTCAAATTAACCCAATTTGCCGCGCTTCAGAATTGAATTTTATCCAAGTCGCGACCTCGACTGGGCTCGCGAAGTTCGACCACCGACCGTAAGATGCCGGGCGGTGTACCTTTTGAAGCCTAATTAGGGAGATCGTCGGTTGTGCTGATGACGCAAATCTTCTAAGTGGCTGGGCGGATTGCGTGAATGTTCCTCTGGTCCTGAGTCTTTGTTTCGTGGAGATTGGATTAGTTTGAGCGATTCTTTTCTTTCACTGCGTAGTTCTGTGACGTCACACCCATGTGGGGACACGTTTTAATTGCTTGCGCGGAATTGATTGTTCAAAACCTTACGTCCCGGTTATTTCCTGATTAGGTCGATTTTTCTGCTACTAATGACTGGTGGTTGGATATTAAAAACGCCTGATTTCGCGTTGTTGGAATTTTTTTGGCTTCGCTTCGCCCTATATAAGGCCGGCCATTTTCAGCCAGTTTCAGTCAGAAATTCGTGTGCTAGCGGAAGCTCTGTTCAGCTGCTTGCCGAATTCTCATATTTCCTGATAGTCTCGTGGTGCTTGTTCGAGGTGACAGTTATAGTCGTGTGATAGGCTGGGATCTGGGATTCTAGCGAACGCAGATTATAGCACACACAGTTGTGGATTTATCCCTCGTCTAAGTTGTGGAAGCGTGGCTTGTGTTTGGTGCCCGTATTCCGTTCGCCTTGTGCGGATTTTATACCACTTGAAGCTTGTGGATTACGACGCCCGTTTAAGACCTTTTGGGGTAAGCGAATTTATCAACTCTTTTCTTGAATCGATTCCTTATTGCCTGGGAATATTCTAGGCTCCTTCGGTTGGGCTTGTGTGTCCCTTCCCTGTACGTCGTCTATACTCCCGGAGAACGTGTCTCTTGGTTGAACGACGCTCGTCCCGGATAAAGACAACCATTGTGGCTCTGCCGTTTGAACGACGGAGGATAACCATCACACCGAACGTGCCTTGCTGAAGTCTGGTGACCGTGGGATTGCGCCGCGACGCTTGCACCGTCCGCCTTCTCTTCGACGTGGACTGCGTCCTCCCGTGGCCCCGCCTGCAGCTCAAGGTTTGATTTGCTCGTTATTTGGTGTACTTCTGCGACTGATATCGTCTTTCTTGACGCAATACGTGCGTCGCGACGCTGTGACTCTCTTCGAGACTGTAGCCCCGTCAACGTGTACCGGCCGTCATGCCTTCGTGGGTGACGAGCGTAACTTGGATTAAATTACTGGTTGGCGAATTAGCACCAGGTTTAATTGCAAATTAACTTTGTAATTAATATTTTTTTTTCTTTGTAATTAATTCTAGCTTTGTTAAATTAAGCTGGGTTTTATTTGTAATTTTTCTACATTTTGGCTAATTAGCCCAAGCTTTCATCGGTCAATTTTAACCTCAGTCAAATACATTTGTTAATCATTTTGTCAACGCGTAGGTTGAACCATCGTTTATAATTTTACTTGGTCTGGGAATTAATCCCACTATACTGCGGTGACTTCGTGCTTGATCAAGAACGTTCTCGTCGTTGCGCTTTTATTACGGGTGTACCTGGTATTCTTTTGCAGGTTAGTTATTGGCAATACTATTGCCGATAGCGTTGACAATTGATCTTTCGTACTTCGAATATGATGAGAACAGTTCGATTTTATATGTTGGATTTGTGTATTGATTGCCATTGCGGTTATATATTTTTTTGAGCATCGACGTGTGTCCCTTTGCCGGGAATATTGTATTGTAGGTTGCTGCTGTATTGCCTCTGTTGCTGCTGCGGATAATAAATCTTGTTATCCGATACTTTGGTCTCTTTTCCCTGGTGTTGCTTTTATCCCTTTCAGCCCGCTTTCACAATCGAGCGTCAGTCCTTCAACGGGTTTTGGATTGTGTGGCGCCCATTTCGGAACACCTTGTATTGAGTCGTATTCACTCCCACGCCCCTCTCCCAGAGTTGGTCGGTGCAACCCAGGACTGTATAAGCACACAGGTAGGACCAAAGGCTGTTCGAATTGGTAGTATTGCGCAACGGTGTAAAGCAAGGTGTTTCAAATGCAGACTAATCACGGCTTAAACAAGTAAAGAGAGGTTTGATGTTGAAATCAACTTGCTCAATCAAGAGGGTAATCCGGGGGTCAAGACCGTGTTTATATATCTGACATTGTTCCAATAAATCCATCCTAAAACCCTTCCCACACCTATGGAGCAACTCGGTATCATTAAAATCAAACTTATGGCCCGTGGAAAAAGCATGTTGGTAAAAATTTGACGAGGAACGGTATGTGTGCTCTTTGAGTCGCTCCGAAAGTTTCCTCCCAGTTTGGCCTACATACTTAGATGTGCAGTTAGCAAGAAATTGAGTAAACACCGCTTTGCTCGTGTTTAGGAATTTTTAAGTATCTGTATGCTGTTAGTTTCTTTGAACTTTGAGTTTGACTTTTATAGGCCGGAACAATGTTGAATTTAGACAGAGTTCTCTGGAATTTAAAATGTGTGCTGTTGTAAGAAAACATTCTGTATATTCGGGAATTAGCAGGTGTTTCAGGGGGAGTGTAGAGAGGGTCATACTTTTTCTTGACTCTGTCTATCATTGAAGTAATGAGATGTTTTGGGAAACCATTGTTTTTTGCTAATTGGAATATAAATTGCAATTCATTAGTTTTTGACGTCACTGTTATAGGGTAGGTCAAGGCTCTATGAATGTAGTAATGAAAGGCAGGCATTTTATGACTAATATGGTGGTGGGAGCCAAAAGGTATGATGGTATTTTTAGAGGTGGGTTTTCTAAAAATTTCAAAGTGTAGTTTATCCTCCCTGTTGATAACAGTCAAATCAAGGAAGTTCAAACTATTGTCATACTGTAGTTCTAGAGTGAAGTTTAATTTAGGGTGTATGTTGTTCATATAAACCAGCATTTCAGCAAGTTCATCCTTATTCCCGTTCCAAAGTGCAAATACGTCGTCAACGTATCGAACCCACTTAATTATCTTACTTCTGAATGGCTAACGTGAGACTAATGTGAACGGATAGTTTTTTTTACCAGCTTTTGAGTACACCCTTTTCTCTTTCTCCTTCTCCTTCACGTGCAGCTTTTGTATGACCTCCGACTGGACGTCGATACATTCAGAATTCTATAACAAGAAATAATCAAGCAGGACATTTTCTGGGGCATATGCATAGCTCTGTGCTCTTACACCACCACAACGGATGCCCCATGTCTGAATATTTACGAGGTAAGAGCACACTAGCGTTTTTCTCAATAAACTTCAATAATTCAACAGAAATTATTTAATTAAAGTAAAATATAAATAATTTTGTTATTACCAAAAATAATAACAGAACACAGGTGATATAGTACTGGTGGCAAGTAATTTTTGTCACAAAGAGGAGATAAATAAAAACAATGTATTTGTTTTGGATTCCGGAGCGAGCAACCATTTTGTCAAGTAAGAATTGGAAGATTTTATGAAAGATGTTACCGAACTTGAGCACGAATATACAGTCCATATAGCCAACGGAGATGTTTTGAAAGCTTATAACAAAGGAAAAATTCAAGGTATGTGTGAACGAAGATTAAGTACTATAGAAGCTATAATAGTCACAGGAATTAAACATAATTTGCTTTCTGCAGCAAAGTTAACATCAAGAGGTTACAAAATAATTGTTCAAAGTACACATATGTCGATCTGTGGCAAAGATTTTAAATGGACTTGCAATAATTTAAATATATTCTGAAGATGAATATTTTTCAAAAAGAACAATGCAATGTTGCAACTGATTTATGGCATAGAAGGTTTGGACATGCCTCCCATTGAATTCGTTGGTGGATCTTGGTCGATAACTTGTGCGCACTGTTCCTTGTTTTATATAGCCATTATTCGAAAGTTCCAGTTGTTGAAATTGTTAGCCGTTAAAATCCGCACCATCATGTATGCGCTCGACATATTGTTGTAATTCATATAACCTCACTTTGTCTTTATCAAGTCTTTCCGTTACTAATAAACTAGCGCGATTTACTGTTCACTATTTCGACTGTCTCGACTGGGCCCATAACCTGTTATGGGATGTTTAATTGAAAGTCCGTTTTGACTATTGAACGTATAATCACAAACTGCTGATAAACGAATACAGTAATATACAATGACTTGCAACTTCTACACATACTACTTGATACAGCTATGTTTAAGTCATCTGTCAGACAAATGTTGCCAAGCTAATTTGATTCTACAACTTAAAAGTTCTATATCTAACAGGTTCATCCGAGTAAATGAAATTTGTTTCAGCTCAGGTTCATCAGTGATTCATCAACGCTGATTTGTTGGTTGGGAATATATGCACCTATAAATTTTTCCTTCAAGTAATCCATAAACGGTTGAATTTAGAGTAATCTTCTGTTTGGTGCATTTGCATCAAACGCGTCGTTATTCACGAAACGCATAAATTTGAGCAGCAAATGATACCGTTTCTCAGACAAAACGTGAATAAAATGGTGTCTCAATACTTTCCCGTTTTTAAAAGTATTCTATTTATCAACTCGTCCGTAGAATAGCATTCCAAAGTAGGAGGGGGTACTTATTGAAATTCGGAACTTTGATTTCAGAATCGCCTTCAAGTGGAAACGTTGGCCGTAGGATACCAGCTGATAGCATATCGATTGGGTCTTATAAAAGAGGAGGAATTGTCTCTTCAACGCCGGAAGAGTCATTCTCTTCATCCGAACTGTTCTCGCTCTCAGAACTATCTTCTTCCTCCGAAGAACTCCCAAGATATGTCACTATCGGTATCTGTCTCAATTGTTGCTTTTCTTTTTGCCGTAATCTAAACGCAATGTAATAACAATAATGCAAATGTAAATAAAGTTGGTACTCTGATGCCGTACCTTCCTTATTATAACTTGATTGGTGTGATTGGAATGTTCATTAATGTCACACAGCCGTCCGGAAGTTTTTTAACCATTACCCCAAAATATTTTTGCGTAAGTCGATATTACCTCCTCATTTTGCAAAGGAGAATGTAAATTTAAATTAAACAATATTTATTGAATCAATTTACACGGAAAATTTGCATTCTTTTTTATTAATTAACAGCACCTCATAGGTACTTGTGTATAACACCTAGTCTGATGACTATCTAGCTATATTAATCTAACCTAAATTGCTACGTATAAAAAGTGTTCGATATTAAGTGCTCCCCATTGGTGTAACTTAAATTTAGTTTGAATGCTGACGCTTTAAACTTCACACACTGTACGTTGCTCTGCTTTGTTCACCTATCACTCACATAACACTGTGCTCTGCTTTTTTAACATCACTTCACCAACTCAAAAGGTTTAGTTCTTTTGAGTCTTCGCACACTGTCACAATTGTCAAGAAGCTGGATTGCCTCAACATTCGTGTGCTGGAGAAGTCTGTTCTGATGATTCTCTGCAAACTTTCCAATTTCGTTGGTTACTAATTCCATCTTCAGATCCGTGTGGAGATTTCTGTTTCTTATATACCAAGGTGCACCCACGATGTTTCTTAGCACCTTATTTTGGAAGCGTTGAATGATGGCGATATAGCGGCTTAGTGCAGCCCCACAGTTGGATACCATAGGTCCACACAGGTTTAAGACTTCCTACCAATAAGCCAGTAGATTTTCTTGTATCTTATGCCCAATTCTTGTCTTCTTTTTAACATGTGCTTTCCAGCGAAGCTTGGTGTCCAGCGTCATACCGAGGTATTTTGCGGTGTTCGAGTAGGATACGGTGGTGTTATTTATTTTCACTGGAACGTGTTGTATTCGTTTATTGGTAAAATTTATGTGAACGGATTTGGTTTCGTTCAATGAAATTAGCCATCGTTGCATCCAATCACTAATATTGTTGATAGCATTCTGCAGTTTTAGCGCTGCTCCTTCAACATTTGTATCTACTGCCATGATAGCAGTGTCATCAGCAAAAGTGGCAACGGTAACACCATCTGGTTGAGGAAGATCATGTGTGTAAAGAAGGTAAATAATTGGGCCAAGTACACTACCTTGTGGTACTCCAGCTTTAATACTTTTGAGAGTTGAGTACTCATTATCTTGCTTTATACGGAAGTATCTGTTAGAAAGGTATGATTTTAATAGTTGGCTATACTCGAAGGGTAGTATCCGTCCCAGCTTATAGAGTAGGCCTTCGTACCAAACTTTGTCGAAGGCTTTTGCCACATCCAGGAATATAGAGGAGCATACCTTTTTTTCTTCTAAAGTTCGTTCTATTATCATTGTTATTCTGTGCACCTGATCAATTGTCGAATGTTTGTTTTTGAATCCAAACTGATGAGCGGGTATAATGCTTCTTTCATCAAAGATTGGCTTCAGTCGTTTTGCAAGTAGCTTTTCAAACAGTTTTGATATTGTGGGCAGTAAAGAAATTGGCATGTAGGAGGATGCTTCATTTGGTGGTTTTCCTAGCTTGGGAATCATCACTACCTCCGCAGTTTTCCACATAGTTGGCACATATTTAAGCACATAAATGCTGCGTTGCAGAGATTTGTTATCTTAACTATGGCTTTTTTAGGTATTTTTTTTAAAATCTCACCTGTTATTAGATCAAACCCAGGTGACTTTTTGGTTTTCATTTTTTTAATTTCATTTATTACCTCTTTAGGAGTAACGGGGGGGTATTCGATTTCCTTGGATTATTGTAGAATTAGTCGTTTCTGCCATACTTCTGTCTTCATTTGGAGTGAAGGATTGTTCCAGGTAGTAGGCAACGACTATGGCTTTGTCTTTGTCATTTCTAGCCCAGGTTCCATCCGGTTTTTTTATAGGCGGAATTTGTGTGATTGGTTTTTTAAGTCCTTTAGTCGCCTTCCATAGAGAATAATCTGTGCTTACGTCACTTGTCATTTCTTCGAGGCTTTTGTTTATTGACTATTGCTTAATCTCTTGAATCGTTCTACGTAATTCCTGAGTTAACCAATTTAGTTTAGTTTTGATTGCTGGGTCCCTGGTTACCTACCAACGTTTTCTCGTTTTTCTTTTTTCCATAACTATCTCTCTCACTTCCTTTGGGTAATTATTACCTTTAACTTTTCTTGGCATTACAGGCGTGGCTTCCCAAGCGGATTTCTGTATATCTGTCATTAATCCAAGAGTTTCATCTTCTATTTGTGAGATACTCTTGGTTGGTACTTGTAGATTTATTCTATTCTCTAGACTGAGTTTGAACGTATCCCAGCACGTATATTTACTTGTAAGTGTTGGATTCCTTTCTTTTTTATCTTTTTATCGTTTCGCTTAAGGTGAGAACAAATGGTGAATGATCCGAATCCAGGAGTGGGATTTTGTAAGAATGGCGAGTTTGATGTGAGTGACGACACATACGAGTGATGTCATTGGGTTCTAAGCGATTTGATTTGTCGATAGGCTCTCGAGTATCAAAACAGCCGGTCTAAACTCCGCCTTTCTCGTATCGAAGCGTCAAACAAACTCGGCTGCCGGATCAAATTCCTTTTCCACTTCAATATAAGCGGACGATAGATTTTTAGTAATAAATAGATCTATTAGGTCTGGGACCTTATTTATGTCAGTGGGCCAGTAAGTAGGTTTACCTGTAGCACGAACTTCACATTTATACTGTTTCGTGGCTTGGTAAAGCTCTCTTCCTTTTGTGGTAGTTAACCGTGATCCCCAGAAAACATTTTTAGGCATTAAAGTCTCCAGCCAGAATTAGTTTTCATGTGAAGTTAGTCAAGAGGTTTAAAATATTGTTGTGCCTTTATGTTGTGTCTTGGCGGAGAGTATATGGCTGCTGTTGTATGAAAATAGTCAGTATGTCAAACAAAATAAAATTCTCATATTTGAAGAAACAAATATTAATTGGAAACGTTCCCCCTTCAGGTTTTCGAGAAATGATGTTGCCTCATGTGTGATACAATAACTTCAAAATTGAGGCTTTTTGATGTAAGAGCAATTTGAATACAGTCTTCGGCGTTTAATAGATTTCTGTTCTTCGTTTTTATGTTCATTAGAGTGGAAAAGCCTTGTTCACAAAGGTAGGTTGTTGCAAATGGCAGCAATTTTTACCGCCTCCTCATGTGCAATTTTGAAAGCCTTTGCAGCGTTTGACAACCAAAAAGACAACAAATTTGCTTTGCTCTCAAAATTGAATACGTGGTCAGTATTGGATTGAAGTTCAAGAATTGCCTCTGCCAAACCTGGAGGTTCTTCTAGTATGTTAGCCATTTCGGATTTAAAAGGATCTACAACCCAACTGACAGTATGTATCAAGATCTGGAAAGTCAGATTTCGCACAATTGCCCTTTTGCATCCGCGGTCATATATAATTATGTAAAAAGTGTTGACAAATGTAATATACCTACCTCTAATACTCTGCCCGAGCGAGCAAGTACTGCGTATTGACATTTCTGCGCCTTGGTCTGTTGCCAACCGGTGCTTGGCACAACCGGAATTTAGGTACATCTTCCGACTAGACAACTGGAACGGGCGGAGCAGGCTCAGGTTGTTCAAACGGTGAGGGAAGAGCAGCAGACGTCCGTTCGGTCTTCTCCACTTCCTGGCTCGTGGATGGTCGTTCTCCATGCCGTGCACCGGGCAAGGTACTTACGTTGAGGGAGTGCCCACTAGATATCCCGGCTTTTGTTCCTAATAAAAAAATATGTTAGAAATATATTCCCACAATACATCACCATGCAGTTGCATATCAATGCCTCCAGTCAGACTGGCATATCATACATATTAATATGTTTATACGCCCATCTGACTTCTGGCCGTCAAAACGTTTAATGTTCCCAACTAAAAACTACTAACAAAAAAATAAAATGACATAATTACCCAAACATTCATCCATTTGGTTATTGATTATAAATTGGTTATAAAAAAAAAACGCCAAGGACCTTGCCCAGTACGCAACTTGGTATCCTTGGCCGACATGTAGGTACGCAGAAGGTTTTGCCGCTTCAACGAACAGTCCTTGCTGTCCACAGTAACGCCTTGGCTAGCCATTTCATTAGAAATGTCATCCCAAACAACCTTACGGCGTTTGGGATGATGCATATTTGCGTAGTTACTGTGAACAGACTGAATCAGCAGCAGTGTATTATTAAATCCCTACTGTTTCTGGTTGGAGGCATCGTTTTCTTGTGGTGGTTGGCCTTCCTCCATGAGCTCTGTTGCGCTTGGCGCTTCCTCCTCTGTTGCCCTTGGCGCTTCTTCCGTTGTCTCCGAAACTTCTTCGGTTAGCGGCTGATAATGTTCGCGCGCGTGCCGGAGCAATGAGTTTGCAAAGTGACCGTCTAGAAAAATTAAGAAATAATAAGTTTGTGAAGACAGTGGCTGACACATTTGGTTTCAACTCTGCTCATGGAAGATGCTTTGAGATAATACTTCAAATGCGTCTTCAATATCGGAGATTATTTGTTGTGGTGACTCTGTCCCGACATAAAGGTGACCGCAAATTGCGAGCGAAGCTAAGCTGGGCGTAGCGAAGCTGTAGTGAGCGATATGAAGCTGAGCAGAGCGATGCTGGGCGAAGCAAAGCTATGCGAAACGTAGCTACACAAAGCAAACATGAGCGATACAGGGCGGACTGGAGCAGGACCTGTAAACTATTTATTTGCTCACTTATTGACTAGGTTGAGAGAAATGGAGAAGTTAGAGTTGTTATTACAATCCGAATCAGATTCCAGCGCTCAAGATTTTATGCAAAGTATTGTGTTCTATCGTCGTAAAACGCTGAGAAAAGCAGGGACGAGTTTGCATTTGCGCAAACATGACGATTGCGCAAATGCAAACTCGTCCCTGCTTTTCTCAGCGTTTTACGACGATAGAACACAATACTTTGCATAAAATCTTGAGCTAAACCCTTGACCAAAGCATTAAATTCGCCAATTTAATCTTTGGTCAAGGATTTAGATGACAAACAATTTAAAAATATTTTCGGATGTGTAAATGTGACTTAAATCAAATACATGGAATAATAAAGTGCGACATCGAAGAGCAAGTCATTAACTTTAAGAAGCCTGTGTCCTCAGAAGAAAGACCTGCTATATGCTTTAGGTAATGTCACTCTTATATTTATGTTTTATAAGTGAATGTGTACATATACCTAACTAAAGGAATAGACAGGGTATTCGCAAAAATGATCCATTAGAAGTTTTTGATGTGCCACTATTTGTATGCCTTATATAATAATAATAATAATAATAATAAACGCCTTTATTGACTACAGAAGCAAAGTACACACGTACATAACAAAAATATACCTACTGTTAGCACATAAACTATTTATTGGTTGAACGTAAACTATTTATTCACAATAGGACATAAGTAACAGCTCGATAAATAGGACTTAACGCCAGCGCTTCTCAAGCTGCTCTGCTCTTTTTTTTTCGCTCCCTCCGTAAGTCCCGCACTATTCCCTTCCTCGCGTTGTCGGGATGGCGCATGCCTGGTCGTGTACTTCCTTATTCCTCTCACATTCGACCATCCTGACAAAGTCACGACTCGGGACTTCACCTACGCTATCTCTGAAAATAAATCTTATCTGAGGAACGTCATCTCACGTTATGACCATATGGGGAACTACATCTCATATTATTACCACTTGAGGAACTACTTCTCAAACCATTATAATATAAGGAACTACGTCTGATATTATTACCACTTGAGGAACTACTTCTCAAACCATTATAATATAAGGAACTACGTCTGATATTATTACCACTTGAGGAACTACTTCTCAAACCATTATAATATAAGGAACTACGTCTGATATTATTACCACGAGGAACTACTTCTCAAATCATTATCATATAAGGAACTTCATCTCATAACAAGCAAACGCAAGCTCAAATACTCACTTATGTATTTGTCTGGGCTTTGTATAACTTCATGCGATCGCTGGCCACGGTGCCTTTAAATCGCCTCCTATCTTTGGAAAATGATTTGACACTATATCGGTCCTTCCCAAGAACGTGGGTGACCCGGAGTGGCCCAATGAATTTCTGTACCAATTTCCCACTGGTTAGGCCTTTTACCATGGGGCTTCTCTCAACCATGACCGAATCGCCTACGTTAAATTTTCTTGCCACCAAACGATTTTTATCGTACCGCTTTTTCATTCTTTCCGCATTTCTCTTAATGCGAACCAACGCCTCCTTTCGCACTGACTCTAACTTATCTATTCTACCTTGTCTGTCTGACTGATTTTCATTGAATAAGGATATATCATATCTTAATCTAGGTCTTACCCCATATAGTAGCTCTGACGGGGCTACCTTGGTTGTAGCGTTAATAGTTCCGTTGATGCCGTTTTGTACTTCTGGGATCTTAGCTTCCCAAGCGGTGTGATCATCACCAATAGCAGCAGTCATCGCGTTCAGTATGGTACCATTGAACCTTTCGACTTGTCCATTACCCCTTGGGCAAGCAATGGCATTAAGCACATGTTTAATATTGTTTTCTCTACAGAAACTTGCCATTTCCTTGCAAGCAAATCCTTTCCCTCGATCCGTCACAATGCGTTCGGGAATGCCAAAGAATTTGATTAGTAATTGCAAACATTTAATAACCGGACCTGCACTTGTGCTCGGTACTGCCTCGATCCAAGTAAATTTTGTGAATCCATCGACGGCTACTAACATGTGGACATTACCGTTCTCAGTTTTGCAAAATGGTCCGAGATGGTCCAAATGCAGAGTATGAAAGGGTCTGTCGACTTTATCAATCGGGTGGAGGAAACCGCGTCGCTTCCCTGTGGGTTTCTTTGTGCACAAACATGGAATGCAGGCCTCCACGTACTTTTTGACAAACCTTCTCATTTTCGAAAACCAGTACCTCGAACGAATTGCTTCTAGGGTCTTCTCGAAACCTGGGTGACCATTTTCGTCATGTCGTTGTTTTACAATCCTCCATCTCACATCTTTGGGTATTAAGATTTTTGCCTCACCTCCGACAATTCGGCAAACCTTATCTTCCACCATCTCGTAACATTTTTCACCGACGCCTTCTAGCAGTTGTTTCTTCACTAACACGCATTCAGGATCATTACTTTGGACGCATTGAATCCAATCTGATTCTCGGATGGAACGTACTGCCAACGGTTGTCTACTCAAAGCATCCACGTGCTTCATTTGCGTTCCCGGTCGGTAGTTGACATCGAATTCGTACTCTTGAAGATCCAACCACCATCTTCCAACCCTAGGCGACAGATCGCGTTTTGTCCACGTTAAGCGTAAAGCATTGCAGTCGGTTATCACTGTAAACCTTTTCCCGTACAGGTAGTTTCTAAAGGTTTTAACGCTCATTACTACCGCCAATGTTTCCAACTCATAGCTGTGATAACGAGATTCGCAATCCGAGGTTTGTCTGCTAAAATAGGCTACTGGCTTCCATTGCTCACTTATTTGTTTCTGTATTAGCACTCCAGCTATCCCAATCTTACTTGCGTCTGTATGCAACTGTGTGTCCAGATTAGGGTCAAATAGTGCCAGCACCGGGTGGCTAGACAGTTCTTTTTTTAACGTCTCGAATGCCTTCTCTTGAGCATCACCCCATTCCCATTCAGCATTGGATTTGGTAAGCTTTGTTATGGATTTAGCTTTAAACGCGAAGTCTTTGATAAATTTACGAAAGTATGAGGCTAGGCCGAGGAATCTACGAACTTCGTGAACAGTGGTTAGTTTTGGAAAATTGACAATGGCTTCGACTTTTCGAGTAGATGGTCTTAGTTCACCGTTAGAGATGATTGACCCTAAATATTCAACTTCCTGTTGCAAAAATGTACATTTTTCGCGATTAAGAGTCACGCCATATTCCTTGAATTTTTCTAAAACAAGCTCAAGTCGTTGCAGAGCTTCTTCAGGGCCGTTGGCGACAACTAGTACATCGTCTAGATAGACTAGCGCAAACGTAAATCTCATAGGTCCTAGAATCGTGTTCATTGCTTTTTGAAAGAATGCTGGTGCGTTCGATAGACCAAATGGTATTCGCCTATATTGGTAGTGTCCATCGGGCGTTACAAATGCTGTGTACGGACGGCTGTCCGCAGCCACGCTCAGCTGATGATAACCTGCCGTCAGGTCCAAAGTGGTGAAACAGTTGTTACCAGAGAGACGCTCCAATTGGTCGTCAATCCTAGGGAGTGGATATTTATCTTTTTCAGTGATGGCATTCAATTTTCTATAGTCGACGCACATTCTCATCTGTCCAGACTTCTTTTTAACAAGCAACACGGGGCTTGCGTAGGGAGATGTTGTCGGCTCTATAACGTTCTTTCTCAGAAGATCTGTTACAATATCTCTGACGATTTGTCGTTCGTGGTAGGACAGACGATAAGGTCGGTAGCATACAGGCTCAGATCGTGTTAATTTTATTTCCATCTCCATATTGATTGAACCTAATTCACTACCGTCGCTACTAAAACACTGTTGATATTTCTCAAGCAAATTGTCTAATTTCTGTTGGATATCCGTGGGTTGTGCGGTCTTCTCCATAATCGGTGGAGATGCCGAATTTACACCTCGTGCAATAGGGTGGCCTTTCTGCAGGGTGACGTTCATCTTGCTAATATTAAGAATTGTTAAAATTCCTGATCCACTATTAAGCTCAACATTTCTGGAAGGAATTACGACAAAATTCCCGTTGTAGTTTTGTTCAGAGTAATTGCAAGTGATATTTCCAGCAATCTGATCACAATTAATCACAACTTTATTTATTCCGGGAAAGAGTTCTTTTTGTTCAGAGATACGCATGACAGCCTTTGGTGCATCTATATCACTCACTTCCGGAAATAAGCATAGCTCGCCTAGCTCGCTGTTCCGAAATTGTAGCGAGTCGCTCGTCTTTATGACATACATGTTTGGAGATTCGGTGTAGGGTCTGCCAATTAATAAGTCTACGTCTTGAGTGTCATCGTTAACAACTACTATGGGCACCATCCTTTCAACTCCATCTATATTTACCATAGCTGCAGTCATTGCCAACGAACATACTGTCGCACCTCCATACCCTCGCATGGTGGTTTGTTTACTCGTATCCAATGGTAGTTGTAGTAATTCGGCTTTGCTCCGTTTTATAATGTTACAGGCGCTGCCGAAGTCAACATACGCGCGCATGGCATGTCCATTAATTTTAGCATTGATATGATATTTTTCGTCATCGACGGCAATCGCATTTATTTTTGATGAGTTGTTTTTAATAAATTTAAAACATTTTTCCTTAATATGCCCCCGTTTTTTACAGAAAGAGCAAACCATGCGGCTTTCTTGAGAGGGTGCATTGCGACAATCGGCCATTTTATGACCAGCTTTCCCACAAGTGAAACAGTTTTGGCTCCGATTCTTAAAAACGGTTCGGCTTAGTTGTATCGGTTGTTTATGCTTTTGAGGTTCTGGAACTCGATCTACGGCACTCTTGGCTTCCGTTAAAAATTTTAGTAGCTCTTCAGTAGTTTTGCAACCTGCAGCGTACGCGCCCGTTTTAAGAAAAGAATTCTTCAAAGTCGATATCACAACGTCGGTAATTACGCAATCGGATAACCCACAGTGCTTGCCTAATTGTAGCTTCGTATAGAAGAATGATATCACATCTTCATCGGATTTTTGTTCTACATTGACAAATTCCTTCAGTTTTGTAGAAATACCTCTGAACGCGGGAAATGCACTATTCAGTTTTTCCTGCCAGGCTTGCCAAGAGAGGTTTATTTCCGTTTGACAGTTATACCAAAGTTTCGCGTTACCACTCAAACGGCCCATCATCGCGAAAATTCTCGCTCGATCGTCCCAATTATAGAGATCACCGATGGAATTTATTTTATTTAACCACTGATGAATCATGAGACAATCTGTTGACCCGTTGAATTCTGGTATCATCTCCATTCGTCCGACATAAGAAGATACCGCGTGATTTTGTGGTATTGCCGTCAAAACCGACCGTGGTGGTGTGTACGATAGAAGTTCTACTGACCGGGGTGGAATAGAAGTTATCGGTTGCGTAGACCGTGGTGGAGTATACGATAGAAGTTCTACTGACCGGGGTGGAATAGAAGTTATCGGTTGCGTAGACCGTGGTGGAGTATACGATAGCGCTGTCGCGTCATCCGCCGGCGAGCAGGCAGCGCCTTGCGTCGCACGCAATTGTTTTTCTAATTGTTTCACTCGAAGCATTAATTCCGCAGCGCTTGCATTTTCGGAATCACTACTGCTACTTCGACGCGAATGATGCGATCTTTTGTGATAATGCTTTGATTTTTTTGACGTCGAACCTCTTTTATGGCTACGACTACGACTACGACCCATTTTATTCAACAGTACAGACAGACAGGCAATATTGAGTCAGATAACGAAAGTTAATAGAGGCTTAGCACTCACCGGCAACAGGTGTTTTGTACAGCTCGCTTGTAAACAAGTCTTCACACAGCTCACAGGCTCTCGTACTCAGCTATCAGTGTTGCGTATGCAGGCTCAAAATCTCACTTCTGATTTGTTAGCACATAAACTATTTATTGGTTGAACGTAAACTATTTATTCACAATAGGACATAAGTAACAGCTCGATAAATAGGACTTAACGCCAGCGCTTCTCAAGCTGCTCTGCTCTTTTTTTTTCGCTCCCTCCGTAAGTCCCGCACTATTCCCTTCCTCGCGTTGTCGGGATGGCGCATGCCTGGTCGTGTACTTCCTTATTCCTCTCACACTACATAGTCCATCCGTAGCCAAAAGGTGCAGATTCAAAATACCATTTACATGGCATCTTGATCTTCCATCTGTACCATTGGAAAATTAAAACAAAAAGTTAAATGTAGCAATTGCACAAACTTAATACACTAAATGCAGTTTCATACAAGATCATTGAAAACATGCAGTCTCACAGTTGTCAGTAGAAACAAAAAGTAAAAGAAAATTCCGTCAGTGCTCACCCCACCGCCCCGCGCATAAATTCCATCGCCCGCCTCCTAAACGCTGCATAACCCAGAGAAGTCATATCGGAGGGAAGAGAGTTCCAGACATTCACCACCCGGTAACTAAATGATTTCGTATAATTTGCTGTTCGATGGATGGGAATTTGCAACTTACCGTGGTGTCGCAGATTAAGGTGGTGAACGTCTGTTCTGTAAGATATTTTGTCGCTTAGATATTTAGGTATTCCCATGCGAATCACCTTATAAAACAACAGGACCTGGCACAATCCCCGCCTTCCTGCCATAGAAAGCCACCCTGCCTCTAGAAGTTTTGATGCAATGGAGTCATACTTCCGTATACCGTACATAAAGCGGAGACACGCATTCTGTACTCGCTGAATTATAAGGAGAAGACTGAGATAATCGTTTTCTATATCATAATAAAAGGGAACAAATGAATAACAAATTTTAAAATCATTGCGCTGCTACAAATTATACAAAAATTATAACAAAGTAAGGATTTACTACCTGAATTTTATTGAATTTTATTTTATTTCTTTCACATTATCTATTTCCTATTTTAAAATTTTATTGAAGACAAAAATTGCTTTGTATATGCATAGACACTAGGAGAGTCTGATGATGTTAATTAATTATTTGAGGAAAAGTTGATAAAGCACAATAAACGATAAATATAAAATTTATTCTTTCCGATAAAAGAAAAACAATATGCATGCTATACCAATTATATTTTATAAATTAAATAAATTAAATTTATAAATTTAAATAAGACCGTCCGCTTGTATCAACGGATACAGGAGACATGGACGTGCTGCTGCCAGGAACTGAATTAAACGGAACTAACTGCTTCGTTTGTTCATATTCTTCCTCCGCCTTAGAAAAAGCTTCAAATATAATTCGTTTAATTTTCGGTTGCTGTTTGTATGGTCAACAATGAGACTGATCAGACCAACCGACAATCGAACAATTTACAACCACAACCTGCAAATGCCAGGCAAGAAGCATTTCTAATACGAAACTAGTTTGCTAAGTTTTTAATTTCTCCCTTAGGTAAAGTTCCATGGCAAAACGATATTTAAATTTTATAATAATAAATAAAAATAAAATAAAATTAATAATATAAAATTACTTACCCGTGTTTATATTACATTCACCACGAATCACTTCGCACAATCTATTCTTTCTTTTGTTGTCATGGTACAATTTGTGTTCAGTATTATATAAAATTGGTTCTTTTCGAACGAATTCAATAATTTGTTCGCTTATGTCGACGTCTTCGCTCGCCATTGCAGTGCTTACATTTACAACTGAACAATAGCAAATGCATATTTTCAGGAAAAAATTCAGTACCGGTCAAAGAAAATCGCCAGCGGACCAAAGCGGAGCGGAGCGATTCCAAGCTGGGCCAGGCTGTGCGAAGATGAGTAAAATCATGCCAGCTTCGTTCAGCTCTGCTCTGCTTCGTTTCGCACAGCACAGCCGAGCTCGGTATCGCTTAGCGTAGCTTGGCCCGATCAACATCTCACGCTCGCTCGCATGGAATTTAGTGCAATCTGTGTTTTTCTAAGCCGTAGCTTAGCTTCGCTCCGCTCGCTATTTGCGGTTACCTTAAAGAGTTTCACGAATCTTGTTGTCTTCTATAACCAGTAAATCGTGTCTTATGGTAAGCTCTTCTAGAATCTGAGCCTCTACCGCGACTCATTCCACGAGGGTTTATATTCCTGGATCTGCTGTTCGTTACCATCTGTTGATGAGTGAGTTTTAGGCAAACCATTATTTCTGTTGAAGCTCATGTTGGCGTCCCTGGGCAAGGGGGTCCTGTCCTTTAAATTTAAAAATATAAAAATTCCTCAAGAGATGGTAGCTGTAGACGCCAAACCTAAACGACAAATGCTTTAAGATCTAAAGTTTTGTCGGTTAAACCGTTTATAAAAGGGAACCTCTTGTACCGGACTGCTGCTTCAGCATCACCCTCAAGAGAACGTAAATTCGGTAAAGGGGTATTGACGTCGGCAGTAGCATTAGAATTAGAGAGAATGTGAGTGGGCCGCTCAACCAGCCATCCACCGCGACCGCAGGGGTCTATTGTGGCTCACTTACTACTGCTAGTAGCTAATTGTTGTACTTCACCGTCCAGGTCTAGTTCTTTAATGAGCCTGATTATCCTATCGGGTGGTTGGTTCTCCAGGTCCTGTAGTTAAATTTTTGCCGTGCCAAAAATCCTGACCCTGATGCCATCCGCGGCTGGACAGAAGCAAATAATATGCTCCATTGTTTCATCATCCTCCAGGCATAGTCGACACTCAGCGGTGTCGGTCAGTCCTATCTTATGAAGATGATGCCGAAGTCGGCAGTGTCCCGTGAACGCAGCAGTCATAGTTTTGATGTGCATTCTGCTTAAATTCAGCCAGGATTCAGTTCTGATTTTGGATGGGGTGATGATGTGGTCACCGCCCTGAAATGTCTCATCCCTGGGCATCCTGACCAGAAATCCAAGCATTTCATAACCATCCATCTCTTAATCGGGTGTTTTGCCACGTCTCTCGATATTCCGAGAGTCGGTTCTGGCCCCTCCGGTACTGTGTTGGCCCCCACTCTGGCCAGGGAATCGGCCATTTCGTTTCCCTTTATGCCAGCGTGGCCAGGCACCCATACGAGAGTAACTTTCTGTTTGCCTTTCCCAGACCGGATAATGTTCTCTTACAGTTTTTTACGACGAGAGATTAGTATCTGCTGGTCGCCAGCGATCGTAGCGCTGCTTGGCTGTCGGAGAAGATTTTAATTGACTTGCCCACCCAGTTTTTATTGAAAATTTCCTGGGCGCAGACATCAATGGCAGTTATCTCTGCTTGTAGTATAATCGCAAATTTGCCATGGTTGCAGCTTATCTCTGTTCTTGGTTTGCGTCCGTAGACTCCTAGACCGGTGCCAAGGTTGGTACTGGAGCCATCGGTAAACCAGGAGGAATCGGCCTGGAGCAGGGAGGCTTCCCTCCTTCCCCAGTCGTCTCTACTTGGAAGTAGGACGTTGAACGACGTCTCCCAGCTGTATTCGGCAGGGATGGTATCACTTCTCATGCCCAGTAGTTCGTCCGACTCAATCGCCGTCGTGAGTCTATTGGGCTCGAATTCCACCATTTGCGGCACATTTTGCAGTAATCTGTACGTTGCCATTCTGGCCTCACCCTCCACACGGCAGTAGCATACTCAAGCGTAAACGTCGGGGAATGCAACCAACCCCTGGTTCGGGGGTTCATCCAAAGTGTGAAACAAAATAATCTTCAAGCCTCCTAATGTAATTGTTAGGGCCTCCATAGACGCGCAGCTTGAAGCAGTCGGAGCCAACTGCACGAGTGCAGTCGGCTTGCAGTTGAGTTTGGCTGCAACAAACTGCTTCAAGCAGCCGCTACTCATAATAGTTGCATAATGGATTTTGATTCGGAAACACTGGTTATTGCGCTATTATTGCGTAAACAAAAGCGTAGAAAACGCCGAAGTACGTGGGTGCATCCAATATTACAATCAAGAGACCAGTATGGAATATTTCTTACTTTGTATCCTCAGCAGAGAAAAGATGACAAAAAGTTTTTTAACTACTTCCGGATGTCGATGGCGTCGTTTGACGAATTGACTAATATTTTACGGGATAAAATACAGCGGACAGACACCGTTATTAGAAGAAGCATTTCCCCTGAAGAAAGGATCGCAGTAACGTTAAGGTATGCAAACAGCACGTTTTTACATAATGTTTTATTTTACGCAATACATGAAATTACGAACTGAAAATACTATGTACCGATGACCGCGATGATTCAGAATCGGGAGACAATAAGTCAAATTGTAAAGTTTCTGTGACTTGTTGGGGCTCATTTGTACGCTGAACGTATGTACAATTAAGTTCAGGTTGATTGGTACGCTGAACATATGTAGAAGTAGAGGGTCCAGTGCTGTACCCTCTACTGAAATCATCAAAGTTCACCTGTAAGTAGGATGGCTGGATGGGCTGGCTGGGATATTGAACATTGGCAGAGGACAATACTTTGTATTTTTTATAACATTCAGCATGTGAGTCTTAACGTCTAATTTGTAATCATCAGAAATTTTCTTAAAATCGCCATGTAAAGCCAAAAGAAATAATTTGTCATCATCGACTTTATAGATTGATGCATTTTCCTTGTATTTCTTGTTTAGATTTACTGACAATTGTTCAATTAAATTATCTTCTTTTGCCGCATAGGTTTGCTTACGACCACGTTGAAATGTTTGCTCCGCAGTCACAACTGCGTCCTCGGTCCCCGTTTCGTCTTCTAAGCTATTTACGGTTTCTGCTTTCTCTTTTGCCAATGGTAGTAAGAATGACATCTGATGATAGTATACGTATTGACGTGTGTGACTTGCTCCTGAGACACTCTTTGTTTTTTCTTCTTGCTTACATACCGGTTAAAACCATCTCTCAAAACTTTCCATTTCTTCTGTAGAGCTTTTGCTGAAACAATCAAAAATACAATATGTAAATCGTGTTTTTTTACAGATACTTTGCAACAGGGGCTACTTTTGCTGAATTAGAATATAACTATAGAATTTCGGCGTCGACAATAGGCGAAATAGTCAAAGACGTACAGTGCTGTGCAAAACATCTGCAACAGTAAACGCAAAACACCAAAGCTGCATTTTCCACCAGGATAAAAGCGGGCAATGAAATTAAATACTATCGTTTATTAATTATAGTTTATTGAGCTTAGTTGGTAACAATAAAAATAACATTATTTAGATATAACAACAACAAAAATAATGATTCATAAACTTTAAACTCAACTTTTGCCTGTGCAAAACAGTTGTAACCAGCAATAGATTTAATAATATAATTTAATAATTAATATTTCATATGTTTGAAAAAACGCAGGTAAAAAACAGGTGTCAGATATATAAAATAAAAATCCTGATGTTCTTCACTGTTTTCTTTATTATTCTTATCAGTTACCGGTTTCGCCTAAAGTAGGCATTGTCGAACTGACGCTGAAATCAAAATCAAAAATAGACAACAGAAAACAAAGCAACGCCACAAACACTTACTGTCACATAAATCCCTTCCTCCGACAAAAATCATAAATCGAAGTTTAACACAGTTTCAATTTCGTAGCCACGCGGCAAGAGTATAACCTAAAAACACAACATGTGTCAGATGCGAAACAATATATGAAAACAAACAAAAACAATACAACAAACTAAAAACTGATCAGTATAAGACTGAGTAATTATCAATATACAAAAACAAAAATACAGATATAACAAAACCAACCTGCACGTAAGCCGATTACAAAAGCTGCAATAATGTCTAAATAAAATGCGCAGAATCGCCGAGACGGGCAAACAAAAAGAAAATCAATAAAATGGGTTTATAAATGAACTCAAGAGCCTGGAGAGCACGCAACCAGGCAAGCCGAAAAACATAGCATCGACATAGAAGAGAACTGTAAAATGGTAAACATACCAAAACATTAAGATTTCAAAATACAAAAGCCAAAAAAAACAAACAGAACAGTCAAAAATATATAAAAACAGTGAAAATAGTCTTTAGCATGTAATATTTTTAAACAGTGGCTCTACTGTAAGTTCTACCTGTTCGTTTAGTAGCCCTTTCGTTTTTGAGGCTCGCCAAATTTCCAGCGCCTCAAGTAGTGTAAGCTTGTAACCCTTCTTCTGTCGATGCAAAATGCTGATGCTATCCTCCAGCTCACTCTTGTGTCCAGTATATAAGAGGTGTCTACCAAAGGCCGATAAATGTTTGGCTTTCCGATGTTCATTTATTCTTGTTTTTATGGATCTTCCAGTCTCACCAATGTAAAACGCCTCACATTCATCGCACCCAATTCTGTAGACACCACTTTGTGTCAGTTTTTCTCGGGTAGGTTTTGCAGAAACAAGAGACAACAAGGAGTCCCCAGTCCTGAACGCGCATCTCACTCCATATTTGTTTAAAAATCTATCCACCATCCCCACGCTGTCGTTGAAAAAGGTGAAACATCGCCATGAAATTTGTCCATCCTGTATGCGTCTAATGGAGAGAGGGTGAGTCTTCCTTATTTCGATGTTTATGATTTTGTTTATCGTCTTGATGTTATAACCATTCTTGAAACCCAGCCAGCGAATTGTTTCAAATTCCTTGTTTCTTTCGAGGTCTTGAAGAGGAATTCTGAGTGCTCTCTGAGCCATGGAACGAAAAGCAGCAAATTTATGTGAGTGATGGTGATTAGAATCCGACGGTATCAGGGCACTGCAGGTAGTAGGCTTCCTGTAGATATCAAATATAAAATTGTTTTTTCCTTTCCTGATATTAATATCAAGGAAATTTATAGAACCATCATTTTCTATCTCGGAGGTGAACTTGAGGGTGGGCATCAAGTTGTTGATATAATTACTAAATTTTTCGAGGTCAAGTTGGCTTCCAATCCAGAAACACAGGACATCGTCCATGTATCGGTGCCATGTGGAAATGAACTTTTTGTATGGGTTTCTGTCATTTATTATAAATTCTTCTTCGATGTGGTTCAAGAATATGTTGGCAATTATTCCAGAGATTGGAGAGCCCATTGGGATTCCTCCCTCAATTTTGTAATTCTTTCCATTGTAGGCGCAGTAATTGTTATCCAAAATATGCTTGACAATGTCAATGTTTTATGTTTTTTATGTTTTTTTATGTCTATGTTTTATGTTTTTTTTTATGTCTATGTTTTTCGGCTTGCCTGGTTGCGTGCTCTCCAGGCTCTTGAGTTCATTTATAAACCCATTTTATTGATTTTCTTTTTGTTTGCCCGTCTCGGCGATTCTGCGCATTTTATTTAGACATTATTGCAGCTTTTGTAATCGGCTTACGTGCAGGTTGGTTTTGTTATATCTGTATTTTTGTTTTTGTATATTGATAATTACTCAGTCTTATACTGATCAGTTTTTAGTTTGTTGTATTGTTTTTGTTTGTTTTCATATATTGTTTCGCATCTGACACATGTTGTGTTTTTAGGTTATACTCTTGCCGCGTGGCTACGAAATTGAAACTGTGTTAAACTTCGATTTATGATTTTTGTCGGAGGAAGGGATTTATGTGACAGTAAGTGTTTGTGGCGTTGCTTTGTTTTCTGTTGTCTATTTTTGATTTTGATTTCAGCGTCAGTTCGACAATGCCTACTTTAGGCGAAACCGGTAACTGATAAGAATAATAAAGAAAACAGTGAAGAACATCAGGATTTTTATTTTATATTTTATATAATTAATATTTCGTTGCATATCCATTATTTTTAATAACAGAAGCACACCTTCTGGGCATAGAGGCAATTAAATTTTCAATAAATGTTATGGGAATATCTTTCCACTGTTCTTCTATCTCCGCCATGAGTTTTCAATAGGAGTAAGATCTGGTGATTGCGCTGGCCACTGCAAAACGTTCACCCTTTGTCGTGTAAGCCAATTTTTGACCAGCTTTGAAGTGTGTTTAGGGTCGTTATCGTGTTGAAACCACCACACAAGTGGCATTTCCCATTCTGCATGCGGACGCGTAGTATGTTGTAGGATCTGCTTGTAGTCTTCAGCTCGCATTATGCTTTCAACGCGACTAAGTGCTCCAGGTCCTTGAGCAGAAAAGCATCCCCAAACCATGACGTTACCACCTCCGTGGTTTACTGTTCCTTTAGTAAATTTAGGGTTTAACCTCTCTCCTTTTGGCCGCCGCACATGCTGCCGTCCGTCAGATCCGCAGAGATTAAATTTCGACTCATCGGAAAATAAAACAGTTGTCCATTTCTGTATGCTCTAATTCAAATGTGCTCTGGCAAAATTTAAACGAGCCTTTAGATTTTTTTTTATATGTAAGGTTTTTTGGTTACCTTGTAGGCTCGCAGACCAGTATGTAGTGTTCTGCGTCTTATTGTGGAGGTATCAATATCCAGTTGAAGGCTCACTTTGACTTCTCGTCATGAGATCTGGAAATTTTTCTTCACTACATTTATTATTTTTCTATCCTCTCTTGCAGTAGTTTTGCGAGGTCTGCCTCCTCTATGGTTTATTTCAACATTTCGATGTTTTATAATACGACAAATTGTGGATTTGTGTATGGAATATCTAGATTATATACTTCCGCGGTCTGAGTCAATGAAATATTGATTTCCGGGTGGAAACCGCGTTGAGGACTTTGAAGCAGTCAACGTTTCGCGCTCTGTTGCAAGAGGCATCTTCAGGACTAAGTTATGAAACCAAGGGTGCCTTTTATACTTATCATTTTAATTAAAACAGAATGGGATAAATAAAAAAAATTGTTGTATACTGAAACACTTTATTACATAACTAAGCAGTATAAGTAAGAAGACAGAAACAGAAATGGTGTTACTTACAAGATTTGATAGTGACTCACTGCTTAATATTATAAACATTGTTGCCCAGTTCTCAGCGTTAAACAGCTGATCTTGCAAAATGAGTGCTAAAATAAAGTAGTCACCATCACTTCTATTGAGACCTATACAGGATGTTCCTGAAATAACGGCAAACCTTCAAGAAGCATATCTGCCAAGATAATCATTTTGCATACGATTGTCTCTGGTAGAAACACTCAAACACTTACGTCTTATGATGTTAAACCACCCGGTAACTTAACATCACTACTTACGTCCTTGTTCATATACTTCTTAAAGTTGCTATTATTTCAGAAACACACCGTATATAAATTGTTGAGTTCACAAACTAAATACTGTACATGAGTTACACAATAAAACGGAATAAGTAATCGTTAATATTTGTTAATAATGATTATAATAATAGTCACCAAGTTTGTGACATCGGAGGTGGGTATCTGGGCAGTGGCGGCGGATGAAATTCCAGTAAAACTTGCACGACAACTTGTCGCCCCTGCATCCAGGAAAAAGACCGTGAATAACAGCAGATCACACACTCAAAATAATCCTTGATTTCAGATTATCTTCTTGATAAACCTGCACAAAATAGAAAAACTTTAGTTTAAAATTAATTATTACAACCTCTGCCTTACAATAAGTGGAAGAATTTCTAACGGACGTTTAAGAAAAAGCATTATTTAACAGTATCCAAACTTTAAACGTTACAAGTAATCGCTATATGAAAAAATACTCTATTTTTGAGACTAAGAAAGTATCATAAACTTACCAATGACGAAGTAGACCTGTTACGATTTTGTGATGCATTCCGTCTCGACTTCAGATGTCAAAAAAACAAATAACCTGGACTCCAAGAAATCCAAATCTGGTTTGTTACAAATCCAGCAGAGAAGAGTTGTGATCCTGGAAGTCCTGATGTAACAGTGCACTTGCACTGTTGCAGCACCTCAATTAAGCTGGTTCCAGAACGAGACAGAGTTACCTATATAAAACAGAAAAAACTTACAGAAAACATGAAAATATTTAGATACTGTATCTCCGGTACTTGGGGGGTACTATTAGGGTAGCTAGACCTTACAATATAGGCAGGTGGCTCTCGATTTTGACACTTTCCTCCCGCTTTTAAATAAATGCATAATGTCTAAACAAATTAATACTACACACTAATACTACACAGCTTCTTATTGCCGTTTTGTTAACAAACGGAGAGAAACTGTTGTCTGTACGTGTCTGTCTTGTCTGACTGTGCTTGTATCTTGCTAAGCAATCTTACTTGTTATTTCCAGTAACTAGATACAAGTTGTAAAAAATGCTGGAGTCACATGATTGAAAATCTGCCAGTTATATAGGGTTAAATATAAAAAAAGTATAAAATAAACCTTACCTTTGGAAAACAAAAAAGTTTGGGAAATGTGGAAAAATTATATATTAAGAAAACCAGACAGCCAGTTTGTGTGCTGGATTATAAATTTTGAAATATTAAGAAAAAAAGTTGCAACACCTGTCAATTCCATCCTGTACCATTCCGTGTGGGTTTGTACATACGTTCTCTAAAAGCTCTTTCCTATCGGTGGAAAAAATGAGGCACTCCTCGTAAATTGTCATGTTGGTCCGATGACCCAACAACATGTCCTTGTATAATCTCCTATTAACGCGTTGCGTTTCTTAGGTTATGACTGTCTGTCCGTGCTTTTTGTGGCCTGAACGCTGCTGTCGTGTTTATCCAGACTCAAGGGCTTCCTGTTTTAGTTAAGAGAGGCACCTTGCAGTGCTTCTGAAACTCTGTTCATAGCCTCTCGCGGAAAGTCACGTACTCTATTATTTGTGATGCTAATGAAAAAAGAAAACAATTATATATATATATATATATATATATATATATATATATATATATATATATATATATATAGTATAAGGGAAATAACGACCGTGACTCTAGAAAATTCAGACGAAGGTAACGTGGGAAATTCGGTCAAGTGGGCGAAGTGTATAAAACTCCTTTTATCTCAGTTCAAATTTTCGTTTTTAATTAAAAACTTCATCAGGAACAAGCTAATTAAATACAACAAAGGCTAAGTTAGCAAAACATCAAAATTACAGATAGAGAACACAACATTTTCTACTTACAATTAGAGTTATAAAAGTCTGCCTGGAGAGAACATTGTCGAACAAATCATGTCGCCTTACATCAATAAAACAATTGGACGAAACGCTTAACTAAACGGGCACAAATAACCACCAACAAATACGCTTTGAGGTCGACACATGTCTTCCTAACACAAGAATAAAAACTGGCTCAATGGCAACGTCCGAACGGAATCCAACGAACAAGAATAACATTTAACCATCAGAGCTACCAACACTACCACCAACCTAGTCGCGTGAAAATTTTAAATTATTATTGATTAAGAACGAATAAATATTACTAAGTTGACTAGTATCCGATTTAAAGTTTAAACTATTGCGTATGTTAACCTGAATATGATACATTTCCAAAAACAGTCTACATTTATAGTTACTTTCAACTGCAACAATTATGAAAGTAACTATAAATGTATACTGTTTTTGGAAATGTATCATATTCAGGTTAACATACGCAATAGTTTAAACTTTAAATCGGATACTAGTCAACTTAGTAATATTTATTCGTTCTTAATCAATAATAATTTAAAATTTTCACGCGACTAGGTTGGTGGTAGTGTTGGTAGCTCTGATGGTTAAATGTTATTCTTGTTCGTTGGATTCCGTTCGGACGTTGCCATTGAGCCAGTTTTTATTCTTGTGTTAGGAAGACATGTGTCGACCTCAAAGCGTATTTGTTGGTGGTTATTTGTGCCCGTTTAGTTAAGCGTTTCGTCCAATTGTTTTATTGATGTAAGGCGACATGATTTGTTCGACAATGTTCTCTCCAGGCAGACTTTTATAACTCTAATTGTAAGTAGAAAATGTTGTGTTCTCTATCTGTAATTTTGATGTTTTGCTAACTTAGCCTTTGTTGTATTTAATTAGCTTGTTCCTGATGAAGTTTTTAATTAAAAACGAAAATTTGAACTGAGATAAAAGGAGTTTTATACACTTCGCCCACTTGACCGAATTTCCCACGTTACCTTCGTCTGTATATATATATATATATATATATATATATATATATATATATATATATATATAAGGGGAGAAAGGTATTTGTCGGGCAATTCCGTCATACGAAGATCGAAGAAGCAACCGTAGACACGTGTTTCGGACTATTAGTCCTCATCAGTACGGTATAGCCAAGGAGCAAGATGGGCACTCAATGGAAAAAAACACTCAAATGGAGACCTAAAGGGGGTGGCCAATGTCGCCAATTTGGTGCTTCAGTCCCAACATCTTCAGGATTCGAAGACAAGAAGTGACGTCGCGCCGGAGGTGACTGGTACACCCCAGGTACACCATAGCCCATGGAAATTAAGAGAAAAGCTGGTTAATCGACGGTGAGAATATATAAGGAGAAAGGTATTTGTCGGGCAATTCCGTCATACGAAGATCGAAGAAGCGACCGTAGACACGTGTTTCGGACTATTAGTCCTCATCAGTACGGTATAGCCAAGGAGCAAGTTGGACACTCAATGGAAAAAAACAGTCAAATGGAGACCTAAAGGGGGTGACCAATGTCGCCAATTTGGTGCTTCAGTCCCAACATCTTCAGGATTCGAAGACAAGAAGTGACGTCGCGCCGGAGGTGACTGGTACACCCCAGGTACACCATAGCCCATGGAAATTAATTACGGTTGCTTCTTCGATCTTCGTATGACGGAATTGCCCGACAAATACCTTTCTCCTTATATATTCTCACCGTCGATTAACCAGCTTTCCTCTATATATATATATATATATATATATATATATATATATTTTTTTAACGTGTTGTATCTTGTGACTTTTAGTTTTAATGTGTTAAATGTGACCCAGCCTACAGTGCCCAACAAAATAAACAATTTTAAAATTAGAATAAAGTTGTGTTTTTAATATAATCTACAAGGCTAAAATAAAATTACACAATATATATATATATATATATATATATATATATATATCTCCCTCTTTTGCAGACATAGTTGATAACGCTGGGAAGTGGTTGTATTCACCTCTGCCGAGATTCCGTTTGAAGAGAAGACGTTTTCCCACAAGCAGCTGACGTTTTTGGTTTTAATAAACTTCAAGTCATCACCTTGCAACTATAAATTTACTTCATTAAATATTTTATACAGGTCCGTCAAATAACTTCCACTTTTGGATGTGCACAAGTTGCTACGTATATCTTCATCTCGGTTTTCAAAGAAGTCTAATACTGAGTCAAGTAGGTTATAAAAAAGTTTCAGAAAAACGCCTTTTGAAAGCCAACGGAGTTCGGTATGCAGCAGCAAGCGATTGAATTCTTTATCATTTTCACTTCAAAGTGTGTCCATTAACTGCTACTCAATGATTTGTTTCTAATATTATTAAAGTTGTAATCCATTATGCAAATGTTTTAATGTGTTGAAAAAGAAGAAAGCCTCTTGGGTTTTGTATATGTTTATTAGTTTACTTGGTACAAGTTTAGGATCTCAGATCATTAGCCGAACAAATAGTCAAAAATGCAGTTAATTATGTCCACGTTCAAACATTTCTACACCAGGCAAGCAAAAAAATGGTTGGCGTCTGGAGAGCAGCAAGGAGTGTTAGCACATTACAAGAGTTAGGTTCTGTGCAGCCATTTTCTTTCTGATCATCTTGAAGCTGGGATACCAGGGGTACTAACGGAAGGGGTGCAATGTAACTACTTAGAAGGAAAACTGGTTAATCGACGGTGAGATATAGAAGGAGAAAGGTATTTTTCGGGCAATTCCGTCATGCGATGATCGAAGAAGCAACCGTAGACACAGTGTTTCGGACTATTAGTCGTCATCAGTACGGTATAGCCAAGTAACTACTTAGGTTGTTTCGTAAATTGATTTACAAATAGTCTTGTATTAATTACTAGACCAGAGTTAGCGGCATTTTCAATGGTTACATATTTTCGTTGAGTTTCTTTGACAATTAAATATATAGTTTTCGTAGTAATGTCATTGTTTCAATCGTCGAGCTTTTCACTCAACCCCGAAAACCGCGCTGGAAGAATAACTGATCCTTCCTCCTCAAGATGTACAAGCACCGCCACCACAAATCTAGTGTTAATTGATGTGAATTTATTAATTTTGTACCTTCTATTGATCTCTAAGGACGTAATTTTCTTGAATCCGCTTGGACAATTGTTCAGTTGTTTTAAAGAGTCCATTTTCTGATGTTGTGTTGGTAGTAGTGGTGATGTCGGTGCTAGTTCTGGTGATGCTCGTGGTGCCGGTGCTGCGCCTGGTGGTACTGTTCGTGGTAGCTCTGTCTGCTGCTGCTGTTGTTTCTAGTAGGGTAGCTACTTCTGCTAGGAACTGGAGCTGGAACGAAGATGGTTGATTCTGCTAGTAGCTTCTTAGTCTGATATTATAGTTCAGCGAACTGTAATATGTGTTATGTTTTTAAAGTTATGTGGCTGTTGTGGTTATCTAGTATAAGTAAAGCAGGTATTTCTTTAGTGCATTTCGAATACTGTATAAAGTATTCGACCCATTGATAAAATAACTCCTCATTTGACCAGCCAATATGCGAACATTTACAGGCAGCACACGGTGGTCCATTTTTAGACTGAAGCGGAGACAACCGTTTTTTCGGGAAAATAAAGAAGGGAGGAATGTATCCTTCGGCTGTATTCATGCCGAAGATAACTGTAACATTTTCCTCTCTCCCAGCTTGTTACAGAACCAATACGCTTTTTGCCTTCAGTCGCAACAATGGTTCCGGGATCTTGAACAGTCTATATTCCTGTTCATCGACATTATACAGGTGTCCCACTTTTTTTCCCGCAAAAATTTTTTTTAGATACAAAATGTCATTCTGAATAAAAAGTTTCATATGAAGTTACGGTTTTTTTCAACTCCTTAACAAGTTACAGCTGTTCAAAATGAAAATCGAGCATTTTTTAAATAATGACAACTGACAAAAATTGTTTTCAAAATAATTCTGAGTTGGCTTTTAAATCTTATATTAACGCCATTCCATAGAAATCAGACGAATAAAATGGTCAATTATATTATTTGGGTACTTGGTGAATTCGTTATTGGTTGATGTCAATCACCCGTTTTATGCTGGCGGTTCGTACAGCAAAAAAAGCAAATAACTGGTAATAAGTTTAGTAGCAATTTATTTATTTTTTTCTCATAAATAATACCTATTTAACAAACACCAACAAAACAAAAACAAAAACTGGATAAGTAATAAACAATACATTAACGAAGAAGAAAATAAAATACATCAAAAAAATTGTTCAAAATAACCTCCACCAATATCTATGCACTTTTGGCAACGAATTATTATGGATTCTTGCACACTACGTAGTGATTCCACATTTGTTTTAACCACATCAAAAGCGGATTGAATTCTTTGTAGTAATGCATGTCTTGTATTTATCGGTGTTTTGTACACTTCTGACTTAACGTAGCCCCAAATATGGAAGTCCAGAGGAGTAATATCAGGCGAACGCGGTGGCCATTGAACAGGCACGGCGCGACCAATCCAACGCTGGTTGTAATGGTTATTTAACCAGTACCTCACCTGTTTTGCGTAATGAATTGGAGCGCCATCCAACTGAAACCATCCATTTTGTCGGTAATTAATTGGCACATTTCCCAAATAATCTATCAAACTATTCTCTAAGAATAACAGAAAACTATTTGCATCCACTCTGTCGGGAAGGATGTGAGGCCCAATCAGATGTGATCCCACCAGACCAGCCCAAACATTTACTTTAAATTCATGCTGATAAGATATTACTGTCGTTGTATGGGGGTTTTCGTGGGCCCATACGCAAAAATTACGGCGGTTTGTAATTCCACGACGAGTAAATGTTGCCTCGTCTGTCCAGATAATTTTATTTCTTACTTCTTGTGGACTATCAACAAACCAACGGCAAAAATCTAACCGGTTTCGAATATCTTGGGGCAGTAACTCTTGCACTTTTTTTGAACGGAATTTCTCCGTACAGTGGTTTTCGGCAATCTCAGATGGCGCGCTGCACGCCTTACACTTAAATTACGGTTTTCGTCAAAAGCATGCGAAACTCTTGCATTACTCTTTGAGCTGCTTGGTTGTGATCTCCCACTGGTCTTCCCCTTATTCCATTTTCTCTAATCATTCTATGAATATTACTAAACACTGCAGCATCCGGAACTCTTCTCTCTGGAAATCTTCTTTGGTATTCCCTCCGTGCCCTTTGACAATTTCCATTGCAGTATCCATAAATAAAATGAATATCGGCATATTCACTGTTAGTAAATTTTTTGGACATAATATTGTTCGGATTTATAATTATTTGTGAAAATGCAATAACAATCCTGTTATTAGAATTACTATAATGACAGCAATGTGACGTATAAAATCAACCTGAAGTATTATTTTTAAAGCATTCTTGATAAATGCGTATCAAAGCCGCCTATAAAACAACTGAAAAAAATGCTTGATTTTCATTTTGAACAGCTCTAACTTGTTAAGGAATTGAAAAAACCCCTAAGTTCATATGAAACCTTTTATTCAGAATGATATTTTGTATCTAAAAAAAAATTTTGCGGTAAAAAAGGTGGGACACCCTGTACATAAAATTTGGATAGAGCTGGATTTTAGACATTATTGACTCTAACTGCTCAAAGAATATTCCTACCTCATCACTTTACTTTCCATACTTCAGGCAAATCTCTATATAAGGAAATAAATTCCCGCCAAAATTCCCTATTTAGAGTAGTCGTCATTGTTTACTTTCAGTTTCCTTGCCAATCTATCTTCCAGAAAACAAATAGTCATCGTACCGCTCGGATTATCGTCAACAACTGAGGAATATTGCGCAACAGAGCTCAACACGTGCATATACTACACAACACGTTCCACTATCCTGCTCGTTGCGCAAATGATTTCAAACATTTTTGAAATCTGTCAAACAGTTGTGCAACGCATCAAACACTGCCATACATTAACAAATTATTGTACAACAGCCCACGTTGCGCAAATTGATTGATAATATATGGGACCCTTTACAGTTATGCGATCGTTTACAGCTTTTATATTCGTTTCAGCTGTATAATAGTCTTTATTTACTACTTCGAAATTTAAACCGCATGTTTCGAATAGTTTATTTAATATATCATCACATTCGGGCTGAGGAGAACAAGATGGCTGAGGATGATGATGAACATTCTGAAGCTTCTGAAACTCAACCTAAAAATGTTGATAAGTTCAAGTGTTGTGGCACCAAGGATACCACTGTTTATGTGTGCTTCCATTGCCTTGGGATTTATCATAAAAGCTGTGCCAAAAGGTTCCCCAATATCAAAATTCTGTCTGAAAACAGAATGACATGCTGCGAAAAAGAAGAGGTTAGCAACATGTCATGAAAGAATTATATTAGAAAACCAGTACCTTAATAAAATTCTAGAGGAAGTCCGAGACAACAACCTATTACTAAAACTAAACAATGCCCTACTATCGGATAAAATTTCTTATCTGGAGAAGGAACTAATGCGTAACGCAAATTGTAACCAAGAAGAACTTAAGCGTAACATGCAAAACAAACAGCCGCAAATAATAAAAAAGTACAGCGATTGCATAAAAGAAACCCCAACTACTACCCAACAAATGGTGACACCAGCAGCAAAAGGAATGGAACAGAAACATCAGCACAAAGTTAAACAAACACCGATACCATCTTTGTTCCAAAAAACAACAGCTGTCAAAACATACACACACCCTAACAATAATGACACCGCAATTAAGAGTGTGGAGCCTAAATCCACAAACAGCCCAATCTATACAAAAAAGAAAACAGCCAGGCCTCCAAGGAATGTAGGAACAGCAGAACAACCCACAAATGGCTTTGCCGGGACCGAGAAGAAGGGTTGGCTATATGTGTACAGAGTTAAACAATCAGCTACCGAGAAAAACATCACTGAATACATTACGACAAAACCGTCATTCTCGAACGTAAAACCTGTTATGGTGAAAGAACTACCAAACAAAGAAAATGAGTCAAAGCACTTTGTGGTAACAGCTCCTTTTGAAAAAAAAGAGGAACTCTATAGACCCGAATTTTGGCCGAGGGGAGTTTGTATTAAGCGATTTGACTTTGATCGTCACAGAGATTTTCTCAACCAGGAATCTGCCCGTTTTTTATAGATAAGCATGATCAGTGCCCGCTTTACACTGATTATGCTAGCTTTCAGACCACCAAGATTATGCATTTAAAAGTACAATGCCTTACAAATAAAATTGACGCCATTGAACTGCTTTCCCACGATGAGAGTCTCGATGTGCTGTGTGTTAGCGAGCACTGGATGCATGAGGACAGTGCCAGCACATTTAATATAAGAGGATACGGAAAGATAAGTACATACTGTCGGCAGAATCTTGCACATGGTGGTGTCTGCATATTTGTGAACGAAAACCTCAAAGCTGAACCTGTTCCAGAGATCAGTGGCAGAGCGGTGGAAGGCGTTTGTGAGATGGTTGGCGTGAAGCTTACTACGCTGGATATAATTGTTCTCTGCACCTACAGACCGCCAAGCACGGATATGAAGCTATTCCTTGAGGCCATGGAGGGTGTTTTGCTTTGGATTCTGAGTGAGGCAAACAGCACCATTAGAATTGTCCTAGCGGGGGACTTTAACATCGACCTACTCAGGAGGACCGAAGCAGCTAATAACTGGATTAGTTTCCTCCTGTCATTTGACCTCAGACGCAGCATTCACTCGCCGACCAGGATTGCTCCACGTTCTGCGACATGCGTAGATAACATAATGGTCAACTTTCCAGCGACCGAGTACTCGGCGTATGTCAGTGTAGTTGGACTGAGTGATCACGATGCCCAACTGATCCTCATTGAAACGGAGTCAACAAAACCATCGCCAAGGAAAGTTACCATTGACATATTCAACCGAGACACATTGGAGAGCTTTGCCACCTAGCTTGACCAGGAGAATTTTGAGGATGTGTACCAGAAAAACGACCCGAATGAGAAGTTTAAGGCATTTATGGACACCTTTCTCAGAGTAAAGACGGCCACCATCCCCACTAAAACCATTGCTCCAATAAGAACACGACTTACCTATGATCCTATCCTGAGCGACATGAGAGAAACCTTGCATCTCATCTACGATACGTACAGGCAGACCGGCAACGCTGAATACAAGGATATCTACGATCGGTACAAAAAAAGCTATCTCCAGCAAATAGAAAAAAACAAGAGATATCAATACCAACGGCAAATTGATGAATCTCCTAATAGGCAGCAGATATCCTGGAAAATTGTCAACCAGGAGACATGAAGGCATGGAAGTCGATACAACTCCTTGGCTCCCCGATCGGAAGATTTTGATGCCTTTTTTCAAACGCTGGGCAATAGAATCACGGCCTCCCTGCCAAAGAATGCGGGAGATCCAATGGATTATCTAACGGGACTGCCTCCGGTTGCCGGGTCCATGTTTATGTCGCCCACCTGTCTCTCAGAGGTCCTCCTGTGCATACAGAGACTAAAGCCTACCACCAGCACGGATATATACGGCTTGAATGCAAAGTTAGTAAAGTACGGGGCAACATCAATATCAATTCCTCTGGCACATATACTGAACGTTTGCTTCGAGAGTGGTACTTTCCCTGACGGAATGAAGGTTGCAAAGGTAGTGCCAATACACAAAAGTGGGGACAAACTTGATCCGTCCAACTACCGACCTATCTCCCTGCTGCCAGTCTTCTCAAAAGTGGCAGAAATGATCATCCACGAGCGACTTTTAAGTTTTGTGACTGCAAAGGGACTCCTCTCGCCGGTGCAGTTCGGCTTCCGGAGTGGCTTTTCAACCATGGGTGCCATACGATATCTCCTGGACCTGGTCACTGAGGCTTTGGAGGAAGGTGACCACTGCTCGAGTGTGTTCTGTGACCTGAGCAAGGCTTTCGACTCAATGTCCCACCGGATTCTAATGGATAAGCTGGAGAAGTATGGTGTGCGTGGAGCGATGGCGCAGCTTATGACGTCGTACTTTTCTGGTCGTCGGAATATCGTGCAGGTGGGAACGGCCAGAGGTGCAGCTGGTGTGGTCAGGCGTGGGGTGGCTCAAGGAAGCATCATCGGTCCCCTGTGTTTTCTGCTGTATGTAGACGACCTTCCCACTGCTTTGCCCTGTTCTTCAGTGCTTTTCGCTGACGACGTCGTCCTTGTTAACCCCGAAAGGGCAGTGACGAACCTGGAACTTCGCCTTCCGTGGGTTGTACATATGGCGGGAGAGTGGTTTGCTCGGAACGAGCTGATTCTCAATGACTCCAAATCGCAGCAGCTCATATTTCGTCAACCCGAAGGTGTGAGCGGCTGCAGCGCCAGGCTGCCGTCAAGTACCTGGGGGTACTTCTGGATGGGAAGCTGACGTGGAGAGACGAGGTGGAGCAACTGTCCATCAGGCTCTCACGGGCCACTTACGCTATTAGAAGAATATGCAAGATTGTTGGAACAGAGGCAGCCAGATCAACATACTTTGCTCTGTTTCAATCCATTGTCAGCTACAGTGTGTCAGTGGGGCTGCTCGCCTCATTCAAACAAAATCCTGATTCTTCAGAAAAAGGCAATCAGATCAATAGCCCAAGTGGGACAATTAACATCATGTCGCCCATTGTTCCGGAAGTACAATATCCTCACAGTACCAGCTTCTTTCATCATGCAGCAACTGATCCTGGCGCGAGGTGAATTCACACAGGCAAACACTAGACCATACCCCCTGCGGAACCCAGAAGCAATGGCGGTGCCTTTCCGGAGACTCCATCTGGCGGAGTTAACCGTCATAAGGTTTAAACTCTTCAATGCTCTGCCAATGGTTATCAGAGAGCTTCCACTCAAGGTTTTCAAAAAGAGGGTAAAGGAACTGTTACTAGATAGTTCCTTACAGCATCGAGGAGTATTTTCATCCCATCAACGCAGCTGCAATATAGTATACATATATAATATGCAAATACCTACCTACCCTAAGTGACATAAACTGTAATTGCTTGAGTTTGAATAAATATATTATTATTATTATTACTCCATATTAATAATTAATGAACATACGAGGACGTTGTTATATTATAATTATATTTTAATTTTGATACTATCTAAATGAAATATCGTGTATTTATCTTGACAATAGAGAGGAATGCCCATTATGTCTGTTATGATTATGCCTATTATGATGAAACTGGTTGAAACTTCCAATACGCTGACTGCTCCATTAGTACTCTTTATTTTTCTGCACATTTTACATAGTTGCGATCCACGTCATGGAGATGTAATTCTGAGACGCTGGATACTTTTCCATCTCGATGAAACCTCCGGCATAGTAGAGTCCATGGTGGTATGTTGAGAGATAACGAATACAGACACAAAAAACCCGTCAAACGTTCCGTTCAGCACATACTGGGGCGGAAGAACCAGCGTTTTTCTCGTCTGGGGGCTGATATCGCAAACATAAAAAGTATGAATTCTAACAATTAAATCATTCAGAAATCGCTATTGAACTCAACATTTTAATGTGTGTTTATACAAAGTATCGAAGTATCTACGTGTTTCGTGCGCAATCAGATGTGTAACAAACTGGAAAAAGTAGTGTATAAAGTAAAAAATATCGCTTGTATCTACTTTGCAATACCATGTTTTCTTTGAAAATTATTAATTTGATCTGGATATGAAAAGGGACCAGTTGACCGAAATTGAGTTATGAGTGTTTTTGGATAGAATAAGTTATGGCAAAGGTACTCCAACATTTTAAGCCGATTACCATAAAGAGAAATTGAAAAAAAAAATATTTAGGTTGCTGGTGCAAAAATTAAACTTTTGCGCAATGACACTTCAAACTTTTGCAAAGTTTAAATGTTAATAACTTCCCGCATATTTGGAAGTTACGCTCACTCCAACATTTTTGGAACAATTTCGATATTAGTTTCAAGATTTTTAGTAGAATTTATTATTTCATTATTCCGTTTGGGTCTTATAGGTTTTTTAATCTATAGCGCCATTGGCCTGGGCCTACAATATGTATAGTGTAAGATACCTAGCTTCATCTCTCGAGTCTTAAGAAGACTTAAGCATTCTCGTAAGGGGTTTATGGGGTCCCCTGTTTCCAAATCTTATTTATTTTTAGATTTTTAGAATTCAAAATGGCGGATCGAATATGGCGACCAAAGATGTAATTAAGTGTCGAATTTATACAAAAATTAAATTATGAAGGTTACGGATTCCAAATCTGTTGTCAGATGTATAAAATTCAAAATGGCGGATCGAATATGGCGACCAAAGATGTAATTAAGTGTCGAATTTATACAAAAATTAAATTATGAAGGTTACGGATTCCAAATCTGTTGTCAGATGTATAAAATTCAAAATGGCGGATCCAATATGGCGACTAAACATGTAATTAACTGTCGGATTCAGAAGAAAACAAATATCTGATGTTAGATGTTTATAATTTAAAATGGCACCGAGTGCAATCTGGCAACCATAATAAATTAACGTGAATTTGCAACTTTTTTCATCCTATTTCCTGTTACATAATTTTGCAGCTGTCTGATTTCAACACTTATGTCAGTTAAAAATCCAAATTTGCGAGTTCAAATAAATCAGATAGTATCAAATTATTTTAAACGTTTAATGATAAGAAATAAACATAACTAGGGACACAAAACATGGAAATACAATCATAATAAATTTATATAAAAAGTGCATTTCCTAAAAACTACACAATTTTTTTTACTCATTTTATTTTTTTCGAGCATTGTCGCCGGAAATCTGTCCACATACAAAATTTCAACTCGATTGGACATATTTTCCAAATTCAAAATGTTAGAAAATTTCCCAATTTTTTTTATTGCTTCATGTCAATGTCACCGGAAATCCGAACAGGCAAAATTTCAACTCAATTGGTTAAATTTTCCAAATTTTGAATTTCCTTTCAAATTTTGGACAAGTTTCCATTTTTTTTTATTGATTCTTGTATTGTCACTGGAAATCTGTCCACAAGCAAATTTTTAACTTGGTTGGACACTGGGAAGTAGAAATAATATCGATTACAAGACTTGTACAAATTCAAACTTTTTTTCAAAATTTAGGAAATTTTCCAAATTCTTTTATTGCTTCATGTCATTGTCACCGGAAATCCGTCCACAGGCAAAATTTCAACTCATTTGGTCAAATTTTCCACTTTTTGAAATTTTTTTCAAATTTTGGAAGTTTCCAGATTTTTTAAAAAATTATGCTTCTTGTATTGTCATCGGAAATCTGTCCACATGCAAAATTTTAACTTGATTGGACACTGGGAAGTAGAAATAATATCGATTACAAAATTTGCACATAACAAACAGACAAACAAACAAAAAGTGAAGTTAATATAAGCGTAGTAATTGTCCCGGAATATTATATAACTTTCTAATTATATTTTATAGAAACAAGTTTATAAACTGCTATCATACGGACATTTGTTTCTGCCACTGTATGCGGCAACACCGTAATGCGCTAGAGCGTAGCGTGATATCGACAACTGGTCCCTTTTTCGTTCGCAATAAAAACGCATTTTTTCATGCTTTTCCAACCGCAGACGGGTTTCAGACGAACACATCTGATAAAAAACACAATAAGGAGAGTAATTAGCTAATAACACAAAAATGTGTATTTTGAACCAGTTTAACTTTATTTGCGATTATCTGCGTAACTAGAAACGGTCAACTGGTCCCTTTTCACATCCACGCACACATATTGTTGTTTGCTGCGATTAAAGCTATTCAAAGAAATTATGTGGAGCAAAAGAAATTATTCATATAGTACTAACAAGATATTATCATCCACCATGTACAAAATTGTATGTGTTGATCCGCAAACCTACCTTATGCTAAAATTGGTACCAATATCACCATATTTCCACACTGTATGTTGTCCTATCACAGCAATACCTCACAAGACGATACTGGTAAATATCATCCACCAACGTGGTAGGAATAAAAGAGAATAAAACACCCATTAAAAACATAACAGTGCAATATTTATTTTGAGTATCAGCGCACAAGTGAATACAATAGAATAACAAGAATCACAGAACTGTGGTGTCCAGTGGTGTTAATTGTTCTTACACACGAATCTTTAATTAATATTATTCAAACAGTGGGAATGTAGCCGCAATAAGAACATCTCTATAATTTCAAAATGTGCTCTTATAATTTAGGAAATATTAGACATCATATCCCTATCCCTACTATATACTAAAAGTCTAACACAGTCCACGCAAGAAGTTTACGAAAATCGGTGAATCGGGGGAAGGGTCTGCTTCTCGGAGAAGCGAAAATCGGCGCCGCAGGCGCCGACTTTCTGCCTAAAATTGTATTGTACGTAAATTGGACGAAATCGAAAGCCTAAGCGCTGGCTTTCGATTTCGTCCAATTTCCGGCCAGTTCTCGTTATTTTTCAACTCGATTAGGCTAAATTTATGGATTATCGTTTGGGACTGTCCTCGCCAGCGCGTCGTCATGCCAATCGATCGAGGTTGCTAGGCAACGGCCGCGCGCTTCCCGACGCGGTCACCAGACGGCGACACATTATGTCGCTGTTGAGGTTACTCTACGAAGCAATAGATGGCGCGCCCGTAACCGCTCAGAACGTACGAGAATAATCACGTCGCGCGTGTAAGAGCATCCGGGCTTTTTGTCTCTCTCTTAACGCTTCGGCGATCTACCTAGGTCGACCAGCAGGCCTATTAGGCCTGCACATTCTCCTAGTATTATATTCTAAGTGTTCAAAAGAAGATGAATATGTACTGATGTATCCAAACGTATCCTAACTACTAAAAATGGTAATTATGGGTTAAAGTGTTTAGTTGTGCATTGTAAAACAATCGTTGGAGTTAGAGTGAATTTATCAGACTATCCCCATTTGAACTGTGCGATTACAATGACGTATCCCACACAATACTTGCAAACCTGTAAGCAGACATGAGTACGATAAATAATAAAGTACAAGAAAAAAATCTTTTCTGTAGAGAATAATTTCAACATCACGAAAATTTTATCTTATCCCAATTTTAGTCGTTGGTCTGGAAGATGACGTAGGAAACTCTCAAGTTGAGAGTCTCAACCTAAAACACATATTTAAAGTTTGGAAGTTTAATCTCATCTACCCACAGTTAAAATATTTGTATGAAGAAATATATTTTTCTATCATTGTACATTAAGTACTTTAAGTACAATATCAAAGAACAAATATTGTCTATCAACTGCCAACTTCATACTCTCAAAGTCACCGCCACGACCTGTAATAATACCTTCAGCCTCAATTTTTTTAATTCTTTCAACGACTGGTGATTGAAGAGCTCTAACAGGCTCATACACCAAATCATCCTAGTGTGTTAAAGGAGAAGAAGATCCAGGCCTAATTCTTCCTGATTTAAAATGGTTGTTGCATATTTGTGAAGAAATGTTGTTATAATCTCATCCTGAAAATACCACTCGCTTTAGTAAAGGGATGTACTGTCTCAAATTGGATTTACTGTATAAATTGGCTATATATGTCGGTTGAATGCTTCGGTGATACCAGACAGCAGGTGAAAGCGCGATCTTCAAATCCTGTCCGCTCTTTTTTAAGGCCTATATATTTAATTGATTATATAGAATCTTATTTGATTGAAGTAAACAAAAAAACAATATAGAGAGTACTCGGAGTATGGTGAACGTCTGAGGCATAAAATTAATGCTGTATACAAAAACAAAAACTGTTGGCAATGATCACAGTCTATTCAAAGACCGCCTAATTTAAATATGAAACGGCCGCTAGCATTCCAGAACACCTCAATTAAAAATACTTGCTTATCTCGCTATCAAGTACCAACCGAAAGATTAATTTGTTCGTGCGACCTTGATAAGGAGCAAAATGAGTAGTGGCGCTCGAAGATATGAAGAGGATCGAGTAGCTACCTTACATATCTACTTTTCTGATCACTTACTTTCGATGTTCATCCCGGTTTCTATTGGCCGAGTTTTTTAATTGCTGCCGGCGGTTCAAATTACGTTCTACTTTAGATAGCCTATTACTCTCAATGGGGTTTTCAATTCTATGTGTGCTTTAGTTCATCCAATCGCGTTTATCTTGTTGGGGCTAATATCACACCGCTTTGTTTGGAGACTTCAGTTAATTGACATCCATACATAACCTTACTAACTAGTCGATTGTACAAATCGCGCAGGATTGTTGCCGGTATATTCCAAAGCAATATATAAGAGAAGGTGATCTCCGCTATGGAGGTGGAACTGCTTCACTCTGATTCACTCTTTCCCCACCACTGAGTTACATCTGAGTCTTCTGGGACCAGAAAGATGAAATGTAACATATTCGATATAATCTTCGTCATCGACAATAACATCTATCTTACGTAAATACGTCAAAAATTTGAACGGGTATATTGACACCTTTGACAGAAAATTTCCCATTATTCTTTGGTCACTGCGTTCAAGCAAGATAAACGGCCCACGACGACCGTTTATCTGAGAACGGCGATTACGTGATAAACTATGATTGAAAATCCCATAAAATTCTTGAACGGAGATATAAACGCCGCTTGGGGTTTGAGCTGGCATTGAAAAACTCCCCTTTAACAGGCCATCGCCCAGTCACCTAAACCTACCAAATTCTTGCGCGTGGCAGCAATTTCTGAAAATAAATAACGCCGTTCTTGCTGGCCTTGGTACACAATATGGTGGCGCGGAGAGAACAGACATTTTGTGAATAGTTATATATACAAAACCAGGGAAAAAATAAGTAAAAATATAAAAAAAAGAAATACGACCATGTATGCCATTTTGTCAGAGATTACAAGGTTATTTTTTGTAAATGACATCAGCCAATATGGCCTCCGTTTACATCAATGCATTGTTGCAAATGTTTCTTGATTTCGTACATGCGCCTCCGTAAGGCCGTCTGCACATGGGACAACCGAAAAGAAACTGTAGTAGCGTAGGTACCAGAAGACTGTGCGACTAGGCTACCCGCTACGTGCATGTATATTTCAATGACTCAACTGACACGGCGCAACCCGAGTACCGGCGACTGGGAGACCGACGCAATTCTAGTATCAGACCTTCATGTTGGGTCGAGCGTTGCTCAGTCTCTTCGTAACGCGCTTATATTGACAGCTGACAGCACTGAACATGGAGCAGCAGTTGAACTTAAAATGTGTGAGTTTGGTAGAAAAGTATCCTGTGCTGTACAATTATAAAGAAAAGGGCTACCCAACAAAATATGTAACGGACAAAGCTTGGAGTGATGTGGGAAAAGAAGTCAATGTGCTTATAATATCCGTTCCTCAGCACTCACGCACTCCCTCATGTTGGTACTTTCCTTATGTGGGCGTGGGGAAAAAGTCGCACCAATCTAAATAACTCTGCTTCCACATACGATAGAAGCTTAAAAATTACTATCTGAAATATTGAGTTCTTTTGCTGCAACGAATAATCGGAGGTGTAAATTTCTTTTGATATATGGAGGAGACCCAGAATCTTCTTTTTATTCCATTTCTTCTGCGACGATAATAGTAGTATAGTAACAAATCCTCATCACTGGAATCATCACTGAAATCATTATTAACACGTTCGCTGCGTACGACGCACACGGTGCGTCCGGTATGATCTCGGACCATTGCGTACGCCGCACCTGTTGCGTCCAGTACCCTAACAAGTTTGAGGCGGCATAGTTTTGTTAGTATTGCGCATAGAATACCATGGTTCGATCAGCATTATCGGACAACTTTAGAAAAGTGATTTGTGTGGTTAGGTTATGAGTTTATTGTTTTCGTGATGGGTGAGAACGAGCAGGGTCCGTCGCAACCAAAAAGGGCCAGAAAGGCCCTAAAATCATATGATCAAGGTAAGTTGCTGCATTTCTTTTTACAAATACATAGTACTTATTATAAATCATTGTGCAAATACCGTTCTTTCAGTAAAAATGTCTTCTGAATTATTAATTGATTATGCGTAATTGCACTTTAGTGCACTTTTGTGTAACTTTAGAGCAGTTTAGTGTAATTACCCCTAATTACGCATAATAGTAACGTGTTTATTTTAGTTAGGCCGCTTTCCCTTGAGGAATTACAACGAATATTAGAAGAATCAGATTTAGAATCGGACGCTGACCCGTCGGATACCGAAGAAAGGACTTCGGATGTAGAAGGAAGATTATCCGCTGACAGTGCTGACGACTACGAGATTTCTACCGCAGTTTTGGACCAGCCTGACGAACTTGGTTTCGTGAATGTTGAGGGTGAACGGGAACTGGTAGAAAGCGACGAAGATGATGGTCATCAAGTACCTCCGGCTATTCCAGGTGATAGAACTGTAGTCTGGCAGCAAAACTCAGATCTGAGGGATTTTCAATTTATAAAAACCAGTGGGTTGCTTGTCCCTAGCCCAGGTAAGTGTTGTCTATTGTTTTCTATTTTTGTATTATAATTTTGGTTTTGTTTTCTGTAGGTGACAAGCCGATTGATTACTTCAACTTATTGGTGACCGACGAATTTTATGAGCTGATCGTGGAGGAAAGTAACAGGTACGCCGAGGAGGTTTATTTGTCGAAGGTGAATTATTTTCGCTCGCGCATCAGTAATTGGAAGCCGTTGACCGTACCGGAACTAAAAATGTTTTTTGGTTTAACTTTACACATGGGAACAATCCGTCTGAACCGGCTCCAGGATTACTGGAAAACTGATCGATTATTCGATTTGAAAGCGTTTTCTAGCTACATGTCACGTGATAGGTATCTAGGCATTTTGAGGTGCCTACATTTTGCCACAAATCCTCGAGCCGGCGAGGTGAAACCGCGTGACCGCCTCTTCAAAATTAGACCACTAATCAATTATTTCAACAGAAAAATGATGGACATTTATTATCCAGATAAGGAATTATCCTCAGACGAATCTATGGTACTCTGGCGAGGCAGGCTTCAGTTCCGCCAATATATCCCAAACAAAAAACACAAATATGGGATAAAACTGTATATGCTTTGTGAGCCAAATGGAATAGTGCTAAAATTCGCTGTATATACTGGAGCGCTAGACGATATGGGCGGAACTGGGCATACAGAACGCGTTGTTTTGCATTTATTAGAAGAAAAATTAAATGCCGGCCACGCAGTATACATGGATAATTTTTATAATAGTTATTGTTTGTCAAAAACCCTGCTTGAACAAAATACATACTCGACTGGGACGTTGCGAATTTCTCGAAAACATACGCCTATAGATGTTACGAGGGCTAAATTGAGAAAGGGCGAGACAGTGTGTCGCTATTCACAAGGGGTGATGGTTGGTAAGTGGAGAGATAAACGGGACGTGGTTTATATTTCTACTGAGCATGAGAACACCGTAGTTACGTATAGAGACAAGAGAGCCACCGAAAAATCGAAACCACAAGCCATTATTCAGTACAATAAGTTTATGGGCGGCGTTGACCGCCAAGATCAGTACCTGAGCTACTACTAGGCATTCATATTTTGCAGTTACTTATTATAAACGCGCATTTTCTTTATGCAAAATACGAGAAGAAGCAAACGTTTTATGACTTCCGTTTGGAAATTATAAGGGTCCTTCTACCCGACGAAATGCACAAAAAGATCCAACATAAAGTATTGAATCATTTTGTTAGCCACTGCGAACAATCTGCTACAACGGGAAAAACACTCAGAAGGAAATGCAAGCTATGCACCTCGCAGGGCATTCGGAAAGACACCGCATATTTTTGCAAAGAATGTAACGTGGGATTCTGTTTGGAACCTTGTTTCAAAGAATATCACATAAAGTTTACAGGTTAGATAAGAAAACAAATCTACTTTTGGTTTTTATACTTTGTTTATTTTTCTTAGTTCAGTTTGTCTTGCTTTTGTTCTGTTTTGTGCATAGGCGGTTGTATTTGTTTTTATTTAGTCTGAAACGGACTTGTATAAATAATATTTTATTTTACCTACAGTGTTTTACAAAGAAGAGCCAAAGAGTTTATTTTTATGTTTTTTTTTATATTAGTGTTTATCTGTTTCTAGAATATGAAAAATTAAATTATATCTATCGCACACGTTTGTTTATATTATTTTCCACATTCAAAATATGGTCGCATGGGCGAGTTTTCAGCATTGTAACATAAAGAGAGTTGTAATGCTGAGAACGCACGCTGTGCGTTGATAAAAAAAAACGACAAATCATATAAAATAATGGCAATTACAGATATAAAAGAAAAAACATCAAGCAAATAAATATGATTTATCTAGCCATATGTTGATTTCAGAAGTGAAGAAACTAGACGCATAGGGTGCGTCGCTAGCACTGGTGATCAGTAGATGTCCACAATGCTGGCGACGCACCGTATGCGTCAAAAAAAAAATTAAAAAAAATGCTGAAAAATAAAAGTAAAGGCTTACATACACACAATAATAATAAATTGAGCAAATAAACTAGGATTTTGCCAAAGCTCGTTACCGCATTACGGGAGCCGCGCGCGCATTTAATACGCAGCGAATGTGTTAACCAATACGTTGGACAATGATTGCTGTGGGGGCCCTGCTTCCAATAATTATATCCAAGACTGTGCTCATTTAAGGGCAGAGACGTGTAAACTGATTTGGATCGCAACTGTATAGACCGTGTGCGGACAAGGCGCAACTTTAGTACCCCAGTCGCCTAGTCTCCTGGTATCCACGCTACTACAGTTTCTTTTCGGTTGCTCCATGTGCAGACGGCCTAAGTCTTCTCGTTGCTATCGTTTATATAAAAAGTATAACGTTTCCTAGTATCGATTGGTGAAGCATCTGTTGATATATGTTTTAAAATGTCTAGTGCCGCCGATTTAGAGGAAACTCTCCAGAGCATCATAATTGGAGCTGCGAGTTTGTTGTTAAGACAAAGAACGGAATCGCGTTGGTATACTAAACCATGACAATAGAAAAGATCTTGGAATTCTACATTTAGTAAATAATGAACTTGGAGATGACCCTGATACTTACCTGAACTTCCTGCGCATGAAAAGAGAAACATTTGAAAAATTATTGTATATTGTTAGTGTAAATATTCAAAAGCCGGATACTTTCTTTAGGAACTCCATATCTGCCAGAAACAGATTAATAATTACTTTGAGATATTTGGCGACTGGGGAAACCTACAAGAGTCTACAATATTCTTTTCATGTGGCTAATTCTACAATATCGCTAATTGTCCCCGAGGTATGCAGGATTATGTATAAGTGAAAGAAACATATTTGAAGGTTTATAAAAATTATTATTCTTGCTTGTGCGCTCTTCGATGCATCTATTGTCAGCAGCTCTCGTGTTAGTGCCGCCACCTCAGTCTCTTCATTGGGCAGTTCTTCCAGATGACCAGTGACAATCCCACTTCTGTGCAATCTGCTATCTGTCACCGTCTTTCTGGCGGGGGGTTCTTCTCTACACAACCGGCTTAGATGTAGATCAAACTTCTTCCGTGAACACATCCCCAACTGCGCCGTCCAACCCATGTTGTGCCGTTTTGCTTGGAGTCTATCTTGTGCTGATATTTGTATCGAAAATCTTTCTTCAGCTTACTCTGAACTTCGGATCCAGGCCGTATTTATGTCATCAATCAACTGCAGAAAAATAAGATGTTTGGTTCCTTGGAGTCTTATACACCATCGCTGTCACCATGTGTCTAGTTTGACAATTCCAAGTGGCGTAATTCTGTTTTTTTCTTCCTCTCATGGAAGCGGTGTCTCTTGATGTTGGGCAAGATGTTATAGCTGAAGAGTTACTTATAAACATGCATAAAAATTTATGTGAGGTGTGTTGATTCTTTCTACATCACACACTTCTCCCTAAAAGAAACTCGACCCGATGTTTCGATCTGAGCTGGTCTCAGAAGCCATGGAACATAAGAAACATTAAACAGTACCTTCCTATTATAGACTTAACTCTATCGTAAATTCCCGTAATTCCTTAATTCTACTTACCTCGAAAAGCTTCACACATACATTCACACCTAACTGTTACAGGTTATAACAATACTTATAATCTAGGAGTACTCCTTAATCTAACATTAGTTTCGTTCCTACTTTTCGCGTTTTGGTAGGTGACCGTTGAATCAGCACTTGCTATTCAATGCCCGTTTGATTTCTTCCTTGTGCGTTTTATTTCTACTGCATGCATAACAAAAACAGACAATCAACACAAGTGCAATGACAATTACAATACCATTACTGACCTCGTTCACCTTTTTCTGCCATTCTACCACTCGACCCATGCATCGCACGGAAAATTTCTTCTGATGTGTGTTTTAATCCTTCAGAAGTGCACACCCACATGGCACCTGAACTCTATCGGCCCCAGTTTCTCATTATCCCGAATTTGAATAATTTCGGAATAACTGCTGCAATTTAAAACATATCTTTCGGAATGGTGTCTTAAAATAAACTTTTTGGGTGCTACCTACTGTGTATGCGTTTCGTTGTCCTCATTGCAGGATACTACACAATAATTAATTAATTCCGCCACTGGAGCCCCTTGCGCTAATTTTAGAAAACACCACGGACATTGAGAATGCAAATCATTCGTTCTGGCTTCACATAACTGAATCTCGTCCGGATTACACTGTTTTATTGACTGGGCTGTAATTATTTTATTTTCTTTTTCTCTTTTGGCTACTAGGATTCTTTCGCTGCAAAGCTTACACGTATTTTCTTTCCATGAGAAAGGAACACACTATCTCGAATAACCTAACCTCCACCCGCTATTTCTACCTTTATCGGGACACGTACCATTACTACAATTTGATCGTTTGTGATTATACATTGTGCGATTTTAAGCACTAAGTATTTGTTAACTTCACTGGGTCCTATCACTAATTCATAGCCTTGCTCATATAACACCTTAGGCAACGACACCAGATTCTGCTTCAATACTTCTGGCTTAACCAACTCGGTCTGGATTAAGTGATTCCTACATTGCGATGTGATGTGAAAGCGCGTTAATAATTGAATAAGCTCTAATTTTTGCAATTCATTATTAGAGCCTTGAAAAAAAATATGAAGTTTAGGAACAGCGATTATAATACTCACAAGTTACCTTTTTGTTGGTTTTGCCTTGGTTGTAGGTGGAATAAACGCTGGAAAGTGTTGTTCAGTGAATCTTGTTGGCATAGGTGTTTTTGATCTTCTTCTTTGTATTTCTATTGGTCTGATATATTTTTCTACAAGTTTCTCACCAAGTTCTATCAAAAAATTCAATCTTGTGAGTTTTCTACCACTTTTTTTTATAAATATGAATGAATTTAGTATTGTCACGCTTAGGCAATGCAGAAATATTTTCTTGTAGTACTTTTTCACTCTACTGCTGCCATAAAAATGAAGGTAGTTATCTGCCAAGTCAACACCTCCCATCGTTTGATTGTATTCCAGTACGCAAGTAGGTTTTTCAATTTCATCATTATATTTCATAACCTTTCCAATACCGTTGCCATGAACATTGCTAATCATAAATATATTTTTTATCTTTCCATTTCTAAAACCATTAGTTTTCTCCTCTACATAGCTACAGGGTGGTATGATTAAAAAGAGTGTTTACTTTTACTTTAAGTATGAGCTTTTACTTCATAGTATTTTGTGGAGTATAATCTATTATATAAAGTGATTACTTCAATGGGTAGGTTTTACTTATGTTAGAAGAATAAACTAGTAGTAAATACTAGGGCATCATATTTCCATGAAAAAAATGTGAATTTCGGAATTTCCCGTGAAAATTCCTTTAGAATTGCATGCAGCCTGCACATTAATGCTACAAAATCCTTATGGTTGAAATACTCTTCCCCATGAACTTTTGGTTTCGTTATTCTGATATGGGTGCAATCTATCCTTCGTATTGCTCCAGGTATCATCCAACCCTTCTTAGCTAATTCAATTTTGCGGGCATTTAGAGGAAAAGAAATCTAAATATTTTTCTTCAGCACTACTTTTTGTAAAACTTCTCTAATTATTTTTGAAACTATGGTTTGATGTACCCAACATCTACACCAACACCTTGCTGAAACCCAGAATCACCTAGACTTCTTACATATATCAATTTTCAATAATTTTCGCTACATTTGACAAAGCTGCCCTTCTCGTTTCAATATTATTTCCTAAGAACTCGTCAGTCATCCATTCAACATCTTTTGGTGAACAGGTGAGCTAGGTGAACAGTGACAGCAAAAATGGTGTAGTTGTTTATGCCTCGTACCGGAACGGTTCTGGCCCTGGTGAAGCTACGAGAGGATGATTAACCTGTAGGGGAAGAGCGGGTAAGATGACATACTTAGTTTAATTTGCAGAAATTTTGAAAAATTTAAAAAGTAAATCAAAAATTTTTTGGGGTGCTGGTAGCCAGACATATTTTCTCTAATGTTAGGCAATAAAAACACTATTTGCAACAAACACTTTATTGAAAATGTCAAAATTTGTTTTTTTACAAAAAACCATTTTGCCCGCCCGAGTCGGGCAAAATGAAATACCAAAACTTACTGCATAAAATACTTACGAACGTTTTTACTTATTAGGTGCAGAGCTCACAAACGAATTGTTTTGTTTTCTTAGAAAGACGTGCGCATTCAGAATGAGACCACCTGTGACAACAAAGTTGGCAGCGCAACCAGGCTTCTCTCGATTTGGATCGACTGAATAAGTCGTTGCAATAAAAACAGGCACAGTCCGGTTCGTCGTCGTCAACACTGAAAGGATCTTCTTCTACACTTGATTCATATTCCACAACTTTCTTTTGAGGTACTTTTCTTTAGCTTTTTCTCTGCTTTTGCTTGCTCTTTTCCGTTTCGTCTTCACTGGATTCATCTTCTACGAGCTTTCTTTTGGCCACATTTCCTTTCTTCTTTCTCTGTTGTTGCAAGCTCTTTTCATTTTCTTTTTCACGAATGCTTTGTAGGAACGGGCTCTCGGTTAATATATCTTGGTAACTACCAGTTTTACGTTTAACCGTTCTTCTTACGTTACTTTGCGGAACTGGCGACAATTCCTCCAAGATATTTTGAACATCGTTTTTTCTTGAGGTGGATGAACACGGTTGGTCAAGCGGTTCTGTGCGACTTGTATTTACTGTATTTACTAGGTCGTAGTCTGTAGGTCCAGAAGCGGCCGGTATTTGTGTTTCAGCTGCAGGTACGGACTGGGGCACATCAGTTGTTGAACTGGGTAAAAATACATGGTCGGGAAAAATTAAACGGCGATATCCCGGTTGCACGAAAACCGCTTAATGCAATTTCAAGTGTTGCCGTTTACTTGTATGCTTCATTTAAATGTTTGGCCACTTGATAAAGGCTGATTGTGCGACCGGGATTATTCCTCAACCATTGGGTGACAACATTATTATAATATTTATGTAGTGGGCCAAAAAAACGCAACGTCCAATGGTTGAAGATAATGAGTACAATGAGCAAGCAAACAAAGAAGTATCACTGAGTTTTGTTTAGCTAACTGTAGCGATTCATAGCTTTTGTGGCCTGAATGACCCTCCAAGATTAATAAAGCCTTTTTTTCTGCATTAGGCCGGACGTGATCAATAAAATGTCGCATCCATATTATGAACAAATCTCCTGTCATGTACCCAGACTCATTGCAGGATAACGGAAAATAACGTCGAGTGTGAGAATTTGGCAATCCAGCAGAACGTGATTTTAAACATTATTGAAAGCGTAATGTATATGTAGTTAAAATATTGAAATAAATTGATAAATCAGATTAAATGAAAAGTTCACTGTATATAATAAACTTTAATTATGAAAAATTATTTTATTTAATTTAAATAAACAAAGTTATTGTTATTTATGACATTTCACTATCGCTGTCATCAAACTCCTCTTGCTCCAGATCAGGTGCAGATAGCAACGCAAGTACGTCTTGTGTGATAACACCACTTCTTCGTTTGGGTGCACGACGCAAACTGGCAATGAAGGGATCTGACGATATCAATAATCTATTAAATATGTCTATTTATATTCACTCGCGAACTGTTCATGCTGAACAACTCTCTATATCTTCTAGTGTCTTTATTTCTTGCCTCCTGCGCTTCTTCTGACAGCTGTCCTATGAGAAGAATAGAAGAGGTTATGATGTCGTTACCATGGAAAAGAACTTTGTGTACGCTAACGGGCATATTATACTACGGATATTCTTTTAGATATAAATCTCGCGTTTCGATAGTATATTTTTCAAATGCGTCTCCATTTATAGCATAACCACTGCTCAGTCTCCAAAATCGTACGAAAGCGTTGAATAAGTTCTCGACTCACTCCTGTAATATCAGCACTCGTCTGTGCTGACCAAAAAAAACGTCTAGCCGTATTCCCGTCATTTGTATTTCCACCTTGCTGTGTTGGCATATCGACCAATAAACCGAGCTCACTGCGGAATTTTTCTTGAAGATTTTTCTTCCTAGCAGCCATTTTGGCTTGGTTTTCACATCCCCGAACTTGCTAGGCCTTTATATCAAGTCTATATGCTATGTGCAATATACATTCCATAAAGCGTATCCATGAATGTAATGGCGACAACCCAAAGGATAATGCTCTTTATCGACAACTTTTTTTGAAATTGCCAATGGATTATTCATTTCCGTTGGTTTTGCTCCACACATAAAACACGTTTGAGATGAAGCAGTCATCGGTGATATTGTGGTACAAATCTTTCCATCTATCATAGTTAGCATAAATGTAGTTCATTATCTTTGATAGTTACAGGAGTGTGTTAATTTCTTGTTCGATTAAATTCACTCTTGTAAAATTAAATCAGAGGTTTTTTTTGCAAAAATAAACTTAATTGGCCGACAATACCGGGTTAAAGATGGAGCTGGATTTTGCCATACAACTTTTTTTCCTTCACTAGTATTCAGATATAATTGAATAGGAACCACTGATATGCTAAACATACTTGAATCTGTTTGGCCATCCGAAGAAAACTTCTGCTTGTATTGTTTTTGTTGCGCTCCATCACATCCCCATTTCACCAAAATATGAAGTTGATTTTCACCACTTGCACTTTTTAGCTATTCTAGACCAAGCAAAACATCCCTCTGAGCAAAGCATAGTCTTTGTACGGTATGGTCAACCAAAGACAGAAGCTCACTCTTACCAGATACCTCAGCAACTTCTGTTTTTTTCGGGATAACATCTGTGCTTGGACTGTTTAATTTTCTCATATGACGGAAAAAGATTTTTGACAATGTTGTTAACTTTTTGTCTAATAACATCGTACTGATGTGTGGTTACATTGGCATCAACTATTATGGACAATGCCTCGTCAGATGTTATACCAGCCAATGTAGGCTCCGTGCTCAGGTTTTGGCATAGGTGTTTCATTATCGTGCCCTTACTAGAGGGAGCTACAAAAAGTTCTTTGGCTAATTTTGCTGAGTCCCTTTTCCTCATTTTTCGAAGATTGATCTCGTTAGTAGTAGTAATTTTATCAAACAATGTTATAGACATAAATTATACAAAATTTCCATAAATTATTTAACTATTTTGACGACAATGCAGAAGTGGCGACTCATTTGAAAAATACTTGAAAAATGCTTAGAGTAAACATCCAGTTCCTTAGGACCCTTTAGAACAAAAACCTTTTCAACTCTAAGTTTGTTAATGAAAAATTCTTTATTCTAAATGTAAAGTTCTAAATATGAAGTTTCGTCCAGATACCTTTAGTAGTTTCTGCGGAATTGTAATTAAGTGTATTTATTATGTTCTCTTTGTTTGAGTCAATAAACGATTATTATTATTAATTATAAAAATATATGAATTACATAACTTACATATAATGAAATTAAAATTAAACTAGTAAGAAAATTATCTTCAGCCGTGCTGAAGTTAAAATACCCCCATAGTAAAATATTTAAAAAAAAAGAACCGATTTTGCCCATTCACGAACGTGTCCTTACTTTTTAATAGGTAAGCTTGTATACCAAATTCCAAATCAATTATCAAAACGGCATTTATCATGCACACAGACATACTAGGTATGGTCTGTGGGGGGGATAAAGATTCTGTGAGACCGCGCAAGTCCACGCACGGGTTATTTAGTTTTTCTGAAAGCCAAAGCATCAAGCTTTAATGTCGTTATGGTTTTAAACAGGCTAATAAAGGCGAAGCAAACTATTGGGTACCCTTATTAAAAATAGCGCTAAGCTTTTGCAACAGTTTTCCCTCTGACTTGATTATTATTTTGTACAATAATAAACAAATGAATTACTCTCTAAATATGTCAAACTTGCCTAGGAAAAGTGCTTAAAACAGACACAATAAGTAAACAAATATCTAACACTTAACACAAAAGTAATCGTCAAATAAATTAGCACGAATAATATATCGATCAATACACGGTCGGAGCAAGTACATTACATACCCACTTTCAAGATTTTTTTTCTGCCGTTAGACGACTGGTATTGACTAATATCGCCCAGTTCACAGTTGAGGATAATGTTAAGAAGTAAAACAAATGAATTTCAAGTATTTTATTTGACTTTGATATTTTGAATTATGTCCAGCTAGATTGGCAAATTCTCACACTGTGCGCCGAGCTGAAGATAGTATTGTCGAAAAATTCCTACGAGATTGTAAACCAGCAGAAATAGTACTTTGTTTTTCTCAATCTGTCTCACGTGCTAGTCCCATTGCCTTGTATGGTCATGCCAATTCCAAAATTCTTTAAAGACAACCTGTCGCTCTGTCAATAGAGGTACACGTGATGGCTTTGCGTTTTTGAATAGTTCACGAGTTTTATTTTATTTCCCTGACGCTTTACACCTGATGATATGGTCGCAGAACGAAATCGATCGTGTTTGAATGATTTAAAATATACTAATTAGTCTGACAAAAACCTACCAACGAGTTTTTATTCATCAGTCATTTGTGTACAAGTTTGTGACATCATATGAAAAAACGGCGGCTTCCTCGGGTTTACTCTGCCGATTATTCGCGAAAGCTCTCGCTTAGTTACTTTTTCACGTCCCACGTCAGTCTGTCAGTCGCAATTTTGTCCGTCTTTATTTTGTTGTCCTGTCTTATTTCTTTATGTTCGTCGTTGTCCAGGTCTGTGTCGTCGATGGGGAAGTACTGCTGTATCAACTGTCTCGTTATAGTCTTTCTGTCCGTGATCGTCTCGCCGTCTTCCGTCGTCATACCGTCCCAGATTTTGTTGGAAATTCCGTTACCTCGCATCAATCGATAGAGCCTGCCCCAAGGATCATTGCCGTTGTCATCACAGTGGCGCCTGAACGATTCCACTCTAGTCGCTGCGATCGACTTCTTGTACGTTCTTCTCAATGTTCGATACGTCTCTTGTTTCTGTGCTCTTCGTTGTTCGTCCCTTTCCGCTTGATAGTTTCTTCTCGCTTCCCTGACCTTTCTTCTCTCTTCCGTTAACCTGTCGTTCCACCAAATCACGCTTCTTTTCTTCACCATCTTACTCCTCTTCGCCTTCCCCATCGACTTCTCGCAGGCAAGCTCTATCGTCCGCTGCCATCTTTCCGCTAGTTTGTCTCCTTCTTCCTCTGGTTCGTCGTCGTCTTCTGGTCCGTCGTCTTCCTTCTTCTTCCATCCTTCCCTGATCGAGTTGTCGAAAGTTTCCCATCTCCTCCTTCTCGTTGCAAACCTGGTGTTGTCCTCCTCGTCTTCCTCTCTCCACTGTCCCACTCGTCCCTGCACACTAAACGTGATAGCTCGGTGGTCGCTAAGGGTCTCTTCTTCGTGCACCTTCCAATTTTTACAGCCTGCATCCTTGTTAAGAAGTAAAACAAATGAATTTCAAGTATTTTATTTGACTTTCATATTTTGAATTATGTCCAGCTAGATTGGCAAATTTTCACACTGTGCGCCGAGCTGAAGATAGTATTGTCGAAAAATTCCTACGAGATTGTAAACCAGCAGAAATAGTACTTGATTTTTCTCAATCTGTCTCACGTGCTAGTCCCATTGCCTTGTATGGTCATGCCAATTCCAAAATTCTTTAAAGACAACCTGTCGCTCTGTCAATAGAGGTACACGTGATGGCTTTGCGTTTTTGAATAGTTCACGAGTTTTATTTTATTTCCCTGACGCTTTACACCTGATGATGGTCGCAGAACGAAATCGATCGTGTTTGAATGATTTAAAATATACTAATTAGTCTGACAAAAACCTACCAACGAGTTTTTATTCATCAGTCATTTGTGTACAAGTTTGTGACATCATATGAAAAAAACAACACAATCAGTGAGGTTGATATCCTTAATCTCCTGTATGAAATGACCGGTATTCTTCAATGAGTTCAATGAGTCTGATAGGGAGGTTATCTTTGTGAAGTTTTGGCAATGAGTATAGTTGGGGAATTGCTGGGTTCATCGGCATGTATAAATAGTATATGCGGCTTGAGAATTCCTTAAGGGTTTCTTTACAATCTTTAATTATTCCCTTGGTTTTGCTAATCATTTGGTCAATCGGGTTTCTAGGTATTTCTATATATCCGTTATCATTTAGGAATTTTTCGGTCTTTTAGATATATGTTTTCTTATACATTATGTTGGATGATTTTCCAATTTTAACGGTTTCGCACACCTTAAGCTATAATTAAATATCCTTTTTTTTGTTGTCCAGTGAAGTTGATGGATATGGTCTCATCATTTACCGTTTTAATGGAAAGACATTACATCTAACAAAATAATATGGAAAGTTATGTTGTTTCATCATAAGCGGTGATGGACTAACTATCTTTACTCATTCAGTAGAAATACTGAAACTAACTTTTAACAACTACAAATAATCCGCAGTTTCTGTTTTTTAATGTATGGATACACCCAGTACTTCCTGCGATGTCCCAAATAGTAAGAAATAAGTCTTTATTCTTCTTCACCGTGTTGTATTCCTACCGTGCGTTTGTTTAAGCGGTTGTTTAAACGGTTCAATTCGCGTTCACCTCTTCTATGTTTGGTGTTTCAAACTCCGGACAGGCTAGACATATGACAAGGGTGGGATAAGGGAGAGAAGACCTGAAAGAAAGAAAGGGAATGAGCATTCAATGAATACTGATTTTATTAAGAAATTGCTTAAGAATATATACATTATAAATAATCCAATGGAGTCAAATCACACGATCTAGGCGGACAATTAACAGGTCCAGTTCTTGAGATGATTTGTTCACCAAATGTCTCTCGTAATAAAGCCATGTGTCTATACCTAGACGTTAGATGGCGCTCACAGTTATTTTGACATGTGCTATGTCTGTACCTAGACGCTAGATGGCGCTGACGGTATTTTTACCCGACAACGCTTGCGTGCGATTGATCGGCTTCACTTGCTGCTAGAACCCCTAACGAGACGGTTGTGTTCTGTCCGTTGTACATCTCTTCCAAAGATTAAAATAAAAGAGTTTGGGCTAGTAACGCGTGTCTTTCACTACTACCCGCAACATATGGTCCGTCGAGCCGATATCCAGGCGTTCGAAGGATTATCATGATAAATTTCTTCTTTTGATTCGATCATCTTTTGTAAAAATAATGTAGTTGTTGCTGATTCTTTGAGATTGTTTTCTATTGTTTTCTGTCCAGGGATGTTATCATCTTGTCCATCAGAATTATGATCAGAAAATCCTAGTTCATCACAACTATCATCTGACTCAAAAGGTAATATTAATTCTGATTGTGCTTCAGTACTGTATGAGGTATCAAGTGGTTCTTTCTCTGTCACTTGTTTTTGATTTTCTTCCTATTTCTTCTCATCATCATTGTTATTGTCCGGTAAAACCTCGACAGGTTTTGATGAACTCGTATCTTCAATAACAATATCTGTTTTCATGATTTTCTCTACTGTCCGTGTTATCTGTCCCGTGTTACTGTTAGGTGAATCTGATAATTCCTTCAACACTTTGTATCCTGACATACATTCGCATTCTTTATCGTGTTTGTGACATGCGTCACAAACTACAATGGCTGTGCCAGTTGACATTTTCCTTGATGTTCCTATACAAACTTCTAATGCCTCTAATTCTGTTTTATTTTTTGTTAAGTATTGATATATATATATATATATCAATATATATATATATAATATATAGCTTACGCTTGGCACGCATCCACATATTCTCGACGTTCTGGGTGTGAATAGCATCATTGTCAGAGTCCACAAAGTTATGCTCATGCACGATCACCTGGTGCTCATAAATACCACCTTCCAAGTCCGCAATCCCAGCGTACGCCCGCCACCCGTCTGAAACTATGCGTGTTCTGGTTGGATGTACAGTCATGGAAATAAGTAAGTTCGTATCATTATCGCAGGATTTGAAAATAGTATGTCGGTTATATATTCGTGTACTGTTCTACCTCGACCCGGCCGCTTCGCAAAAAGTTGGCCGTCACGAGGTGGTTTTTCGATGGATGTAATGTAACGGGATTTAGTTTATTTTTAGCGTGTCCGACCTTTTCCTTAATGTGATATCTTCATTGCAATGTAATAAATGAAATATGATCACTACAGTTAAGTTTACGAGTAGGTAATGCATTTAATTCAATACAGAATTACTTTTATAATAATATTAATAAACATGAAATTTGATAATATGATACGAAAAGCTCATTTTAAGATATTGCGTAATATCATGACACATTATATAAATTTATGTTAACTAATAACATATTAATTACGCAAGTAAATGCCCAGCAGTAGGATGACGGGCTTAAGTAAGTAAGTAAGTAAATGCGCAAATCAACTTGATGCCAAGGATTATCACTAAATATAGACTATTTCAGAATTGTAATATTAAAATATATTCACTAAATGTAAATAAATTCTCTAAATTTAATTTAAATTTACATTTAGGATGAGCATGTATTTTGTATGAAGGACAATGGAAATTTTATATCTGTATTTACTTTACAGCAGTTAATGTTCAATTATCTTTCATGACATCTAATACATGCTTGACAACCAAAATAATTTAAATTATAGCAATATATACAGGCTGTCCCACGTTTCTTCCCACGTTTCTTCAATTTTTTTCAGAAAGTAAATTACTTTTTCAGTTCATTAAAAAGTTACGGCCGTTTGATTTATTAACAATATCTGATTTTAAACGGCTCCAACTTTAGAAGGAACAGAGAAAACCAATAAGACCATATGAAACATATTACTTTCTACTCTCTAGAAAAAAAAAACAAAACATTTTGGTATTTTGTTTTGTTCATTTGTTAAGACAAATTATTAAAATTTTACTTATAATTAATAATTTTTTATTGTTGTAATATGTATTTATTGTGTTTCATTTTTGGTTTTGCTTTGTTTGATAACTAATTAATTTTTGATTTTGTTTTTTTTTTTGTGAATATTTTAAAGAGCTCTACAGATGTTTTATTGTAATATAGTTCCAGTTCAATAAGCTCTCATTTTTCATTTACTATATATTAGCTGGAACATTATTGGAAATTTTATTTCTAAATTTGTTTTCTAAATAAATTAAGAGGCGTGCATTAACAACGATAATAAGTTAAAAATAACATTTTGACTTATGAATTGTGTACTGTAAGGTTAGCTAAAATGCATATACATTAATAATGAAGGTCCTTTTAATTTCCAAACAATATAAACTATAACTGAAAATGTTTAACGACATACTTTGTCAAAGTAATATTATAAGTTAATAATATGGTAACATACAGGCGGGATGTAAATTATAAAAATATCAAAAATTACAACCACAACCTGGATTTGAACCAAGGCTCTTTGCATCGCTAGCACAATGTCAATAGCTCAGATGGGAGAGCATTGTGCTAGCGACGCAAAGGTCCCTGGTTCAAATCGTCAAGTTGCTGATTTCTCTTACGTATAGCTTTTATTGCATATGATTGTGAGTAATTAATATGCAATAAAAGCTATACGTAAGAGAAACCAACAAGTTTTCTTTCTGAAGCGTCTCCTTTTGGGAAATTATATACCCGTTACCAACACAATTTATACTCATCCCAGGTCAAATTTGATGAAATAATTTTTGTTGTATAAATGTTCTTTTAGATGGTCGTATATTTTGGTTTATTTTTTTTTAATAATAGTTATAACATATTTACATTCCATCAAAATTCGTCGAAAATTTAAAACTTGCTTCCAAGAATTTTTGTAAATTAGTGATATACATAATCGTCATTATTTTCAGTTGTCAGATATTTGAAACATATTGCTGTAAAGTAAATACAAAATATTAATATAAAAAAATAGTAATGATACATTCATGCTATACAAAATACATACTCCTTTCTGTTTATTAAGTTAAACACTGCAAAATATCGTTGAAGCTAAATATCTCGAAAACACCAGTAAATCACAATTAACAAATTGCCATAAAGACAAATTTAAAGCAATTTACTTTTAATTTATTTCTATTTTGTGAATAAATGTTAATACATATGTCAGTTCTGAAATAACCTGAAATGTAAAAATATTGACAACAACAACTTGATTTTTGTATTTATTAACACAAAAAAAGCTATTAGATGCAATAAGGTTGTAAGTATAATTTGTTGTGTTGTATGCAATAATATCTTGAAATGAGATTTTCATTTCACGTAATCGAAATTTTTTTGTTTATTAATATAAAATTAATGTCATATTTAATAAAAACGCAATTACATTGCAATGTGGGAATTACATTGATTAATTACACATTAAGCTAATAAATAGAAACATATAAATCATTATAAACCAATTCAAAGCATTCGAACAAGGTTTCGCAAATAATAAATTTCCGATATACGAGTTGAAGCGTAAACGGACAATTTTTTGCACTTAGCGGCCGAGCGGTCGACCAGAATAACAAAAAACTTGTACTTGGATGTATCATCGACACACTGCTAAAATATTTATAGAACTTACTTAATTCCAAGAGTGTAAGTTGATTAAAACCATGCAAAATAAAAAACATGCTCACCATGTGTATCATTTTTCTTGATTTATACTTGAATCATAAAGATTCAATAATTAATAATCAAGGAACAAATGTTATTCCCACATTTTATATTTAATAGTGTTCTGTCACAATGACAGTAATTGACACAAATTATTTACAATAGGATAAATCATGTGTGCACCAATTTTTTTATAAAGCATTAATACATAAATGTATATATAACATATATAACATACATAAGTATATGCATATAACAATTATATAACGTCGTGTGCGTTTGTGTGGGTGTTTTTGTCGGTCTTCTTTTTTTTCTGCTTGTCTCCACTCCGAACACGCAATGACCAAGTTTCCAGTGGCCTCTGTAAAACTTACCCACATATATTTTTACACTTTTTTGTGAATATAATTTTACCCACCAATTCTGACATTTGGAATTCTGAAAGTAAATCACATGCAAAATAAAATGGTATTCTGGAACCGATAAATGTATTAACGTGCTTAAAACCAGAAGTATTTACTCCAGTATAAGGGCTAATAAAGTTTCAGCCCTTCGGTTTGGCACTTCCACGAGGAAGCACTCCCCTGTCTCCCTCTCGATACCACCAAACACCCAGTAGCCATCGCGCAACTGCCCGCGATGGTGCTTTTGGTGAAAGAATTTGCTTTCATCAATCTCCACCGTTTTGGATGAAAAATCTTCATTCAGCCTCCCCAATTGGTGTCGGGTGGTCGATCAAATTTTGTTCGCAAGTTTACCGACCATAAATGAATTACACAGGTCCCCACAAATTTTGTTTCTGGCTTAAAACCGATTTATTCTGATTCTTCGTGTCGTGAAGCAACTAAAACTGCCAATTATTCTGGTAAAATTTTGCTTTTTGTAATGACAGTACAGGTTTAAAAATCAAAAAATTACGGTTTGTGGCACTTTTTACGCCTATTCCAAAAAATAATGCGAGCTGATAAGATTCTCTAGGTAGGCTTAAATGAAAGCTTACGCCTTGAGTTTTAAACTTATCGAGCAGAAGAAACACGTGCCAACTCTGTAAGTCGTTGCAGTTTTGCAACTCTGTAAGTCGTTGGAATTTTTCCCGAGTAGAAGTACTTAAGTAGTTTCTCACGAGTACTGTAATAACCACGATAAACCTAAACGGTAATAACAAAACAAGGCGAACTTAACCTCTAAGGCCTGTTTGTGTATCAAACAATTGTAGATCTAATCGGTAATCCTGCATATTACCCTGCTTTTTTCCTGTTTCTTTTCTGAACACATTCATATACGATCCATAGGCAGATGACAAGAAGAAGAATTAATCCTGTGGTTAGCACGCTTGTGATGGGCCAATTGTGTGCTATCTTGTGCCATGATAACTCCTGAAGATGCTCTTGTAATCTTTCTTCTTCGCACACCAGCGTCTTCTTAACCAAACCCGCGGCGGCTTTATAAAACGGCGCGGCACGATTAGCTTCCGCGCGGTCGCTTTGAGACTTAGGAAATACTACTTTGCAAAGTTGTCACATCGCTTATCGCTTCATATCCTCTTAAAATTTAATGTGAAAGCTTTCATTTCAGGCTTTATTTTTGTTTGTCTCGAATATTATCTGTGGATATTCTCCCGAGTAGATGTACTCAATACTAAGTGTTTTGTTCCTATTATGAACAAAATCACTCTCCCGAATAATACCCCAAACATGCATTCATTGTATTGTCCTTGATAGCAATGTTCGTAGTCCATAACATCCTGATGGAAGCGTTCGGCTCTTTATTCCCGAGAAACCCGTGAACCACCGCTCTAAAACTGTTCCAGTAATTTCTCTCTGGTACACTGAGCAACTGCGAAAATTCGTCGTTGTTAATGATTTTTTCTAATTTATTGCCCGAAAAAGATTCCTGCCTTAACCGTGGCCACAGAGAGCTTTGGGAGAGAATGATGAAGACTCCGGAAGGCTTCAGACTCGTTAAGTGCTTTTATAAACTGCTTCATCAGGCCCAACTTAATATGCAGTGGCGTCATCAACAACTTTTCAGGAACAATGAGTGGCTCCCACTTCACATTATGACTTCCCATGCAAAGCTCCGTCCGTTCGGGCCACTCCTGTAGTGCTCCTTGGCTGCCCCACAAGCAAAGGAGGCAGGGGCATTTCCTAAAGTCACCTTGCATCGCCATTAAAAATCCCAGCACCTCCTGTTGCTTCCCAGCCATAGTTCTTGTATTTTTGACTATCTAGTAGCATATTGACACTGTCGTAGTTCTCTTTCAGAAGTAGGGAGTGTGCTAGTGGAAGAGATGGACAGTTATTTCCATTGTGAAGAACAACGGCTTCCAAGGCTTTTCGTGAAAATATCGATGAAAAGTCCGAACAAATGATTGTGCTGCGTTCCGATTGCCTCAAATAAACCACTCTCATCATTGCTACTTCTTGTCACTATTGGTGCTTGGTTTAAAGTGCTTTAACTCGATAGCCATGTTATACTACAACAGCTACCATAATAATAAGGAACGCTTTTCGCCTCCATCTATCGGTCAGCGGTGGTGCTTAAAGCCTATATTTTCTCCTAACCGTACACAGGTAGAAGTTCTTGTGTAACTCAAATCAATATTACGAGAGGCAAAAAGATATTTATTTGCTACAAAGAATGTTTATTTGAGTATTATCTAAGATAACTACATGGACGGGTTCAGGATTGCCTTGCGTGGTCAGGTGATACCTATTAAACCAGAAGTAAAATGCTTAGGTGTTCTGGTGGATGGTCAATTGAGATTTAGTGGACATGTTTCGGCTAAGGTTCAGCTTGCCTACTTGAGACTTAAACAACTATATGCTGGCCGTGGATTTTTGAGTCAAAAGCTCAAGGCACAATTATGTAATGCCCTTGTATTGTCGTCCTTTGACTACTGCGACACCGTGTATGGTCCCTGCATTGGAGCTTATGATCGGTCCCGTATTCAGAGAGTGCAGAACGCATGTCTTCGGTTCGTGTTTGGATTACGCAGGTTAGATCATATTACTCATACCTTATCATGGGCGGGGTGGCTGAATATGTATGATAGAGGGATTCTGCATTATGCTTGCTTCTTATACAGGCTTATGTCTGCCGGGTCTCCGCCCTACCTGCACGACAGGATAACCTACAGAACCGACGTGCATAATGTAAACATCCGCCGCAAGGATTTGTTGACTATACCAAGACATAAGACAACAATGTTCAAAAGGTCCTTTACCTACAATGCGGCAAAGGTGTTCAACTCGGTGTCTGGTCGGTTTGCATCCGCGGAATCACTGCGTCGGTTTAGGGGGTCACTTGCGTCTCATTTGTGCCGGCTGCGGGGCTCGCCGCGTCGGTTGTTCTGATGTTCAGTGTGATCAGTATGTTGAATCAGTATGTTGAATCAGTATGTTGAATGTACTTGTAAATAAAACTTGTTAATGGTTACTTTTAATCCCTGTAGTTCAGTTATAATGTAGTCCTGATACTAATCATTTTTTTGTATTTTTCTTTTCTATTGTATAGTTTTAGTTTCTGGTTTGAGTGGAAGACCGAGATGCGGCAAACCCTTGCCGTACTCTCGAACTCACGCCTGTTGTGTCAAACAGTAATTAAAAACATCCTTATAAGCTGTTAATCTGTGTATATGTTCTTTGACTGTTGATACAATAAAGTTATTATTATTATTATTATTATATTACATACAAACATGACAATAGACATGGCAACGTCAATAGATGCGGTACATACAAACAAATAGCCACCACATTCTGTATAAATGTAAACGGAACGAGAATGCGAGATATACCGGTTTTCGTACCTAACCTAATAAATACATTTATCTATAACGAATAGCATGCTATTACGTTATACCCTCCTCGCGTAAGGAAAGGCCGAGATGGACGGTAGCTGGAATAAATAACAAAAACAAAAAACAAAACACCAAAAAACGTAATCAAAAAGAAAAATTAAACGTTACTTGGTGGTTAACGGCACTGTTGCGGAAAATATGTCATTGACGCAGTAAATAACTTACGTCCTGTATTATATGCGTCTCGTCGCGATATACGTATCACTCGGCAATCCACGTGCGCGTAGAATTTCTGGTTTCGATGTTTGAGATGCCGTTTCGTCTGACGTTTTTCCTGTTCCTGGATCATAGCGTCCTTTCCGATAGTCTTGATAATGTTACTCGGTATATCCAATGACGTATCCGATGATCTTTCCGTAGACTTAATCGAGTCTCTGGAGTTGACTTGCGGTGTAGTTCATACAATTCCGGAAATCTTTGACGGAACCAGTCGTCGGTTTCGGGAGATGTAACTTCCAGGACTTGGGATGGAGAATTGGAGTCTGAGGTGTGAACCAGCCTGGGAACTTGTTCTTGAGGTGGGTTAACGTTCGCGGAGAGCCTTTTATCCGGGGTGTGATGGGGCGTTCTAGAATGGTTTTGGACGTCGGGGAACTGGGTACTGGCGGTGTAACCATCCTGGATAGTTGTATTTTAAACGCGTCATGGTCCTCGGCGAGGCGTTTATCCGGGGCGCAACTGGACGTTCAGGAGCGAACTCTGACATCTTTGGATTAACCTTGGTAACAACATTTAATAAGATGGTATTAGTTTGGTATCTTTGTCGTGAATTCGTTCAGTAGGCGATTGACGCGCATGGATCCCGCGCCGAATCCCTATGCGAATCGCCACTGGCGGCAGACCGCGAAGCTACACCACCTCACGCTGTAACGCACGTCTTCGGTAGTGCGGTGAAGCGTGACGTCACACATAATATTTCTAAAAATATCTTCCCTGTATAAGGTAGCTTTCGTCTTCGGGGCCAGAGTACGTTGTTCGGTGCAATAAAAAGTCGTCGAAGTAAATTGTAAAATAAAATTTATTTTCTTGTACTAATGGAAAAATAAACATAACATTCCTAGAAAAAATCGGTTCGATAAATATATACAAAAGGCAAAATAAACGGTAACGGGACACGGGATAACAATTCGCCGGCCTTCGGCCAACTGAATTATTATTAATTAATGGGTACGGGATAATAATTCGTCCGCCTCCGGCAAACTGAATTATTATTGATAAACGGGTACGAGATCTGCGGCGGCAAAACACTTACGGATCTCGTTGAACGGTGCGGCACTCTGTAACTACGATCTTCCTATCGCCAACCTCCGGACAGCTGATAGCAACTCGACTCCCTACCAATCTCCGACCAGCTAGGAAAGTCTTTAAGTCTCCTCTTATATCTATCTAATCTCTAACTTGATAAATATAAATAAGAGCGCAAGGGATTAACCCTGTATGCCTCGAACTGGCGCAATGAATAGCGCTACCATAACCGCGCTAAGGGAATGGATATTCGGTCTGAACTGATAGAAAGGTACGAAGATTTTATATAAAATCTTGTTCTAAAAGTAGCCTGGGCACTGACCTCGTCGGAATACTATTTAAATAGCGTCCTAGAGGTCAGGGATTTTTTTTAACAAAAAGACGGCAAAAGACGTAACAATTTTGACTAGAGAGTGCGGATAATAAATAACAAAGACAGAGCGGCAGCAGAAGAGCTGCGGAAATGACTAGAGATAATAGACTTGACATGTAGGTAAATAAATAAATAAATGAATAAATTATGTCACAGCGAAAAATAGGACAGGACCGGAACGAATGGTCTGTGTTGAGAGCGAGCCTCGGACTATCTCCCGTGTTAGGGAACGTCGCGGTGCAAAAGAGCCGTTTTGGGTCGGTTCCTGCGAACTCTTGCAGTTGGAAGATAGTCCAGGGCTTGAGTGACCAGTGGGTTTGGGTGGACTTCGGCATTCTCGAGCCGTCTTTCATAGCCCGATCCCTTCCACGTTCGATCCCCACCATGACGGCCGGCGAGAGAGGTGGACGGCTAAACCAGATTCGTAAAACCGGACGGCTTTTCACGGCGTTCGAAAGAAAAACATGACACGAAAATAAATGTTTTCTATACAATGCAAAAACTTATCGCTAGCAACATTACAAATTTACATTTATTTTTAACGAATTGTCGGTGATTCGTTACAACGCGACCAGCAGATGTCGCCCTACATACTAAAATCCGAAGATCGGACAGCCAACAAGAAGTAAATTCCGAAAACTATGCCCTCAAAGGTAGCAATTAATAAATATAAAAAAAACGTGTAACACATGACTGAAAATGAAAGAATAATTTAATAGTTGAATGAATTTATTTTTGGTGTAAATAGACAATAGTACATCGTTAAAAGTTCATAAATGTTATCGAATTTGGTTTATCATCGCCATTATACATGAAACTCATTTGTGATTGTCCATATCTGGATCTAAGCATGCACTCATCATACACAGAACCTCATATCTTTCTCGGTAGTACAATGTTTAAATGTTCCTTCCAACATAGAGAGCATATTTCTTTAAATTTTTCAAAAGGCAGACCGCGAAGCTACACCACCTCACGCGACCACCAGATGTTGCCCTACACACTAAAATCCGAAGATCGAACAGCCAACAGAAGTAAATTCCAAAAACTATGGCCTCAAAGGAAGCAGTTAGTTGAATGAATCTATGTTTGGTGCAAATAGAAAATAGTACATCGTTAAAAGTTCATAAATGTTATCGAATTTGGTTTATCATCTCCATTATACATGAAACTCATTTGTGATTGTCCATATCTGGATCTAAGCATGTAGTCATCATACACAGAACCTCCTATATTTCTCGGTAGTAGAATGTTTAAATGTTCCTTCCAACATAGAGAGCATATATCTTTAAATTTTTCAAAAGGCAAACCGCGAAGTTACACCACCTCACGCGACCAGCAGATGTCGCCCTACACACTAAAATCCGAAGATCGCACAGCCAACAGAAGTAAGTTCCGAAAACTATGGCCTCAAAGGAAGTAATTAATAAATATACAAAAACGTGTAACACATGACTGAAAATGAAAGTATAATTTAATAGTTGAATGAATTTATTTTGGGTGTAAATAGAAAATATGACATCGTTAAAAGTTCATAAATGTTATCGAATTTGGTTTATCATCGCCATTATACATGAAACGCATCTGTGATTGTCCATATCTGGATCTAAGCATGTAGTCATCATACACAGAATCTCCTGTGTTTCTCGGTAGTAGAATGTTTAAATGTTCCTTCCAACATAGAGAGCATATATCTTTAAATTTTTCAAAATGCAAACCGCGAAGTTACACCACCTCACGCGACCAGCAGATGTCGCCCTACACACTAAAATCCGAAGATCGAACAGCCAACAGAAGTAAGTTCCGAAAACTATGGCCTCAAAGGAAGTAATTAATAAATATAGAAAAACGTGTAACACATGACTGAAAATGAAAGAATAATTTAATAGTTGAATGAATTTATTTTTGGTGAAAATAGAAAATAGTACATCGTTAAAAGTTCATAAATGTTATCGAATTTGGCTTATCATCGCCATTATACATGAAACGCATCTGTGATTGTCCATATCTGGATCTAAGCTTGTAGTCATCATACACAGAATCTCCTGTGTTTCTCGGTAGTAGAATGTTTAAATGTTCCTTCCAACATAGAGAGTATATATCTTTAAATTTTTCAAAAGGCAGAACGCGAAGGTACACCACCTCACGCGACCAGCAGATGTCGCCCAACACACTAAAATCCGAAGATCGAACAGCCAACAGAAGTAAATTCTGAAAATTATGGCCTCAAAGGTAGCAATTGATAAATATAAAAAAACCTGTAACACATGACTGAAAATGAAAGAATAATTTAATAGTTGAATGAATTTATTTTGGGTGTAAATAGAAAATATGACATCGTTAAAAGTTCATAAATGTTATCGAATTTGGTTTATCATCGTCATTATACATGAAACTCATTTGTGATTGTCCATATCGGGATCTAAGCATGTAGTCATCATACACAGAACCTCCTATCTTTCTCGGTAGTAGAATGTTTAAATGTTCCTTCCAACATAGAGAGCATATATCTTTAAATTTTTCAAAATGCAAACCGCGAAGTTACACCACCTCACGCGACCAGCAGATGTCGCCCTACACACTAAAATCCGAAGATCAAACAGCCAACAGAAGTAAATTCCGAAAACTATGGCCTCAAAGGTAGCAATTAATAAATATAAAAAGAAATGTGTAACACATTACTGAAAATGAACGAATAATTTAATAGTTAAATGAATTTATTTTTGGTGTAAATAGAAAATAGTACATCGTTAAAAGTTCATAAATGTTATCGAATGTGGTTTATTATCGCCATTATACATGAAACTCGTTTGTGATTGTCCATATCTGGATCTAAGCATTTGTGCAATGCCAATCCGAGTATATATCATAATCATAGCCAACAGTGTGGTAGACCAGTGTCAAGGGGTAGTCATGATGTGCTGAGTGTGTCTAAGGGCTTCCCACAGTTCAGGTCTTGTACACCAGCTGACACTGTTGGATGTGCCAGGAAGAATATATAGAGTATAATCAGTTTCCTTTGGATTCTAACAGTCTTGAAAGGAGACTCACCAATTTTTGAGCAGTCAGTGTAAAGGTTTTTACCTTTCATACAGCTTCTGGGGCTTCTCCATTTCATTGTAATGTGAACGTGGCTAGCATCCCATGATGTGGCCTCAGTTACATAGTTACCATCCTTGTAGTAGGATGTGAGCTGCATGTACGTGCCTAGTGTGAACAGTACAAGTAAAACATAGCATAAACGAGACATACTATTTTACGAGTACAAGCAAGGAAATTAGAATCAGCACCCAAAATTGTCCATGGTGATAATAGACCATCGCAATTAATGGTGTGTTTATTCTCATCCAGAGCTGGTGACTTACACACACTATTTGTGATTACTATACTATTGCATGTGTCATTCCAGATTTTGACTGGCCCTAAAAAGAGGGTGATATGTATCTCGGAGCAGTGCATGACCTTTAGACCAAATAGGGACTCTACCTTGTATGTGCCTCTGCAAGACTTTGAGAAAAGCCTTCCATTCTGTAGTGTGAAATCACATTCAGGGCTCACATAAGGGATCATTGCATAATCAATGCTTCTTTTGTCTCTGTTTGTGGCTGAGTAAGACAAGTCAGCTGTTTCCACAATCCCTCTTGACTTGCATGTGCACTGGTATTTGGACCTGGACACCCCTGCTCTAGTTAGCTGGAAGGAGCTAATGGCAACAGGCGCATAGTTTTCATAACCTTTAGGTACATTTCTATCATCTTTGGCAAATCCAATCATCTTAAATAATGTGTCATCATTTATGTAATTTGCACATACAAGGTTCAGATAGGAACCCATAGGCTGAGTGTAGCTCGAGTTGTTTAAGACATCTATTGCCCACTCTAACTGGCCCCTGTTGAAACAGAGGACCTTGCATATCGACCCAGAACCAGGAAGGGAACAAGAGTTCAAAGTCGGGCTCTCTACAACTTCTTTGAGCTTCTGAGCCACTCTTCCAGTTGCGTTTATGTTTTCACATGAGAGTATGGACGCAGACACCGGGACACGACCTATCGACAGCAGTCCTGCTACTGTGGCCAAGACAGTCAACCAAGTGGTCTTCATTTTAATCACTTTTTTTCTCTCTATAATTGAAGAGCTATTTCGGACACCAGCGCGGTACCCCAGGTTTTCGGTAATCTTCTTCTGGTTTTTGTTTTGTAGCCCGTCAATGTAGGTTAGTACTGTCAACATACACAGAACCACCTATCTTAGGTAGTAGAATGTTTAAATGTTCCTTCCAGCATAGAGAGCATATATCTTTAAATTTTTCAAAAGGCATATCTGTTCCTATATGGTCTCGGTATATGTAGTGTTAATAAAAGCTATTGATATCTCTGGATCACTTTATTAGTTATATTGTTCGTACACTTCTATATGCTCCGACGACTTACAAGAACTGTGTGACACAAAATCTTTAACTTCGAATCAAACTAAATTCAGATAAACGACCTTCAAATGTAGTTAAGTATCCTACGGGTCTTTAACATTCACAGATGAACTGTAAAATAGTATCCGATCAAAATGTGTTCAATACGAAAACCTCGTTGATAATTTAGTCGCAAAGCCCCTGTTGAGTATTGTGCGATATTTGTCGCTGGTTCTTTAATAAAACTGCTTACGCTTACGTTTAATACGTATATTCTTCAAAACTTCTTTGGATCGTTACATATATGATTTTAGGGATCGACTGTGCCCTCGTGGTGCTGAAATACGACTGATATCGAGGTACGTACGTATCCGGGCAAGTGCAGTCGACCGGTCGCGCATATAAAATACCTAACGCCCAAATGTACTAACATTAGTACAAAACCAACCGACGACAACAACAAACGGACTAAACATGCTCCCCGCGTTGAAAGGGGATACTTTAAAAAATAACTACAGGTAAGTACATATACATATGTAAATAACAAACATACAGTCAATAAACATATGAAGGCAATCAATTATATGACAAACGTACAAAATACAAGGTCAATAAAATAATACGAAGTAAGTGCAATCATCAATCGATTAAGGTCGAAATAAAATAGTAAAACCTAGTCGCACATCTCGCACCTTACTCTGCTTTCAGGTAATCACACACGCACTAATCTTGAAGTGGTAGCGGACAGATCTTACTAAAGGCACGTCGAATAAGACCTGTCGGTGTTCTTATAGATGCGACTCTGGCGACGCCATCCTTTCCTGGGTAAATCTCCACGATTCGGCCAAGCGCCCACTTCAGTGAGGGCTGACTGTCCTCCTTGATGAGCACCAAGTCGTTAATTTGCAGGCTACCGTGTTGTGTAGCCCATTTGGTGCGATGCTGGAGCTCAGAGACGTATTCCCGAGACCACCTGGACCAGAAATGCTGCTGCATGTGTTGTATATGCTGATAATGTGTTAATCTGTTTTCAGGTACATTTTTCAAATCTGGATCTGCCACCGCAGTCATGGGTCGACCAATAAGAAAATGTGAAGGAGTGAGTGGGGTTAAATCAGATGGATCTGGGGATAATGGAGTTAATGGACGTGAGTTAAGCACAGCCTCAATCTGGATCAATAGAGTACAAAATTGTTCAAAAGTCAACGCGACGTTGCCGGCGACGCGCTTAAGATGGTGTTTCATCGATTTGACACCGGATTCCCATAACCCACCAAAGTGCGGCGAACCCGCGGGAATAAAAGACCACCTAATACCCTCACCCTCTATAACATCGGTCAAATTGTCGGAGCTGGAGAACAAGAACGCACCCAATTCTTTTAGCTCGCGATTGGCTCCAACAAAACAAGTACCATTTTTAGAAAAAATCTGTAATGGCCTTCCACGACGTCCTACAAATCGCCTAAGAGCGGCTAGAAATGAATCTGTCGTAAGATCCGACACCAATTCGAGATGTACCGCCTTTGTCACGAAACAAACAAATAAAGAAACGTAACATTTCGTTTTATTTCCACCCCGTCCAAGTTTACTCTTAATTAAAAATGGGCCAGCATAGTCCACGCCAGTCGTGTGGAAAGGTGGCGCAGGCCTAACCCTTCCGGAGGGCAAATTACCCATTATGGGAGCCACAGTTTGTGGTCTCGCTCTAAAACACGGGATACACTTGTGAACTACTCTTCTTGCCAAGTTCCTTCCAGAAATTGGCCACAATCTATCCCGAATTGATGCCAACAAATGTTGAGGTCCCGCATGGAGCAAGGATTTATGTTCCCTCTCAAATAGTAACTCAGTTAGATGATGCTTGGACGATAATAATATAGGGAATTTTTTATCAAAATTAAATTCAGAATTGGTCAATCTACCACCGACCCTTAAAACACCATGATCATCCAAAAATGGATTAAGCCTTGTCAATCTACCCTTAGCCTTCAAAGCTCTATTAGCTGTCAAATCAGCCACCTCGGTGGGAAACGATTCAATTTGTGCCACCCTCATGAGGCACGTCATAGCACGATTGATCTCAACGGTTTGCAGTGGTCCCATGATTCTATCATTTGCGGGAGCCAGACAATTATTTTTAAATCTCAAACAGTACGCGATGACTCTTTGCAAACGGGTCAGACTTGAATAATCGTTAATAGCAATAGCAGAAGGCACAAACGCGACATTGTGAGTTTCGACGCGTTTTCGCAACTCTGGGATATCTTTCTCAGGCGAGTGTGTGGGAGGATAATCAGATTCGCTGCCCTTCAACCAGCAAGGGCCATACCAATAGGTTTCAAGTTTACACAAGGCGCTTGGCTTAACTCCCCGCGAAACGAAATCTGCCGGGTTGTCATTAGTGGGTACATGCCTCCATTGACAGGCGCTTGACAGTTCGCAGATGCGAGCAACACGATTTGCTACAAAAACCTGCAGAATATTAGGCGGTGTGTTCAGCCAACCTAAAACTATAGTTGAATCACACCAATAAGTGATTTTGTCCAAAGAAATGTCTAACGATGATTCTACTTTGCTCATTAATTCTGTCAACAATAAAGCAGCCATCAATTCCAAACGTGGAATTGTTTGAATATTTAAAGGTGCTACCTTTGACTTTGAACAAACCAATCTGACACGCACATTTCCGGACTTGTCGCGAGATTTCAAATATATGCAAGCACCGTAAGCATGAGACGAGCCGTCAGAGAAGCCGTGCAATTCGAGGACCACTGGGTCTTTACAAACTACTTGTCGCGAAACTCTAAGATCATTCAAACTAGACAAATCATCCCGAAACCACATCCATTTAGTGAACAAATGATTCGGCAATGAATCATCCCAATCAAGCTTCTCACTCCACAACTCCTGAAGTAAAATTTTTGCACTAATGATTACCGGACTTAGTAACCCAAGTGGGTCAAATATCTGAGACACCTCCGACAGAATTGATCGCTTTGTTACCCGTTGCTGAGTGCTACTGTTTATTTTATATGTAAGGCAGTCCGATTTAGCGTTCCAGAGTAAACCCAAAGTTTTCGTGTTTTCGTTAGCTCCCAAGTCGAGCAAATCAATCCGTTCTTGATCATGTATACCCCTCACTATCTCAGGGCTGTTTGACAGCCATTTGCGGAGTATAAACCCACCCCGATGCAACACTCGCGATACCTTATGAGCTGCAGTTGTAACCTCAGCAACGGTGTCGCCACCCGTTAAGAGATCGTCAACATAAAAATGATTTTTTATTATGTTTGAAACCACTGGGTCACCGCATTCGATCCCCAATTGCTGAAGGCACCTAATTGCAAGATAGCTTGCAGATGACGTCCCGTAGGTAACGGTGGCTAACTCGTACGACTCGATTGGGTCACTGGGGTTCTCTCGCCACAGAATGCGCTGCAAGGACCTTTGCTCCGGGTTTATCAAACACATACGGTACATTTTCTCAATGTCAGATGCCACCACGTAATTGTATTTTCTATAACGAATACGTGCTGAAAGGAGATCAGGCTGAATAGTTGGGCCAACCATTTGAAGGTCATTCAATGAATACCCGGTGGTAGTAGGGCATGACGCATCAAAAACCACGCGTAACCTGGTAGTGATGCTACTCTGGTTCACCACGCCATGGTGAGGCAGATAATATGAGACTTGCGCTGAATTCCGATCGCGAATTTTAGACATATGACCCAAGTTTTCATACTCCCGAATGAACCGAAAATAATCGTCTTTAAATTTAGGGTATCTCTCAAACTTACGCTCCAAGCTCATTAAACGTCTCTCAGCGGTCTTATACGAATCTCCAAGTTCATCAGGAGCGTGCAATAGCGGAATTGAAACAATGAACTTCCCGTTCGGATGGCGCTTGAGATTGTTTATGAAGTGAGTTTCGCACTGTTTTTCGATCTGAGAGAGAGGTTTGGTGTTTGGAAAAGTCTCGATTTCCCAAAACCGACTAATCTGTTTGTCAATCTGACTTTCAGAGTCCCGCGTAAAATTACAATGTGTTCTAAAACCAGCACAAGACTGAATAGGCCCCGACACAATCCACCCGAATTTTGTGTTCTGTAGTACCGGTCCACGAGATGTTCTTATTTGCCCGACGCAAAGAAACTGCCAGAAACAATCAGCTCCCAGAAGTAGGTCGATCTTACCGGGTATATTGAACTTCGGGTCGGCTAGTTTTAAATGAGCTGGTATTTGCATATTAGATTTATCCACCGCAAAACTGGGCAGGTTGCCTGCAATGTGCGGAATGACAAGGCACGTTACCCTTGTTGAGAAGCCATTGCAACCCGATTGAATTACTACAGAACTACTGTAATTTATTTCTGACTGTTTTTCATTTATACTAGCTACCGTGATATTAGTTTTGGATTTCGGCAATTGTAAGATGTTACACAGATCGGATGTGACAAAACTACTTTGACTTCCGGGATCAAGTAGGGCGCGTATCATATGTCTCTTATTATCCCTATCAAATATATATAGTGCAACGGTCGACAACAAAACCTGTGCGCCCGTTGGAAAATGACTGGTTGCTAAATTAATGCTTTCCTCCGGTGAATGAGGTACTGGCTGGGCCACCGAATGCGCGAGCGTGTACTCGTCATTACCAATATGTAATAGGCTATGATGACGCGAATGACAGCGTTGACATGAGCCAGAACGGCAATCCCCAACAAAGTGACCAGCCCTCTTCCATTTCAGCAATGGTGAATAACGTTAATGCTTGTTTTCTTCCTACAGTTTGAAGCTTGGTGTGGGGTGCACCGACAAAAGAATTTAACTTTAAACAAAAGGAGCCTGTAGTCTCGTCTGTTCTGATCACTTATGTTTTTTGTTCAAGTTTCTATTGTTGTTAACGCGAAAGTTACAAGCTCTAAAAGATAACGCTGCTTCTTCGGCAGCGCCATCAGAAAGAAAGAATACGGGGATACGGTAGCCTTAAGTTGTTCATCAAATATTTTATTATACAAATCGTGATCTTCAAGTGGTATATAGGTACGTTTTTATAAATTTTCAATTTCTATGGTAAATCCTTCCATTCCGATGTAATTTAATTTTCTAGCATCTTGGTCGTTCACTGTCTTGTCTACATCTTCTGACTGTGCCATGTGGTGTATTTAATAAAAGCTATTGATATCTCTGGATCACTTTATTAGTTATATTGTTCCTACACTTCTATATGCTCCGACGCCGTTACAACTGTGTCGTGTGTATAGCTGAGCCCTGTCACATGACCCCGGGTTGTCAGTGTTGCCCACTTCTACACAACAGTATACATATTTTAAGTTTAAATCGTCCTGTTTAAATAGAATAACTAAATTACTATTGTCTCTAATTAAATGTTTTGAAACTTGTGCATAAGTTTGTGATAGATAGAAACAATCGACATAATAATGTCGACCCATACATAAACATCATCAAAGATGTATATTGAAAACGGTAATGCTTCATTAGGTGCTAATATATACTCATTGTTGGAAAAAGAATTAAACGTTATTCCCTTTATTGGTTTCAATAACCGTTTCAATAAAACAAAAAAATATCAACTATGTATGTTTTTATTTGTTGTTTCCTACACCTAATTTTTTAAATATATAGTGAAAGCAGTATATTTTCTAGAATGTTTATCTTTTTCTTCACCTTCTTAACCGGCACCGTTTCCGGTTCACCATAATCGAATGATTCGTTGTCATCATCATCTTCTTCCACTTCCTCTACTTCCTCGTGGTCATTCTCCGGAATCACGTATACTTTTCTTTTCCTCTTCTGTGGCTGCTGCTGCTGTTTGGCTTGAGGTTCTTCTTCTGCTTCTTCTTCTTCTGCTCCTCCAGCTGCCTCCAACACCCGAGGTTCCTCCACCTCCACGTGCAGGTTGAAGTTGAACATTCCGAGTGCCTCCCTAAATATATGCAGTTCTTGCTCACTCTCTAAATGCAGCTTCATATACGTGACAGGTAGGTCACCAAACTTGCTCTCCAAGTGTATACGACAAACTTAATAGTACTTGACCATTCTTCTCCGTGATGCTCTTCACTCCACAGCTGAACAGCTGGTTGCAAATCACAAACAGCAGTTTTGTTGGCAGACGAACACTTGTTAGCTTGACAATAATAATCGTACTTGGAATTGATGCCATGTTGCTGGTTATAGTACTAGTAGTAGTAGTTGAGGTGTAGTGGTATGCTGAAACTTTAAGTTCTTTTCCTCTTCTGTGGCTGCTGCTGTTTGGCTTGAGGTTCTTCTTCTTCTTCTTCTGCTTCTTCTTCTTGTGCTCCTCCAGCTGCCTCCAACACCCGAGGTTCCTCTACCTCCACGTGCAGGTTGAAGTTGAACATTCCGAGTGCCTCCCTAAATATATGCAGTTCTTTCTCACTCTCCAAATGCAGCTTTATATACGTGACAGGTAGGTCACCAAACTTGCTCTGCAACGTTGTTAATTTTGGTGTATACGACAAACTTAATAGTACTTGACCATCCATCTCCGAGATGCTCTTCACTCCATAGCTGAACAGCTGCACAATGGGCCTGGATTTTAAAAACCTGGCCAAAATTATTTATGTTTATGGAAATGAAGAAAAGAAACAAAAATATAAAAAAAGTACGCAAAAAAAACAAAATACATAATATAATAACTTTATTGTATAGGCATACGCAAATAATTTACAATGCTAAATAGTTCATTAATTGTGCTCTCATATCTATCCCTGGTTCTACATGCTGCTCGACATCTTCAGCTTCATCATCGCTTATTTCTTGTTCATAATCATCTACATTATCAAAGTCGATGCAGATGTTATGAAGTACACACGCTGCAATGGTTGCCTCTACTATAAACGGAATGGTTCTATTATCAAAAAACTTCAACCGTCTAAATTGTCCTTTTAAAAGTTAAACGCATGTTCAATAACAATCCCTGTTGAAGAATGTTTATAGAAACTGCTTTTGAACAGGCGTTAAATGTCCATTCTCTTTAAATGGGACCACTAGCCAATTTTTATTGGGGTATGCACTATCACCTAATAAAAATGTATTTCCAGGCAAACCATTTTCATGAGAACTTTTATGTACGTTAGAACGTCGCAATACTCTGGCATCATGCATGAAACCTGGTTCTCCGCAAAAAAATGTCTATAATTTTTTTCCTGTTATCACATGCATCTTGTAGAACAATGCTTGTGAAGCCTTTCCTGTTGCAGTATGCCTCCTGTTCCTTAGGTTCTTTTATTGGTATATGCGTGCCATTAATGCAACCAATCACACCAGGAATACCTTGTTTCTTTTGGAATTGCATTCCAATTTATTGGATTCTACGTCCTTCTGGCCACTTACGACAAACTAATAGTACTTGACCCTCCTTCTCCGAGATGCTCTTCACCCCATAGCTGAACAGCTGGTTGAAAATCACATCTGTCCCCCATTTATACAACATATTGAGCTCATACTTATTCGCTGGTTTGAAATTCAAAGTTTGGTTAAGTACATCTTTTTGTACCTTAGCTAATCGGGTTACTGTGTGATCTACAAGTCCTTGGAGGGCAACTTCAGCCAGTGATTCGGTGACAGCTACGGTTGTTTTTTTCTGGACAACAGTCTACCTTTTCTTTCAAGAGAACATAATACGGCGGATTAGGTTACAATTCCTTTCAATCGCTCCCTTTTGTAACTTTCAATGTAATCACAGGAAATAGTTACAAATCACTGAGTGATTTCATTTTATTGTAAGCTGCAGTGCTACTATCAACGCCAAAGCTTCATCAGGACTATAAGATCTTGTAGTAGTATTTTCTGCAGGTTTGCAAGCCTGCCTTAAACGCTTTATTGAGCCGGGACTTGTTGATGTCATTTTCTCAATCATTTGAGCTACAGCCCTTTTTCCTTTGGACCGACCGATACGCTGTTTGGGTCGCCAGTGATAATTGCTCGATAGGTGTTGACTGAACTAAAGATTGTATATGCTTTATTTTCGTCTTCCTGCATGGCTCAGAAAAGGTAGCCCGGTCGCCCTGGATTAACTCCTGTTGCTGAAGATGAAGGCGGTCCTTGTACAATAATGTATTGCGTTTTTAAAAACATGCCCTTTAGCCAGACCAGTGGTGGGACTCTGTGCATTGTCGATATCAACATATCGCTTTCTACTATCGCAACCGATCATCTCCGGCGACAGTCACCATAATTGGTACTCCGTGACAGCATCGCCAAGCCTTCGGGTGCCTTCGGAAATATTTAGTAATTTTTGGGTTATTGGTGCAAATGTTTGGTGATTTTAAGATTTCAAGGTTGCATATACTGGACGTTTTGTATTGACAGTGACAGGAGGTGGTTTTTTTTTCGTGTTGACAGTTGGTTTACCGAAGCTTATTTTTTTGTTATTTTTGTTCTAGAATCGACCTATGTATAACTAACCAAATCGTTTTGTTAAACCCTGTTTATATGAATATACAAGAACGCTTGGAAAAGTAATTTCGAACATTTGTCCAGACAAAAACCTAATGACGCTGATTAATTTTATTGAATCAAATAAACATAAATAACGATCTGTAGTTTTCATACTTTCACAAACTATTCTTTGCTTATATTAAATAAATAACAAAAAATTAACTCTATATGTATAGCTGGTTAATGAAAATGGATTATCCTTAAATAAATAACAAAAAATTAACTCTATATGTATAGCTGGTTAATGAAAATGGATTATCCTTAAGTATTGAGGAAGTGAGAGTGTGACTCACTTCCTTAAGAGTTCTCTAATGAGATCAAGTTTTTCTTTGTGTCTTCGTTCCTTAGCTGCCTCCTTCTTCTCGTGCAACTCCAAAAGAAGTTCTTCAGCGCTTTTCTTGGCACGTTTTCGCTTCTTTGTGTTCTCTTTTACATGTGATCCTGATGATGACTCACCTTCATCATTTTTAATAATTTAAATTGGTATATGAGATATAGTGAAATACAAGGTTCTTTTAATCTAACACAGCAGTATCAATAAATAAGTGTTTTAGTTTGATAGTCAGGAAATAATCATAATAACTTACCACTTCCAGGAGAAGGAGTTACTATTCTGGGTTTTAGATGACGAACATTAGATGCGCTTCGCAACACTTCTGGTTGAATGCTGTCATCCTGCATCGCTATTTTTGATAATTCCTCCTCAAAAGGAATTGTAACTCTAGAGTGACCAGACTTGCTGTTGTTTTCAACAGCTTCTTTTTTACGCTTGAGGACCGTCTTATACCTATTTTCGCACTGGAGTCCCGTTATTGTCCAGCTCCAATGATTGTTTATATTAACAGCAATTTCTGCCCACATATGTTTTTTTGTATGAAACCTCTTTCTGGGGCCAACTTGGGGAATGTACAGCTCATATTTTTCTAATAGGAACCGGGTTTCGTTATCGCCCCACAATGTAACGCCACGGGTCAATTTTTCTTTTGTCTCTGTGACCTCGTTGTTATTTAAGTATATGACTTCCTCACTAAAGAAAAAATAATAATAAAAATTAATTGAAATTTTTCCTGTATATGAGGTACTTACATATCGTTTTGTATTCTTTTTATTTCGTAAACGTCTTCTTCCAGGATAATTTCTTCATTTATTATTAAACTTTCTAAATATTGAACAGTATACTCATCGTTCTCTGAAATAACAAACTCATTTGTCGGCTGTAATACAAATTGATTGAATTAAATTACCTGATAAAAGCTGTATTAATTTCGTCTCCGTTTCGGGAAATTGTAAAAAGTAATCTGTGCCGTTGATTTTATACTGCACAATGTGAACAGGAGTTTCCATTATAAAAGAATCCGATGAATATCAATCTCAATCGCTTCCAAATCTATCCAAAGCGATGCTAACGTCAATTTTCCGCTATAACTTTTTAGGTTAGGTTCTGAATCATGCGCCATTCACATGCTTCGATGCGTGTGCACTTGGGCATGCACTACCCTCGTGAACAACTGCACAAAAGCAGTCGAAATCGTGCACCCCAGTTTTCCCAAATAGAAACGCTATAATATGTTACTGCTGCATTGGTTACTTAACCTTGATTTGAGCACCAAACAATATTTGCAGTATATTTTTTTATAATTGTTTCCGGTTAGTTTGATTAAATTGACCACCGTGCGGCGGGAAAAATTTAAATTTGAAAACTGGATGAGTATCGGCAGACATGACAAAGCGTTACTAGAAAATGAGTCTACAAGTTGCCTGTATCCAAACCGCAATCATTGAACCAGAACCACTTGCGTTGTTTAATAAATACCTCTACATTGTTCTCAACCAGGCCTTCTTTCCTTTCACAACGGAAATGCTCCTAAGATTTTCCGGGACGCGACACTCCTGACAACGGAGTTTGGAGGTTATCCACAACGACCTAACCTGCCAAAAACTCGTACAGGCAAAATTTACCGAATCCTAAGTGAAAAGGTGAAAAGGTTGTAAAAGATGAATATCGTTCAATAAATATTATTATTATTATTATTAACATAGAACGGAGGGGGGTGGATGGTTTGCATTGCGCTCTATCCGAGCGGCTAGACGCTCGTGTACAACCTCCGTACAATCACAAGGCAGATGGAACATAGACACTCACCGCGGGCCCAAACATCCAACCCGAATCCCGATAGTGGCACAAGGGATTCCCCAAAAACAAGCAAGGCACATTGACTTCCAAAAAAAATTTACCACCTACCGAAAAAAGAGCAAAATTAAAGCATACTACAAACCCATGAACACCCGACCGGGTGGTGGTTCCGGCATAACTTTATCAACAACCCAAAATAATTTTTCTGAGGCCACGCCTCATCAAAGTATCACAATGTCCAAAGTGACAACGAGCAGCACATCTCCCCACTTCGAGCGTTGGGAAGGGACATTCCTATTCATGATCCAGGAGACGATGGTAGTTGGAATAGATATCCTTTACCGGACGCAGATTCACGGTGATAGTATTCTTTGGCCCCTATCACGGAGCCCGTGGTTTTACACACGATTCACGCCATCCACAGCAGGCTTCAAATCCTAAACATGCCAGACTTCTCGAGATTTCCGGTCAACATCCTCCAGTTCGTACGTCCACGACTCTAGTCTCCTCTACACAACGTAAGGACCGACAAACTTCGCAGCCAGTTTGGCGTTTGTTTCTTTGCCACACTTGCTGGCCCACGATATACTGCACAGGCATCCGCTGTAAATTGTACACTTTCCGATCACGTTCCTGGGCGGTCGCAAGCTTTTTCTTGACGCTCTGGGAGAGTTTCTGAAATCCTTTGGCTCTAGACGGAATATCCGGTGGCAAGGCCCAATCAAATATCCTACCACAGCCCACATAATGCCTGCCGAAATATACATAGAATGGAGAATAGCCGGTGGTTTTGCTGCGTGACACGCGTCTTGCGATGGCGGCAAGACACTCGTCCCATTTACACTGATTATCCTTTACGTAGCATCCAAGCATGCTCTCCACAACTCGGTTGATTCGTTCTACGGGGTCGGTTTGGAGGTAATACAATGGAGTGTACGAGATTCGGGCACCGTATGAGTCGCACATGTGTTTGAAAGACGTGGGCTTTAACTATTCTCGTTAGGGCTTTGGCAGTACCCGAACGGAGGGCAAACATCAAGAAGAACTTACTGAAGTAATCGCTATAACGAGGAGGGAGGTATGCCTTTCAGAAGAGCGAGGCAGAGGTCCCACGAAATCCAAACTTATCATCTGCCACGGACGAGAAATTTCCGGACGAGAGTCTATCAGCGCCACGGGAGCACACTGTCCCGGCTTCTTCGCCGCACTGACCGGGCACCGACGCACATACGTCGCGACGGTCTCATGCATCTTTGGCCGTATATAGCTTTCGCGTAAACGCCAGTAGACCTTAAAGCCACCCACATGACCAGCACGGGGTCATCTTGATACCTCGCCAGCAGTGCTCTCCTAAGATCCTTCGGGACTTAGGATTTTCGAAAACATGAGCTTAGTCCCAGAAAACTGTGCACTTCCAGCGCTTAGATAATCCAACAATTCTTCATTAGGTATTTGGGCTCGGTTTGCGCCAACAATCTTATCGTGGAAATAATCATACAGGTTTTCGTTCGGTTGCCATACCCGAGATTCAAAATTCTTTCTAAGTTCTATTCTATGTAGCCGGTGATCAAAGATCACCTTCATTTCAACCAAGATCTCAGAGACACTTATTTGTAAAAGTTCAGGCTTCGAGTGGAACCATGCCTGTGTCTTCCCTCACAATCTTGATCCCATCAAAAGTTTTGAGTCGTATTCCTCTAAGTTATAATAAATGTGCCGTAATAAATAAATTGCCTCTGCCATTGGCTGAAGTAACCTTCAACACCGGCATATTCATTAAGCAATTCACTAACTAACTTGATATTGGTGCGAGGCCCACCGGCGTTTGTTGTGCCGCTTGTGCTTGGAGAATTTTGTAATAATGCTGTCTCTGTCCTCATAAGGCCAAGTTCTCGCTGCATAAGGTCTCTTTCCTTCTTTACCAGTTCCAGTTCCCGCGCTAAGCGGAGGTTATGTTCTAAACTTTCGGAATGCGGTGGAGAAATATTTTAAAGACCATGATCACTCGGCACTCCGGCGACGCTTGCATCTCCCGGTACGACTCCTTCAACGAATCCCTCGATTTCTTGCAACGCGTACGTGTTGCTGTCTCCCGCCGACTCCATCACTGCCGATAGGATTACACGACACCAGCGTTGAGGTATATCTAGTTAGGATAACACTTCGCTTTTTGAGTCAGACCCCACACCTGAAGGTGGAAGGAGTCCTTAACTGGGTGAGGCTCAATAATACACCATAAGTCTTTTCGTAAATGTTCAATAAAACCATAATACTGTTAATACACTCGACATCTTACAACACTGCGGCCTTCTGCTCTAGCGTCTATTCTAACTGTATCGTGAACTCTGTCCCATATGAACATCGTGCGGGATCATCGGGAATACCAAGCGGAATATCTTCAGGAGTATCTATAGCGTTTTGATTTTCTTGTAAACCATTACTAGGTTCTTTAGATGAACTGTTTTGATTCTGCAGACATTTTTCTAATTGTGGAATATCTTGAGAAGTATCTATAGAGTTTTCTGTTTCTTGTAAAGTATTACTAGGTTCTTTAGACGAAGTGGTCTGACTCTGCAGATATTCTTCTAATTCACATTGTTTAAAGGAACTGGTGGGAAATTTTGTCGACGGGAAAAATTCTCTCAAACCAGATATAATATTTGTTGGTTTTATTGCATGAGTCCGTTTTAGACAAATTCAGTTTTACACAATCTTCCGGTTAATTTAGGTACCCATTTGTTTCTTTCCATACGCAATAAGTTATTTCTCCCAAAAATCTTGACAGGACCAAAAACGCATCTGTCAAGAGGTTGTAACATGTCCGTCAAATGGCTTGGCAACTTGATTAGGGTTATATTGTTAGAGATGGCTTCTTCAACTATGCGAACACTAATATTGTTACGTAGCTCTCGTAGACGGGACAAGAAGGTAGGTCAGGGATTGCCTAGAATGTAAACAAACAACAGAGTAACATGATACCTTGGTTTATTAGACCATCGTCGAGTACAGCTGATATCTGAAATACAATAGTCGCGCTACTCTACAAGTAGGTGCTGAAAACTACTGATCCCGTGCCCATCCCATTCCGTGTCTTTTATATTAATTTGGCAAGACGTCATGACCTGTTTTTGGCCCCCAAAAATCCTGAGTTAGGATTTTTGGTTGCACACGGCCTTTGATATAAATCATAGTTAATTTGCACGCTTGCCACAAAGGAATGTCTTTGTTCCGATATGAAAAGCCTGACGTCTGCATTTCTGGACAAGCAACTGTCTGCAGGTCGGATGGGTTGGATGACCTGACCTCAATTGTACAATGCAATTAACTATACTTCGCAACAACCCTCCTCGCAAACAATTGCTCGACCCAGAGTAATGAAAAGAGAAAGACAAAAATTGAACAGCCACGGAGCGGGATAGGAAAGAACGCATGACTTATAATTTTATTTGCCCACCATAAAAAATAACAATACAAAAAAAAATAAAAATATTCTTAGAAAAAAGTTCAATGTCGTGCCAGTATCGTATGCGATTTGCCCCGTTCTCATCCGTCTCCGTCTGGTTCTTGCGTCCTCCTGCCCATGGGCGCCGTTACATATGGGCAGGGGGGGGGGGGGGCGCTTGCCCCCCCTGGATTTTGAACCCAACTACCGCTACGCGAAAAGCGAAAAAGATAGGAGTGGTCGAAAAATTTGTGATCGATCTTTGATCATAATTGAAAACCGATAAATAGATCTGATCGATAAATCGGTTATTATCATATTAGATGGATATTTTGATCATAGATCAGGTTGATCTTTTTGATCAGATGGATCTCGCATATCAAACCGAATTGAAAGCTATGCATTTATTTAACAAACAGGTTAGTCGCCGCCCGGCCTGTGTGTAAAATATTTTCGCGGCTAGGCTTGAAAGTTATTAACTAAACGCCTAGCGGGCAATTAGCATCTTTCGTGTCCCCACAAAGATGCAAAAATGACATTTACGTATAGTGAAGGATGAAAGAAAATTACTAGCTAAATGATGACTATTCCGATTATTATCGGCCATTGTCACCAATGTCAGTTTTATTAGATATTGCGATATTGCCCCCTCTCGTAACAGTCGGGAAAGAGCCACAAGATGACAAGATACGGTATCTAAATTTTGCGCTGCAGTCCAAAATAAGTGTTGTTGTATGCACTTTTATTTGATCGTACTTATTAGTTTCCATTACTTCGCAATTTTTTGCGAATTTTTTGTTTATCCTAATTACACTGGGTGTTAAACTAATAAGCGTAGAATATATAGATAAGGTATAATAGTCAACTTTTGGTAATAGACCTTTTGATAACGAACTCATGTCCAGATAGACGCCGTTTAGGAACTGCAGAGAGCCGGAATATTGTACCAACTTTAGAAATTGCTTTAGTAAAACAGGTTGTATAAAGTATCATAGAATAACTATTTTAAAATCAAATAATTTAAAAAGATTTATAGATAACCCATTATTGGCCAAAATTGGTACTAAAATTACAAAACTTCGGTTAATGAAAAGGGAGTTTCAAAAACATTAAATAATAAAAAATTTCAGACAAAAGGTATTTGGTATTAAAAGGGCCGTCCTATGATACATGACAATTGATTCTCTATGCTGTTTGTAATATTGGTACCATTTTATGACACTCTCCAGCGTTAACACAATACATTTCCGTACATGAGTTCGTTCAAAAGTTAGTAGTTGACCTAACATTATCGCCTTACAAATGTTCAAGCATAATAGTAAAATAAAAAAATATTATTTCGGCGTCGGTTATCCTAAACACAGAATTTTCAAATTAGTCCACTGTTCTCTACATTTAGTCATTATTTCTCGTTAACGGGGTACATTTGAAAATAATATTGTTGCCTTTTTATTGTTTATCTTTATCTTAATTTGTTATTAAGATATTGTATCAGATTCCCGATGACCACGAGCTAGAAATTATTATAGGAAATTAACAACAATGTCTCCTACCGTAGCGCCAAATCCCCTCCAGTCTACATCGCCAGCTTCCTCTGGCGGTATCGGCAACCTCAAAACTCGCGTATAACTCAATTATGCTGGTATGGTATCCCTGTTCGTCATGTGTCGACTGCTTCTTGTAGATGACCACCATCCGTATATTCATCTCTTCGTAATCCCGGACCAGCCAGCTGCATCCATCGAAGAGAGAACGGGCAAATGCATATTCTTCCTTACAGTGGCGGCATTAACCTTCAACAATTAAGCAAACAAAAAATAAACACACTAGGTACTAACTTATTTCTAAAACGAAGACTTGACCATCCATCTTTTTTCTTTGGCGCTATTCATCCATGGGGTTGTTAATAGCTGTCCTTCGAACGGCATATTTCTCATTGGGGGAGTGAGAAATTTTACAAAACCTCCCTGCAGATTGACCTCCAACACAATTCGCCTTGTCTCCGAGTCGCTTTAGACATGCTTCCTCTTCTTCGTGCTGGATTTTTTTAGATGTTTCCACCCTGACCAAAATGAGCTGTTCCCGATTTTCCTTGGGACCATTTTGCGCCTCCACCATATTACGTAGCCCTTATTTGGGGGACGGCTCTAGGTCAGGATGGAGATGTAAATAAAAGTCGCAGTGTTGTTTACATTGTTCGTGTATTACTGACCATACAGAATTCCAATACTACAGCTGACTGTACTCCGTGAAACACGATAGTTGAGCGTATACTATTCTCAGGTGCTGCAAACTACTGATACTGTTCCCATCCCATTCCGTGTCTTTTATATTAATTTGGCAAGACGTCATGACCTGTTTTTGGCCCCCAAAAATCCTGAGTTAGGATTTTTGGTTTCACACGGCCTTTTATATAAATCAAAGATAATTTGCACGCTTTGAACGCGTGCCCCATATGAAAAGCTCCGATATGAAAAGCCTGACGTCTGCATTTCTGGACAAGCAACTGTCTGCAGGTCGGATGGGTTGGATGACCTGACCTCAATTGTACAATGCAATTAACTATACTTCGCAACAATATGGCGAGCATGCCCATCATATACTAGCACCGCTGTTTGGTTTGGAAGATTCTTTAATTGTCTTTTTTATATGAGTTATAAAACTCTTGGTAAACCAAGTGAAGAACTGTGGTTAAAGGAGCTTTCTCCTTCAATCATATTTGTCGGGCAATTCCGTCATCAAAGAAGCAACCGCAGACACGTGTTTCGGACTATTAGTCCTCATCAGTACGGTATAGCCGAGGAGCAAGATGGACGCTCAATGGAGAAACACCAAATGGAGACCATAAAGGGGGTGACCAATGTCGCCTATTTGGTGCTTCAGTCCCAACAGCTTCAGGATTCGAAAACATGAAGTGACATCGCGCTGGAGGTGACTAGTACACCCGAAGGGACACCATAGCCCAACTATGGTTCTTCCATCCAACCGTTTTTGGACACTGCATACACAGTTCCAGGATATGCTTTATCAGACACCCAGTGGGCTTGCACACCAGCGTCCTTAAATACAATCAGAGGAGGAAGCACAGATCCATCTGCTCCAACACATGCTAGAACTGTAGTAGATTCGCGACCCGATCACCCAGAAACGCGACTTAACGGCTTTCCCTTTTGTCTAATAGTCCTTAATCGACTTGGGTCTCTCTTAAAGCCCGTCTCATCCACAGTAAAAACAAAAGATGCCTGTTCCAGAGATGTTATTCTGAATTGATCAAATGTCCTGCTTAAATCTTCATAGAATTTGTAAATTACATCTGGTCTTCTGGCGTCTTTGCGACATTTTTGTAGGTGTTCAGGTTTTCTTAAGATAAAACATTTTTATGCCGATTTAAAAACGAGTAATACCAATCTATACCTGGGCGGTCATCAACAAACCGGGTTGACAGGTTATTAGATTTTACATAGTCCTGAATGAGGCCCTATTCTAGAGATGTTATTCCGAATTTATCAAATGTGCTGCATATTTTTCGTAGTGCAATTTTTTTTTGACATCCTTTGATTTCTATTGCCACCTTTTTACATCCAACCGGTAGGCGATGTGGAGAATACATTCAAACAACCATATCCAAGCGTGCAACGTGGAGAATCCATATTTGTACGTTCTCGGATTTGGCAATGTTGTCTTATTTAGTGTATTCATTAGTTTTGGTGTAGTGCCACAAATGTAACCAGAGGGAGATGTTTCAGTGACAGCGTTACACACTTTTCCATCTATCATCGTGAACAACAAACATTGCGATCATTAGTGATCGCAATGTTTTAATTATTAAATGGAACAAAGGAGCCAGTCGTTCGATTTGATGGTCAATATGTGCAACTTCAGATCGACTTAGTTGTCCATACCCCACATATTCCATATATTCCATATAATGTCTGTTTAGTTATTATTATAAAAGTTAAATATCGTTTTGCCATTGGAATATCGCCTAAAGGAGAGCTAAAAACTCTAATTAACTCGCATCTTATTAGAGATGCTTCTTGCTAACATGTTCTGGTTGCAGTTGTAAATTCATGGATTGTCGGGTGGTTTGATCAGTTTTATTGCTGATGGTGCAGTTTTTATTTTGATGGCAATTGCGAACATTGGCGATTGTGTACACAAGTGGCGTTTATTATTAAGTCTGCTGTTTCTACAGGAGGTTCAATTTTATTGTGCATCTGTAAGCTCTCCTATGAGCTGATAAAACACCGAAAGCTTTTTCCGCAGTTCTTCATGTACAAAAAAGTTATAATTAAAAATTGTTTTATCTCTATTTATTTCTTGATTTGATGGGTTTGAGGTGTTGTAGTAATGGGAATGTTTCGTCTCCTACAACCACTATCTTCGTAAGTGGTTCCTCAGGAGGCAAATCCATTGATTCTTTTATTCCTCGGCCCATACTGCTACTAGCGAATATCCCACCATCGCTAGTATATCCCTCCGAAATAAATTTATAATCAAGATCAACCATTGCTAAGAGAATTTGTTTTTACAATTAGAAAGGCTAGAACCACTGTTTGTTTCCAGTGCTATTATGGTCACGTGTTTTCCGTCCATGGCTGCCATGCAATGAGTAAAGTGCCATATGTTTTTAAATTGGTCTGCTGACTGTTTAAGTATATCTTGTCGACCCCTGTAGTCTGTTGGTCGCAGATTGTTTCGTATAGAACCACACACTTTTGTTTGTAATCTAAACCTTGACCAATGCATTATATTTGGAAAATTTGTCATGTGTACACATGACAAACAAAAAAAAAACAAAAAGGTTACTGTATCGCTCATGTTTGCATTATGTAGTTGCGCTTTGTATAGCTTGCTTTGCCCAGCTTCCTTCGCTGCGCCTAGCATAGCTTTGGTCGCTATTTGCGGTCAGCTTAACGGACTATAGTATCTGATATTTGGTAGGTATACGCATTGCGTTGAGTAAATTTGTAAATGGGCAAGTAAAAGTACTAACGCCATATTCATATGCCAGGTGAAACGTCGACTTTGGTGTTAAATTTATGAACAGCCTTTGTATCAGTGTGTAGAAATGATCTGATGCTACTGGGTACTTTGTATTGAATGTATGGAAGGCTTTTAAGCAAGTATCAAAAGTTGTTAGCACAGAGTTATATCTGTACCTGGAGGTGTCGATAATTAGATACACGTTTTGTATTTTTTTAAGCGAGGAGAGGGGAAGACCGGCTTCCAGACCGGCCTTGCCTGATGGGTATCCTCAGTCTGGAGAGTTCTTCCCTATATGAATGAATTAATCAACAAAATAAAATTATGGTAATACTCCCTTCGCTCTTTTCAGTTTGGGTCGTAGACATTTATTGATAACACATTCTATATCTACCTAGAATCCCACTACTACAATCACTACCTTATTCGAATACATAGATTTATTTCTACTTGACTTATTTCCTACGTGCTAATGTCTATGGAATGAGACCTGTCCCATGCGATGTAACCTGGTCACTTTCCGACACTTTCACTGACAGACCTCAAGGCTTCTTCCTCCACCTCTCTCGGGGACACTTTCTTTTCCGTTCGCCTGTGACCACTGATGCCCGGTTGGCTGTTCCGGTGGACACTTCCATTTGCTGCTGGCGCTATTCCGGCAGCTTCGGTCCGGTTCGTCCTGGACTCTTCTCTTTGTCGTCTCGCTCCCGGTTAGCCGTGAGCTTTCCTGTACCGGTCTCCGGCTACATCTTTTCTTCTGCACTGACAAAGATTTGATTTCAAACTTACCACTGCGGGTGTTTTACGCGTTTGTAGTTGGCTGGGAGTTTATATGTTCTAACGATCTGTGCTACTTGGCCCTGCTGGTGGCTCACTATTGTTTTCCTACGGTATTTTAAAAATAGTATTTTGTTTCTATTTTTGTTAATAATATTAACTTTCATTTTCAGCGTCGTATGTTGTCAACTGGTTGAGTATTTATGTTCTCCCCCTACAAAAGAATGCTACAATTAAATATTTTACCCATCCTGGTCGCAGCTATGGATAATTCCAATGCAAAAAAATATCCTATTTAAACCACGATAACAAAGAAGGGTTATTTTTGTCAACTTACATTGTCCGTATTAAGCTCTATGATCATATCATCATGGTTTTTTCATTCACGACGGCTCGCAACAACTCGTCTTCGTTACTGCGGGTATTTGCAATACCTCCACCTAAACCAATAGAAATAATAAGACATAGTGCTGACTGTTGTACAGAGCACTACCTGTTAATATTGCCCTCCTCTCTTCTGAAGCATTCTTTGAAAGAATTTTTTTCTGTGTGTTATACAACGTTTTAGTTGCTCAGCGGTTCGAGGAATTCAGCGGCATTAAACTCCACCGCTACACGGGCCAAACATTTGACCTTTTCGTCATTGTGTACAGCGTCTGTTTTTTTATTTTCCAAGACATTTCTGTATTTGTACACAATGTTTAGAAAACGCTCTTTGTCGCGACCATTAAAGTTGGCGCTTCTTTTCTTCGCGGCTTGTACATCGCCCTAAACATAGTCTATTTAATAAGTACTGCCTACATAGTTAAAAATAATCCGTACCTGCTCAGGCATCGTTCTTCTAATGTATAAATACCTACATAGTTTGAAACCACCGCGAACTTCAAGTATATTGAAGGATCATTTCGTATCTAATATTGTTATTTTGTTTTCTTCTAAACTGTGGTGTTGCTTTTTATCACTATTATATTAATTTCACATATGGATATATATTTATAAACATTCATGTTACTTTTTAGTTCTTCAACTTGTGATTCACACTTCTCATGATCTTCATGAAATTGTTGTTTTGCCGCATCGGTGTTACTTTTGAGGTCGTTGACTTGCTGTAATATTGAATGATTTTTATTGCAACGATCATCATCGGCAATCGATACTTGAACATTCATTTCTTCTTGGTCCTTATCTTGTCGTTCTTCTTTTAATCTTCCTGTCCTTCTGTGCGGGTGAGTGCTTGTGCGATTATCAATCGATAGTGGAACATTCATTACCAACACGATGTACGATGTGATTTTGTTAAGCAAAACTAAAAGTAATGCCGTAAAAGTGTTTAAAAGCTTTTAAAACGGGCGTTTTAAATGGCTCAAGATTAAAAGCCGCGAAACTGTTTAAAGATTTATACGATCTCTGGTTTACGTCCAAAAGGGAAAAATCTCATTATTTGAAAACGTTTGAGAACCACACTGTAAATCTAGTTCCTTTAACGGGCGGTTTAAATGGCTCAAGATTAAAAGCCGCGAAACTGTTTAAATATTTATACGATCTCTGGTTTACGTCCAAAAGGGAAAAATCTCATTATTTGAAAACGTTTGAGAACCACACTGTAAATCTAGTTCCTTTAACGGGCGTTTTAAATGGCTCAAGATTAAAAGCCGCGAAACTGTTTAAATATTTATACGATCTCTGGTTTACGTCCAAAAGGGAAAAATCTCATTATCTGAAAACGTTTGAGAACCACACTGTAAATCTAGTTCCTTTAACGGGCGTTTTAAATGGCTCAAGATTAAAAGCCGCGAAACTGTTTAAAGATTTATACGATCTCTGGTTTGATTCCGAGGGTAATCAAATTCTTTTAAAATTCTGGAAGAGAACTATATTAGTTTAAATACTATGACGGTGAGTAGCGTGCGTTTTTCGTGATTTATTTTATGGTTACCACGTGGTTAGCACAGTTTTAAAATTTCCGACACCATACATCGTGATTCGCATGTTTGATAGTCTTGATTGGGTTATTCTCAGTTATCATGTATGCTTATTAAAACGACTAAAGCACTTGTGGAAGTGATGCAAGGATCCAGTTGAAGTGAAACGTGCGAAGAATCAAGAAGCTGGCCATCGCCATAAAAACGGTGACGTTCAGACACAGATGTTATAACACCAAAGAGGTTACGTAAACATTCTGAATTGCCGAACGACGTACAAGATTGTCCTGAACAGCCCGAAAAATTGCGTTACAACGGTTTTGAGAGACCATACGATCACTGACGCCCGTCAGAGTAGCCCTACTCTGGCGCAGATGCGAGAGAGGCGGCCGTTACCCAGCACGGGATACCCAGGTGTCAGAGAAACCATCCGAGCGGTTTCCCAGCGGTACGTCTGATATATCCGATCTTGCTGGCCATGTGCATCGCTAAAACGCGGACCTCTCCAGGAGAAGACATCACTGCGACCGCACAGGCCAACAACGCCTTGGGAAGTCATCGCCCTGGACCTGATGGTAAACTTATGCTCGCCCCATGAAAAAAATTCATCGATGGTTACTCCCAAGTACTTTTGATGTGTCACCTGTTGAATCACGCAGTCGCCCCCCATATCTCGCCAATGTTCCGTATGCAGATCAGCGTGACTGTAGACGATGAGTTGTTCTTCTAGTTTTTCTTTCATGTGAGGTGATCTTATATGCATGATTGTTGTTTTTTTTCGGGTTATGGGTGAGGTTCTTGTCATGGCACCACCTTTGGAATGTACCAAATTCCGTTCTAAGGTTCTTCATCGCTGTTTTTAAGTCTTTGTGTGCAGATACGATCAGTGTGTCGTTCGCATATAAGAAGTACTCACACTGGCGAAAACATGCTCCAACTGACTTGACATATATCAAGTACATTCTCGGTCCCAAAATGCTTCCCTGTGCTACTACTCTCTTCATAATTCTTGTTTCACCTATTTGTATTGCCGACGTTCTGTCCATTAAATAGTCCATGAACCAGTCCAGCACTCTTCCTCTCACTCCCACCTCCTCCAAAGCATCACCCAATTTGTCCCTCTCTATGCAGTCGAACGCTTTCGAGAAGTCGACAAAGAGACATAATACGTGTGTTCTGTCATTCAAGTTTTTGTTCACCAAGCCCGCCACATCCTCAAGCAAGTCCACCGTTCCCCTACCTTTACGAAAACCGTACTGTCTGCGATCCATTATGGTTTTATCTTCGAGGTATTTGACTATGTGCGTGTGTATGTGTCTCTCCATGATTTTATCTATGCTCGGAAGGATCGATATGGGTCTGTAGTTCACGTACTGTTTCTTGCTGCCAGATTTATGTACTGGTTTCACTATCGCCCTCTTCAGTGCTTGCGGTACTGTTGCTCGCTCTAGGGAGGAATTTATGATATTCTTGATAGGTCGAGACACTGTTTCGCTGGCAGCTTTTAAGTGCTTTGCGGCCATGGAATCCCATCCCGGTGCTTTATTTTTAATTAATTTGTGTATCAGTGTTTGCATGACCTACTTTTAAAATGCTTATGTCAGAAGCGGTGTCGAGTAACATTCGTGCAGTACGGAACTTGGCTAGAGATAAAGCAATATCTACATAATACGATTTAGAGTTTTGGCAACCTATGGAGTACACTTGAAAGTCTTGATTTTTATTATCGGGTGTTTTAGTTTGATTTACCTTCATTGATTTCAGATTTTTTTTTGATTTCGGGTATTTCAGAGACTTTGGAGATTTGGGAGATTTGAGCGATTTCAGAGCGTTCAGGGATTTCGGAGATTGTAGTGAGTTCGGCGATTTCAGAGACTTTCGGAGATTGTAGTAAAATATGTCATAATAAAATTGTTATACCTCTTCCAGACTCTCGCGAGACATAGCGAGAGACCGCGAATCGAGAGAGTGTGGATGCCACACTCGCCCAAATTCGTTAAGATTCGAATGCCAGAAGTCTCTACGCATGCAGGTAGTCGGATAAAAATCACGCGTTCGCCGAGCGCCTCGGTTGTTTTGTCCGCTCTCGCTTCGATCCATTCAAACTGGATTGTTGACGAGGCGCAGGGCAGTTTTTGTGTGTGCCCGAAGGTATTATTTACGACAGGGGTCTGATTTATGACATCAAACACGTGCGGTAAAGGGGCTCTTCGAGCATCAATGCAACCCGAAATGTAGGTAAGGAATGGAATAAATTATTTAGTATTGAAATAAAAAGATTTCAAAATATTGAACACGATAAATTTATATGCAAAATACAAATAGTTTACATTAATATTAAATTAAATATCCGATAGTATTTTTTTCTCTATTTGTGACGTCCCCATTACTATAATTTGTCATTTAAAATAGAAAATATACCAGATAATGATATTTATCATTATGATATATATGCATCATTTTTTAGTTATAAGCAATTAATGAAAACTCATAAACTTTCGTTTTAACTAAACGGATAAAAAATAGCAGAACAACAAAATAGAAAAATAAAATTAAATGTTAATTAAATGTTCAACAGCAAATTAAAATAAATGTCTGTATGTATGTGGGAAAAAAATCAGTTTCAAAGTTCAGCAGTTTTAATTAATTGCTGATAACTAAAAAGATGCATTTTATGAAAAATGGTTCCTACAAAAAATTCTTAGAAATAATCTTAGAATTAAAAAATTTAAAAACATACAGTATTTGTTCTATTTGAAAAAGGATATGTTACCAAATTTCGATAGGTAATTTAAAACAAAAAAAAATGTTTTTTTGTTTATTTTTTTTACGGTTGGAGAATTATTTAGTTGTAATTTTAACTAACTCTGTATATGCACTATAATATTTGATTATAACGCAATACCTTATACAAAATAATAATTATACAATTATTTAATTTTGTTTTTATGGACAATCGTATTACTATGTCTTATATATCAATTGCATTTAAGAAATTTTTCAAATATTTATTATATTTTATATTAAATTTTTATTTACGTTATTCAATTAATTATTAATTAATAATAACCACAATTTCAATGAAAGTATGCACACACACTATACGCTGAGCCAGCGGTTACTTCAGCTACGTCCATTCTAAGTCACCAGCAGATGAACAGAAAATGCACGAGCCGAGCGCCGAGAATGTGGATGGCCTTCTTTGACCCCTATGTCTCAGCCAGCCTCGCCGAACTTTTCGCCGATTTATTCGGGCTGAGTCAGGAGGTAGCATTAGAGGTTGGAGAACAAATTGGAAATGGATTTTGATGTGATTGGCTGAGGCAGAGGTTCATTGTCGCCCGCTGGGTACGCTGCCCGACGTTTCTGGGCTGTTCTCGTTTCCCGGAGTTTGTTGACGCGGCGCGTTCGTGGAATTTTGTCGCGGCGGATCGGATTGCTGTGCACGGCGCTCGTTATTATATTTGCGTTTTCTACAATCCTCGATTACGTGACCTACTTTTCTACAATACCTACAGGTAATTGTTACTTGATTGATAGATGCATTGAATTCCTATTTAATGCGGGGTTGAGGATGCGGATTTGAGCTAGGATAACGTGGAAATTGATTTGCTTGTTTTTGGTAACATTGATTTTGCACATGACCTAATTTCCCACAAGTAAAACATTTTTTTGGTTGCTTATTAAATTTTGCTGGTTTTTGTGGTTGAGCATTCGCACCTTTCCTCTTGACAGGCTCCTTGAATCGCGTCTTGGAGAGTGTCATATCGTGAAGCTTTTACGATTCAGTTGAATTGTGATTTTAGATCTTCGACAAATGCTTGTAACGCGAGTTTAGAAATTAATTTTCGGAAGGTTTCCGATGCTTCAACGCTTTCGCTAGCTATACAAGCATCGTTCAGATCGGCACATAATCGTTCGACCCGATTGGCGTATTCTTGCACGGCTTCGCTTTGATACTGGAAGATGCTAATCAATTCTGATTGAATTTGAGCTATGATTCTCTTTTCGGGATACTGATCTTGTAAAGTTTTCTTTAAATCGTCCCAAGTGGCAAACTCTTTGTATTTAATAATATTGTATGCAGGACCGGTTAACTTAGTTTTTATCACGTCTAACAATAAAGCGTGATTTGCGGCATCTAAATGAAAAGCCATCTCTGCTGGGATATCGGGATTTTCGTTAAGATTTTGCATATAACTAATGAGTCTTACTTGTTAAAATCTTGTCTAACACTTCATGCCAGCGTCGAATGTTGATTGAATGTTGGTCCGGCATCACCAACAACACTCGGTATGATGGCGGCGTCTCGGATTGATGCTGGTTCGATTGATTTGGCTGCTCTTACGCTTCTAGGTTCCTGTGGATCACGTCGAGTCCTCCGTCCTCGGTTTTCTAGATAGAGATGTGGCTCAATTTTTCGATTTTTGGGTGTTGGCTCGTCCTTCTCGGATCGCTATAGTTCTATGGATTGGATATTTCCTTCGGCGCGTCACTTGTTCCCAACGCTGGCCTCGTAGCGTCTCCAGTAGATTTTTACTGGCTGCTGAATCCAGGGGCTCGTTCTAAACACCTGAGTTTTCTTCACAGATGCTTTCGATGAAACCCAACACACCTGACACCGTATTTTGTCGGGGTGTGTGAGGAAAAGGAAACAACTTCTTCCCAATTTAACTATAATTTTATTGATTAAAATTTGGTGGATGTTTCGTTCGGCGTTCTCTTCTTCTTTCTTGTTTGTTCACTAAATTTTAGGTGCGCTTGATTGACTTTGACACTTTCACTTGATTTCTTGATTTCCGAAACTTATCCGAACACTTTTAGATCTAATAATGTACTATCTTTCTTACGTCTACTTACTTCTATATTCGTCTTTAGTTCCACTCTTTGCTCGACACATCGTATGACTTTTATTAACCAATGAAAATGAAGCAAAGAAAGACAAAAAGCTTGGTCTGCAAAAAGTGCAACTGCTCGACGCACGTATGCACAATTCCTAGAATTTGTTTATGAAATCTGAAATCCTTTGTTCCGTATGCTCCCATTTATTCAATTAACTAATTATAACTTTTACCTAAAAGGGGTGTAAGCGCGTTAGGATTTTACAACAATATCACGCCTTTTCCCACATACCATCGCCTGATCCTGTTAAGGGAGAGTTGCCGAATTTGGATCCTGAATTTCGACCTGTGCTATCCTAATATCGACCATCAATTTCGTTAGACACAATTGCTGCAAAAGAATTTCTTTCTCTTTGGAGTTACTCCAGCACACTGTGTATGGACACAAGTGTCTCATTTAATGCACCGAATCATCTCGTCCTCGTGCGATTCCTCACATATGATACAGAACCACGTAGGCTCAGATGGTTTGTTTTGTTTTTGTTCAATAGTTGGTGGTTTTATTTTCTTAGTTTTCTTCTCCTAGCTTTGTTCTAAAGTTTTTCTATAACTACTAGTGGTTATGATAGCAGCTTTCTGAGCCAGTCGGGGTCTGTTTTCCCCACTCCAAAAACCAGGAGTCGTCCATCAGGCTTCTCCTCCTAGTGGAAGAGGCACCAACCGGGAATGTCTAATTGTGTGCTCTGTACGGCTAGACCCCGTATCAGTAGTAGTGAGGTGAATTTATCGACGCCAGAGCTTAGCGGAGCCCAGATTTGCACTCTGGACAGCCTCGGCAAGTCGTCCTCCCTGACAATCCTTAGGTTTACTCCCTCTATGGGTCCACACTTGGGGAAGTTGGAGTTCAACCACTCCTGCGAGTCCAAGCATTCGCAGTGGACTCGCATCATCTCGCCCCTGAAAGTAATAGTGGCAAAATGGGGTATAAAGTTAGGCGCAGGCTTCATGACTTCTTGGAAAACCAAGTCCAAAAGGTCAGCCTTAAGTATGACGTAGTCAGACTCCTTGAGCTTGCCCAAGGAGTTTCTACCGTCGATAGTAGCTACTCGGAGGTGGCTGGTAGTCGCCTCCTTGTAGGCGAATCGGGTCGAGTTTCCCGCAGTACCCTGTCTGGCCCATTTGTTGATCCTTGGGGAGGGATCGGTGGACGCAGTGGGTCGTGGTCGCTTTGACGTGGCATCCTTCGCCGTTCTGGTACTGGTCAGACTCTCGCCACCATGATGTGCGGGTCTTCCGTTGTTGCCAGAGCGTGGAGGTTCGCTGCGACGTTCTTGCCGCTGGTTGCCCTTGGGCCTCGGTCCTGTATGGGACTTATTGGTCCCATTCGTGCTCGAACGGGATTGACCCGGAGCAGTTTGACCACTATGGCCGAGTAGTATAGATGGCGGGGTTCTATAACCGACCTCGATTTTTGAGCTCCCATACGGGGCCTCTGTGACGTCATTCGACCTCGCGCGTCTGGTGTCGCGTTATCTAATCAACATTCCAACATTCTTGCAATTGTTTCGAAGAAAGAAATATGTTGGTTTCTTATCAGTTGCTGACGTCACAGAGATAAGAATAGTTATAGTAGACCTTGGCTCTTATCAAATTCTTTTTCCAACAATGGCCGTCAGGTGGCGCATTCAAATTTGAATTCGCATAAAATGGCCAACAGATGGCACGCAAATAATAGCAATTTCAAATGAATTCACGAAATGATCGACAGGTGTCGCCCTCAACACTGTGGTCGCAAGGATGTCGCTGAATTCGCATAAAATGGCCAACAGATGGCACGCAAATAATAGCAATTTCAAATGAATTCACGAAATGATCGACAGGTGTCGCCCTCAACACTGTGGTCGCAAGGATGTCGCTGAATTCGCATAAAATGGCCAACAGATGGCACGCAAATAATAGCAATTTCAAATGAATTCACGAAATGATCGACAGGTGTCGCCCTCAACACTGTGGTCGCACGGAAGTCGCTCGTAATGACGTAATTGATATCGGCTATCCTTGTCACACACACTAACCATCTGACTATAGCTATCTCTTTCTACCTGGACCGGAAGTAAAACGAATTTATACCGCCCCTTTGAATTAACCTGTGCGCTCGAACTCCTATAGCTTATCTATATAAAAATAAAAATGTTTCGAAGAAAGAAATATGTTGGTTTCTTATCAGTTGCTGACGTCAGAGATAAGAATAGTTATAGTAGACCTTGGCTCTTATCAAAGAGAGTTAGTGTATTGTTTACGGTTAAAATGCGCTTATAGGAAAAGCATGAATTTAAAAATAAAAATAAATAAAGGAAAAGCGAAGTTGTTAACGGTTCTTAAGCGGTTGTTAACGGTTCCTTAGTGGTTAATAACGGTTGTTAACGGTTCTTAAGCGGTTGTTTACGGTTCCTTAGTGGTTAATAAGGTTCTTACGCGGTTGTTTACGGTTCCTTAGTGGTTAATAACGGTTGTTAACGGTTCTTAAGCGGTTGTTAACGGTTCCTTAGTGGTTAATAACGGTTGTTAACGGTTCTTAAGCGGTTGTTTACGGTTCCTTAGTGGTTAATAACGGTTGTTAACGGTTCTTAAGCGGTTGTTAACGGTTCCTTAGTGGTTAATAACGGTTGTTAACGGTTCTTAAGCGGTTGTTTACGGTTCCTTAGTGGTTAATAACGGTTCTTAAGCGGTTGTTAACGGTTCCTCTGTGGTTAATAACGGTTGTTAACGGTTCTTAAGCGGTTGTTTACGGTTCCTTAGTGGTTAATAACGGTTGTTAACGGTTCTTAAGCGGTTGTTTACGGTTCCTAAGTGGTTATCATGAATTCCGATTCCACCACCACCACTATTAGATTAATGAAAGCCAAGAAAAATATCAAACGGAAACTAGCTGCACTTAAAGCTAATAAATTGAGATCGGAAGAGTTCCTTAAAAAACATATAACCCGCTAACAGAATCTCTGCGAAATATTATTACATCAACTCCTCTAAAAATTGAACAAAACACCAAACTAGATATGGATGATCAAATATCTGCATTTTTCTGTTGAGTACATATATTGTAAAAATATGTTTAGTTTATATACATAATTCTTAGACTTTAACCCTAATGTAGACTATTGAAGTGTAAGTTAGGTTGGGCGAAATAAAACGAACACATATTATGTATTGACATTTTTAATTTAATTTTAACTGCCTAATACTTAAAATACAATTATTTAGTAATATTTGGTACTCAATATCTTTCAGTAATTTCTCTATCTTCAGCTTAGCGATCCTTTGTCTAGAAAAAAAATTATTCTGTTTTATCATGTAACATAATATATATATATATATATATATATATATAAGTACAAACCTTTCTAGGAGTTTCAAAGGTTTTATTTTTAATGCTTTTTGTTTTAACGTAATCATTTTCCGATTGATAGAGAAATACTACATAGAAGTTAGCAATGTTTTTCTTTATATTATACTAACATACATTTATATATGTATAATTAAAAATTCATAAATTTAATATTATCACCACCATGGTACACAAAACTCATTTGGGATTGACCGTTTTTTGAAAGAAGTATATAGTCATTATAGACGTTACATCCAATACGTCTAGGTAGAGTAAGTTTCACATTATTCGCTAAATTTATTACAAAAGTACTTGTTCTTGTTTTCTTAACGGAACAACCACAATATATGTCTCCTACCACTAAATCATCCAACGTTATCTTCTTCATAGATGACAATGATGATGATGATGATGCTGGTGATATACCATCCGGCTGCTCTTGTTGTTGTTGTTGTTGCTGTTGTTGACTTCTATAGCACCAACACACATACAATCAGTATGAAAAAAAATAATAATAATAATGATACATACCGTTGATTTAGAGGATACTACTCTGCTGAGTTCATTTAAAATGAGTGGATGTAAATTCAATTATACGTTATGCCAATTAAATTTACCCCGTTCATAAGTACCATACATAGCGAAGTGTTATTAAAAATATTGCTTTCCAAAAGTTTCTCGGAGTATTTTCAACTTTCACACTGTCACCTTAGCGCTTAGTCCAGTAAAAACATAATTCTTTAAGAGAGCACTTTCCATTTCTACAAGAAGCAGAGCCCAACACGCTGTCAACACTGACCATAATTTTGATTTCGACAACAGCGTTATCCTATATAGAAAGCGAAACCTACGTGAGCGGCTTTTCTTTGAAATGATTGGAATACAAAGAACGAAAAACTCTTTAAATTTGAGATCAGATACGGACGACCTAAGCTCTGGATACACCTTTCTACTCAATTTGGACTATAACCATCAACGAGTGCTTGATGAATCGTCTATGAACTTAGGAGACTTAAGTGAGCATGCGTTTTGACGATTTGTGGTCGTTTTGTTGTTGTTTTCGTATTTTAAATTGTTTACATGTCATGCGCCTTTTTGAACGAAGGTTGGCACTCGTGCCTAGTTATTTTTTCGTGGCTGCATTCGCTATACACGGTTCTATTTTTAGAATACTCTGTCGTCACGATAATGGCTGTTGTTTTGGTCGTTGACAGTTGAATGTGTTCAAACCATACTCGATTTGCTGTTTGTGCTTGGTGTTTTCTTGAATTATTACCGGTTGTTCGTCCCAGGTATTGTTCTGTTATAATTGGCTACATGTAAAGTTACCTAACAATTATTATTATTGTTTCAATTAGGTTACCTCCGGACGGACTCCATTTTGTAGCGTTTTAAGTCTCCAGTGTTTTGAACGTGATTATTGTGCTTCCTTGTTGCGTTTTTTTTTTTTCGTCACCGTTTATGTATTGCGTTATTCTTGACCGCTCTACCGCCGAGTTTCCGTCTGCTCCGATGATATCATATTTCACGTTTGTTTGACCACTATTCTAAGGTAAACCTTGTAGGTTATGTCTCTGTGCCGAGCCTTCATTTGTGTTTTGTGCTTGTATTGTTTTAGTTCTTGAAGAAGCAACAAATGGTTTGCGAAATATTGAACAAGAATAATAAAAGGTCGGAAGAAATTTAACATCAAATTCTCATTTGAAGACCCTCATACCCAATATCCTTTACTGAATTTCTGAAGAATATGTGACTACTTTTTTACAAGATAACTACTAAATGTAATATAATGTAATATATTTGTTTAATAAAACTGTTCTAGAAGTATAAATATGTTTCATTATACCTACCTTGTCTCTATATATATATATATATATATATTCTTTAATGTGACTATCGACTACTTAAAACAAAATTTAAAATAGCTTTAATTTTTCTGAAATAGGAAAAAAAATCATATTTACAGTGCTTATTGGTTTTCATTTTTAACTTACAACTTTTGCTGGACGCGGATATCTTCCAACTTCTCTTTTATGCGACATCCTTGCGACGAAGTGTATGTCATGCCAGAATCAACCTGATGAAGGAACAACAACAAAAGAAGATCGGATGGAACTTACCTCCGAAAGCAATAAGCAAGTGAGTGATCTAGATGATATAATTGCACAACGAATATCAGAGTCACTAAACATAATAACAGATGAGGTTAAGAAAGCAGTGGATACGTTCAAGAACGAAATAAAAATACTACAAACAGAAAACTGTAAGCTAAGAGATGAAGTTACAATTCTGAAATCTATCGTATCTAAGTTGAGCAACCCTCAAATAGATGGCGCGCCAAAGCGACCATCATACGATGGGCAGATGCCACCGCATATAACTGAAACTCGGGTCCTTAATAAAACCAACAGCAATACCCATGAAATTCAAGTGGCGGTGCCCGAACCAAACGTACGTAGGGCTTCGGTGCCATCCTATTCCGCTATCACCCAAAAACCTTCGGCGCAGCAGACCCAGAATCGAATTCCCACTCCAAGACCAAAAAATAATAATAATTTGCCATTTACAACGGTAACTTATAAAAAAAGGGGTACTCGGCGTCAAGTTATCCAAGGGGCCGCAAAAGATACCAAACTTAAAGGTGTCACCAAGAATGGTCATCTACATATTTCCCGTATGGACAAGGATACCAGCTCAAATGACATAATACAACATCTGAAGGAAAATAAATTAGAAGTTACTGAATGTGAAAAACTTAATTCAAGGCATCCGGACAAATACTCCTCGTTCAGGCTGTCCTTCCGATACATCAACTGGACGCTATAAAGAAGGCGGAACTGTGGCCTGAGGGTGCTTGTGTCAATCGGTTTCTTTGGAAGACGCCAACGAAAAACAAAACGGACTAACAATATATCATATTGATGCGCAAAGCCTTTTCAATAAGCTACTAGAATTAGAGCTGTTGACTCATCATAAGAGTATTGATTTTTTGTGTATTAACGAACACTGGCTTTCTTCTGGCGAGTTGGATGCTGTGGCGTTGACCGGTTACACACTTGGTAATGCTTACTGTCGGGCTGCAAAATCTCATGGCGGTGTTTGTATATTTGTCAGAAGGGGCTTGAAGTTTACTCCAGTTGATTTTTGTACTTTCAGTAGCGAACTAGACATCGAGCTTGCCGGTGTACATTCTAATGGGGTTGTTCTGATCACGGTGTATAGGTCGCCTGCAGGGAATTTTGACGTCTTTATTGCCCGTTTGTCGGGGGCTTTAGACAAGAGTTGGCGTAATGGGAGGCGTCTTATTGTTACGGGAGATTTCAATGTAAAGTTTAATACGACGGCTCCGAGTACTTTGCAACTTGTCACTCTTTTTGAATCGTTCGGGCTCAGACAAACCAATTTTGCAAATACTAGATCAAATAACTGTCTTGATAACATTTTTATTAGCAATCTTACTTCAATTTTTAACTCTGGTGTCTGTGGTTGTATATCGTCTGATCATCTGGGTGTTTGGCTTAGCATTGTGGATGAATCTAAGACTAAGACTGATGGATCGACTAGAGTGCATAGCCGGCCGATTACACAAGCGGGACTTTCTCAGCTTCAGACAGAGATTAGTACAAATGATTGGAACTTCACAAGTGACACACCGCTTAACTTAGAATACCGAGTTCAAACTTTTGTGTCACTAATATCAAATCAAATGGAATCGTGTTTTCCAGAAAAATCAATAGTGTTTAATTCGAACAAACAACTTACAGTTAACTGGTTTAATGAACGCCTTATAGCATTGAGAGAAACAATTTCATTTTGGGCTCAGTTTAGAATTAGATATCCTACACTTGTACCTGCTGAAGATCTTAAAAAGTTGAAGAAAACATATAGATACGAACTTAAAAAAGCCAAATCCACTGCTTATGAGCAATTAATATCTTCATCTGATAACAGGCAAGCAACAATCTGGAAAATTGTAAAAAATTCTTTGCCGTCTGGCTCACCTCATAATATTAATAGTGGGATTCCCAATGCTACTTGCTTTAACAAATACTTTGTAAATGCTCCTTTAGACATATCCAGAACTATCCCAATAAGCAGTACAGACCCTCTTAGCTTTTTGGGCCCTGCGCCGACCAGCGAGTTTCATTTTCAGCCTACCACTTGTGAAGAGATATGTCAAATCATAAAAAGTATAAGAAACTCAAACAGCAGAGATCCATTTGGGATGACGGTCAAAGTGATAAAAACTATTAGCAAGACATTACTACATCCACTAACAATCCTAATCAATGAATGTATCAGTACAGGTCATTTTCCCAGCTGCTTCAAAGTTGCCACTGTTATACCGATATACAAGAAGGGACCTCGGGATGATTGTGGCCATTATAGGCCAATATCTTTAACGCCTATTTTCTCGAAGGTATTCGAAACAGTGTTAAAAAAACAGATAAATGTTTATTTTGAGCAGAATGACTTATTTGCAATGTCACAATATGGTTTTCGTAACAAAAGATCAACAATATCCGCTATTAACAACCTAAGCGATTTGATACTGAGTAATTTTGAGCAGATGCAATTCACAACAGCTACTTTTTATGATTTGACTAAAGCCTTTGATTGCGTCAATCATTCATTGTTAATTAGCAAGATAAAGCACTATCAATTTTCCACCGGGGCCGTAAACTTGATTTCGTCCTTTATTGGCGATAGGCAACAACGCGTGCGGGTTGACAGTGACATTTCGCCAAGCCTTGCTGTTCGGTGTGGAGTTCCACAGGGTTCTGTGCTCGGTCCTGTATTGTTCTTGATTTATATTAATGATCTCCCGACAGCCGATCCATTGGGTGCCCTTGTTCTCTTTGCTGATGATACCACAAGTGTTGTCAGTGACAGTAGTGTGGAGGCGCTGAGTGATAAGATCGGAATGACGGATGCAAATATAAAAAAATGGTTTATTTCCAACAGATTAAATGTCAACACCTCCAAAACAAATACATTACAATTTAGTTTGCGGAATAATCCACCGGTGGTGAACGCTGTTGGTTTTTTGGGTGTTAAGCTGGACTCTAAAATGACTTGGGAGCATCATGTAAACTATGTTCGTGGCAAGCTGGGAAAGTCGATATATTTCATCAGAATCTTAAAAAATTCTCTATATATAACATCGCTAGTTCGATTATAAACTGGGGCCATTCTCCACATATGCGGCAGATATTTAAAATGCAGAGGCGATGTATTCGTGTGCTGCTTGATGTGGGTTACACTGAAGAGTGCAAATGGTGCTTTGTAAAACTGGGTATCCTCACGGCCCCAAGCGTGTTTATTTTAGAATGCTTAATGTATGCACACGAAAATAATAATAAACTAACGAGAATCAACACCGTTCATTCATACGCCACAAGATTTGGTGACAAATTGCGCCATGAGTTTCTGCGTCTCCATAAATCCAGAACTGGGACTTCCTATTATTCGATAAAATTTTATAACGCCATTCCATCCAACGCTAAAGTCTTGCCAGTGGATGCTTTTAGGAAAACAGTTAGACGGTTTCTTATTGAAAAGGCAGTGTACAGCTTTGATGAATTCATGGATCAGTGTAGTGATTTGATGAATTAATTTTGATCATGTATTTGAAAAATTAAATACTAAATTGTCTTGACCTGTGTAACGTATCTTGTTTACGATTAACATCAATAAATACTATGACTATGACTATGACCACAGTGTTGAGGGCGACACCTGTCGATCATTTCGTGAATTCATTTGAAATTGCTATTATTTGCGTGCCATCTGTTGGCCATTTTATGCGACATCCTTGCGACCACAGTGTTGAGGGCGACACCTGTCGATCATTTCGTGAATTCATTTGAAATTGCTATTATTTGCGTGCCATCTGTTGGCCATTTTATGCGAATTCAAATTTGAATGCGCCACCTGCCGGCCATTGTTGGAAAAAGAATTTGATAAGAGCCAAGGTCTACTATAACTATTCTTATCTCTGTGACGTCAGCAACTGATAAGAAACCAACATATTTCTTTCTTCGAAACAATTGCAAGAATGTTGGAATGTTGATTAGATAACGCGACACCAGACGCGCGAGGTCGAATGACGTCACAGAGGCCCCGTATGGGAGCTCAAAAATCGAGGTCGGTTGTAGAACCCCGCCATCTATACTACTTGGCCGGACCTCGAGGTAGAGGGCTGAGTGGGGCGGTGTCGGTCCTGTTGGCCGCATCTTGTTGGCCCTTGCATCGGGCCAGGGACGGCGGCGACGGTTCCTCCTGGGGCGCACTTGAGTGAAATCGCCCTCATCACTCCCGGAGGCCCGCCGCCCATCCTCCTTAGGCGTTCCAGCACCGGGGTCATCCTGCGTTTTCCGCTCCAAAAAGTCGGTACCAGAAAGACACGCGGTAAAAGTAGGATTAGGTTATTCGTAAAACGAAAGAAACGAGTAATAAACTCACCTAATGCCCTTGGATTGTGTTAGTAACACAGAAAACACACGAAACTGGTAAGGGTTCGCAAGGTAGCTAAAACGCTGAAAACACACGAAAATTCGCGGAGCGATTTGGCGCGCGTGCGGACTGTCTGAATTTGATGTTCATATCAAATCTAAAATCATGACGTGACCTAGAGTAGTCAGAGGTCTTAGCAAATCAAAAACCATGACGTGACCTAGAGTAGTTAGAGGTCAAATCAAATCAAAAACCATGACGTGACCTAGAGTAGTCAGAGGTCATATCAAATCAGAAACTATGACGCGACATACAAAGAATTGTCAGTGATCATATCAAATCAAAAACTATGACATGACCTACAAAGAATTGTCAGGGCTTCTAATTCGTACGACGAATATCTGCTTTCTGCAGGACAAGTACGGCGACTGAAGTAGGCAACTACCCTGATGCCATCGGAGTGTTCTTGAAATCATATTCCGCCTAATCCTAGTGCACTGGCTTCGGTCAATAACTCGGTTTCCAATTTATTGTCAAAGATACACAGGAGTGGACTGTTGTTTAGATGTTTCACTACATAATCTCTGACAGCTTGATGTTCAGGCGTCCACTCGAATTTTGCATCCTTTTTAGTTATCATGGTGATGGAAGCTATTCTGGTAGCAATTATTATTATCAGAGAGGTGGTCCCTGTACACGGCACCCGCACTGCGGTCAGTAGTCCTTTTGTGCCCTCAAGAGTTTTAGCTCAGAAGTGCTGTCCTTTTGATTAAGTCCAGGATTTTTCTGACTTGCTTCACAGAAGTAGGAATAGGTGAGTCCACCAGAGCCGCAACTTTTTCTTTTCCTGGTCGTATTCCGCCTGCGGATATTTCACGTCCTAAGTAATCAAGCGAAAATTTAAAAAACTTGCACTTTTTGATATTCAGATTGAATCCAGCGGTATGTAGAGCGTTCAATACTTTCTTAAGTTTGTCGAGGCTTTCCAAGACAGTTGGCGAAGCGATTAAAATGTCGTCCATGTAGAGCAAAACATTCTCATGTCTGAGGGGCCCTAGAGCTTGGCTAATGGCCCTTGAAATACTGACGATCATTGGCAAGGCCAAAGAGCATACGGCGATACTCATATCGGCAGTCGGGCGTTACAAAGGCGGTTTTATGAATCGATTCTTCAGCTATAGGGATCTGGTGGAAGCCCGATGCCATGTCAAGGGTGGTGAAATATTTGTTACCCCCGAGACGGTCAAGTTGGTCGTCGATTAACGGCAGCGGGTATCTGTCTTTTATGGTATTTGCGTTCATGGATCGATAGTCCACACAGAGTCGATCGCTTCCATCTTTCTTTTTGACAAGAAGAACTGGGCTAGCAAAGGGAGAGTTGCTTTCCCTTATTATTTCATTATCTAGAAGATCCTGAATATTCTCCCTCAATTTTTCTCGTTCTACTGGAGCCCAGCGGTACGGTTGATAGTGTACCACTTTTTCTTCTTTCAGATTGATAGTGTAGAGTGAATAACTAGAACTTTAGCATTAACGGGTGTAGACTGAATAACTAAGAGCATTGGCAGTAACGTGTTTATTAGGCGAGTTCTCTATACAGAATGAATGTATGTCTATAGTCTACGGAGGGTGCGCCCGCTCGCTCTATCCCGGGGAAGTCCCTAACTCCTTAGTCGCTATATGACGGGGAAGCCTCTAACTCCTTAGACCAGTATGACGTTGCCCACAATAGTCATTTTGGTCGTAGTTACCGTTCTGAAGGCGCATCCTTGGGTGAACATTCCTTCAAACTTAGCAAGAAGTTTGTATAAAGTATCGCGCTCGCTAGTATTTAGGTCGGTTTGTAATTCAGTTAATGCGGGGGATTCCACCATACAAGTTGTCAAATCTTTTAGATCTGAACGTGTGCCATCTTGATCCATAACCACGATTATGTTATTCCCCGCCACAACGTTACACCCGATAATGCCGTCATACGGTAACTGATCTGCAGGTACGACGTAAAACATCAAATCTAGTTACGTTATTGTTTCTGACCGTCAGCATCGCTTTACCGACAGTCTTTAAAAATCCAGATCCAATACCCCGTAATGTTTCGTTAGAAGATTCAATCTCGCAGTTTAATTTTGATATTAAACATTCTTTAATTAGTGAACAAACCGATCCGGAATCGATTAATCAATCAAATTGTTGGTCATTAATATAGCACTCGGATAAGTTACGCTTAAGATTCAAAGTCTCTTGGCAAAGATTTACTCGTTTCTGATCTCGTCTCTTCAAAATTACAATTACCATTTTCAACCTCCTTAATTTCGTGCCTTGCCAAAAGACGTTTATAGGCTGATTTAAATTGCAAGACGTTGGGATTGTTATTAAATCCCCTTCGTGCCCGGACAGCGCCAAAAAAGTTTCTGAGAAATCCTGAGATAATTTATATATTAAAAGATATGTAAGTCCAAATGGTTTTAATGTATCGAAAAAGTTAAACATATTTCTCAGGCATATAATTATTCCTAAGAACCCTGTTCTTGTAAAATTGGCACATTATTGATATTACGGAAGTGAGATCAATTGTACATATTATTCTTCGGTCATGTCCGAGATGCAATATTCAACGAGTTCTATTTTGAAATTAAAACACCTCGTTTTTGTGTTTTAGCATGGCTGTTCCACAAAGAGTCGTCCCGTTGTCGTTAGTCGTTGTCGGAAGTCATAAAAACATAACAACTGACAACAACACACAGTCCACATCCAAACGGATTGTCGCTATAATGTCGCACGAACTATGTCCCGCCCCCTTGTCAGCTAATATCGTACCTTTTGATATGATGTGTTACGTATAGGTTAATAAACGGTGGGTGATACTACCACAGTAGAAGGTGTAATGGTGGTGTAATGTGTATAGTATGGTCGGAGTTCACACGTCATTGTAGAAGGCGATATGACATTTTGAATTTTTTAAGTTTCTATGTCAATGTTGTGCATAAAAATCAATCACAATGAATTCAAAACCCGATATAGACGTTTTTAAGCGTCGCGACGCTTCGTGCAGGAAAGGGTAATTTTATATGACAAAAGGCATAAATGTTGCTCATAGACGATTAGGAAATTCTGAAAATTATCCCTTGAATTGTACTTTTTTTCTATATAATTTACTTCTACTTCATGTATCAACCGTTTTCCGTCATCCATAGTTCATTTAACTATCGTTAATAGAAAACAGACCTCTCAAAATAGTCTTCTACTAGGATAAATTCGAAACTTTTCGAAATTTTGAAAGCTATACTCATACCAATCGGCTCTTGATTTAAAATACTTTCTTTTTAATAGACAATTTGTCGATTTCGTTGATTGTTAATGATTCACCATTATTTCAATATAAAAAAAAATTAAGAAATTCCTTGTGATCGCTTAATTTAAAATAAGCAAAAAATGTTAGCATAAGCTCCATAAACCTCTCCATTTGATGGAAAATTATGCGGTTTTGCCCACCATCTTCTGCATTGATTTCTTTTGTGGGCCAATATATTTACGAACCAACGTTATGTATTGGCTCGCAGCTTGTAAATGTTGGATACAGATTAGTAAATCATCTTTCATCTCGTCGAGATCAATACAACAATAACACCACAAAGACTACGTTAGGTCGAGTAGTTTTGATTTCTGTCAAATACTCAAATATCAATAAAGTGCGCTCTGATTGGTTGCTCGTAACGTAGCCGCTAGTCGGGAGTCGGAAAAGATGAGAGTTGGTCAACTTTGCCCCGACAAGCGACAGTCGACATCCGACACCGAAAAACGTCATACAAAAATCATCTACGCATGCGCCCGACTTCCGACAACGACTAACGACAACGGGACGACTCATTGTGGAGCAGGCTAAAACTTGGCCCCAAATCGTATCTTCAATGTCTTCGAATAGTAGCTTAATGGAATTGTTGGAAATGATGATACCTAAATTAGAATAACAATAGTTATTATTGTTACTACTATTATTATTAGTAATAATTTTGAATTACTTCCATGTAGTAAATGATTACCTTTTTGAAAGGGCATAAGAGATTTTTTGCCTTTCACTCTCATGTCGGTAATAGTGTTAGTTAAAATGCTAGTTGAGTGTCTAAAGCTAAACCAAATGCCTTAACTCTGGATCGACTGTCTGCTTCAGGACATCTAACGTTAAAAACATCAAACCAATCATTTACCTAAAACCAAATAATAAAGATATGTAAGTAGTTTATATAATGACGAAAGAGTAAGTAGTTTACCTCCTTATAAAATTGTGCACATTCGATCCAGTTTTCCTTCTCAAAATAGCCCAAAATACCACACCTACTAATTGCGCTTGAAATTGTATGCGAAAAAAGTTTTGTTGCCGTTTTTACTTTTTGACGTTGTGAGCCTTCTACACGTAAAGATTCCCTGGAAATTTTGTGAGCGATATTCAGATCTGATTGTCCGGTAAAGTCCAATAATTTATCAATGATGCATTGGTTGATTTCTTTCCCGTAGACGCAAAATCCATGGTCCAAAAAGTTATTCCTGATTAGCTTAATTAAATGAGGCACATCAGCAAAGACATAGATTTTTTGATTGTTTACCGGGTTAAGAAACCATGATTTCTTGACAGAAATCTCCAGTTGTTGGTGCAACCCTCTATTACTTCCACCCATATCACTTACTATCGCTACAACGGGAAAACCAGAAGACTCTACAAACTGAATAATCTCGAATAATTTATCTTTCTTCATAACACAGTCGTAGTCAAAAAAAATTGGCTGTTTCCAATTTCCAAAAAGGCCTCTCATCATCAGAACTTGTACATAGTTATATGGTTTGAGAGTTTCATCATTGGCTTTATCGTAGACATATATTTTTCTTATTTTCATTTCGTCAAATGAAAATACACATATTTTCTCCGTAAGGTTCATCTCAGAATTCTTCAGAATGTTAAACACAGGTTTAATAATTCCTGGGATTATTTTTATCTTTCAGCACCAAGATTTTAACGTAGACACTGCAGGAAATGGATATCCCTTTTTCAATTGGAGTCTATATGATCGAGGGCCCGCTGAATAAAATATAATGGCTTTTGAAATATCCTCGATTGACCACCTGGGGCGCTTATTGGGCTCACACAACTTCTTTATTTGACCTGGAGTAAAAAGGCGCTGAAGTGCATTGCTGTGTTTCTCCAACATAATGATGCGGTTCTGGAGAACGGCAATCTGTTTGTCCTGGAAATCATCTGTGTTTACCCTAAACATAAATTAAACACAGTTCTGAGATAATTATAAGACCAGGATTATTTCGATAAAATTACCCAATATCCTTATTAAAAACAGCCAATTCTGAATTGCCTACATTATTTTTATGCAAATCTTGATGCAAATTATTAGGATTATCACCACCACCTTCGCTACAACTATTGAATGCATTTCTATAAAGTACTGTACAGGTTTTAAATTTAATTTACCTTGAGTTTATAAGTTCACTAACAACGTATTTATTAGCCCTTTTGTCAGCACGTTTACTTCTCTTCAAAGTGTTGAGGTTAGGGCATAGGTTAGAGTTTGTTGGTAATTTTAGTGACGGAACTGCATCTTCTTTAAGTTGACGGTGATTTTTAGCTTCATATCCTAAAAGTTCTTGCTTCAAATTCCTCTGATAATCAGATTGTTGAAAATGAAGCGAGCAAATTCTTGCATTCTTGTTTTTGAATTGGTCGACTCGTGCACAACGTCGTTTCCAAATCTGGCATACTGTAGGGTCTCTCGGGAAACGAAAAAACATAATGTTTTTATCAGTACTTTTTGATTGGTTATCGCTGTTACACCCAAATACGGCACAACGCATTGTTTAAGCGGAAAACGTACAAAATAGGTTGTAAGTAGCCTGGATAGACAGAGTCGCTGTATGTTTTACGCTATGTCTACTCGCCGCATGACGTCACGTCAGTCCTCCCTCCTTGTTCACGGCTGCGCAATATCTTATCTTCTAGTCGTCGTATCATGTTGGTCTCCGTGCGGAGTACTTCTCCCGCCACAAATGCGATATATCCCTCCTTCTTTTGTAGGTGACGCTCCTGTCTCTCCTTGTCTCTTTTCCTCTTTGAAGGAAGTCTATTCTTCTTCTGTGTAGGGGGTTGGCGCCATTACATCACTGGTTGGTCTTGTTCCCCTGCTCTTCTTCCATCTCCGTTGCTGTGGGTGTTAGGCATTTCTGTCCTGAACCCCTATCTTGTCATCTTTCCGCGTTGCGTTCATATATTTTGGGCATCTGATGGTATGTGCCCTATGGTCGTCCTTTTCGCATACTGGGCAGTGAGCTTTCTCCTCGCACCCCTTTGATAGGTGACCTTCTCTATCGCAGTTTCTGCAGAATTTTTCCCTGCTGGGTCCTCTGCAGTCCTTCACGATGTGTCCAGTTTTCCAGCATTTGTAGCACGTTTGTGGCTGTATCCTTTCGGTTATTCTTACTACTGCCCAACCCACTTCCAGGGTTTTCATACGCAGCCGCGTCTTCCGTGAGTTGTAGGGTGGCCGTCCTTGTTTGCCCGTATGCCTCTCTCAACAACTTTATAGTTACTCCTTCAGTGAGGTATCCCAGAGCCTCTTTTAGTGCCTCCTTTACCTGCTCCGCGGTGGCAGTTGCCTCAAGCTCTTTTATCGTCAAGAGCTTTTCTCTGCCGGCTACTCTGGACTTGAGTCCCGAATAAAATAAAAAGCGACGAATGAAAGACAGCACTTTATTGTCAAAATTTCAGTAATCTTAACACGATCGATTTCGATTCTTTAATTACTGTGGAATCATTATCAGGTGTAGCTGAAAAAAGAGAGTACAACAATAATATTGGTGATCCGGGTGAAAGAAAAGTATGACGGCCCTGGGTATGACCTCGCTGTATCAACGACGTAGATTATGAAATGGCAGACGGGTTTTCTTATGTAGGTATGTGTGTGACGCACTTATACATCTACAACAATAAAATCGTGGTTGTACCCTGGCTAAATCATTTGCCAAACAGAAAAAAGCAAGACTCGAGAGAACTGAACTCACCGTTTAAAATTTAAGCATCGGAGTAGTAAACAGTGTTGAGCGCGTTCGAACGGTGGAATAGTTACTGAAATTTTGACAATAAAGTGCTGTCTTTGATTCGTCGCTTTTTATTCATGGTTGCTACGTCAAAATATGAAGAAATTTATCACACTAATTGAGTCCCGAAGTTTAACTGATTTTTTTCTTTCAGTGCCTTCGCGCTCTCTAGGTCCTTAACGGTGATCATGAGGTCGCCGTTTCTCGTCTTACTAGCCCCCTTGATTTTGAGGCTACCTGCGCCCCCTTTACCGTATGATTTTACCTTCCTGGGGATTTCTACGTACGAGGCGTTGTCGGTAGATACAATAACCGCCTCCTCCTTCTTCCTTTTCAAGGCTGGCCATTCCTTTTCTCTGGGCTTTCTCGGAATTTCCGAGTCCGCCCGTTTCTTCTGGTCAACTCCTCCCATGTTCGCATTGTAAACTTTGATCATATGCGGGTGATCTATTTGAATGCGTCTTCTCTCTCGTCGAGAATACCTTTTGAATACCTTTTGTATTGACGCAAACGAGTTATTTCGAATTCTGTTTGGCCGAACTGTTCCCGTGCCGTTGGTATTCTTATCCGACAATGTAGCCAACAGCGCAGTAGAATTGAAAAAATTGTCAAAATACAAATGAAATTAAGTGTCGCAGGTGGTGTGGTGGACGGAACTTACTTGGAGACTGGGTCGAGCTTGATCGTGCGGAGGTTGGCCTTTGCTTCTTCTTCGAGGTTTCTAGCTTGAGAACTCGGGCGCGATTGCGGGTTTTTAAATATCTTATGCGTGTGGTTTTACGTTTTACGCGGTTGGTTTTTTTTTGTTATGACAATAAGTTCGTTTTTTTTAGTCATGGCTGGTCTGCCCCTTTTTAATACATAAACATAAAATAAAACCAGTGGTACTGAACATACCGCCCACCAAATTTGTACAAATTTCCCTATGGCGTCTATCGACAAAAAAGGGTGCGGTAGTGGAAATTTAGTACGCGGTTGTAATTGAATTGCGGTTATAAATGAAAACTCTTGGCGGGTAAACTCTAGTAGTTGAAAGCACATGCGGTTGGTCACAATTGTGGTGAAAACACTTTCTATTAGGAAATCTAAACAAAGCGGTTGAAAATCATAATTGCGGAACACAGAAATTAACTTTGCGGGTTGTCATTTTCGGGTTTGTCAACAGGAAAACGAATTAATTTATGAGCGGGGCGAACCAGCAAACCATTCTTGGTTCGCAGGGTTATAACTCGAGCGACAGCATCATTGCCAGGGTGCACAGCTTCTACAATGGCAGTAGGCCAATCAGTGGGTGCGGTTCGGATGTCTGAAATAAGTACCAATTCTCCAGTTTTTAAAGCATCAGTATGTTTATTCCATTTAAAACGCTGTTGAAGTGTGTGTAAGTATTCATTTCGATAGCGTTTCCAAAAATGTTGCGTTATTTGTTCCACTAGTTGCCAGCGTGACAACCGTTGTTCAGCTATATCGTCTAAGTTTGGTTCAGGAATAGCAACAAGAGGAGAGAAAATAATAAAATGGCCAGGTGTTAAATAATCTTCAGGTTCGCATGGATTTATTTGTAGAGGGCGCGAATTTAAAACAGCTTCCACCTTTGCCAAAATAGTGGAAAACTCCTCATATGTGACTGAACGATTGTCCATGATACGACGCAAAAAATATTTTGTTGATCTAACACTAGCTTCACTGAGGCCATTAAAATGTGGAGCGGAAGGACAATTGAATTTCCAAGTAACATTGTATTTGGAAAGGCCTTGATTTAAATTTTCTTGATTATTATTATTATTAAGAAAGGAATAAAGATCTCGTAAGTGGCGTGAGGCGCCTACAAAATTAGTCCCACAGTCTGAAACTATTTCAATGCAAAGCCCTCTGCGCGATATAAAACGTTCAAAAGCGGCTAAAAATGCGGGTGTACTTAAATTTGATACTGTTTCTAAGTGAATTGCTTTTGTGCTTTGACATACAAATAAACAGAAATAACCTTTGGTGACTTTAGCACCTCTGCGGTTATGGTCTTTTAGTGTAAATGGGCCAGCAAAATCTACGCAAATCTTCAAAAATGCTCTGGATGCACTAATGCGTCCACTAGGCAGATTTGCCATGTAAGGTTGGATGGGGTTAGTGGTAAAACGGAAACATGTTAAGCATTTTCGTATGCAAGTTTTTATAGAATTTCGAGCGTTGATAATCCAGAATTTTCTTTGCAATAAATATTGCAGTGTGCGAGGCCCTACATGTAAATAACACCGATGGTAATTTTCAATGAGGAGGATGGTTAAATGGCTGCCTTTGGGAAGAATTATAGGATGTTTCATTGCAAAAGGTAACTTTAAATTTTTTAATCTACCGCCCACCCTGAGGATTCCCTGGGAATCTATAAATGGAGCTAGTCTTTTCAAGGGGGTTTCTGCATGTGGATTTTTCGCTAATAGTGCAAAGGTATCACAAAAATACGATTGTTGGTATAGTTTAATTAATTTAAGGAGTGCGTATTCTAACTCGGAAAAAAGCAAGGGGGTGAAGCGTCGATCCATTTCATTACTCGTTGCGTTTTTATAAAACCGGTATATATAGGCAACAATGCGTTGTAGAATGGTAAGAGAAGAATATTTAAGAGTCCATTCAAATAGTTCAAGTTTTTTAACTGACATAGCTGTCATGCAAGATTTACCAGGATCTCTCAATTCTGGCGAATCAATGGATTTTAAATTTATATTAAAAGGAGGGAAGTTAGATAGCGTGGTATGAATAAACAAAGGTCCTGACCACCACAATGTATGAGAAACCAACTCTTTGGGTGTCAGGCCTCTCGAAGCGCAATCAGCGGGATTTAACTCTGTTGGAACATAACACCATGAGGATACTTTGGTTAATTCCGTAATTTCTACAATGCGGTTTGAAACAAAGACTTTTAATTGGTGGGGTGGAGTGTGTAGCCAGGAGATAACAATGGTTGAATCAGAAAATAACCATGTAGTGGAGATCGATAGGCGGGAGTACAAATGATTAACCGATTTAATTAGTCGAGCTAAGAGTAGAGCTGCACACAATTCTAACCGTGGAATTGTCAAAACCTTTAGTGGTGCAACTTTGGTTTTGGCTTTCAGGAGACTTATTTTAATATTTCCATTTTCATCATTACAATGGAGATACACTACTGCGGCATATCCTTTCTCTGACGCGTCACAAAAACCAATTATTGAACAACGGTGTTTATTTGTATGCAGAATAAAACGCGGAATGCGGATGTTTGATAAATCCGGTAATTCCTCTAACATTTGTTCCCAAAATTTACAAATTTCGGGTGGCATCTCATCATCCCATCCACAATTCGCTAACCATATGCATCGAATGCCATATTTAGCGAATAACATGAAGGGAGATAACCAACCCAGTGGATCATACAATCGCGCAATTAAAGAGAGTAAACCACGTTTGGTGAAAGAAACTGGTATTCTTACTACCTTAAAAGAAAAGGAGTCAGTAACATTATCCCACTGGACACCTAAAACCTTTAGTAAACTTTGTTTGTTTTCTTCACAAAATTTCACTGGAGATCTATGCTCGATAGGGATATTTTCTAAGACACGTTCACTATTGCTCATCCATTTTCGCAAAGTGAGTCCACCGCGAGATAACAAATTAATTAGTTGATTTTGTAATATTATAGCATTCTCCTCAGTATCTGCACCTGAAATTATATCGTCTACCAAGACGTCATTTTTTATAACTTGTGCTGCAGCAGGAAAATCATGGCCATCGTCTTGAACTAACTGTTTGAGAACGCGAATTGCTAAAAAAGGCGATGTAGTAACACCAAAAGTGACTGTATTTAGTTCAAATTCCTGAACTGCTTCAGAAGGATCATTTCGCCAAAGAATATGTTGATATTGTCGATCTAAAGGGTGCACCAAAATTTGCCGATACATTTGCTTGACATCAGCACACACAGTATATCGATGCACTCTAAAATTTGTAAGGATCTCGGAAATGTCATTTTGTAATTTAGGGCCAACATATAGACTGTCGTTGAGAGATATAAATCCAACAGTTTTAGCAGAAGCATCAAAGACAACTCGAACTCTGGTAGTAGAACTATTTTCATTCACTACACAATGGTGGGGAATGAAATATTTGCCAGGTGTTGAAGCTATATCCATATGACCCGAATCTAAGTAGTCCTTCACTACTAAGCGATATTGTTCGTATAAATTAGTATCTTTCATTAGGCGACGTTCGAGGGATTTGAGGCGGTTAAGTGCATGTGTGTAACTGTCTCCGAATTGAGGGTTTGCGGTGCGAAAAGGAAGTTTTACAACAAATCTTCCACTTGGAAGGCGATAATGAGTTTGACTGAAATGCGTTTCAACTAAACCATCCTCAGCACTTATTAGAGGTTTAGAAATGGGTTCTTCGACTTCCCAAAAGCGTTTGAGCGCAGTTTCTAGAGACACGTGATTTGCACTAAAAAGAGAGACGAGAGCGGTAGAATCAAAATCTTTTACTTTACCAATGATTACCCAACCAAATATAGTGCGACAAGCAGAGGGAAAACCCGGCATGTTTTCTATCTGACCTGAACAGAAAAGTTGTGGCCAAAGATCAGCGCCCAATAAAAAATCAATTTTTGCGGGTTCTCCAAAATAAGGATCAGCTAATATTTTCCCTTGAAATTTGTTGATAATATTCACAGGTAATTTTGCGGAAGGCAAATTAGCGGATATGTTTGGAAGAATGACAGCGTCGGTGGTTAGAGTTGGTTGTGAGGGTAGTCGAGAGTTTAATGTACAAGTAACAATCCCCCTTGCGTTTCCAACTATTGTTTCACCTACTCCGGAAATTGGTGAGTAATATTTTCGTTTGGGAAGATTTAACATCTTTGCACAACCTTCGGTAATGAAACTAATTTGAGAACCTGTATCAATTACCACGCGAATTTGATGAGATTTGCCTAAGGAGTCTTTAATCAAAATCAATGCAGTGCCAAGTAAAACAGTAGAATGCGGTTGTTGAAGGCAATTAAGAGCTTGCGGTGCGGGATCTGCTGATGGGGCTTTATTAATTACCTTTGAATCTAAATGTAATAGCGTATGATGTTTTTTATTGCAAGTACGGCAAACGTTGCGGGAATTACACTGGGATAAGAAATGCGTACCTAAACAATTGAAACATCGTTTTAATGATTTTATATAGTTTACACGGTCAGATGGTGTTAATTTGGAAAAGACTTCACATTGAAATAATTGATGACTTTTATCACATTTGGGACAAAGATCTGAAATGGAAATGAAAGATCTTTTGGCAGATTGCATTTGACAAGGCTTCACTGATTTGGAAGTAGGCGGGATTTCCATGCGGCCTTCAGATTGTGTCATCTCAAAAATGTGACATTGCCTTTTTACAAAAGTGGAGAGTTGGTCAAATGTAGGGAATTCATTTGTAGTGCGTTCGGATTCAAAAATGGTTCGTGATCGAGCGTCTAGCGTGCGCAAAGCTAAGTTAGTCAACACAAAATCCCCTAAGTCTGGGATTGTCATACCTTTAAGTGCGGTTACATTTTCGACCATGACATCCAAAAATGACTGATACCCAGTTAATTTGTCCCGAGATGTTCCAGGTTTGTAATTAAAAATTCTATCTAAATAATAATTAGCCAAAACACGTCTATTGTCATAGCGTTCAATCAATGTGGACCAAGCTAAATGATAATTTGCTGCAATCAACGGAAATGATTTAGTTACATTCATCGCTTGACCTGATAATGCGCTTCGTAAATAATAGAATTTTTCAACATCGGAAAGAGAGGTGTTTTCGTGGATTAGCGATTTAAAATTGTCATGAAATGAAGGCCAGTGGGACAAAATGCCTGAAAACGTAGGTAACGGTATTTTCGGTAGATTAACATGAACATTTGCGATAGAACGCAGTGGGTTTGTGCTTTCAGGGTTTTGTTCCGGCTTGGTTTTATTATATTCATTTGACATAACTATTGCGGAATAATATAGCTCTTCAATCGCCGTTGCACGGGTCATGTCACCTGCGTAATCAGACATTGTGTCCAATTTAACACAACATGTACGAATTTCGGCTTGAACACCCTCATAGTTATTAAAATATTCCGTTAATTTGAATACGCGGCTCAAAAATAAAGGAACCTTTGTTGGGTCGCTTCGTGCGGATTCTCCAATAGAACAAGCGGTTTCAAATTTCAAATGCAACTCAACAATTTGCTGCCTTAATGTCACTAATTGAATTTTCAAATTATCAGCAGATTTTTGTGACAATTTAGACATTATCACAAAAATTGACAACACACAAGGAAATAAGTAATCGAACTAAAATTGAATGAAGTATAAATACTAAGGCAGACCAGGTTATACGGTTAACTCACGCACTTTCGCGGACGACCGATGTTACTCCAGTGATCCAGGGAAGTTCTTATCCGGCTCGACGGACCAAAGATGTCGCAGGTGGTGTGGTGGACGGAACTTACTTGGAGACTGGGTCGAGCTTGATCGTGCGGAGGTTGGCCTTTGCTTCTTCTTCGAGGTTTCTAGCTTGAGAACTCGGGCGCGATTGCGGGTTTTTAAATATCTTATGCGTGTGGTTTTACGTTTTACGCGGTTGGTTTTTTTTTGTTATGACAATAAGTTCGTTTTTTTTAGTCATGGCTGGTCTGCCCCTTTTTAATACATAAACATAAAATAAAACCAGTGGTACTGAACATTAAGCATCCTGCCATTTTGTCTTTAGAACATCAGCAGAAGTCAAAACACCACCCGCACCTACAGCAAAGTCTTTATATTGGGTGCCAGTATGTGTTGGTGCTCCTTGATAGGGTTCAAACCAGTTCACATAGCCTAGACGCGTACACCCCATCCAAAACTTGTACCCGTAACGAATTGGTGTGCCATGAATAAATTGTTTGCAGCCATGGCGACCGTAGTAAGGGACCATGGCTTCGTCCACACTATGGGCTTCCTGAAGAGGAGCTAGTGAAAGGAATGTCCTATTCAAATGTTGAAATAATGGTCGCACTTTTGCAAATTTTTTATCAATTTAGTCCAAGTTATTGTTGTCAGCCATTGAATATTAGTCATAATAAATTCAAATCGATCTCTTGATATCGCATTAACAACCAGATCATGATGCGTATCCTTTTCTCGTTCCCAATACATACGACGCGACGCCGAGGAAGCTGGGCATATATATCCACTAAGGGATAAGTACACCAATAAATGATTCTATTTCTAGTGTAGTAATGTTGATTATGTTATTTTTTAGAGTCGAATACCAATTTGTTTCTGTCACCATAAGATCAATCATGTTTTCATAAAAAAATATTTCAAACAATTCTAGTGGCGTCTTTTCCTTTAGTTCGTTCTTTATATCAGCAGGCCAGTCTACAGTACAATACAGAGGTCGGAGTCCCAAAATCTGCCGGTATCGAATAACATGAAATATCCGGTATTTTCCGCTTTTTTACTCCTAGAGGTATTATTCACACGGAATAATTGTGCAAGTGGAATATCGTCGCATCTTCATCTCCGTCTCTACACAACACAATCTCCGCCGGGGTTCGTAGTTGATTATCAGGAAGATTATTGGGAGATCCCCATTATCTTTATCGCCAGGATCTTCATCAGTAATATTTCCACAAGCATTGTCTGGAGGAAATATTACAACATTGCTTTTTTTAATATCACCTTCTTCCAGTAAACTCAATGCCTCATTGAGGGTTAAACCTCTAAAAAAAATAATAATTGATACATTGAGCAAAAAATTTGAAACACATCATTTATTCCTCACGGCCTACATCTAGGACTCCTGAACAAACGTGTAGTTCGCCAATAAATTACAAACATAATCCAACAATTCACATGAGTAGTGTACTACTACAACATTTATCCTGCAAAATATTCATTCGGGCGACATATAGTTACTATGGTTATAAATACTTACCCCTAATCTAATGTCACAGGTATCCATTTTCTAGTAGGATAAGGTTCTATTCTTCCACAAAACAACCACTTTTACATTAAATATTGCAATGAGGTTATGTCACACTCATTTGGAAGTCAAACCATAGGTGGCGACACCCTTAGATCATTTAAACTTATAGATACGCCCCGTGCGCGATGCGGTGAAGCCAACATCGTTCGTGAGTGTGACGTCATGTGGTGGCAAGAACGCGCGGCATCGTATATAGTTATACGGAAGTTCAAACGAAAACTATTGAAAAAAAATACCGAATCAGTTAGTAGACATAACCTATCTTTCTTAAACACTAGATTTTATTTGTTATATAACGAACAAGTATTGTTTGCAATTATTTTACGCTTTTACCAATTTAAAAGAGAAGTAAATGAATTAATTTAAATTAAGGAAAAATTTAAACACTACACAATTGCAATAATAACTATTATTACATGTGTTTCTTACACATATAAAGTACATTAAAGGCCATACAAATGAAGAAAATTAAAATAAACAAGTACATAAAAAACAATATGTTTGTTCGAACCTCCAGTTCTCGCAGGATTTGAACTGTTCTAGAACTGATACGCTTGCGTGTCAGTTCTAGAAATGCCTAGAAGTCGAGGGTTTGAATAAATCTAATTTAAATTATTTATACTTCTTATATTTAAATACAAACCTTAACACGTTATACATATTAATAAAAATTGTATCACTGATTACAAAACAAAATAGTTTTAGTCAGTTTACTCCTAATTCTGTCCGAATTTTTATTTAAATATTCTCCTTCATGGTATAACCGTAGATCGCAATAATACAGGATTATGATTTTAATCAAACTTATGAGGTGATTGCATTCAGGATCATGATCATACATGTGTTCCTTGTAAGCATTAAAAACCGAACTCCGAACATTTTCCAAAATATTTATTGTTAATTTCATCAGGAGATTTTTTTCAAATAATTTGTATGTTTTTTCAGCTGGTCTAATTTGGCTTTCAGCTGCTTTACAAATATGTATAACATCTTTGGATGGCTGTATTAAGCATTGCTTTATATTGCTGCAATTTTTTAATATTATTAGGGTTGACTCCAATACTTCAGACTGCAAAGCATCTACACATATGTCACAATTTATTTTATTTTTTACTTTTTTTACTACAAACCCCGCAATATATTCTACAACGTCTGAAACGTATAAGGATAAATGGTTACCGTAACTTACACAATTTAAAGCATAATTGTGGTCATTGACTGCATTACACTTTTCAGTTTCGCAATTTTCAATAAACTGATGATCAATTGCCTGTAATTTTATCCTGTTGGAGGTACTCATTGCCAAAATAATAGTCGGTACTTGTTCAATGCAATTTGCTTGTGAAGAACTGGTAACGCTTGTATGCATTAAAAGCCTTTTGTAAGCCGCTTGAAATTGTTTTGGGGTAGGATTGTTATTATGTCCTCCATGACTTCTAACTGCACTGAAAAACACTTCCAGGTGATCTTGGCACAGTTTATAGGCTGAGTACCTTTCAGCCATCATTTAAACCACCATCAATGTTTTCAACATGTTGCTTGTAGATTCCCATGTAAGACTTTAAACTAACTATCAAGCCAATAAAGCCTGTTTTTCGTTGACTTAAATACAAAGGCTCACCACTGGGAAAACATTTAAGAGATCTTAGATATTCAACTGCTTCATTAATTTTTCTGAAAATAGTGTTCTTATTGTAATCCTGTACGCTTGCTTTGAAGTGTTTTGCTAGTAAATTTCTACTATTTAAAATGTCAAAACTGTCATTTATAAAAATAACAAATGTCTCTGTAGCTTGACTACCTTCAAAATCTTTGGAATATCTATTACAACATGAATGCACCATAATTGCGATATTAAAACAATTAAAACACAGAAAACTGAGCAAACACGTATAAATGTGTGTGTAGCACACCTAAGTACACAGCAAATCTGGACGCGCCTGTGCTCTCTGCCCTCCTATGACGTCACACGCTCCAAATGATGTTGGCTTCACTTCGCTGTGAGCGATGAATAGCCCGCGGCGTATCTATAAGTTTAAATGATCTAAGGCGACACCCACATAGGTTACAGGAATTATGGAGGGCAATTTGAATTAACGTCTATATATAGTGCTATAGGCATATCTGGGTTAATAACTCCTGAATGCACTTTTCGCTGTCGGTCATCATTGGTATTAAAGTTAACGCAGTTTTTACTTCGAAATTTGAAGTCATGGTTACTGATGTATCTACTGGTGTAGTTAAAGATACAATTTCATAGTACACTTGTTCTATTTTTTCCACTAATTGATTTATTACTAATACATCTGAAGCTTTATCTCTGAAGTTTTAACCTTCTTTTGAACTACTAGTAATTCTGATTCGAATTCTTTGTATACTAATTCAGCTGTATTACGCTTTCTAACTAAAATATCACCGACACGCCTATGTGCACTTAATTTGATGAAATATGTCCTAATTTCTTTAATCTTATTATGAATAAGAACTAATTTAAAATCTTCCATTAATAATTATAAATAAATAGTATGAACGTAATATCAAACCTAGCATTCTTGTAATCTACGAGTTTAACACATACATGTGTACAATAAATTTGCAGTTGACTCTGCATAAATACCTCGTTGGCAATTTGATCGAATTCGGTTCGACGATGTCCAGTTGGCGATATGTAATTGATACAAATTCAGCAGTTTGTGGAGCGCTGGCCTCAACTTGTTAGATTATAGATGATTTTTTGTTGTTGATTTTTGGCTTTCCTTAAACGACTTCCTGGGACCTGGATAGTCCACTACGTGTTATCTCCTGACGAATGATCTTTTTCATTCTCCGCTTACAGGTCTTAATGGTATAAACGAGAATAGATAGAAGTACAAGTAGAATAAGAAAAACAATACAATATTCGGCTTTCGAAAGTGTAATATCTGCCTGTCCGCCACCCGTCTGTGCTATGATTATTTCCTCTTCCTTCTTTGTTTCCCATTTTTATTGGTCGATTTCGAAGTTCTTAGATTTTTCTTCTTTCTTCCGTTGACATGTGTAGCCTGTGATCTTCGCTAACTTGTATGCAGGATCGCCATGTAATGCCTTTGATTGGTAGGACCTCAGAAGACAGTACTAGCACATGTTTATTGTAAATAAATTAAAATCCAGTGGAATCTCGGTGAAAATATTTATTTAATAGCTATCTTGCGATACTAGTTTCGGGTTTTACCACGCCTTCAGTCACAAACTGCAAATGGAAAATATAATTTACAAAGTTTTGTTTTAACCTAGATTTCGCATTTGTACATACCGTCAATTATTCATTGCGTCACATACATAAAAGGAATTTTTGTTTCGTACATCTGGCATTTAAACACACTTTAAAACACTGTTAAAATAATAAATAGATCTAATAAATATGATAAATAGACGTAAAATGGCAAGCTTCTTATCGTCAGTGGATCACAGCTTCATCATTCTTTTAGTCTCAGCACCATACCTTAACCGGATGTTGTGATAATCAACCATATCGCTATAATCCAAATTATTCTCGACCTCGTAAGTATAAATTGCGTAAATCTTGGGAAATAGGTCCACGAATAAAGCTACTCAATTGTTTTCACATCCTATATATTTCAATGAAAAATAAAACACTAATGTTTGTTTTCCAATGTTTATTTGTTTGGAGGGCTTTCGGCAACTAGTTTCGATATATAATCGTCATCAGGCCAAGCTAAAACCAAAATCAGACGTCAGCGTTGACTACAATATACATACAATACAAATGGTAACAAATGTAACTAAATCTTAAACAAAACATACCGTCAATGCGATAAAATTACATAAAATGGCGTCCACCATGCGAGGTTAGGTCTAGTCATGTGATGTAGACAACATACACGGCAAATTAGCGCCTCTAAAACGACTGTAAAAATAACAACCGTGAGAAAACAACAAACTCGAACGACAAAAGGCTACTACTACCTTGAACAAACACTAAACAATAATATCTAAAATGTGCTTCGGTTTAGCGTGTATATTTATTCTTTGACACGGATGCAGTTGTTCTAGTCGTTGTCACTAGGTGGCGGTTGGTTGCGCGCAGCGGGAAGTTTAAAAGTTTTCACAAATAGTCTGTTTCTGGGAATTTCTATCACTTCGTTCAATATCAGGTCAGGGGTGTCAAAATGATGTTTAAAAATTTCTTCCATTAGGTACATCTTTTTGGATTTTTTCACCTCATGAAGGACTATGACTTCGGAGCATTGGCCACGCTTTTTCATTTTCTTATTTGATTTTCTCAGGTGGGGAACTAAATTCATGTGGTTACGTTTTTCTGATCGATCCATGTCGTTCTTGTTATTTATTGACGTTGAACCAGAACAACATGGATCGTTAAGCTCATTTTGGTCACATCGTTCATTAATAGCTGTTGAATTACTTATATGTTGATATAGTGGTCGCCGTAAGGCCTTATCTGCGATGAACGTGCCTTCTTCATTATCTGCCTCAGATTCGGAACTGAAATATATATCCTTTCCTAATTCAAGTTCGTTTAAATTCTTTCCTTGAAACTCTTTTCCTTTTTCGAATAATAACAACACTTTTGCAACTTTTGCAGTTTGGTATATGTCCTGAGGCAACCTAACAATAACAAAATATGAGAAGATAACATTGGTAAACTAATTGGTAACAAGGGTACTAATGTGGAATCAAAACTACCATTACGGTTGTCTCAAAAGTAGTTGGAATGTAGTTATTGTAGTTATTTTTAAACAGGCCTCAATAGGCCTGTACAGATTTTAAGCCTGTAGGTAATGTTGGTGTTAGAGAGTGTCCATGATATGAAGATTTTGGACCAACACAAATCAAAAACAAAACCACAAGCATACCAACCTACTTTATTGCTTTTGTCCTACTTAAAACCCAGTTCTACCTATCCTAAAACGCGTTTGCAAATAAAAACGTTATTTATTGTTCAAAGTTCATGAAATTTTCAGTGTAACTTCTTAGATAAATAACGAGTTGGGCTTGATGAAAAATATTTTTTTTTAATGATAAAAATCAATTTTACTTCTACATCTTTGTTTTTTTTTTCAAATATAAAACATTTAGCCCAACTCATGATACAAAAATAGATTTTTTATTTAAGTACAATTTTAATCCAAACATTATAATTGCGATATCAAACCGTAATTGCCAAAAATGTATGTAATTTGCCTATATTACTGCTGCCCGGTGTAGACAGCAGACGTCTGGAGTTTTAAACACCGCCTATAACTACGCCACGCCTACTGCTATTTTTAGATTAGACTGTTCCCGAGGTATGACATTAAATCGGGAGAACCGAGTACTCGCATTTCACATTTATACGCGCTGTTTACAAATTTAACATACGTAAAAAGTCATATACTTTATTCTATTATAGGTACTTAGTGTAGTTACCTGCTGGTGTTAGGTACATTTGTTTAATAATGGGTAGAAGTCGTGGTAAAACACCTAAGCAACCGCATCTGTCCTCGAATTAGTATTAGACGAATTAGTAAAAGACGACTACGTACGACGTAAGTTAAAAAAAAAAGATAATCTAAAAGAACAATATTGTAATTATTTAATTACAAATGAATGCATTTGCATTCATTCATTAATATTAATATTACATAGGATAAAGTAGGTATCCACCAAAAAAATGTCAGTATATGAGGTGTCATGGTTTATCGCAAGAAAAGGAGGCATCAGAAAATGATAATGCGTTCGACAATACAGACAGGCATAACGTTTTCAAACATAAAAAGCTGCTAAACAAATAACCTTTTGAAAAGCTAAAGCATGAAAAAGAAAATGTTTTCATTAATAAACAATGATACTTAGAAACAAATATTATAGATACATATATGTATTATGTATTTGTACTACATTTGTGGAAAGGATATTCCTGTGTCATTCATTTTAGAAGTTTAGAACCTATCTCAAACTAATGTTGCATTCTTCAAAATTGAAAATGTATATCGACAAATGTAGATAATAATGTTAGTCCATTGAACGCATACTATACGATTTTGAGGGAGCAATTTGCGGACGATGGAACAACACAAATAGACGAGTACAATCGAAATTTTGAGAGCGAACCCAGGAGGGAAGGTTGGTAGCTTTCAAAGCTGTAAAAGTATAATTAGTCCAGCCATCAAACTTCTAAAAAAATAGAAAGACGCGGATTTTTAGTGGAGATTTATTTTGCAAAATACTAGTTTTCTCAAAAACTATATTCTTTTAAATGGTTACTATCATATTTACAGGTTGTAAAGTTTACTCTTTTTTTCGCACATCAACCAATTTCAAATAATATCGGCGAATGTAGTTATGGCTAATCTACAGGAAGATAAATGTTTGTGCCATTTTCTTATAGTGAGTTAACGTTCGAACCTATATTTACGCAAACCCAGCCCACCATTGAAAGTCCTCCAGAGAGTGCCGCGGTGAATCTGCGAGAGTACCAGAATAGGTTGATACAAAATTTTTATAATTTTTGTATAAAGTTTAATGTTCTCTTGTTTAATTTTTGTTCAGTATATCAGATTTACTTTTTTAAATTTTTGTCGTGTGTCACTGCCTTGCGTTCGTTCGATATCTAGCATGTTTATAGATGTATTGGGTCCTAATTGCTCGATTTTAATTAATTCCTTTCTAAATTGAAGTCCATAATTCACCGATGAGTTATCATGAGTTAATACATTTTTTGTCAATTTACTATACTGTACCTATGTATGTCACCCTGTTAAAAAGATTAAATATTATAATAGCAAGCGCGCTCTCTCTAAATTAAAATAATCAATATATTTTCTTTTACCGCCTGGCGGCCGCCAGCCAGCTGTATGCAGTCCGGGATGCATATGCGACCGTGATGAGTGAGAACACTGATACATTGTAACTTGAGCGAAAGCGAAGGCGCCTACGCGCGGCGACAAACTGGCTGAGTACTTCCCCTTCGAATGTACTCGCGTCGACTATGCTCCGCCTTTGCCTGCTTCCTCTAAACCCCCCAACTTCCCCTTATCCTAAAACTATGGTCTTGTTGGTGGGGGATAGGCTGACCACTCCCAGCAAAGAAAAACATCGCAACGAAATATTTCGTTTCGAAGTTGCGATGTTTTTAAAACGGAGCCTTAAGGTATTTTTAATTGAACATTTTACTATCATGTATTGTCTTGTCATCAACTTTTCTTTTATCGTTAATGTTAACTTAGACTAAATACCTGTAAAACTAGGCATGAGTCCTGTTCGCATGTCCCATGAAACTAGCCACCTGTTCCATTTCGTTTTCATCCATACTCATTAGCTGTAAAGTGGTTGCGATATGCTTTCTAAACTTTGTTGATGTTAATAGAACTGCGTGTTTTTTACACAAAAGATTGTCCTGATTGCAAGAGTCCTGATTGCAGTAGTTCCGCTCACCCACCGATTTTCGGAAGCGGGGTTTGCAACAAATATGGATTTGATTTTGGAAAAGTTAATACTAAATCTAAAGTAAAAACGAAAACTGCTAACGCAGGAAGTAAGTAGCAGGAAGTAAGTACAGTAGACTCTCCTATAACGCGAGTTCGTACAACGCGAATTCCTACAACGCGCTAAAGATTTTGCGACAACAAATTCATATAATATGAATAGATGTGCTTATTGAACTGGCAATAATATAATAAATGAAACTTCTGTTTGTTCTTCGCAGTTCTTTTATTTCAAATTTTCGTGTTTTATTTCAATATTACTCGAGATATTCTGTTTTACACAATTAAAACAGAATATCTCGAGGAATATTGTGCCGTTTGCCATATTGTACTTCGTTTTTGGCGCTGAGACTTTTGTCTGTTATGTTAATTATATTGTATGCTATACATTCACAAAATACTGAGAGAAGAAGCTACTCACTTTCCAGAAAATTTATATATGTTAACACCCTACGAAGAAAATTTCCCACCGACATGTTAATCTGATGATGCCTTGTAGGCGAAACGCGTAACTAACGAAAATTTTAAATAAAAGAACTGCGAAGAACAAACAGAAGTTTCATTTATTAAAATTCATATAACGCAATTGTCGTACTATGCGCGACGTGCGCGTATGGTCGTCCGGCCGATATGTGCTAACTGCGCATGAGCCATAAGCTTGCCCGTGCTATTTTGAACTGTCACCACCGCGGTTAGAAAATACATAACCAAAATGTTTCGTAAGGGCGCGGTACGATGGATGATAGAGACAAACAAAAATTACAAAGAGAATGTATTTTTATTAAATTAACACATCCATCTACCATACTGCATAAGAAAAACGAAAACAATGCAGTATAAGCTGTCTGTAGAAGCGAAATGTACACACGATTTTGCGATAAGAATGAATTAGTTTCTTCTTCGAGTTTGTTTTACGTGTATTCAGTAATTCAAACTGAACATTCTAAATGCTGCGCATCAACATAACAGGTATGACATTTAATTCCATTTATAATGTATTTTCGGGTTATGACGTTTATTTACCTATAAATTTTGCATTGTTTTTGACGTTAAAACGACCCAGGCGGGCGGCGCATACGTCAAAATTCGCGATCGTCAATTTCCTATAACGCAAGTTTAGTTTGGTGGATGGTGGTTAGGGTTTTTAAAAAGACCCTTAACAAACTTAACTTATTTATTTAATGGAACGTGGAACTACAGACAATAGATACAACGTCGAGCATAGCTTGCAGCGTACTAACATATCGGTCAATGGTGTATTGAGTATTTATAACATTACTGATGCTGACATCAATAATAACTATAACATGTCCATATATGGTAATATATAATGTAATGTGGACCTGTGGCTAGACATGGGGACACATAACTCGCGTGTTCGTACAACGCGTAACATTAAACCGCGTTGTAGGAGAGTCTACTGTATGCTACTTACTTCCTGCGTTAGCTGGTTATTGAAAAAAAAGTTCATTCACAACAACCGCTGTTGAGCCATAATGTCTCATAACATAGTCATTCTCTGTGCCTTTGCCGGACACTTTAACTGGTCGTATTTTATTTTTTTAATGTCAGTCCCACACTTTTTGCGAACAAATCGTCTTCATTGCTAACATTGTCATTTTCACCCGATAACTGTCCCAACTGCTTCATCGCTGATGAAATGGACAGAGAGAGCCAGTTTCTCCGTGCTATCTGTGGACTGTTGTTTGGATTTTCGGATATGAGCCTGGATGGTCGTTGGTGTAGGTGTAGGTGTCGGCGTCTGAGCTATATCCGGGGTAGAACTATCCTCCAAGCGCTGTGACTACCTGCGCAGCCTTTCCACTGGTGTCTCCACGTCAGTGAAGTTCTCCGCAGAAGAAAACGGTGATTTCTTCACTATGCAATCCGTGGTATCCATGACACCTTGTGTGGCAGCGATGTTACCAGTCGTTTTACATATAGAAATAATAAATTAGTAATTATAATTCCAGAAATACAAGCTTTGAGTTGTATGGACTACTGGCTCAATCGGTCAAATTGCAAAAGTAAGGAAACCGTAATAATTTAAACACATAATCACGACATCTGATCTAATCACGACGTCGGTCAGGTCAATAGACTCGTTTTGGCGGTAAAAGGACAAGTTCGCAAGTCAGAACACAACCACGGGCATGCGTCGAGCATAACAACAATCGGTGGCAATCTAGAAAATCATACTCTCATTACCCTCTGTTCTGCTGTTGCCGGACGTACTCTTATCGATGGCAATGATATATGATATATCATTGATATATCATTTTTAAAGTTCACCGCAGAAATATATTAATCAAATTCACATTGTACATCTCCAAAAATAACCTGTTGTTGTGGTTTCTATCAGAATCTAAAACTTGGATATTTTCAAAGTCAAATGTATGATTCCTACTGATGGAGTGCATTGCCAAAGCACACCTAGTTTTTCCCGTGCGGCAATCGCTTTTATGTAAAGAGACACGGTTTTTTAGCCACTGCGAAGTAACACCAACGTAAGTGCCTTCGCAGTCCATCCATTCGATGGCATAAATAACGTTAGACATAAAAGAAACCCGATCCCTATCTTTAATTTTTGAGAACAGTTTTTTCATTTTGTTAGGATAGTGCAGAACTATTCTGATGTCTTCCGGAACATAGGGCTTTATTATTGCTTGGAGCTTTTCTGTTAATCCTGGTATCATGGCAAGTTTTTTATATTTGGTAGGGGCAGGAGGGTTGGGTAAATCAAACATACTCGGGATAGGTCTGTTAGTGAAAGTAGAATACAAAATTTTATTTAGCAGCATATTGGGGAACCCATTATTAATAAATACCGTTTTCAATTTTCTAAGCGCTGTTTGTCGAAAAGAATCACTGCAGATCTTAACTATTCTGTTTTTCATTGTAACAACGGTGTTAATTTTATGAATGAAGCTGTGTTCAGAAAAGAAGTTTATGTATCTTCCCGAGTACGTTGGCTTAGTATACCAATCAGTGGTTAACACCCCTTTCTCGTCCCGTGCAAGTCTGCAGTGAAGAAACGGAATACTACTGTGTTGTTCAATTTCCACGGTAAATTGAATGTGGTTATTAACGTTGTTGAACACAGTCAAGGTGCAATCAACCTTATGTTGTCGTACACACATGACTAACTCATCAACAAATTTATAGATAAAGGGAATGTAGTAGTCAACTTGAGGAATTACATTGTCAAGAATAAAATCCATTACTATGAGTACTAAAATTGGACTCCGATGGGAGAACTCATGGGAGTTCCAAACTTTTGCAAGTATACCACATCCTGAAAACTAAAGAAGTTATTTGTTAAAACAAACTTCAAAACATCAAGAAAAGCCTCCAATGTAAAACTGCAGTTTGGTTCAATCAAGTCCCACCTATCGCTCACGATCGAGTACACGAGGTCAAAGGAGATGTTGGTAAATAGACTGACAACATTAAGGGAGATAAGTCTATAGTTTGATGGGATGTTAACACCTCTGACGCTATCAACAAAATGGAAACTATCCCTAACATTATAATGGGTACGATCTGCCAAAGAAACTTTAAAATATCAGAAATATACTTAGACAATCCATAAGTGGCTGGTCGCTAGCTGAAATGATAGGTCTTAGAGGGGTATCGTCTTTGTGAATTTTCGGTAGGAAATAAGCCTTACTAAGTACCAAGTGTCTTATGGTAAGACGTTTAGCGTGCATATCATTTATATGATTTTTTACTTTTAAAGTATTTATTAATTTATTTTATGACTATGCAAGTTTTCCGATAATATATGGTTAATATGTGTGAAACGAAAGGTATTAAAATTAGCAAGTAATGACATGTTTGGTTTTGGTCAACCAGAACAGTAGTTACTGTATGGCATCTGTATACAGGCTGATTTTGTTTAGTATAGACAATAACATCCTCCAATCACCCTGATTGGAGGATAGGGCATGTGATGTTTTTGTTAGTTTTATTGTTATTGGAATTACTGTGATTAGTTGTTATAAGTGAAAATTGTATGAAATATGTTGAATATTAATCTTTGTAAAGAGTGATGGAATTACTACTACTACTGAAAATTAAACAAAAATACCAAACAAACAAAATTCTTTATATCTAAGGATTTGCTGTGCCCTCAGTCAACATACGCAGTGACTCTGCGATGGCTTGCAGAGCCTCGACCTTTTTTTGTTCCATTAGAAGCTTAGCGTCATAGTACTCTTTTTTGAGTAGCATTTTTTTTTTCAGCATATCCTGGTATGCCTGCGCGGCCATGACGCCTGCCGGAAGCTTTGCCTTAGCTTTTGGTGTGCTTGGTGTTAAGCATGGACTGCGGGAAGGTCCCGCAACAGGTTCTTCGCCACATGGGGAAAGTTCCTCAACATCTTCGTGAATATCCTCACCAATATCTGGAAAGTATATTATATTAACATATCGAGCCATCTGGTGATACCAAATGGACCTAAACGGTAGAATCACGAACAGGGAAAGTTGGAAGAGTGTGGAGGAGGTAATTAGATAATAAAGAGGAGGTGGATAGTTTGCACATCATCAATATCCTACCTTGCTGACCCAGGTCTATGGACCCCACAGATTCTGCCACATCCTTGTGGCCCACCACGCCGCAAGGTTTCAAAATATTGGTGAGGATATCCTCCTCGACAGGACTAAAACAAACATCATTTCCTGGACCTCCTCCCGTTTGTAATTGGCTTCGCCGCATCACTGCTGTTTTTGTTTTGGTCCGCGATACAAGATCGTGCCATGTCTGATAGGAACAATATATGATAATACTATAATTTTTAGTGATATGCAGAGATGCGTTATACCCTGGAATCACACACGATTTCGAATTTGGGGCCCACCTACAATGTTTAGTTCAGATATGTTTTGAGGGAGGAAGTGCGGAGTATTAAAAAGCTGTTTATTATCTTTGTAAAAATAATCTGATATTCTTTTATAGTCGTGTTTGTTTAAATCCTAAGTATACAGACGCGCCTGCTAACATTTTTTTCACACATTACGTTTAAACAATTTACAATCAATGCGGGAATGAAGATTACCTCTTTTTGTTTATGCAAGTGCAATTCTTTCGAATTAAATTCTAATTACATCTCTGTTTATTCTAATGAGAAAAACTTCTTGTTTCGTGGATATTGATTTATTTCACAAGACATGTAGACATACTGATACATGACTGCCTCGTCCGCATGCCTGCTTCGAACTATACATTTTTCTACGAGTCACTTCGCACCCCCCCCCCCCAATAGACTCGCCCAAACATAGCGGGTAAGCGTCTGCGCGATGCGACTATAAACGTCAAACAACTACTTTAGTCAAAAGAGATACCTATGAATATAAATTTAAAAAGAAACTGAACATCCCGCCCGCCTTGAAAGGTCACGGCTTTCAAAGAAAGAAAAAAAAAGGTTAAACAATAATAATAAAATAAGAATATAAATTAAAGTAATGACTACATCTAAACATTCATGTAGAGTTCAAGTTAGTCTGATTTACTCTAGTGGTAGCGCACATATTTTTGCGACCGCACGTTTCACTACACGGTCGTTGCATTTCACTGACACAACACGAACGATGCCGTCGGTTCCCGGATGAACTGCGATGACTCGTCCAAGTTTCCAACAAAGTGGTGGTAATTCATCTTCACGGAGAAGGACTAGAGCTCCGACGTTTAGCAGCTTGTCGCTGTGCACCCTCCACTTCACTCGGTCCTGCAACTGTGCTACGTATTCCTTACTCGAACGGGTCCAGAAGTGTTGTACCAGCCTTTGTAGGAACTGATACCGCGACAGTCGGTTATCGGGTATATTCTGCAGAGCCACGTCTGGTGGAGCTGTCAGTGGTCTTCCAATTAAAAAGTGACCAGGTGTCAGGGGTTCATAATCGTTTGGGTCATTGAACAATGGAGTGATAGGTCGGGAATTTAATACAGCTTCAATCTGAATGAGTACAGTGTTAAAATCTTCAAAAGTCAATTTTGCGTTTCCAACGACTCGTTTTAAATGTGACTTCACCGACTTCACACCAGCCTCCCAAATACCACCCATGTGGGGCGATTTTGCCGGAATAAAATGCCATGAAATATCATCATCAGTTTCAAAAAATGCCCTTAATTCCCGCAACTCTGATTGAGCACCAACAAAATTGGTGCCATTGTCAGAATACAAATGTTGTGGTGTACCTCGTCTACCAATAAACCTACGCAAAGTGGCCAAAAATGCATCTGAAGTTAAACTGCTAACCAATTCTAAGTGAATGGCTTTGGTAGCAAAGCAAACAAAAAGACTTAAATAGGCCTTTGAGCATGTTGCGCCTTGCCCTTGCTTATTTTTCACTAGAAAAGGACCTGCATAATCAATTCCAACGTGTGAGAACGGAGAAGATTGAGCGATTCGTGCTTTAGGTAAATTGCCCATTAGAGGTTTGTGTTTTGGAGGGTTATTTCGAAAACAAGTAATACACTTATGCACAATTTGTCTTGCCTGTTGTTTACCAGAAATTGGCCAGTATTTACGGCGAACTGATGCCAAAAGCAATTGTTGCCCACAATGTAATTGCAGTAAATGCTCATTTTGTAGTATTAATTTTGTTAATTTATGTCCAGCAGGTATGACAATTGGGTATTTTCGTTCATAATCAAAATTTGAGTGCCTTAATCGACCTCCGACACGAATAATGCCTAAATCGTCCAAGAAAGGTGCTAACGATAAAAGCTTACTGTCATTATTTACCTGTTTGCTCTTTGTTAATTTTGTTATTTCATTTTGAAATGATTGTTTTTGAGCCAATTTTATAACACCAGTCAAAGCATCATTTAATTCTTTAATGTTTAACGGTCCAGTTGACCTGAGACTTTTGTCAGTGATTTTGCAATTAGATTTAAAACGTAAGCAATATGCAACCACTCTTTGAAGTTTAGCCAATGATGAATATTGCTCGACAACACCAATCTCCAATGTTGGTCCTGCTGAAAGTAGAGACACTTGACGTAGTTCCTTCTCCACCCCAGGAAGAATTGGCTCGCTTACATGGTTTGCCAACGGATTCACTAAAATATTGTCAAATAAGACTTGTGGACCGTGCCACCAAAATTTTAAATTTATCAATTCTTTTGGAAACATGTCCCTTGTAATCACATCAGCTGGATTATTTGTACCTTGCACATGGTGCCAATTCTGAATATCAGTGAGTGTTTGGGTTTCACTTACTCTGTTTGCAACAAATGTCTTCCATTTATTTGGTGGTGCCCTTATCCAGGCTAATGTTATGGTAGAATCACACCAGTAAAATTCTTTAGTGAAGTGCACTTGCATTGAATGTTTAATTTTTTGTACCAATTTAGCTAAAAGTACAGCAGCACATAGTTCCAAACGGGGTAGAGTCACATTATGAAGTGGTGCTACCTTTGACTTGGCACAAAGCAAACGTGTTACAGAATTTCCGCATGGATCGATTGATTTTAAATATGCACATGCTCCATATGCGAGTTCTGATGAATCAGAAAATCCATGTAACTCTATTCGCTCCGGATTGACACAAAGTACATGTCGTGGAATGGTGAGATTGTTTAGATAAACCAACTGATCTTGAAAGTTCATCCATTGAGTATGAATGTGGATAGGCAATGATTCATCATCCCAAGAAAGATTTAGTTTCCATAATTTTTGTATTATTAATTTTGCAATGATTGTTATTGGACATAATAAACCTAAAGGGTCATAGATTTGAGCAGTCATTGATAATATCGATCGTTTTGTTATTTTTTGTTGAATTTTGAATGAGTTTATTGAATACTGAAATTTATCTAATGTAGAATTCCATAAAATACCTAGCGTTTTTGCTGATGTGTTTTCATCAAACTTAATAATATTTTCATTTTCAGATTTACAATCGTTTATTAACTCAGCATTGTTCGATAACCACTTTCTCAATGAAAATCCGCCTGACTTCAATATTTTAGTTATATTAGTTTTTATTTGTCTTACTTCAGCTACCGAGTTTCCGCCAGTGAGCAAATCATCTACGTAGAAGTCATTCGCAATTATTTCACCAAAAAGCGGGTCCTTGCAATCGAGAGCCAATTGATATAATGATCTAATAGCCAAAAATGGCGCGGAAGCTGTTCCGTATGTGACGGTGTTAAGTTCAAAAGTTTCAATTGGTTGCATGGGGTTACAACGCCACAAAACACGCTGATATTTGCGTTGTTCAGGTGCTATCAACACATTTTCTCAATGTCTGCGGTAATTGCTATTGTGTGCTTACGAAAGCGAAGAATTATTGATAACAAATCGTTCTGAATTGTCGGTCCCACTAACTGAACATCATTCAATGAAATACCTGCATCGGTTTTTGCAGATCCGTCAAAAACCACTCTAACCTTGGTGGTTAAACTTGATTCCTTTATAATAGCGTGATGTGGAAGATAAAAGTTTTGATTAGTGTTATCAGTATCATCAATTTTTGTCATGTGACCAAGTTCAATATATTCATTCATGAAGTTTTGATATTCTGTTTTCAAATGTGCCTTTTTTTGCAAAGTCCTTTCTAAATAGTTAAATCTTTTTAATGCAGTGATCTTAGAATTTCCTAGATTATGTATCAGTTTATCATTAAATGGTATGTTGACGATAAATCTCCCATCAGAACTTCTCTTAGTACTTTTAATAAAATGATTTTCACAATCTTGTTCTGCTTTTGAATATGCATGTTTTACATTAATATCTTCTAACTGCCAAAACTTTGTCAACTGATCGTCAAGAACGCTATTTGATATTGTGCAAAAATTCATTGATTCACGGGAGCTACTGTCATTACTAATTGTGTTAACATTACCAGAAACAATCCACCCCAAATGGGTCTTTTGAAGTGTTGGCTTGTGCTTTCCCAATTGAATCTGGCCAACCAGCAATAATTCCCAAAACAAACTAGCTCCAATTAGCATATCAATATTTCCTGGAGTATTAAATGTTGGATCTGCAAGTCGTACCTTCAAAGGAATGTTTAATATTGATGTTTTAAATGAATATGATGGCAATTGGCCTGTTATTTTTGGCAATATCAAGCATTCAATACTATTGCCGTATGAGCTGTGCTCTGATTCAAAATCTGATTCTAGTTTTAAAATTTATCTTTGAGGACGATGCATTTATTCCAGCAACTGACACATGCACCCTTGTTCGCTTCAAATTCAAACGCTGGACCATGCCCTCAGTGACAAAGTTGGACTGTGAACCTGAATCCAGTAATGCTCTACAATAATGCACTTTCCCTTCATTGTCGAAAACTTGAATTACAGCAGTTGATAGTACAATATCGCTATGCGATTGTTCTTCGCAACTATAGGTGGCTGTAGACGAAACTGGCTTTTGCGCGCTTTCTTGTGTAACATTGGCTGTTTGAGGATCCCTGCCAAAATGTAGCAAAGTATTATGTAGTTTGTCACATTTGCGACATTTAAATGATTTGCAATGATTTGCGGAATGGTTCCCACGCAAACAATTTATACAAAGTTTTAATTTTTTTGCTGATTCCAGTCTTAATTCTGGTGACAATTTCAGAAATTCCGGGCAATTATAGATGGCATGATTTTGTTTGCATTTTGGGCAATTTCTAGCTTCAATAGTTCTTGTAAATGCTCGTGAATTTTTTGGTTTAAATTCATTGCCGTTTGTTGAAATAGAAAGCGTTTTCAATTGACATTGTTCTTTTAAAAATTCTAAAAATTCTGCCACAGTTGGAGATTTTATTTTAATAGTGTATCGATCCCAATTGCCCTTTGTTTGGCTATTGAGTTTTGTATTTATCATATAAATGATCAGTTCGTTTGCCAGACCCTCTATAGGGTGATCCAAAACCTTTAGTGCTCTTAAATGTACCATTAAACCATCTAAAATTTGTTGTAAACTAGAGTAATCATTTCCCTGACAAGGCAGATTAAAAAGTGCAGGAACATGCTCATGTGTCATTAATCGTTTATCTTCATACCGTTCGCACAATAAGTCCCATGCTGTTGAATAATTTTCATCACATATCGTGAGCGATTGAATCAATTCACTTGGTTCTTTTCCAAGAGACGATTTTAAATAATGAAATTTTTGGATATTTGTTAGTGTTAAGTTTGATTCAATTAATGAATTAAATGTGTCTCGAAAGGACGGCCATTGCTCAGATGAACCGTTGTAAATTGGTAAATTTATAATTGGTAGCTTCACTGCTGGCTGGTTATCAAAAGAATTATTTTGAAATAAATCACCATTATTAGAGTTTGTTACGCTACCGGAATTAATCATTGAGTTATTTTCGATTACTTGTATCGCATCTGCAATTAGATCAAAATACGTGTTTTCAAACGATACTCGTTCTTGTTGCTGCTCTTCAGAGTCATGTAACGCCTCAATTTGAGCCTGAATGATCTCAAATTGATTGAGCAAGGGTTCGGCTCTGTCAAGTCTCACTCTCAGCTTTTGAATGTTATCGGCTGTATCGAAATTAGTGAAGTAGGTTTTAAAACGAGTAAGGTTTGCCTTGATTGTTTTACGTTTTGTTTTTAACTCATCCATATTGAAAACTATACAAATGGTTATAAAAGGAAGGGAAATACCTGGAAATTGGCTTGCGTAATGCGTGCTTGTACGAGTCCCGCGTCTGGTTGGTGTAGTACCTCAATGTAAAAAGTTGCTGCGTCACGGTGGTTGACTTGGCGGGGAATGCGTCGCTTGATATAACCTCTTTCCTGCTTACTGCTGTAGTATTTCGCTTGCGCCCTTCTGTTGATTATGATTTTGCGATGGCTGTTTGCTGCATCTGCATCCGGCTCGACGGACCAATGTTTATTCTAATGAGAAAAACTTCTTGTTTCGTGGATATTGATTTATTTCACAAGACATGTAGACATACTGATACATGACTGCCTCGTCCGCATGCCTGCTTCGAACTATACATTTTTCTACGAGTCACTTCGCACCCCCCCCCCCCCCCCCCCCCCCAATCGACTCGCCCAAACATAGCGGGTAAGCGTCTGCGCGATGCGACTATAAACGTCAAACAACTACTTTAGTCAAAAGAGATACCTATTAATATAAATTTAAAAAGAAACTGAACAATCTCATTTAAATCACTAATTCTGAATGTCTTCCTATATATGTATTCGTGGTATTTTAGAAATATCCTGCATTTTGTAAATAGTAATATTTATTTTGAAGATGTTTGATTTTGATAGTCGCTAGTATGTATATATCGAACGATCTTTCATAACAAAAGAAACACCGTCGATTCGATATCTTCACATAATTGCTTGGAGCTTTGTTGCCTCCAGTTTGGTTAAACGTAAGTATGATGAAACTTAATGCTACTATATGTTTCAAAAAAATGTATACTGTATAATGGAGTTCTGTGAAACTGACAGGATTCTGTACTATATGCTTTTGGCGTCATGTACTTAATTGTAAAAAATCTGATGTGGCCAGGCACATGACTTTATCATACTATATAAAAAATTAATAGTTTAGCTGCATGAAATTTGATCGAGATCGGTCGTGTCTGCATTAAAATAAAACTGTTAGCCAGGATTTGACAGATATGTTTATATTTATACTATTGACAGTAGATATTGTCAAAATATCAAAGTTTGACACTACCTACTGTCATTAGAATCAAAATATCTGACAAATCCTGGCTAACTAGTTGTAATGCAGTACGACCGATCTCGATGAAAGAGAATTTGCTCTTGCAGCTAAACTATTAATTTTATCAAAAAATGTCATAGACATTTATTAATAGTTTATTATTTATCTATTTTGACGAAATTTGAGAAATGGCGACTCATTTGCAAAATCCTTGAAAAATGATTAGAGTAAACATTCAGTTCCTTTCGAACTTTTTGAACAAAACTTCGTTCAGCTCTAAGTTTAGTTATGAAATTTCTAAAGATGAACTTTCGTCCCGATACCTTTAGTAGTTTCCCCGGAACCGTCGCCACAATAAAACGGGTACACACACTACACACACACACACACACAGAGACATTTTTTTGTACCTTGGTCAAAAATGTTCAGGGGACCCAAAAAGACCTAATTCCGCTAAAAACTCTTTTTTTTTTGGCACAAGTACAATACTTTATCATAATATGTATGATAAAGTAAAAAGTATGAAAATTATCTACGGCCGGCGCCGAAGCTTTAAGCCGGCCAAAAGTCGATAAGAAACTTTTAACTCGGAATTTTCTAGGAAAAAAAAAAACAAAAAACATATATAATGCTTTATCATAATATGTACGATAAAGTATGAAAGTCATCTACGGCCGGGCCGAAGCTTTAAGCCGGCCAAAAGTCCATAAGATACTTTTAACTGGGAATTTTCTAGGAAAAAAAACCAAAACTTTCACATGGATTTTTTTGTTATTACTTTATCATACGTAATATGACAAAGTATTATAATCGTGCCGAAAAAAAATGAGATTTTAGCGGAAATATGTCTTTTTGGGTCCCCTGAACATTTTTCACCAAGGTACAAAAAATGTGTGTGTGCGTGTGTGTGTGTGTGTGTGTGTGTGTGTGTACCCTTTTTTTTTGTATATTACTACAGCAAAAGTATATTGAAGGAATTCAGTTTGTGAAATATTGGTTTGGAGCCCACCTTCAGCCTCGCTACATTTGATGTAGCGAGGCATGGTAATGAGTTTGTGGGGTACCGAGAAAATACATAGTTTACCCAGAGGATAACGTGTCCCTTAATGTATAGGTACGTAGTTATATATGTGGGTACCTTTTTCCAGTCTCTCCATTTTTTAGTGGCCCCGGGAAGTTCATTGAGCAATTCCGCCAATTTTATCCACAACTGTTGTTGGTGGTGTAGGGTAAATTTTTGGGAAAATTTTCCACTGAGTAGCTGTGGCTGACTTTTTATATATTCTACCATTAAAACCTTTTGCCTTTCGCTTATTCTTTTATGCGCTTCCATTATTCTAATTGTTTATCTGTGCAATTACAAATAATTCGTATTTAATGGCAGTGTTGCCACCCTGCGCGACGACGTTTCAAATTTAACAGTGAATTCCCTAAATTTTGCATAGCTTGTTCGAGTATTTATTGATTTCGAGTATTTCGACTACAGTGTAGACAGTTTAAACTTTGGCTTGTATTTTATTACATAAGTAAGTTAAAATGCGCAACGTTGTATTTCCTACAACGCCTACAAACGGTGGCCCTACGTAAGTACTAAAAAACAATTTAAATTATAAATTTAATTAACAATTTTATTCGTAGATGTGAAACCATTTTACAATGATCGCAGAAAACTGTGCTCTAGCCTGAGCGTCGGAGGGCAACAAATTCATAGTTTAATTCGGCAAATTAAAGCTGGCCTTCGGGCACAGTCATCTCCATGGCATCAGTCATCTTTTGAAAATGTTGTGCTCATGATAGGTACAAACAACATTATTCGCGGGAAAAACCTTAAAAAGATGCGCAGGGAATTTAGACATCTGTTAAAGACATCTCTAAAAAAATTAGGCATTCCTAATTTATTAATATGTACCATTCCAAAGTGCAAAGGTTTTTTAGACGTTTTGGTACGTATTCAATAACGTTATATCCCTACAATTTTGTAAACAAAACATCATTCTAGGAGTACAATAAGTTTATAAAAGAAATTTGTAAGGCGAACGGTATAAGGTGTTTGGATGTGCATGCTTTTGTTGGGAACCAAACATATCCAGCATTTAAGGGGGGCGTCTGGTTTAGAAGACCGAAAATAACACAAATTTTAGGATTTTTTTTCTCAGTTATAGGAAAATAAAATACTTTGGAATTTCTAGGGTGATTATATATATATTTGAACTTAATAAAAAAAAGATATTAAAAAAAAATATTAATGCTAAGTAATGAAATGGATCGCATTTGGAGAGCGCCTCGCTGCCGAGGTCGTCGCATGCCGTACAGTCTGGCGATTGCAATATTGATCTGAAAGAGACAAAACAAGCTTTTTTATTAACTCTATATAATTGTCTTCTATATGAATCGGTGATATTAACAAAAAATCAAATTAATAATCTTAGACGATTTTGAATAGAAAAGCTTTTATTTTTACACTAAAAATCTACGTTATTGCTCCAAACAAAATAGTGAAATTAAACTTTTTCGAAAAACAATTTGATTCATATCGAAGAGAAACTAATTATCTACAAAATAAGCCTAAATACAGTTCAATCGGTTAAGTAGAATTTTCTCTAACCTGTACGGCATCGCCAAAAACAGTGTTTTCAGATAATCACGTTTAAAGTTTGCGGAACAAAAAAGTACTATTTATCGGAAACTTACGGCAGTCTCAGGCTAATCTGCAATCCCAGGTCCATACATCAATCCTTCCGCTTCCTCGAACAACTCGTTCTGAGCCATTAACTCCATTCTACGAGCTGTTCGAGCCGCTATTGATCGACTTAGGCTGCGGCGATCTTGTCTCAGAAGTCGCTGTTCGTCGTAGGCGTTCGCAAAATTTTGTGCTTGCAGTCCAATTTGGATGTCTAGCAAGTTCATCATTTTTAATATTGAGCTGTATCCTTCATTGAATACGCATGCAGCGATATATGCAGCTATTTCGACAATTTTTGACCCTGAATTTAAATGCTTAGGGGCTAAACGCCACACTGTCGAATTAAAACTCTCATTGCAGTTTTGTGTATGCCCACCTAAGCATCTTGTCAATAGTTCTTCTTTAGATAGATCTTTGTAAATCGGAATTAAATGCTTCACGACATCCGGATGAAGTGGAGGGGGGGTGACTGTATGATGCTGCAACACCTGATGCCTCAGCCTTGCGCCACTTGCACCAACTTTCTGCTCCGGGAGGGCAGTTTGCATGGTTCGGCATCTCATTCGTTGAAGTTAGATGGTCCAGAGTTGCTTGGATTTCTGTTTTCATGTCTTCGACAGAGTTGACGTTCCGACGAATAGCCAATCCATAATATTTTGTTAATTTTTTAATAAGTACATCGGTTAATTTACCCCTTCCACCTAGCTTTTTTTTTCTTTTTTAATGTTTCGTAGTCGCGTGCCCATTCTTTTTTCTACGTGTCCAACGCATTCGCTTTTCGTCACCTGACACTCTTCACCATACGGATCTATATCCAAAATTGCCTTATAGGTTTTTGAGTCACCATCACCAATATAATTCATATATCTAACACCAAACTTTTCTATAGATCTTGAAAACATTTCCTTTATTGCATCTAGTTCCATTTTACCCGCGGAGCCTGAGTGGTTTGCTAAACATTTGGGTTCGTGTTCTTCATACCATTCGGTATACTCGACCAGTTGTACGCAACCGTTGCATGCAAACGTTTTCACATTTGTCCTACCGAATGTATCTAGTTGCAATGGATTCTTCAGAAGAAGAAGAGGATATTATAATGTTGTGGTGGTACTTAAGAAAAAAGAAAAGACGTCATTGGGTGCATCCATATTTTGTAAAAAATTTTAAACGTAGACTATTTGAGTCTGCTAAGGAGCTCCGAGATCCAGTTAAATTTAAAGCTATGTATAGGATGAGTCCAGAGACCTTCTTAGAACTGCTTGATATGGTGGGCCCATCAATAAGAAAAGTGGATACCAGATTTAGGAGGCGCATTGGTATATAGAAGAGACACTTCTAATAACGCTAAGGTATTTATTTGGTATACTATAGTTTACATTTGGGTAGAGTCAGAATCAAAAGTAGTTAGATTATCTGGAATAGTAAGATGATAGTAACCTGCTAAAGCTTGCCTATTAGCTGAGTCGCATGGGGTAGGAGGAGCACTGCACCCTGGATCTGACGTCAGTGTTGCAGGAGGTTTTGTATTTGTATAGTTTGATGAATTTGAATTAGGATACGTTGGTGTTTCATCCAATAGGGAATACAAAATATCCACCACTTGCCTTCGAAATTGTCGCATTTTAAATTCGCTTAGCTTTTCTACATCTGGAAGCAAACTCAAAAGAAACATTCTCCGAGAATTTTCATCTTTGGGTTCATTGGTTTTTCTTTGGACATATGAAATGAAAGCCTCATCAGCAGTGCTTCTTTGGTAGGATCGCTTCAATGCTTTTGGTTTCTGCTGGGTTGTGTGAGATTCTCGTTCTTCGGCTGCAGGTACCTCATTGTATTTATCTACAGTACTTTCCTCATCAGTGGGTTGCTCAATGAAGTCACTTTCTTGTTCACTACCTGCTAAACTTTTCGGAGGAGACGGAATATTACCACATATGTCCGTATTCTTATTGCCTACGAGGGGCAGTAAGAATTGTAGATGGAATATGGAATATGGATATCTTGGAGGGTGGGACGATTCCCACAGCACCTAGGCCTCATTAGGCCCCTTTTGCTAGCCTCCGGGGGTACCAGACACAGCTTAGGCTGCGTCTGCCTCGAGCCATCCTGTGGCCTTCGTGAAGGCGAGGACGTCGCTCAGCGGTACCCCTCTGATGGCGGATAAATCCAGCCATCTTTCACCCAGGAAATGTTCTCGTAACGTCGAAAGTGCCGGACATTCGCACAGAAAGTGTTCTGCCGTCTCTTCCTCGCTTTCGCATCCTCTGCACACTTGGTCCTCTAGGATTCCGATGCGGGATAGATGCTTTTTTAGTCTGCAGTGCCCTGTACAGATTCCGGTTAGCAGTCTGAGGTTGCTTCTGGTAAGTTGAAGGTAGTACATTATGGTCTTTGGGCAAGGGGCTCGTAGGGTTTCCCTTGCGAAAACACACTTGGTGGTTTCGTCCCATCTACTCCTGAAGAGAGTGTGGGATGTTCCTGCTAGTACGTTGAGTAATGTTTTTAGGGTCGGTGGTATCGCTGGCTCAGGTCCTATATAGGTCGTCCTCGCAGCGTGTTTTGCCAGGCGATCCGCTTCCTTGTTCCCTTTGCTTTTACCGTGCCCCTTTATCCAGTGGATGGATATCGTTTTATTCGCTTGTGCTGCTTTTGTCAGGGCTTCGGCACATTGTTGTACAAGTCTTGAGGTTATGAGAGGTCTCGACAGCGCTTGTATTGTTGCTCTGCTGTCCGTTAGGATCAGCACGTTTTTGCCACTAATACTTTTTTCAGTAATAGTTTTGGCTGCGATTGTTAAGGCAATCAGCTCTGTTTGTGTTATAGTTGTGTACCTTCCTAGTGGTAGACCGATTTTCATAATAATCCACTAAGTAGTACTTTTTCTGCCTTCCCGCACCACTGGGAGGATTTTTCAGTTTTCTAGCAAAAACGGTGCGAATATTTCGCCATTTCTCCTTACAATTGGCACCTGGAAATACAATTAGTTTGTTAACTGTTACCAGGCCTTAATTTTTTCTCTCATTTTTTTATATGTGAAAAGATCAATAATTTTGAATGCGTTTATTTTTTCTAGGTATCTGGCAACAGGGAATACTTTCTCAGAATTATCACTATATTTTATGAGAGGAGTCAGTACAATCAGTGAAATAATTACAACTACTACAAAGGCAATTTGGGACAACTTACAACCATTGTATATGAAAATTCCGACTGAGAGTGAATGGATGGCAGTTTATAATCGTTTTTATCAGTTGTGGAATGTCCCCAATTGCTTAGGGGCCTTAGATGGAAAGCACGTTAGAATTCAGAAACTTCCAAATTCAGCGTCAGCAAATTTTAATTACAAAGGGTATAATTCTATCGTATTAATGGCTTGTTCTGACGCGGATAGTTGCTTTATAATGATTGAAGTTGGTTTTAATGGAAGAAATAGTGATGGTGGTATATTTCAATGGTCCAAAATGGGAAGATTAATAAAGAGTGGCGGTTTGAAGATTCCAGCCCCCAGGCAGCTTCCAGAAACCGCAGGTACCGAAGGCACGTCGAGGAGGTGGCAGCCAGAGCGGAGAGAACCACCGGGGCCCTGCTAAGACTTATGCCTAGAATGGAGGGACCGTCGGCGGCTAAGAGAAGAGTATTGGCGTCGGTTGCGGAATCAGTGATGCTATATGCAGCACCAGTCTGGGCAGACGACATGCAGCTAGAAAACCGGAAACAAAGGCTCCTGCGAGTACAGCGAAGGGCTGCCGTCGGTGTCACGTCGGCATACAGAACAGTGTCCACGGGCGCTGCTTTGGTGGTAGCGTCAATGGTGCCGGTGCACCTGAAAGCAGACGAAAGAAGGAGGATATATGACGGACGCGGACAGGATGGCGCCTCCAGACAAGAACATCGTCGACGCACGATGGAAGCCTGGCAGAAGGAATGGGACGACGACAACAACGGTCGGTGGACGCACCGACTGATACCGGATTTGGATGAGTGGACGAGTAGGAAGCACGGAGACGTGACCTACGAGCTCACCCAAGCCCTAACTGGGCACGGATGCTTTGGAGCCTACCTCTACAAATTTAAGAGGAGGGACGGCCCCGAATGCAGACACTGTGGAGAGGAAGAGGACACCCCGGAGCACACGCTATTTGTATGTCCCCGATGGGAAGTCTATAGAAGGGAGTGCCCATGCGGGGATGACCTCAGTGTAGGAGGAATGGTACGGAGAATGCTGCAAAGCAGGGATGCGTGGGAGCAGATTACCCGTACCATAGGAACGATACTCCGACGAAAGGACGAGGAAGACAGGCGACGAGGAGAGAGAGAACCTCCCGCCCCTTAGTTATAAGGGACAGGGACGGTCTACGGGACAGACGGAAAGGAAAGCAAACAGGAATGTAAGCGACCGGAAAACCGGCGCGGGAATGCTCCCGGAAAACCGGAGTATGAGAGAAAAGGGTCCTGGAAACACCGGACCACGGACTTCTGGATACACCGTAGTCTGGGGAGGAGCCGCAGGAAAAAAACCGCTGCTTCGGAAAATAGCTCAGGATGTGTCCCAGTGAGTGCGCGAGGATGCCTGCAAATAGGGTAAAGTGCATAGACGCTTGGAACTGTATGTTATATGTTACTTTTAAGGGTAATTATGTAAACCTCTTAAGGTGTCAGCTCCGGCTGGGTTTAGTTGTAATTTGTTTTTTAAAAAATAAAGTCACTAGAGCATAAGAGCGAAGGGGCCCAGATTTTTATAATTCAAATTGTTGTTGTGGTAAGGAAGGAAGATGCCGCTGCACTGCAGAATGCCTCACGGCGATACCAGGCAGCGGGGTGGAGGTGGGTTCTTCCTGGGCCCCTTCGCCCTTATATCAAAAAAAAAAAAAAAAAAAAAAAAAAGGCAGCTTCCAGAAGATACAAATGGAATTGAATATCCATTCTACTTTGTCGGTGATGAAGCTTTTCCACTTCATCTTCGCATAATGCGACCTTACCCAAGAAAAAGTCTAGATGATACAAAAAGAATTTACAACTACCGGATCAGTAGAGCCAGAAAGACGGTAGAGTGCGCGTTTGGGATAAAAAAAAAACAAAAAATTGTACAGATAAAAATAAAATAAACAATATAGTGCGGAGTGTTTGTATACTTCATAATTTTATTCGGAAAAAAAGGAGCACCATATACTTATCAAGAAATAAATATAGAAGATGGAGAATCAGTGTTATTAGATGTTGACATAAACAATGCGCCTAATAGAAACGTAGCAGCGGTTAGTGAGAAAATCTCCCAAATTATTCACATCCCCCTTTGTTTCAAGTATACTTGTTTCAATCTTATTTAATCTTTCATTTAAAATATTGAAACCATAAATAAGTTGAGCCGATATCCAGGCGTTCAAAGGATTATCATGATAAATTTCTTCTTTTGATTCGATCATCTTTTGTAAAAAGAATGTAGTTGTTGCTGATTCTTTGAGATCGTTTTCTATTGTTTTCTGTCCAGGGATGTTATCATCTGCTCCATCAGAATTATGATCAGAAAATCCTAGTTCATCACAACTATCATCTGACTCAAAAGGTAATATTAATTCTGATGGTGCTTCAGTATTGTATGAGGTATCAAGTGGTTCTTTCTCTGTCACTTGTTTTTGATTTTCTTCCTTTTTCTTTTTCTCATCATCATTGTTATTTTCCGGTAAAACCTCGACAGGTTTTGATGAACTCGGATCTTCAATAACAATATCGGTTTCCATGATTTTCTATACTGTCCGTGTTGTCTGTCCCGTGTTGCTGTTAGATGAATCTGATAATTCCTTCAACACTTTGTATCCTGACATACATTCGCATTCTTTATCGTATTTATGACATACGTCACAAACTACAATAGCTGTGCCAGTTGACATTTTCCTTGATGTTCCGATACAAACTTCTAATGCCTCTAATTCTGTTTTATTTTTTGTTAAGTATTTTCTTGCAAACTTAACGGATTGTAAAGCAAGTTGCTGCTCTGGATCTATATTATCTTGAGAAGATTTCAATGAATAATAATAATCCATATTAGACTCAACAAATAGAACTTATCTATCAAACTATTTTGTTACAACCAATCCGTTGCCATGGCAACGTAAGTATTGTCTCGATTCCTAGTAAAGTAAATCATATTGTCGTTGTACTTTTTATATATAATAAACCATTTAAATTGTTTTGATTATAAATAAATTAAAAACAAGTAACATAACCTACCTTTGTCATTCATCGCCTTTCCTACTTTTTCCCAGGCTACATCAACTATGTCTGGTTTACTATAGTCGCTAAATTTAAAATTGTACAACACAGGATAGTTCTCCACTTCTTGTACCAATTTTATGCTGTATACTTCCTCGTTCATGATTGAAATCACACAAATATTGTGATGTTCTTGCGAGACCTCAGATAATTGTACGGGCGGGGATGGTATGAGGGGTGGCGTAGCACAGACAACAACTACATCCTTACATGGTTTTATTCGGATATGGACAGTGTATCTTATAATACGTGACTTTGTATGTCTCAATTGATAATCGTAATCGTCATGAATGTGTCGCGTCCGACGCGGTGACCGTTGGCGGTTCCCCCCCGGTCCCCGCACCAAACAGCAGGATCAGCAGTTACGGCTGTCGCTTCGGCGTCTCCCGTGTTCGTCCTCTGTTTACTATACTGGGTGAGTCCATAGGCTCTTAGTATACAGGGTGAGTCTGTAGGCGTCCCTTCACAATATAAATACAAAACGAAAACAAAACAGATATAAACTGTGTAGAATGGAAATGAAACTCATGAAACTACTCCACGTGCGACCGGCATGTCCAGTCGTGTCCAACCCGTTGCATCAGACGAGTTGGTTGGATCTGATACATCGCACAGATGAGAATGCTTCTACGAAATCCTTATGGGTCAGATGTATGCAACTAGTTGGTTAAGTCGGTTGGTCGAATTGGGCGCTGTGCAGACTAGGGAGATACGATATGAGATGCCACGAGTGATACGATACACGATCCGATGTGAATGGGATAGATATCGACAGCGCCGTACACACTAGGGAGATCCGATAAGTGATTCATCATGATATATGTTGTTTTCGCGACATTTGAAATCATGAGCTCGTCCGACGAGGATATTGTTGTGGCATACTGGTGGTTGCAACAAAGCAAAGGAAAAAGAACTAGTAATAAAAGAAAGTACTGGGTGCACCCGTATAACGTGAGGAACATAAAACACAGTTCGGCGGTTGTATCTCATGAACTCTCTCAACACGAGGAAAAATTTAAAGAAATGTACCGAATGAGTCCACATAGCTTCCATATTCTGAAGCAAATTGTTTCACCTACTTTGCAAAAACAGGACACAAAATTTCGACTCGCTGTTTCACCAGCCGAAAAGTTACTCATCACCATAAGGTAAGTGGCATTTTTGAGAGTTAAAAAAAAGCTTGTTCGAAAAACGGACTAGCTAGCATAAAAAATAAAGATTAAAAATACAGAACGAAAGAAACTTTATTCATAACTAAAGAATATATAAAAGATCTATACAACAAACTGAGTGTGGTATATTTATGTATATTATCAGTCTATAAAACGGAATAAGTATTTGCGTTGAACGGATATTGTGTGGGATATTGGTGTGCAAGTCTCTCTTTCAGCTTCATCCAGCTGGTCGTTGATAAGTTGTATCATCTTGAGTTTGACAGTTCTTCTACGCTTATTATCAAGCTTTTTCATATCAGGTAACAGAGATTCGAGAAACAACCAGTCTGAATCTCGGTGTTGATTTTCCTCGGTTTTCTTGGCGTTCTGTTTTTTCATTTCCACCCATTCCACAAAGGCGTCGTTTGCGCTATTTCTCAGTTGTTCATCTTGCTGCTGTTGAGGAGTACTCCTTTTTTTTCTTTTAACCTGGAGTGGTACAACGATTTCCGACGACTGGATTGATTCATTTCCGATATCGTGTCGACTGCAGCCACTATGTCAGTGAATTTATCATCATCATGGAGATGAGATGTTTCGGAGGTCGTCTGCGAATCGTTTTTGTTTTCTTTGTTATCGTCAGGTTCAGTTTCATGCATTATATTCTCAGAAGATGAAGGTCCTGGCATGTATGCACGAAGAAAAGCCAGATGCTCTGCCAAGTAGTATGGCTTTTTGGATCTTCCCGACCCCGATTTCGGTGGTTTTAGCGACCGCCCGAAAGCAGTACGGATATTTTTCCACCGGTCGCGACAGTTTTGTTCTGAAAATAAAGAAATAATGAATGAATGCACACTGAATAACAATATACAATGCAGGAAAAAATTATGTTCTCTAAATAATAATGGTTTTTACATTAATCTCCTTTTCAGGTACTTGGCTACAGGAAGCAGTTTTCAAGACCTAGCTCTACAGTTCTACAGAGGAAAATCGACAATTGCTGAAGTAGTACGATCTACTTGCAAAGCTATTTGGACTCATTTGAAGCCATTGTATATGCCAGTGCCGGATGAAGGTACTTGGAAGGAAATATCAAAACGCTATTTTGATTTGTGGAACCTGCCTAACTGCATCGGGGCAATTGATGGGAAACATATTCGCGTAAAGTGCTTCAAAAATACTGGGTCTCGAAACATAAATTATAAAGGTTTTTTTTTCAATCGTTCTCATGGCTGTGGCCGACGCGAACGGCATGTTTGTTATCATTGATGTTGGAGACCTTGGAAGGAACAGTGATGGAGCTGTATTTCGCCATAGCTCAATTGGTCAAATGCTGAAGCAAGACAAACTAAATGTTCCAAATCCCACTTGTCTACCAGAGGATGCTAATCATGAGCCGTTGCCATACTACCTGGTTGGTGACGAGGCTTTTCCTTTATTGCCACACCTTATGAGACCCTTCCCTAAAAGGGTACTGAATGATGCAAAAAGAATTTTTAATTTTCGTCTGTCCAGAGGCCGTAAAAGTGTTGAGTGCGCTTTCGGTATGCTAACATCCAAATTTCGTGTGTTTGAGGGACCAATTGCATGTAACGAGGAATGTGCAGTTGAAATAGTAAAAGCTGCATGTGTGCTGCATAACTTTATTCGCTTTCGTGAGGGAGCATTTCAAGACGTTTCAAATTTTGCTAAAGTGCAAGTTGTGCCGGCTATGCCGGATGGAAGTACGATGGAAGATACCCCTGCCCAATCGCAGGCTGTTCGTATGCGAAATAGACTGGGTAGATACTTTCTCGAGGCAAAAGGAGCAATCCCAATACAGTGGAAATATGTCGGTGTGGAATAAACGAATTACGGGCAAAAACAATAAGTAAATCATCAATAAACCAAATAAAATATATATATCATTTTTTTAAGAAAAATAAATACGTATGTATAAACAAACAAAAATATTATTTTTTGATCTTACCTGTGTCCTTAGCCTCGGCTGCTATGTTCTTCCATGCCAAACCAGTTAAATCTGATCTGGAGTACGTTTTCAGTGTGTAATTCCACAAGCATGGGTTTTTTTCAATTAATTTAAGAAAATAAATTAATGCTTTCGTATCTTCTTGAGAGACCGCCATGTTCACGCCATGAACTATCGTGCGATACTACTCGCCCCGCGACCTGCACGCCGTGTTGCTCTGATCGATACGAGACCGACAGCTGTCGCCACAGTATCGCTATCGTTCAAATGCGTACTACTTTTGTCGCTTCAATTGGTTTCTCATACGCTCAACATGCCCGTGTCGCATTCATATCGCATCGTGTATCGTATCACTTGTCGCATCTCATATCGTATCTCCCTAGTCTGCACAGGGCCTTGCGTTGCTCGAGTGTGTAAGCTGCCTTGCTGTTCATGATGTATATTTCGAACAACAGCCCCGACAAGGACATTCCCATTGGTAGGCGCCTTCTGTGAAGTGGTACTTTCCGTTACATATATGCAACAGTTCTGCTTTATAGGATGAGTTAGTTTTAGTAGTTATCTGATCTTATCTGATCGGTTTGGTTTTTGTTCTTAAAACGTTGGGTTAAAATTTCTTAATTTACTTAATTTCTTTTTTTTTATTTTTGGGGATGTTGCCATGTGCACAAAGCCAATGGCTTGTCTGTGCGGCAGTCGGGGAGACGGAGTATTTGAAAAATCCCCTGCCTAACCTGGGCTTGCTTGAACCCTGGACTTCTGCGTGGAAGGCATTCGCCTTATCCACTCGGCCACCTCCGCTCCTACTTATAATAATGTAATAGGGTGAGATGAAACCGCTTCTCTTGCTAAATTAATTTACTGGGTACCTGTTTCGAAGTACTACTTCATCTTCAGCCCAACCTAAAATATAACATTCGAGTACAAACTAATTACATAATAGTATATTATTTGACGAGCACATAACTAAGGATATAAACCGCGAGCATGAAGTTTATACGCGAGCCGTAGGCGAGCGTATAAACATGCGAGCGATTTATATCAGTTGTGTGCGAGTCGAATACGACGTTTTATCTACGACTCATAAATTCCATTTTATATCAAATCTTTTAAATGTATTTGTCAATGGTGGCGAGGCGAAGTGTCAAATAACTGTCATCCACGTAGGTTTAGACTGACTTTGACAGTACATTCGTATAATGATGACAGTTCGTTCAAATAATGAAGTCATTATTTGAACGAACTGTCATTATTATACAACGCTAGTGTCATTATAATCATTGGCGCGTATCATGACGGGGATTGTATAGTCATAGATACGTATGCAATGAACTTATTATGTGTGAGTCGTAGATAAAAGTATTAGACACTTAAGTCTGATTTCATTACTTCCAAGAAACATAATTGTTGTGTGGACGGTGTGGTCGAATGATACACTACTATGTCTTCACTCATAAGTTTATTCTTTAGACATGACATAACACAACCTTATTCACTACTTAGGTACGATATGTTATCGGGGGAAGCAGCCAGGTGGAGGATAATTAAAACAACTTCCTTTGATCGACCCCTAAGCTTTCGACAAGATTTATTGTCTTCCTCAGAGGGTACCCTGCAAAAACAGTAATAGTAACAACGGAAAAATTTCAACTGACTCAACTCACATCCAGAATTGAGCAAGTGACCGTCGGTAGAAACATCAAACAGTGAAAAACGTAGACAGATACTGGCACATGTCAAAACGGTAAAACTTCCTTAAAACAATAATATATAAATAGAACATTCTAGTTAGAACAATAAAACTAAAGCATTATCGAGAATTTGGGTCATAAATCTTGCTATTTCTCTTGTCGGGCTCTGCATGCCTGAAATGATAGGTCTTAGCGGGTAGTTTTGTTTATGAATTTTAGGGTTACCATATATTTTTGGGCATACAGAGTTGTAGACTGTTTCTTTGTCATTTCAGTTGTTATTATTCCTAGTTGTTCCATATCAGTGATGAGTGTGTTCGCCTTTGCTTGTGTCGATTGGGTTGGGTCCGTTCTTATTTTTTGGAAAACTTTCTTATCATTCAATATTAGTTGCATCTTATTGTGGTATTCCCCATCATACATTACAGTACCGTGGTCGATCCTTTGTCGCTCTGCAATGCAATAACATTTGGATGTTGTTTCAAATATTGTTTTGTTTTATTGAAATTCATGCTCAATGTTGTCATTTCAGAATGTTCATGCGTCAAGTGGTTAGTAATTATGTTCGTTACCTTTGCTCTATATAGGTCTCTCTTATTTCTTATATATTGTTGATGATTTGTTCTACATCTGCCAGTAGTCGACCCACTGGTATTTCTCTCTTGGTCAATGGTAATGCGAACTTCGGCCCCAGCGCTAGTGTGTTCTTTATCTCTTCGGGTATCGTCTCCGTTGACAAATTCTTGATCCATCTATTCTGTTGTTATTCCTTTTCCTTGTGTCTCTTGCAGTGATCTAATTTTGGTTAGGTTCCTTTTTTTTGATTCTCTGGAAATGTTTGTTATATAGGTGTGATTGTCTTCTGACAAATTCATCTACTATTTCTCTATCTATATCTATACTGTATAAGACATCTACTTGTTTTCTTTCTATATTTTGTATCTTTGTGACTGTATATTGTATCTCAAAACGTAAGATCTTTGCGTTCACCTGTTTGTCCTCTATACTATTCATTAGTCTTCGTTGGTTGTTATCGTAGCATTGAAACAGTTGTTTGGTGTTCTGTGCTAAGTGTTTAGGTTCAATTCAAGGAGCGAGATGGACACTCAATGGAAAAACACTCAAATTGAGACCATAGAGGGGGTGACCAATGTCGTCATGTAGTGTACCAACGCCCTTGAATTAAGTAACAATTCTATCGCAATTTTGAAACTTCCCTCACATTCGAGACTCCAGTCGAAGGGTACATCTTTCCGTTCTAAATTATATAAGGGTTTCAAGTTGCTTGACGCCATGGGTATGAATCGGTTATAGTAATTTATCAACCCCAAAAATGATCTGAGCTCCTGATGATTAGTAGGGGCTGGTGCATTTTGAATAGATTCCAGTTTAGATTGTGTAGGTGCTATGCCTTCGCTGTCTAATCTGTGACCAAGGTATTCCACACTACTCCTCAAAAACTGACACTTCTCCAAATTTACTCTTACGGTAATTATTTATTCTTTCCAACACCAGTTTTACATTTTCCAGACATTCTTCTTTAGTTTTACCAGAAATGATTACATCATCTATGTAGCATGCCGCTGACTTTATTCCTTTTAAGATTCCATCCATGACTGATTGAAAAATTGCAGGTGCTGATGTAATACCAAATGGTAGTCTGGTGTACTGGTATAATCCTAAATGATGAGTGTTTATTGTTACATATTTTTGTGATTTATCATATAAGACTGTAACGAGCTTCGTCTGATCGGAGCTCCGGTTACACAATAAAATATGCTAAGATATTTCTCCCTGTAGAAGGTAGCTTTTTATGACTCTGGGTTCCTTAACACAAAACAAAATTCCTTGGTAAACGAAAAAATAAATATATTCTATAACCTGTACATCAGAAAGTAAACATGTGTTGCATAAAAAAATAATGTCAATAACAAACGGAAATTCTACGGACGGTATCTAAACTTGTTATATATTATGCTAGCGGCGGTGACCAACTGTAATAATCATATCTCGGGTTAATGTCTACCACGCTGGCGGTGATGGCCAACTGTGATAGTCACACGGTTCCAAGTAAGATGCTACGTCAGCGGCCGGGGCCAACTGTAACATCCCCGAGGTGTCGGGGCAAAGTATCACGCTAGCGACGAGGTCAACTGTGATAATTGCATAGTTCAAGGAGATTTACCTGGCTAGCTATCGGGTTGTCAACTCAAGCGGATCTGATCTGTAACCGCGAACGCCTCGGCTTTTATAGCCGCAAAAGTTGGTGGGAGACGCCCCACCATCGACGGAAACTTGATACGGAAACAGGTTTACTTCGGCGAGTTTTTGAGGCAAAGAAAATAGTAGAAATAATAAAAATAGCTTGATACAAAACAAACTCTACATATATGAGGTGACGGAAACTAGTTACAAGACCAGTTTATTTTAACTAGTTTCCTTTGTAAAGAAACATAGTGGAAATAATGAAACATAATTCTTGATATAAAACAAAATTTACTTATTATATAGTTATGGTACCAGACCAACACGTACCTACAACGGTAGTGCCGACATCAGCATTTAATAGATAAGCAGCTGCACGTTCCGTATGCCCTTAGTCTTAAAACGTAGTTAGTTAGCATTTGGACATTGTCCGCGACATTGTAATCCGTGAGCTTCATAAATAAATGAGTTAAAACGATTGAGTGACTTTTAAAAACATTAACATCCCTCACGTATCTTAACTGGCGCAGTACGGTAGGGTAGAGTGACGTGACGTAAAAAAATTACGGTGATTTTCAAATCTTTGCCTCTATTCGAAAAAGAACCCACGGAACCAAATAGTCTGACTCACGGGATCAAATTTCCCAACGACCCAAGCGGATCAACATTTCCACAAGGGTGTGGTCGCAGATCAACTTAGAAAAAGGGATATCAAACTTTCCCAACAACCCAAGCGGATCAACATTTCCACAAGGGTGCAGATGCAGACCATATTTAGAAAAGGGATCAACATTTCCCGCAAACAGCATACTACAAATCAACAAACATCATCAAACTAATGAAGATTTTACTTTTGTAAGTAATTCTAAGATTTTTAATTGTAATCCGAATCATTAATTATTGGCAAACATTGAAGACCTAAGCGATTTGATTAATTTGTTGGATAATTTAACAATTGAAATGAATCCAAATCACGTGGCTCCGCCAAGAGCGCCTGCCGCGTATCAACATCCGTATACGCGAGCGTCGATTACGCCCGCAGAGATAAGCGTGATAACAAAATTTGACGGTAATCCGATCATACTACCATTGTTTATTGACCTAGTGGAAAATTTTTTGCAAACCTATTTTGATGTGAATAATTTAAATAATCCTCTAAACAGATATTTAATAAATATTGTTAAGAGTCGCTTTGAAGGGGAAGCTATCTCTCTGATTGCTTCCAGAGAATTAAACAATTGGGATGAAATAAGAGACTGTTTACGATTAAATTACAGGGACCAAAGATCCGAAGATTGCTTGTACGAAGATCTCATGCAAATAATGGCACGTTCTGCTTGGTCAGGCAACAATTTAACTGTAGTGAGCAATGAGTTGAGAGAGCACTTTATTCTATCTCCCAAACTATAAGGGTTTTCGTTATGTACCGACCCCGGTACATAACGAAAACCCTTATACAACTTATTGCTCACTACAGTTAAATTGTTGCCTGACCAAGCAGAACGTGCCATTAAAACGACACTATACAGCAGGTCTGCTGTACAGACATATTTGCGCTGTTTGATGCGATATTCAGATTACGGGGAATATTTACAACATGAAAGAGTAGCTAATTTGGAAACTGCTCAAGCTAAAGTATTGGAACGGCAGAATTGGCTATATATATGTGGACAACAAACACATCTAAATAAAAATAATTCACCTAACATCATGCCAATTACTCCGAGACAAAATTTACCTAACCAAATGATACAACCAAAACCGCAGTTTATGCCAACTTTTGGAAAATTCTTTAAATTTTACCAGAATAAACAAATTGCGCAAACGCAATTTAACCCAAATTATTTTGCACAGTCTCTCATGGAAGTAGACGAGTCTTTTCAGAGTTTTAGGAGAAATCCGGCAGTAAAAAGACAACGAAACGATTTTAACAATATTCAACACGAAGATACTTACTGGTATAACGAAAATACTGGAGAAGTTTGGCAAAAAGTAGCTTCACATGATTTTGCCGATATCGATGAAAATTATGATTCCACGGGCGTTGATCAGAATGAACCTATTATCGATTGTAATGATCCGGAAGAGGATATTGAACAGACGGAAAATGAAACTCAAAAATTTTTGAATTCTAGCCTCGGAAAACCAATAGAACTTAGTAACTTAGCAAACTTGGATAACTTACCATATATTAATATACCCGAATTGGGAAATAAAAAGTTCTTAATTGATTCAGGAGCGGAACAATCATTTATTAATCCTCAAGTAATACGGGAAAATAATTTCAATAAATACGTATTTTATTCACCATTTCAAATTAAAACTGTTCATGGAATCACAACCCATGATGCAAAATTAAAAATACCAAGTTTACTCACTTTTAATGATGCGTTCAATACTTACATATTTAATATAAATAAAATTTCGGATAAAAAATTGACCTTTTTTTATTTCGATTGAACATCCAGGTGTATATTGTTTATGTAAATCAGCAATTCGTCTATTTCGTTTTGACTACCTCTCCATATAGTGTAAATGTCATCGATACTGCTCATGATGTATATTTCGGACAACAGCCCCGACAAGGACATTCCCATTGCTAGGCCTTCTGTGAAGTGATAGTACTTTCCATTCGAAAGATCCAATATTGAGAAATAACTTCCTCCATTGATTGCAAAGAAGATGTCTTCAGTTAGAGGTAGGGGATAGTGCTCTGTTCTAACATTTGGATAGATGGTATTCTTAAAATCCATACATATCCTTATTACGTTACCTGATTTCCTTGGAACCAGTACGATGGGACTAGCCCATTCTGAATACTGAACTGGACGCAATATTCCATTATCCACCATTCGCAATAATTCCTTTTCCACTAGATCCTTAATAGCATAGGGTATTTGATAGGATTTTGAGAAATAATATTAGCTTTAACATCTTTGATCAATTTAGACTTATCTGCATTAAACACATTTGGAAACTGATGTTTTAAATTTGCAACAATCTCAGATTCAATATCAAAATTAACCGCTTTAATTTTAAAATCATTTCTCCACTCTGGACACAAGACGTCTAACCATGATCTACCCAAAAGAGGTTTCAAACAGGAATCATCTTTAACGATAATTAATTTTAATCTAAATCTTTTATTTTTGACTTCAACCTTAACATAAGTCTCACCAACAGTCTAACTCCTGATACTGTTTTCAAAGCTATGAAACTTTTGTTTATTTTTAATTTTGGAAATGTTTCGATAAATGGTTTCTCAGACATAACTTTGACACTTGCGCCTGTATCAATTTACATTTCAATAGGTTTCTTTTCTATCAAAACTGTTCTATAAAGACTAACACTAACATTCTTAATACTAATTTCATCTATCTTACTATCAGAGTTCCTTTCGTATAGTACCTCTAGCCAATTGACCTCGGACTCTATCTGAGCGTTGACCTTGATTGACTGTGGCTGATCATCGGTTGACTTAATCTTGACTTCATTTCGCTGCGACTTGGCTTGGATTGACTTCGCCTTAAATTGGACTGGCTTAAACTCGACGTGGACTGGCTTCGACTTGACTTGGACTGGCTTCAACTCGACATGGACTGGCTGCGACTGTACATATATGTACTTAACGTACTCTTCTTCATCGTGACCAGTTGAATCTTCATCGGATTCTTCCTCTTCTTCTGCTTCTTCCATTGATTTAATGCATACTTTGGAGGTGTGACCCTTTCTTTTACAGGTGTAACATTCCCAATTTGTGACTGGACACGGTCTTCGATTGTGCTTCCGCCCACAACGGATTCAAACGGATTCAAAGTACTGTACACATCTGGACCAATCAGTGTTATAAAGAACGCCACTCGCTTCTTAACGTTTTTTTTTTTCATTAATATCATCGCACATGAATAACATATCCATTCTTTCCATATAGTTATTAAAATCGTCCTTACCGGGGCGAAAATATTCTATACTGCCAGTTACCGCCGTCTTGTTGCGTGTTCGTATTCGGACTATATGATGTTCTTACTTATTCTCAGACTTCTGTTCCTTTTTCTCGTCGGCAATGTAATACAACCGGCACGTCTATCTCTCTGTCCTCCAGAAGTATGAGATCGTCCGCGAACGCGAGAGCTGGGATGCGGACGTCTCTGGAGAGGGAGCCACCAGACGGGTTGGTGTCCAGGGTGCACAGCAGGTCGTCGACTACAAGGTTGAATAGCAGGGGACTTAGGGGGTCACCCTGTTTGACACCGCGGTTGATGGAGATTTGGCGGGTCGAAGAAGCTCCAACACGGATGGTAGTGGTGGAGGTGGTCAGCGTGACCATAATGTAGTCGACGAGCAGTGCGGGGATTCCTAGGCGGGCTAGGGCTCGACGAACGGAATGGTTACGCTTAGCGACTTACCGGCTTGCGTCCTCGACTTGATGTAGGCGTCGAGGATTAGGGAGTTGACGACGGTTCCGTCCATCCTGATGAATCCGCGCTGGTGGGTGTTCAGCACAACCATGGCCGTGAGGCGCGACGACAGGACCCGATGGAAGAGGCGCTGCACCGCCGAGGAGACGGCGATGGGGCGCCAGTTGGATGGATCCTCTCGGTTTCCTTTCTTCGGAATTAGGGTGCTGCGAAGGTCGTTCCAACCAGCAGGATATATCCCCCGAAGGAGGATGGCATTGAAGGCGAGGGCGAGCTTGACGTTGCTCGCACCCAACAAGGCGGTGACTCGGATGCCATCGAGTCCAGGTGCGGAGGGCTTCCAAGGACAACAATAAACATCAAACCGTAAATCTAACACATACTACTAATAAACCTTATAATAATATTAGAAGTCACCAAATATAAAAGACAATCAGTTAAATTGTGATCTATAATGCCTGTCTTCCAACCAACATTATCAGGTCTCCGGGTTAAAATTAAAAATGGACGGAGACCAACGGCATGCAAGAGTAAACAACGGTGTAGACGAATGCTACAAGTGTGGAGGTAAAGGCAGTTCATCAGCAACAAATATGTGTGAAGTTAGCAAAATACACCAAATCAGGTTCTACTGTTTGATATGCAGCTATGATATGGAACATAGGTTTAATCTGTGTCTGTTGACATTAGAAGAATTCCGTTGTTGATGTTCTGTAATTCTTTTAGTTAGGTCTATCTATCTGGCCCACATTAATGCCCTCGCAATTAAAACAATTAATAGAGATGCACTACCTTCCATCTTGTCTTTTGTTAAGTCCCTATTCTTACTTAAAACCTTTAAACTGTTATTGTGGTTCTTGTTCTTCGTTTCGGATAATTTTGCTGCTTCATGGCAAAGAACGGCCACTGATAAAATACTCAATTACCATTTTATATAATTGAGTTTTATGGTGGATAAAGATAAAACATTATCCGTCCACATAACATTCTTTCAAATACTTTCCACAGCAATTAAAATATGTGAATACATGGTTGTGATCAAAATATGTGTATTTGGTACTCTCCGCATCATAGTCACGAATGGGACAAATGTGTTTTCTTTAGTGGGTGTGACGTGAAATATGTCTACCCCATCAAAAATACAACTCGCATTCTCAAGCTCCTTTATTTCAAGTCTAACGAATACACGCTTATACGCAGGTTTAAATTGTAGGGTGTGACGTGGGGACTATTATTAAATCCTGAATATAGATATAAACATAAATAGTATTATTATCACCAAGAATGCTGTTTGTCGGTTCATTAGTAACTTTGGGACTTTATTGTCATCACAAAGATTGACACTATATTGTTCCGATCTACATATTTTGAATAATACATAATTGTCTTCTGTAAGTGGTGTCATATCGCAAGTTAGAAAGTTTGGATTTACAATTTAGTAAATCTATATTATTGAATTTGATGGCACCATAGACGCTACTACAAGCGCTGCCATGCCGGTTGGTTACTAGAATAACTGTTTTAAGTTTTAAAAGTTCAACAACAGATTATGGTGGCATCTCCATGCATGATGGTTTCCATTGCAGCGAAGTAAACCCAGTTCTGCCTGCCTCGGCCCGTTTTCTTTATTTTCTCCTTGACCAAGGTACATGTTGATTTTAAATTTCAAAAATTTTTATTGCACGTATCGACACGTGTATGCTGACCATATTTCTGCATAATATTATTAATTTTTGCCACAAACTTTTGTTTTTCTTTTTTCGGGTTGCGGAAATTTTCTTTTTCGTCTGCGTACGAGGTAAGTAATAGTTTAATAGAACTGTCTTCCCATCGGAAGTCATGTTCTTCCATTTCTTCTTGAACTGGGTGTTCTTCTGGCACTTCTGGTTGTATTAAATTTTGAACAAATTCAGTTCGGAATACATCATCTATAAAAAACAAAAATTTATATTTATTTATATTATGGCTGGATGCGTTCTTCTATGGCCTAGCCACACTACTAAGGTATACAGGTGAAGATACAGCATCATGGACACTTAAAACTGATATTTTTTTAAAAATATTTTGGTTTTCGGGAATCCTGATTTTGATTTGTTCTATTAATGATACAACAAAAGAAGCATGACGAAGCATATGTTCTTCATCCATACTAATTGAATTATTGATTTTCAATTCCCTAATTATGCCTTCAAACTCATAGCCTAAATAAGAATGCTTGTCAACCATGTGCTTTATTTGAGAATTGAAAGGATCAATGTTTGCTCCTGGAGGAAGAATTCTATTGCATAGAGACTTTAAGGGTCTGCAACAAACGAAAAAAATTCTCTCAACCGGTAAAAAAAGTGCTATTTGGGTTGCATACACGATGCAGTAATATCCGAATTTTGTGGTAAAGAATTGAAACGAAACCGTACATATAGCGGTAACGTTGGATCACGTGACTAGACAAAGACGAATGGCACAAAGTGGGATGTATAGCCGACACATTTCTACTATAAAACTACTACATTGTTTACATCTGTTGAATATCCTGATATCCGTCCAGGCATGTTTTTTTCTTGCCGAGCGCCGGCCACACGTCTGATTTGAACCATTTTGCAAAAGTGTGATTAATAAAATAAAGTGAGCAAAAAAGTTACATTTAGTTTGTGCGCATGGGTATTTAGTTTATTTTATTGACTAATTACGGTACTGATCGGTTGGTTATTAGTGTTTATTACTTAGGCTGTATCATGGGCGTAGCCAGGGGGAGGGTTTTGGGGGTTCAACCCCCCCCCCCCCCGAAAAGTTAAGATATTATTTTTTCTTATATCTTTAATATTTTTCTTATGAATATAAGGGTTATTTTATGTACTTTTAGTCGTTTGATTTTCTTGACGTAGGATAATATTGCTTTTTCAAAAAAAATCGTGATATACAATGACATACAATTTGGCATGTTTTTAATTTTTTTTTGTGCTAGGTTATGTATGAGAATTTATACTATAATTTATAGAATTTAGACTATATTTACATACATAAGTATAATACATACGTACTGTATAGCTTGAATGAATCCGCCGATTTCGAAACTTGGTTTGCAAATGTGAAAATAATAATAACCAATAAAATGTATTTGCTGGTGCTAACTTCATTGTGTAATTGTTTCATGCTCGGGATTGTACTCAACTCAAGCACACCCATGCTAACTAGCATTCATTATTTTTATAAATTCTTTTCGAAGAAGCATAAAATGGTGTTATGTAACATTCGAAACTTGGTACATTACAAATTTACCACTATCAAAATGAGGCCGTTATTTGCAAAACTTCCTCTTTGCACCTTGGTTTACTTTTTAGCGAACATGAAAATAATTTTTTCGTATTATTTTATTTTGGTTGCTGTAGTTTACCAGACACTTATAATAAATTGAATGATTCTAAACCTGAAAGTATCACAGATTCTGAGAACAAAAAAAGATTTTGGTGCAAAGAGAGAGTTTTGCAAATAATAAAAATAAATGGTTTCAAATGCGAAAATAATAATAATAATAATAATAATAATAATAATAATAATGCCTTTATTGACCACAACGTATATACATATTCTTACATATCAAATAACAAAGAAAACCTGTGGTCAAAAGGTGCAGGTTCGAAACGCACATGTGCATTTCGGTCTTCCACCCGAACCTTAAATAAGTATTCTAAAAACAAACAGAAATACTAAAAAGAAATCATTCAGTACATTAAGATCAAATTAAATCTAGCTGCCCAAAATTCCATCGCCCATCAAATGCCGCACAAGTCGATTTTTAAATATTCTGCCTTCAGCACTGGTCACCGACAATGGTAAAGAGTTCCACACACTCGCCACCGTGTAGCTAAATGATTTTTTAAAAGTTGCTGTACGGTGAGCTGGAATCTGAAGCCTGCCACGGTGGCGAAGATTTAGGTGGTGCACATCAGTTCGGTATGAAATTTTTTTACTCAGATAAGGCGGTCCACTGGTTTTAATAATTTTACAATACAAACACGCTTGTCGTAATTTCCTACGGTCTGACATATCTAGCCACTGAGCGTCCCTCAATTTATAAGATATTGAGTCATATTTTCTTATTCCATATATGAATCTCAGGCAGGCATTTTGTACCCTTTGGATGCGTTGGATATCCACATCTAGACAAGGGCCATACACACAAGAACAAAAATTAAAACGGCTCAGCACAAACAATTCACAAAGAAGCTTTCTTGACTGCAAACTTAAATACTTTCTGACAGAATATAACCCCTTTAGATGAGCAAAAGCTGTTTGAATTAATTTAGAGATATGTTGGTGAAATTTTAACTCTGAATCCATCAAAAGTCCCAAATTTCTCACACATTTTACATTAGGAACAGGCACATCACCAACGGTTACATGTGGCGTTCCCACCGAACACAACATTGCCCTACTACCCAACACTAGCACGGAAGATTTTGAGGGGTTAATCATTAAACAATGGTTTGCTGAGGCTTTTGCGATGGCATTCAGATCCCTATTAATGAGTTCAGTAGCACGTTCTAGGTCATGTGCTGGAAATGACAAGTATAATTGGCTATCATCGGCATAAAAATGACCTTTACAAAAGTTTAAGGAATCTCCTAACCTCGACGCATAAATTGCATACAGTAAAGGCCCACATACACTTCCCTGAGCAACGCCTCTTTGCAATAATTTACTCGCCGACAACCTCTCTCCGATTTTGACTCGCTGCGATCTACCCGTCAAATAGTTCCCAAAAAATTTAACTGTCTCCTTGCTGAATCCTACATAGTGCATAATAGCAGCTAAGAGGTCATGATTGACGGTATCAAAAGCTTTTGAATAATCTAGGAGAACAAGAGCAGTAACTTTGCGGGAATCTACAGCAGAGAAGATATCATCAGCAAGATCCATCAGCGCAGTTTCGCAACTGTAATAAACTATGAAGCATGTATACTGCAGCTAATTTCATTGTGTGCTTTTATACTTTCGGGGTTGTTCAGAAGTAGTCAGGTCTGCATCGAATCAATCGATACGTGCAATTCTGTACTTGTATATTTACTTGTAATTCGTGACAGCAAAATCCTGAAGTTTCTGTTGACTAACAAATTTTTGATTTCCATTCATATAACCCCAATTCATAGAGGGTAACACTTGTTACGCTACTAATAATCCATTATACATCGGTTAAACCTTTACGATAAATACTTCACATTTCATTAATATTATAACCATTATTCACTTATTCAAATAAACACAGTTTGATTACACATGATTTCGCAGCTTATAAAAAAACCAAACAGTACAGTTTCAAGAATAATTTTCATAAACATAACCTCAATAATGCCATTGCAGTTTTGACACTATTTATGAATTAGATTGAATCCGTAAGAATGAAAGCAAAAATCAATACATATATTCGTTTGGGTTGCCTACATCAAGGGGTTAAACAAGAGCGACATCTCGTATCAAACGCTTGAACTACAGACCAATCAATATGTCAATTTATTTTACACGTTCAGTTTTTTTGAATAAAGTAAATTTAATAAATTTAAATAAATAAATTTATAGAGACAATTAAACATCTCTATTTATAATATTGCAAATTAAGTCACATATCAGAACCGAAATGAATCGAAAATAGTATACAATCAAGATAGAACAAACGAAAACGTACAGAAAAATTAATCCTACCTTAAGTTTGAGCCAATTCCAATTTTTATGTCATCGTAGAGCCTTCAAAAGTATCACAGTGACCACCGCAAATAGATTAAATAATAATCCTTATAAAGTTTATCACAACTATCGCATTGGAAGCGGGAAATTTTTTAACAGAACTGCGAGAACACGCGTCGTTTATAGATACTGGATATTTTCAGAACAAAAGAATGAGGTTCACAAGTGCGTTTGCGTGGACTCGTCAAAACATAGAAAAACTGGTTTTGAGCGCTCGGCTCATAACGCATACCACGAGAGAAGGAAATGTTAGACAGAGACAGACGATAATGGCAACTTTTTACTAGTGATGCATAATTTGCGTTTGAAATTATTTGAATATGAAAATATACCTACATCTTGTAAGTAGAAACTTGATAAAATAAATCTTTCTATTTTTGGTGTTAACAGTATTATAGCACTGTCAGTTTTCAATTAATTTTAGTTACATAAAGGCAATATTTAAGAAATATTAATGGACGTACTAGATATTTCTCAGTTTGCATTTAAGTTCGCAAAAGGGGAAGTTAATTGATCTAAAAATAGATAAGTGCTGTTGTTTAAGGTTGATAAAGTTGAATTTCATTCTACAGAAGCAAACCCTAACAATGATAATAATCAAAACATAATTATAAATTATATAAACTTAGCGTCAAAAGTATAGAATTAATAAAATTTTATGCGCAATTCAAATTCGGACTTCAACTGTTTTTGACTTTTGACGTTATAAATATATTTTGAAATAGCTACTCCTCATTTTCCTTATTAATTTATATATCCATTAATAACATTGTCTTAATGATTCCATATAAATTGTATCGCCCAAAAAAATCTATCAATTGGGCAATAATCATAAAAAAGTAAATAATTTAATTGAAAATTAGGAAACAAAAATGGCCAATCACGGTCGCGCAGGGAGAAGGTGGGTCGACAGTGGCTGTCGCTTTGCTCGGGGGTGTGTCGAGGATGGAGTCCGACACACAAGAGTCCGGCGAGGATGGTGTCTTCAGCGTCTTCATCTCTGTGAAGCCCCTGAAACCTGGTCCTGGTTGGGAGATGTCCATCTCCTCCGACCTAGCCACTGCTGGTGCTGCTTTCACGACAGAAGGTGTCGGAGCAGGTACTGGCGCCGTCACAGTCGAGGGTGCTACAGCTGTAGTTGCCGTAGAAGCCCCCGAAGTTGCCGTCGTTTCTTTCTCGGTGGTGAGCTCCTGTTCCAGGTCTTGCCACCCACTGACGCGGACCTTAATCGTTCCGAAGAACAGATTGAGAATCGATCCGTTAGCGCGGAGCCAATTGGCATCCTTCTGGGTTGCACCAAATGCGAGAACGTATCCCGCCTCGCCAGAGGTGTTGGAGACCTCCTCGAAATTGAAAAGGCACCAGCTGTGGATGTCCAGGTGTCTATTCTGATCAGCCAGGATGTTGATCAATCTGTCGCTGGAGGGCTTGACCTCTGGGTCCAGCAGAAGCGATGAGGGTATCCAGATTTGAACTCTGGGCATCCTCGGAAGCTCGTCCTCCCTGATAACGCAAAGCTGTGCGTCTTTGGCGCAAACTAGCTTCGTAATTTTGTCCTTCAGCCATGCAAGGGACAGGTCGTCACCACATGTGACCCTGAGCTTCTCTCCCTTGAACCTCCAAGATCGGAAAGTGATCCATGGCTTCGTTTGATCCAGAGGGTCTGACGCTCAGTTCTTCCCAAAGAAGTCTGAATAGCTCCCTCTGTACTTCCTTGCCGTCCGCTTCCTTGATCTTACCAAGGGGATTACGGCCGTCAATGATGACGACCCGGAGGTGACTAGTCAAAGCCTCCCCGAAGCTGATTGCCGCTGTGTTAGCGGTGGTGTTTTGCGGTGCGTATCTCGCCCTCTTGTGGTGAGCCGGTGACTGCTCCGAAGATGTCGCCGAACGCAACCATTTATTTTGGGTATCCCCAGTACGCTCCTCAGCCCTTCTACCTGAGTATTGGGGTTGGGTCTTCGTACCGGAGGTGCTTGGTCTCTCCCTTGGGTCGCTTGGGCGGCTCGCGGTTCCTCGACGCTGATTCGAGTAGCGTGCCTGGGCTCCAGGTGCAGGGTGATTTGGTTGACGTCTTTCGTCGCATCGTTCACCACGTCTGTGGGGGCCAGCGTCATGGTCTCTCGTGTAACGAGAGGTACGCGCTGTTGCACCCGACAAAGCTGTTCCATGAGAGGTAGACGCTTGCTGTTGCTCTAGAGCACGAGCCTTCCTCCGCCTTTTTAATTCGGCGCCGCAGGGTCTTTTGCCCCCTCCGACGGACTTAAGTGAAGCTGTCGTTGTCCTCGGACACTAGAGCGGGTTGCTCCTCCTCCTGGGGCGCCATCGAGCCTTCTCCACTGCTCATCCTCCTGCCTAAAACAAAAGAAACCACCTCGCCGGCAACAGGTGCCGGCGTGTGTACGAACACGTGGGAGTTTTTTGAGGTTAGGTGTATCACGCTGCCCTAAAACCTGCGAAAAATACCACCTACACCTATTAAAAGTGTGGAATCACACCTGAAAGCTCACTTGCTGAGTAAAAACACACACGAAACGCGAAAACCGCTGAACACACGCTTTATTGCGTGGAGCGTAACGGCGACCGTGCGTACTATCCGCCTGTCAGAGACGGAATCTAAGTTACTGTACCTATTCGGCGATGGTGATCTCCTGAGAGCTGGCTCAGCTTCCGGATCCTGATCTTCATTATCTTCGTCACTAGCGGATGCACATTTACTTTCTTGAGGAGTATCCGGAATATCAGCCCTAGATGTCATACAGATGTCATCCAGTACGATGAGAGAGACACCCGACCCAGGTTATCTGAGCATAGCTCTCCCTACCATACCCTACTCTGACAAACCGAACTCGCTATAAGCGTACTAACAAATGACGTCACTGGAGACTGTGCCAATTACAGAGCGTTTTAAATTACGTGATAGGACGTGTATAAAATTCAATTTTAAGTTTGGTTTTTAATAGAAATAAAGCATATTTTTTTTTGAAAAGTAATAACAAATAACAATCCATATTTTTAATACAGTCAAATACCCTATTAGTTAGTACAGTTAGTATCTACGAATGATGTTTATTTATAAGAGTTCATAAGAGTCAACATATTATTAAATATTATATAAACTAAAATGAGACATGGAATTTTATGTAAGAAGTTTGTTTGGATGCACATTTACTTTCTTGAGGAGTATCCGGAATATCAGCCCTAGATGTCATCCAGTACGATGAAAAATCCACACTTTGTAGTCGTAAAAGTTTACCTCATTGGAATACATTGTCCAAATCTATCCCACCTCATTTACTACGCTACTAAACATGTATAATATAAATAAACCCATTAACAAAAAATCTACTAATGCTAAAAAGAAGCATGCTATTTAGGTTATGTTAAACCAAGAACAATGCTTTCTGCGTAAAATACAAAATATTTTACTAAACAATAGAATAATAATTGTTACATTATGGACAAAATATAACAATATTTACATATGTTCAAATATCTTATTTTAAGTAGAATTTTTCACACATTTCTAATGACTCCAAAACAAGGAATATACAGCTTCACCATTACGCAACTTACTAGCTTCGTAAAGCAAATGGACAGGACATTTTTGATTGCCCAAATGTGCCGCACCGTACCGTACATACATTGCAAAAAAAAAACAATAATTGAAATAAACAGAGCAAATGTAAATGGTGAAAATCACAAAAAACATCTGTTAAAAAGAGAAACTAAAGCATCGCATAGTTGCTATTGGTAAATAAGGTTTATACGACAAATTCTAATATGCCAGTTCACAGAACAAGAAAAAGAGAAAAATATTAGTTCAAGATTGGTGCCTTTGATTCTAAATTCTTTTTTTTCCTCTGGGCGTATTTAAGGCTCCCGTCTCTTTGAAATAAAAGAATCACCAGATGTAGATGGCCCTACTATAAACATGACTGTAGTTATTTCGTATTTATTGCATTTGACGTGTCATATAACCTAAAGAAATAAATGTATTACCTTCTGTTTGTACATATATTCAAACTGGACTGTGTTTGAGTTTTCTAGTCGATGATATAGTACTTTCACAGTCGTCGGTATTGCAAACTTGTTTCCCAACTCACTACAATACTCCAGAGTGCAAGTCTAGAGAAGTTCCGAAGAAAATAACTTATGCTCTTATTACACTTAATTATACTTTATAATGTATTTATAATGTACAGCAGACAATAATCAGACGCAACTGCCATTGGAAAGCATTTCTATATTTGTAGCCCACACTAAAATTTGAGTAAATAATTTTCATAAATATTGAAATTCCTTTCCGATGGCAGTTGTATACTGAGCAATACCATCGTCAATTGTTTCATTCACTGCATCTATTTTCGGCGATGGTGATCTCCTGTGAGATGGCCCAGCTTCCTAATTCACATCATGTAATTCTGTTCTAATATGTCTAAAAGAGAGGGAAGTATGTACTCTTTTGATTTACCTTGCATAAATTATGCAACTAAAACGCCAAAATACTGGTACATTCGTTATCAATACGTATATCACTTATACCTTCGACTATATTTTTGAGCTCTTCATTATTATTACACCAATAGACATCTTGGTCCTGGTATTCTTCTTAATCTAATGCAAGTCAGTTGTAGCAATTTTCTAGTGAAGAATCGGAGGTCCGTAGGCGATGCTAGGTCCAATTCGTCCAGCTTGATGGGTTGATACCACTCCGATTGACTATCCCGATTGACCGATGAGCTTCGCGAGCTCAAACTACGCGTTCACGATTTGCAAAGGTTCTTTACCACAACTGGCTAAAACCAACCGAGAAAGTCCAATTACGAGAATATGTATGGTTCTCGTTGACAAATCTGTACGACTGCGCCAGTTTTATTCTCGAGCTGAGAAAGTGAACTTTTAAAAATAAAAATTCTAAAACTTATTGAAACTAGTTTATTTGACAAAGACTACTCTACTCTACAATATAAAATATATAATGCAAAGAATGCGGCTTGGATATATGCCGTATAAGCGGTTATAAATATAGGATAGGTAACACATAACTTAATGTTAAATGGAAATAAAACCTCTTTGATCCTTTGCTAATTATTTATTTTAATAGGTACCGGTTTCAATCATCGTGTGATCATCATCAGCCTAAATCTACAACGCAAAAAAATTGCAATTAAAAAGTGCTTCCTGTGATGAAGCAATTAAGGACAAAACATTTTTTTTTTATAAAAAATAAATATATAGCCATTGAGTTAAACAGTAAAATATTCAGAGATAACTTACGGTCAAATTAGTGAAGTATAAATTAAGAAAACATGAGGAACATCGACGACGAGACATGTGCTCGAATTGGAGAGCGGACGGAAATGAAAACAGGTAAATATGACGAACACATCTGTATGCAACCAAGATCGCAAATGACGTCACACGTATATGAATGCACGTTACAGGTTTCTACTTCGTCTCACACAGGCCGGAATGGAAGATGTACTTGAAAAGTGGATAGTGAGGGAAATTAATTTGATCATTAAGTAAATTGACATGTTTGTTACATTTTAGTTTTTCTATTTCGTACTGTTCAAGTAAATCAAGTGTGTAACCTTTTTTACATCTATGCAAAAGTTTGAAGTTTTTGTAATCTAAATTATGACCTGTTTCAAGTTTGTGTTTACATAAATTTGAAGAATTTCTAGTTTTATGTTCATTGATTCTTTGTGAAATTTTCCTTCCAGTCTGGCCTATGTAAGCCGAAGAACAATTGGAGCAGCTGATCGAGTAGACACCAGAACAATCAGTGATAGGGGTGGGGATTTTGAAATTGGAGAGTAATTTGTAAATTTGAGTAGAACTTTTAAATGCAGGAAATATATTGAATTTAGGGAGAATTTTGTTAAGTTTGACGGTAGTTTTATTATAGGAGAAAGGTCTGTAAATTCTGTCTAATGGTTTCTGACTAACATAAAGTGGGTCTGTTTTAATTAAGGAATGTCGCAAAAGGCGGTCGATGTGTTTTGTCGGGAAAGAGTTTTGCAAAGCAAGATCGTATATAAAATTAAGCTCTTCAACTTTAGAATCGAGTTCTAAGGGATAAGTAAGACATCTGTTGAACATAAAGCGGAAAGAAGAAAGTTTAAAGTATGGTTGTCTTCTATTTCCAAAGTGAATTTCAAATTATTATGTATATTATTTATAAAAGCTAAAAAATTGTTAAGCTCATCCTTGCCACCATTCCATACACAAAACACATCATCCACGTAGCGGATCCATTTAGTAATAAATTGTTTGAAGGGGTTGCTGTCACTAATAATGTATTCCTGTTCAACAAAATCTAAATAAATTTCGGAAAGAAAAGATGAAAGACCCATTCCCATGGGTAGACCATCATTAAGTTTGTAGTATTTGTTGTTGAAAGTGCAAAAATTCTGTTTGACTATGTGGTTAAGAATCAAATTAAGATGAGAAATTTTTGTCCTGTCGTTGAAGTGATTATTGAAAAGTTTGTCTACAAGATTTATGGGTCGATTCTGTGCACTCCTGTAGTGTCTGTAAGGGCAAACCTGTAAGCGTTACGGCCTGTAGGGCAAAAGTGCTATTCTGTGCGCCTCCATAGGCAACAGATTTCCCGTAAAAGTTACAAAAGCAGTCGGATCTCTACGGGTGGCGAGGAGGTGGCCGTAAAGCCTACAGATACTTGTAACTGGGGATGGAGCATGCGCGGTAATGCGAGTCGCATGGAAAACAACTTTTCAAGAGGTTATGTTACGCTAAAGTTGCTTCAGCTGGCGTGTTCAACTTGCGATTTTATTATTTGATGACAAATGGATCTACATAGATTGCACTTATTTATTGGCCTTCTAATAGAAGAAGACTACAACAGGTAATTGCACACTAATTTATCGCTTATGTTGCTGTTTTTATTATATTATATTATATTATTTGGTTAGAAATCACATGAGAGTCGCGAGAAGGCATCTTCGAGACACCACCGACCCATTTCAGCTCTCCGACAATCATTTTAAGAGGATGTTTCGTCTAAATAAACAGTCTGTGCAGCAATTAATTAATGCTTTAAGCAACCACTTACCTGCAGTCGCACCATATGGGCTATTTCTACAAACAAAGGTTACTATTGTTGTGCTTACTTATTGGCATACTAATTATATATTGTGTTACAGGTTTTTGTAACATTGCACTTCTTGGCTGTTGGCTCGTACCAAAACCCAGTTGGTCTAAATGCTTGGTTATCGGTAAGCCAAACTTCCGTTAGCCGTGCAATCAACGAAATTTGTTTAGCGATTATAGAACATTTGTTGCCAACGTGGATAAAGTTTCCAACTACCAATGAAGCAATGAACGCAGTCAAGGAAGGGTAAGGTATTTCTTATTTTGGAAGTTAACATTTTTTTAAATTGCTCTTCAGATTTTATAGAAAATATAGAGTTCGCGGTGTCCTAGGTGCTATAGACGGTACACATGTTGGAATTATTGCACCTCCCATAACAGACGAAAACTATCCTCCATTTACATATATAAACAGAAGAGGTAAACATACAATTAATGTTATGTTGGTAAGATTCTAATTAATAGTTTCAATTTAATAGACATTTAATTGCAAACTTAGATTTCAGATGCTAATAGCAAAATACTGAGCTGCACTGCCAGATTTCCTGGATCTGTTCACGATTCCGCTATATGGCAGGTTAGCAGAATTAGAGCACATTTACGTACTCAGTATGAAAATGGAGACCATTATAGTCATTTAATAGGTAAGCACACATAATATTTCTTGTTTTGAATTCTAATTAAACATTGTTGAAGGTGATAGTGGTTATCCATTGGAGCCATGGCTGTTCACACAATTTTTGAACCCGCAGAATGAACGAGAAGAAAATTTTAATGCATCATTGCGTTCTGCTCGTAATGTCATAGAACGCACTAATGGATTGTTGAAAGGCAGATTCCGTTGTTTGTCAAAACACAGGACATTACATTACCATCCAACAGCAGCAGCTCGTATAATTTACGCTGGATGTGTTTTGCACAATATGGCTTTAGCTGCCGGTTTAAATTTAGACGAAAATGAGATAGAACTTCCGGAAGTTATCAATGAACAAAATAATGGTATGGTATTTCTATGAATACAACCACTATTTATTTTACAGATGTTTTTTCTTTTCAGAACCTGTCCTTGACAACAATATATTGCAATTGGGAAGGCAAGCAAGATTGCAGTACATGGACCTTGAAAATTGACAATGTTTTTTCTTTATGGCGGCTAGCGGAAATCAATTTGTGCTAGATTAACAAAATTACATTTTTTTTGTCGATCGTTTATTTACGAGTATGGTTAGGGAATGGAAAATCGTTTTACGATCGACGAAATGTTTTAGTAACCAACTCAAATATTAATTGGCGATTAATGATCTCTTTTTAATATACTAACATTTTTTATCAATTTATTTGTTATTAATCATGCATCAATTTTCTATTTTATAATAAAATACATTGAATACATTTTTAGTTTTATTCTCTGAACATTACCTTTTTGTAACTTTTTAACCTATGATTCCATGGTCTATGAATAATCAATAAATAAAAAAAAGAACATTAAGAAATTTATTTACAAACTAAAGAATAAAAACAAAATATGAATATAATACAAAATAAGAATAAAATATAAAAACCAAACAAAATATGTGAATATAATACAAAATAAGAATAAAATATAAAAAACAAAATATGTGAATATAATACAAAATAAGAATAAAATATAAAAAAGGATAATGAAAAATAATTAATTTTGAAACTTAAAATTAGGGTTTTCATATTCATACTTCTGTATTTCGAAGTTTAGCGCCCTATCCATGTTGTCGTTATATCGGCTCAACTGCCGCTCCAAAATACAGTTCAGTTCTGCCCCATGCTGTCCGTGTGTTGACGTTGCCTGCATAAGCTGTTCGGCCAGAACAGGCAGGGGCTGGGGTCTGCTGCGGGCCCTTTTTCTTGGAGGCTCCTCCGGAGCCACGTGCTCTATTATTATAACTTCGGGCACATGTTCGTCTGGTGTATGTTCTGGTTCCTGTTCGTCCGGTGCATTGTCGTCTGCGGCTTCAGCTGGCAGGGGCAGGGGCAGCCCGTCAATAATTTCGGGGATGTCCGGGTCACCTACCACTGTTATCTTGCCCCACATCCCAAGGGCGCGCTCCTCCAGGGGAGTGAACTTATCGTCAGCAGGCGGTCCTCCGCCCGTGCCCAGGTGATGCGCCCTAATCTTACGGCTCTTTGCTTTCAGCGAATACTTCCAATCGTTCAATCGCTAAAAGACATATTGGAAATTAAAAATAAGTTCAATATGTAAAGTACAATGTTACCTTTTTCCACTCGTCGACTGTAAGATTAGGGCCATCACCCTGCGCATTTAACTTCGCCGCCAGGTTCGCCCAAACATCACGTAAGTAATTTTCTGGTTGAGTCGGGTTCATAACGCCACTCCTGAAGTAATAGTTGTTCTCCAACTCCCCCACGTATAATTCCAGCTGTGCTGGTGTCGTATTTTTGGTGCGCTTTCTCTTTGTTTTCGAATCCATTGTGCTCTTTGCTGATTTTGTTATAGTAACCTCACTTTATAACACGTGTTTCTAATGGTTTCAAATAGCACCTATATAATTTCTATAACCAATGACAAGCCAGGAATCACTTGCTGTTAAGTTAGGCACATAGGCTACGATCAGAAGTGTCTGTAGCGGGTCTACCGTATCGCACCTTCGTACAGGAGCGTGCACAGAATACCACTTTACGGGAATTCTGTATCGTCGCCCGTTACAGACATCCGTAACATACAGATCTGTACCTTACGGTTGAAAACACAGAATCGACTTATTAAAGTAAGATCAATCGGGACGTTCGAGTACAGATTTGTTAAATCAAATGAAGCCATAAGACAGTTAGTTAAATTTAAGTTTTTGGTGTGTTCAATAAATTGATTAGTATTACTAACAGAAAATTTTGGTTCAAAATTCAATCCCCTAAAGACATTCAACATGATTTTGACAAGTTCTGAAGATTGGGAGTCATAAAAAGCTGTGATAGGACGTATAGGGTGGTTTAGTTTATGCAATTTCGGCAAGGAAACCAAAAAAGTTGGGGTACAGCACAATTCATAGGAATAAACGTAGTGTAATGTTGTGATGTCAACTCGACCAGCGTCTCCTTACAAGTGTTTACAATTTGTTTTGTTTTTGTTATCATGTCATTTAACGGGTTTTTGTGGAGTAGAACATATTCGTTTTCGGTAAGGAACTCTAAAGTTTTTTCTATGTAAATGTTTTTATCTATAATGACCAATCCTGCGTTTTTATCAGCTTTCACAACTATGGCATTGTTTTCTGAGATTTTTTGTTTTATATCTTTAATGATTTTCCAATTACTACAAGTTGATGAATTATTGTTACAGACATTGTTTAACCTTGCTTCCCGCTTTAGAAAAGGAATAAGTTCCCCTCTAATTTTATAAAATTCACTGTGTCTATGAATAGCATTTTCGACTTCAATGGAACACAAAATGGTGTCATTCTTTTTAGGTTCTAATGCAAATTTGTGACCTTTGTTCATAAGTAGTTCCTCTGAATCATTGAAATGAATATTGGTTAAGTTTTTAAAAAGTTTTGACTTATTACCTAACGACATTGGTTGCTATCGGGGTGGATTTCTTGAATTTATTCAGTCGTAGGTGGTGTAGCTTGCGATCCTTCCGCTGTATATCTTCCCAGCTCTTCCGTGTGGCTCTATCTTCGGCTTCATGCAGAATTTCCTCAATTTCTAGGTGATTGTATGTTTGTCGAAGTTGTCTGTGCAGCCGACATAGTCTTTCCTGTATTTTGTCAAGGTTGTTGTGGTGTTTTCTCCCCTCCGCTGTCAAATTCTTCCGCTCCAATCTCTCTCTCGTTGCGTCGTTGATCCTCCTTGATGAAATCCTTGCGAAATTTGGTGTTATGTTATGTGTTACATAACTTAAGATAAGCATATATATCACGAATACACGTCTTTATATTTGGCGAATGTAACTGTTACCAATTTTTATTGCACATAAAAACTAACTAACACATAACCCAAACTCTTTTATAACTATACACAACTAAAACTGTCCAGGATAAACCAAACGTGCACTTCAGAGCATTCACAGAAAAGCTTGTCCAGAACAATGCTGAGCAACTTTGGCACATGGCATATTAGAGTGGTAAAGTATGAATTCAAAAATAGCCACTAAGCAAAAAGAAAAATATGTGGGGACAGCCATTTTCCTCGCCAAGCGAAACGTACACATATGTGCTTATCTCCCTGATACAGTGGTGCTAAAAACTAATAAAACTTAATAAAACACATATAAGGATGAATTCCAGACAAATAACTACGTTGACAACCACGGGATTCCAATTGCACTCTGGACTGATGGTTTTGCTGACTCCGCGTGTGATCGTTCATGGTTCACAAGAAATTTCGTTATATGGCGTCGATTCAAACGAATACACACGTTTGAATTAGAAGTTTAATATTATATCGCTATTTTATTATAGGATGTGGAAATTCATCCTTATTATTCGCATAAAAGAAAAAAAAATGTTTAATTAAATTAAACTTATTGCCGCGCGTTTAAAGTTCCTTTAAAGAACAGAAAAACATAATATTAATATTGAACTGGATCCATATTGCAGTTTTATATTAACATGGGTAGTGTAATAAAATCCTCTTATCTTTGCGTTATTTATATTCATTTACGTGGGATTGATTCCCATGTAAATGAATTACACTACCCATAATAATATTAGTGTTGTCCGTATCGGTAGTGGATGTCCTTTTAGAGTGGCGGAGAGGCAATTCTTCGGGTCGTACAACTTGGTCGGGCCCTCCAGTCAGTCATCTTAGGGTTGATTAGTTTCCATTTCTTCCACAGTGTGTCTCCAGTCTATATGAACAGAATAGTTGATGGTATAGTTCTTATCTCATTGGCTATGACTGATTGATGTTTTATTGTGTACCAGTGTATATTCTGCAGCTCTTGACTCAATCCATGTTCTCTCGTCGTTAGTTCGCATCTCTTGGTGTGGATGGTTAAATGTCAGCTGGAATCCTGGTGAGACAGATTTGTTGTAGCAGGCCATAGCCTGCTATGGCAACTGTTCCTCTCTCTAAGGAGTGAGGATATTCGGTGCTGTCTTGATGATGCATTCCTGTGACATTTTAATGATGCCTGTTTGATTAACGTGTATATCGTCTCTTATTCCGATACAGTTGATGGCGATTCTAATCCGTTTGTCAGCGATAACTAGCCATGTATTGGGCATATCTTATTTTTTCGAGATGGTTGAGTGTAATTTGTTGTGGCAACTGGGCATGTTGGGGCTTGTTTGCGGTTGCTGGTGCACATATATAGTTTTGCTGTTCCAATTTGATGCAGTTGTTGAATTCTTCATTGGTTAATAAGAAGTATGCTTGATTATTATAATCTACTGCAGCTATCTCACTGGGAACATCCATTACCCAATAGAATCCGTTTTCAATTTTTAGCGGGATGGAATCTATTTTTATTACTACAAAGAACATAATCTCAATAATAGGGAGGCTGCTATATATTTTGATGTACTGTTTGTCGTGGATCACATTCACCTTATGATTGATGATGCCAATATCGGTACGATTGGTGGAATCTTCAGATTTGCAAAAGTTGCAATTTTTTGGCCGTGGGCTGGTTTAATCAGGTCGTAAATATTTCCTCGATTAAGACAAACGTATATTAGTTTGGTGTATTGATTGCACAGCTGTTATAAAATTAGTGGGTACTTGATACGTGCTTAGAACGTGGATATTCAGTTTGCTTGTGTCTATTTTCTTGAACCAATACTGCATATCATTTCCTTTGTTCAATTGATACGTTTTAACTGATTGTTGATTCTTGTCTCGGTGTCATTGAAGGTTGAGAGTGCTGATAGCATAAGTTTGGGTTGGTGATTGGAAGCTTGAATGACCTGGTGCTAATTCTTATCGAGGTCCTCGATGTCCTGGTAGACTTCGTCGTTAACACCGAACACTGAAGTTAGTAATTTTCCAGATGGTTGAGTGAAATTTGTTGTGAACAACAGGGCATGTTGTATTTTCGGTTCGGTGATATATTTCGTCGATGATACAGTTGGGGCTTGTTTGCAGATGCTTTACGGTTGCTGATGCACATATATAGTTTTGCTGTTAGAATTTGATGAAGTTGTTTAATTCTTCATTGGTTAATAAGAAGTATGCTTGATTATTATAATCTGCTGCAATAATCTCACTCGGAACATCCGGGATGGAATCTATTTTTATTACTGCAAAGAACGTAACCTCAATAATAGAGAGGCTGCTATATATTTTGATGTATTGTTGTCGTGGGTCACATTCATCCTTATGATTGATAATGTCAATATCGTTAGCTTTGGTGGAATCTTCAGATTCGCAGAAGTTAAAATATTTAGGGCGTGGGCTTGTGTAATCACTAATCAGGTTGTAAATATTCTCTCGGTTAAGATAAACGTCCATTAGTTTGGTGTTTTCATTGCACAGCTGTTATAAAATTAGTGGCTACTTGATACGTGCTTAGAACGTGGATATTCAGTTTGCTTGCGTCTACTTTCTTGAACCAATACTGCATATCATTTCCTTTGTCAATTTCAGCCTGAAACGTTCTAACTGATTGTCGATTCTTGTCTCGGTGTCATTGAAGGTTGAGACTGCTGACAGCATAAAGTTGGTTTGGTGATTGGAAGCGTGAATGACCTGGTGCTGATTCTTATCGAGGTCCTCGATGTCCTGGTAGACTTCGTCGCTAACAACGAACACTGAAGTTAATAATTTTCCAGATGGTTAAGTGAAATTTGTTGTGAACAACAGGGCATGTTGTATTTTCGGTTCGGTGATATATTTCGTCGATGATACAGTTGGGGCTTGTTTGCAGATCCTTTACGGTTGCTGATGCACATATATAGTTTTGCTGTTACAATTTGATGCAGTTGTTTAATTCTTCATTGGTTAATAAGAAGTATGCTTGATTATTATAATCTACTGCAATTATCTCACTCGGAACATCCGGGATGGAATCTATTTTTATTACTACAAAGAACGTAACCTCAATAATAGAGAGGCTGCTATATATTTTGATGTATTGTTGTCGTGGTTCACATTCATCCTTATGATTGATAATATCAATATCGTTAGGTTAGGTGGAATCTTCAGATTCGCAGAAGTTAAAATTTCCAGGGCGTGGGCTTGTGTAATCACTAATCAGGTCGTAAATATTTTCTCGGTTAAGATAAACGTCCATTAGTTTGGTGTATTGATTGCACAGCTGTTATAAAATTAGTGGCTACTTGATACGTGCTTAGAACGTGGATATTCAGTTTGCTTGTGTTTACTTTCTTAAACCAATACTGCATATCATTTCCTTTGAGGTTGAGAGTGCTGATAGCTTAAAGTTGGTTTGGTGATTGGAAGCTTAAATGATTCTAATCGAGTACTCGATATCCTGGTAGACTTCGTCGTTAACACCGAACACTGAAGTTAGTAATTTTCCTAGGAGTCCTCGCCCCTGCCTGTTTGGAATTATTCCATCCATTCCGTCCATGTATTCGACACCACTTTTTTAAGTTTACTGAAATACAGTACACACATACATTGTTGTAATATTTTAATTTAAATCCATTTAAATCATTTTATATGATATATTTACTAGAATGTAGGATACAGTTGGTGAACAATGTTTACTGCTTGTTCTCAGAGCAAGTAATGTATTTATTGCTCATGTGGCATGCAGAAGGGACTCAAGTATACATACTGCATTACTGGTGCTGCCTAAAACAACGTATCTTAAGAAATTATAAAACAGACAAAATACACCCAACTCTGGTTGTAATTACCTCTGTATAGTGCTACCAGGATTGGGAATATTGTGAAAAAATGTAGAAGTTTATGCTATAAAATTAGTGAATGGGGACAATTTTCAAAAAGAACCTGGTACTTTGAAGAAATAAAGGATTCTATTTTTTTTATAATTTGAGTGGAAGCAATGCAGAGAGGAAATAAGGCAATAGCAAAATTATGGAAATGGACAAGCAACGAATGAAGGAAAGGTTACAATATGTTAAGTGGGTTTGTATGGGATCATATTCTTTTAATTTGACATCTGTGGATGTCTAAAGTTTTCGGTCCACTATGGAGGATGTTTCGGTTGCATATTTGGCAATCCCTAAAGTGAGGCAAAAAATGTTTGGCCACAAAACCACCCGTATGTAGCCGCTAGCATCTCTAGTAGTTCAAACTCTTCGCACACAATATTTACACCTTCCAAACTTTCCTCTGGTATCAGGTCTAATCTTGTGGATGGTTGAAATATCTTGCGATACAAACTTCGTCACCTGTTTTAATAATCCAATGCACTCATCAATCTCACAGTTGGCCCCTCGTGAGTGGCCCTTTAAATAACTTCTCATAAAATTATTCACAACAAGTGATTTAAATTATGGAATGAATTGATGGCATGATGGATTAATTATTATGTCGCACTCCTTGTTGCCTGATTTGACAGACGAAAGTCTCTATCTGATCCTGATTGAAGGTCCTTGCAGGAAATGATGAATGTCCTAGAGACAGCAGTTTGTAACACCTTGATTTCAAAAAGACCGTAAACCCCGATATAACGGCTTCTCCAACGTCGAAGTCCTACCTGCGTGCTAATACCTGCGTTCCGGGGTGCTGCGGCCACTCGGGGAGAGGGCGTGGATTAACTTTGAAAGATCCAACACAAGGTGTTAACTGGGCGCCAGTAGTTAAAACCCCGAGGAACATACACTCGACTACGAAGTGGCTGAAAGAAAATTACAACGCAGGAGGGGAACAAAAAAAAACAAGGCGAAGTTCCACCAGTTTATTTCCGGCAACGTTAAATGTAGGGCAAGGGTAGAACAACATCCACGAAATATCCTATTGCTAACACTGATACCAGACGGATACCCAATTAGTTATGGGTCCGCAGCGCGATTTAGTCAAACCAAAATACAATAAAACAAATTACCCAATGTCAACTCAATTATCAGGTATTCAACGCAAGTCTTAACTCTAGTGCAAATCACACCAGCAAATTATAACCCGAGAAAAAAAATAAATTTAAAAAATTAAAGCGCACGCGAAGTCCTTGATCAAGTACCGTCGTCAGCGAAGTGCATGGAATAACTACCCATTCATAATTAAGGATGACACGTAAACGTCGTAAAAGTCGGTAAACAACCAGCACACCCAACCTCAAAGCGATCCACCAAACATGTAATTAAACGTCAAACTCCCCAAACTGGGAGGACAAGGTTAAGACCCAAAGCCAAGGGCCATCAACTACTAGGAAGGACGGCCTAGGTTCCTCAGTGGTGCGACAAGCAAACATAAATCGGGACAACACAGACAGATCGGAAGAGACCCGAGGTTGCGCTCGGACGGAGCCGTCACGAGCCTCGTTCAACGGGTTGACAGCACTGTTCACGACAGCCCAAAACTAACGGAGATTTAAATACCACACCACTGGCAACAAAGACGGTCAAAGACAAATAATCAAAAAAAAAAATTTTTTTAGGTTAAATGCGAGGGATGCACCGATATACGACAATAAAGACGAGGGCCACAGAAGGTGGCCGTCGTAGTGATATCAAAACAGATACGGAGACAGTTCGGTTAACTCCCAATCCACGACAAGATGTCGAATGGCTGCGTTAAAATTCCGTGGCGAGGGTGTCGACCACCCGGCTGTCGTTACAGACGCCCAAAGATAAATGTGATACTCCGGCCAAGGGGGGTCGGATATCTAGATCTGACCTTATGTTGTCGCTGCTATCGGGATAGTTGTCCCTGAGTATCGTCCCAGCAGTTCCGCAACGGTAGATGGTTCGCTCAGGCCCAACAAGGCAACGTCAGCTTATTTGGGGTGGAGCCGGAACTGTCCGAACCACAACGTTCAAGCCGCCACGAATTCAATCCTCCGCAACGACGAACAGCAACAGCGCCAACAAAATCCAATCCAGCGAAAGTCACGCCTCAACCAAGTGCCCAACGTTGTTTTTAGGGCATGAATATTGATATTAGCGTCCACCTCCCAATAAATTCCGCAAAAGCGTTGTCCCGGCGATTTTCCAAACAATAACCCAGGGGACTGAAGAATAAGGGCACCAAAATCCGCAGAACGCGTCCTCGAAAATAGCTTCAACCAATTCCACTATGTGAGGTTATGTAGTACACCTAGAACTCCCGGCAGGTGGCGCAATGTGTTTCGCTACACGTCTACACTCAGCGAGCTTGTAAATTCTAATGACTAACCAAGATGGCGTCCGGGCCTTTTATAGACTCGCAGCATAGGCAAAAATGCCATCAAAATTGCGAAGAACAAACCAGGGCGAAATTAAACGACAAAACTGGTCACTAGACTCAGAAAAATCCAAGGAAGACCATAACAACATGGTCGTCCAAATCTGAACAGTAGATAAAGAGAAAACAGGAGAAATTAATGGGAAAATACACTGTCTCGAACCCCGCATAAAAACTAGCCCTACTCAAATACGCAACTTTATTCAAACTCTGTTAATAGTGAACCAAATTCCACGAACGATGACTTGATGTAGAGCTGAATTTTTCTTCGCCACCATAAAACAAAAATCGCCGCGCTACGACGTCGCGTCGAAAAGTTACGCAATAAATCGCAATACATCAATAAAAAGGTACAGGAAGCGGCATCTTACGGCGGATAGCGGAAACACGGTACAACCTCAAGCTACCCATGCAAAATCACGGGAGGGCGCAACCATCCCGTAAGAATTCAACCTGTGTGCAAGACCTGAGAAACTTGAAGCGGCGACAGTAGCAGATCATAATAATCCCTTCAAAACATTCCGTAAAAACGGCAGTGTAACAAGTTTTCTTTTAATAGCTTCAAAGTTTGAATGAAATTTGATATAACCGGTGACACCGCTCTGTCTGTTGACATGTTGGCTATAAATTTCATAGTTTTTTTTGTCCCTTCCATCCAAACTGCTTCATGAGTTGAAACTGAAACAGCCTTTCTTAGCTCAACTGGATTTTTTCGAGAGAATGAGCCATTTATCGAATCGAATAACAAAGGTCTGCTGTATCTTGAGCCCCATCACCCAACGTAAGTCTGCCATCTTGAGTATGAGTATGCGTTGCGTCCAGGAACCCAACACAACCGGAAACTGCCTGCTAAAAATTTGAGTACACGAGAAACCTTCATCTTTCTGATTTTTGCGGGAAAGACATAAAAGTCGGTCAGTTTCGCTAGTACCCGTAATTCTAAGCTTTGGTCTACACTGAAAAAAGTTTTAGGTAAATTTACTTCGAAACGATGGGTAATTTTATTGCCCGAGGAATGACAGTAATTTTTCCATCAACAAGTAATTTTCCAATCCGTTGTAAAACTACATTGTGAACTTACTTTTTGCACTATCGATTTACAATAGATTTATTGAAAATTACTAACATTTACAATGCGTTCATGGTAATATTAGAATATGAACACTACTGTTCCCTTCCATTTATAGTAATATTCCTGAGTATATATCCAATGGGACAATGGTAATTATTAAATATAGTACTGTAAATTTACTATATGCTATAGTAAATTTACAGTACTATATATAAATAAAAGATTTGTTTATATTTATCAACACATTTTATTTTTATTCTGAATAATAATAAATCTATATAAATAGAAAAACATATATAAATGATATGCATCTTACATATCGAAAAGAAACAAAATTCTGTTGCACATAAAAAAAAACATATTCTAAGTTACAAATTTATTCAGTTCGTTGATGAATGCCCTCCTCTTTGTAGTGGCTCCTCCACGGTCCGGGTACAGTTTTAACAAATACCTTTGGCACAATTCCATAGTTATTCCTACTTCTTTGGGGTAATCCCTATTTAAAATAAATAACAATGCAATATAAAAACGAAAATGCTTCGAGGAATGTATCCGCTTCTACGGCCTGTGCATAGTCAAAGTACACACGTGATATTCCATACGAAGTACCACACCACAGAAGACGGAACAGAAGATTCACTAAGGCGTGGTTTTGTCGCCAGATTTTAGTGCGCATGCGACACATTGGTTCGCGCGAACCGAGGTGATATGAGTAGTGTTCGATTGCCGGCCGCGCTCAGTTCAATCTGAGCGCAAATTTGAAATACTTGCTTCCTATTGGTGGAATCAGTTGAACAGAACCATAAAAGAACTAACCACAACTAACCGCGGCAGCAATCGAACACTACTATGAATGCACGGAACAGAAGCCCTACTGAGCGTCGGTGCCTTTGATTAATCGGTCGCCAGCTTTTGGTGGCCACGCCCACCGTTTGGTTCGCGCGAACTTTAAATTGAATTGCTTTTGGTTCACTCGAATTGTTTCAAATTGCTTTACGTAATTTGAATTATATAAAGTAAAGGTTATATGAATTGAAGGGTTTTAAATTAAAACAACGTATACTCTTATATTTTCTACACCGTCGATTGTAAGTAATATGTGTATAAAATAATACAATAATTGCTAGGCAAACAATGTGTAAAATTGGAAAAGGCAAATATTTTATGTTATGAGATTTGTAAGAAAGAACGTGTTCGATTTCCCTGACTTTGACCGATTTATAATTAATTAATCATCTATGTCAACTTTGAAATAATCTTATTTATTACAGTTTAGCAAGAGTTTATTTTAAATTAAAATTTAATTATATTAATTAATTTAAAATTACAACTATGTTACTACTAAATGAAGTTTATTAAATTATTATATATAAGTTTTACACAAAGTAACAACAGCGTAGAAGATTTTAGACATTCAGCAATTTCTGTAAAATTGCTGAATTTCTAAAATCTTCAAAAGGCAACAAAAAACAAACAAAATTGCAATAAAAAAATATATTTTATTTTTTACAAATGCCGAAGTATACAAATTTTCCTATTTTTAATTGTTGAAGTACTTAAATTCCTATTAATATATTTAATGCTATAAAATAAGCCCATTCTAATAAATAATTTTACACAAAATATGCTATTAAAATGTTGGCATGGATGGGAAAATTGGATTGTTGATAGGCGTAAAAAAATCTTTTCAAACACCACATTGTATTTTGAAGGACTCCTCAAGAATGTTCATAAATTCTTCTTCCAATTTTTCTACAAATTTGTAGAAATCACTTCTTGGTACCAGCAAATTACCAAAGACTGAAGTATGCCTTGAATCATAAGCTTTAAAGCTTGTAAATAATGTCGTCTGGTCCAACGCATGTGATCTTCCATACTCTTTGCAAATAGCACAGGTGTGTTTTTTAACGTTTTTAAGTACAAGTAACCGCATATGTATGTTAGTGCGTCTTTTGTTGGTAAATCTGGCAGGGCTTCCGAAATATTAATGCGTCTTCTGTGACCACACGTTCGACACTACGACAGGATGTACTTACCCCTTATCCTGGTTTTATAATAAACCGCACTTTTATTACCTTCACTCGTAAATGAAACATAACCCCTACGAGGTTTCAGGTTATGGTGCAGGTTGGTGCTGCACTTATAAGATATACGAGCTTGGAAACAACGCCAAATTGACGCCAATTAGCAGCGCGCATGCGCGGATGAACGGTTTACCGCGTTATCTTAGTATAATTACTATACGAACTAAATTATTACTAAACAAGGTAATTATGCTACAAAATGTCGTACATCATTACCTTACAGTGTATTTTTACTATTCGTCCGGTATATTCAGTCCAAACGTCCAAACGTTAAAATTACTGTTCTTGTAATAGTACATAGTTATTTGGAAATTTACCCTTAAAGGAACGTAAATATAGATTTACAATGGTTACATAGTAAAATTTTCACAAACACTAATAGTATTTTTACTGATACGTTTTTCAGTGTATACTAGTGGTCGGGATGAAACACGGTTTTCGGACTACACGGGTACCCGGGCGACCGAACTTCGGACGGTACGTATAAATTAGCCCGGACGGCAAACTACACGGAACCGGGCGTCCGAACTGCGTACGGTACCGAGTTCGGACGCGGCCGGACCGAACGGACTGGTATTCACAAACGGGCGGGTGTTAAGTAATCAACAATGCATTGGTAACACAGGCAATGGGTGCGTTCAGCCTCTTACGCGCGTGAACTCAGCAAGCAATGGCCATCGCGTTCATGTTGTTGCTGCCAAATGGCCATATACACCTAAGTTGAGATACAATAAATGTATGTAAAAAAACACTTTTTTTAATACTACGCTATATAAAATCAACTTTATTTTAAAAAAATGCAATTATTTATTTATGCATTGCCATCGGAATTCTGTCCACATGCACAATTTCAACTCCATGGGTCAAAGTTTCCAAATTTTAATTTTTTTTCCAATTTTTTTATTGATTCATTAATTGTCACCGGAAATCCGTCCACATGTTAAATTTTAACTCGATTGGACACATTAACCAGATTTTGAAGATTTTTCGAAATTTTGGAAAAGTTTCCAAATTTCATTTATTGATTCATGCATTAGTACCGATAATCAGTCCACATGCAAAATTTCAGCTCGATTGGATACATTTTCCAAATTTAGAAATTTTTCAAAATGTTGGAAAAATTTTAATTTTTTTTTATTGGTCCATGCATAGTTGCCGGAAATCGTCCACATAGTAAATTTCAACTCTGGACAAACTATCCAAATTTTGAAATTTTGGAAAATTTTCCAAATTACTTTTATGGATTCATCATGCATTGTCACCGATAATCAGTTCACATACTACATTTAAACTTGAATGGACACATTTTTCAAATTTTGAAATTTTTCTAAATCTTGGAAAATTTTCCATTTTTTTATTTGTTCATGCATTGTCACCGGAAATCTGCCCACATGCAAAATTTTGCCTCGATTGGAAGTAGGTAAAATATTGAGATTTGAACGTAACAAACAAACAAACAATTAGTGAAGTTAATATAAGCGTAGTAATAAAAATTTGCCCAAAACGATATACATATAGGCGGTTCTATTCTATGAGCATTTTGTATATGTCTTGCCAACGATCCCGCACTTCCGCCCGCACAAGACAGTTGGGTGTCACCATCGCCAAATTACAAACGGCTTCGTCGCCTTTTTATATCAGCGTCGTTCCACAACCAGCTTCGCTTCATTTTTAAAGCAAACTGACAGAACTGTAGCAATAAAACTGGTAGCCCAGGCAACGTAATAATGAGTAACTAACATCTCGATAACAATAAGCAAAGCCAACCCGTCCTATGATGCCCAGTACGTGAACGGGCTCACCCGAACGGACGGTCCGCAACCACGGGCGACCACGACCGGTCGCAGTCAACGGACGCGTCCGTTATTCGGGTACGTCAAACCGCGCCCGGACGCAGTTGGCGTACGCGTACGAAACCCGGGTACACGGACCGTCCGGGTACCCGTGTACCGCGAGCTCTAGTGTATACGGTAAGCGTCAATTACATGTGACAATTTTGCTACCTTGTTTCTACCGTCCTGGCAAAATATATATAAATATATCCTTATATGTGTGAGTTAGTACGCAGTTTGAACAGGTTTAAGTATATATAAATATATGAGGATAAATAAATAACGTTCTTCTCTGGTCTTATTTAAATGTATTCATTTAATGACTAGTTTCGCCTATCTTCTTCAGGCCCACTTCTTCACCTGAAAATTATAAAAACAAAATGATTCGAGATATATTGTTTTATTTTTTAGGAAAAAAATAAAACAATAATCTCGAGAATTGACATCGATTTTTTTACTACTTACATCGAGGCATAATGCGATTTGTGAGGTGAACCATAGTGCTGTATTCCTGCTTGTGCAAGGTTTGGTGGAGCCCACGTAAAAATGGCTTTGATATCAGCAAGGCGCGGAGTTGCTTGCGAGAGTTGCACGGCATCTTCGGTCGACGCGATGTTGCTAATCCTGACAGGCGATGTATACTGTCAAAATCGACGTCGAACGGTAGAGTAGTTATTGCAGTCTTCATCTTCTCGCCGATCACTTCATACCACTCCTGCCTCCGCTTCCCCAATGTCGTCAGCAGGGTTTGCACGTAGCGGTACAAGTGGCTAGTAACCATAGCTTGCTTGACATGTCGGGGCCAAAGGGATAGAGCCATGTTTGGGTGCAGATAAAATCGCTGTATGTAGGTCTTCAGTGATCGCCGATTGAACAAACTCCGGGCAGGCCAGATGGTTTGTTTTAAGGAATGAGTACAAACACAGGTTTAATACTGATTTTATTAAGAAATTATTTGGGATTATATATACAAAAAGTGTCCTAAAAACTAACACAGCGGTGCTAAACATTAATGAATTGTATTGATATAAGACTGAAATAAACACAACGAATTATGTTGGGCGGCACTGGTTTCAAATTGCACATTGAACGCTGATTCTGCAGAGTTGCAATTCTTCAATCGATACTAGGTGCTACCTGGATTATTGGCAATGCAATTACGAATTTTGCTACGTTTTGTTTTGATGAATTGGAAGTGGCGAAATATTACATACATAAGCGACTTCACAATTTTAATGGAAAGTTACCAACATTTGTATTTTATTTAGGAATTTGGGAATATATTTTTGTTAGCACCAGATAAAAAAGAATAAAATTGTTTTATGTAATTAAACACCGATTGATTCGTTCCTGTCCTAGCCTCCAATATCTACGTCTCTAAGTAAAAAAAAAATTATTAATTATTTATTTTAATTTTGTTTCATAGTAATATTTCTTACACATCGTCGTGCACTCTCTATTTTTTTCTGTCGTCGTTCTAGAAGGTGAATCGTGCTGAGGCGATACGGGAAGGGGAGGTCGCAGAAGAGCCGCTCGGTTTTGAAGAGTGCCCTCTTATACCGGCGGGTATGGTATAAAAGCCTCTTCAGACGCACCAGGCTGCCATCCTTCTGCCGTCTATCCATGTCGGCCTCCGTCCGGGTTCTGCGGAATGGTAACTTCCGTCTAGTAAAAGTACGATTTTATTTAATTACATGCTTTTTTTTTTAAGCGACATAACGACACATAGTGCCCAAACTTTGATTCCGTATTTTGCCGGTTTGGAAGGGATGTACTGCCAGAAGCTGCATCTGCCACGGAAAGGTACTAATTGCTCGTCTATGGTAACGTTTACACATGGATTGTAATAAAGTCGTAATCTAGAACTCCATTTATCCCATAGAGTCCCAATGGGTGCTAATTATCACGTTGTTGGCGCTCTGGTCTGCCATCAGCATTATCAAACCGTAAACAACGTGATAATGTCATAAATCCTTTTATATTAATTGTAGCCGGAAATATTGGCCGACCGTACTTTTCGTCCCAAAGTATTACAAGATTTTCGCCATGCAATTTATAGACGCCTGCCACCAATTGCAATTCAAGATATATCTACTGATTCCCATATCTACTGATTCCCATTTGTTTCCACTGCACTTTCACCGTTGTGGCAGACATAAAAACTACTTCTTGAAGTACATAACTCGTGAGCCCATTTGTTACACTCCAAACTGGATCCACTTCTCCGTTGATTTGCTGCCAGAAAACAGTTCAAAACAAATCAAACAAAAACACAAAAACAGATGTTCGTCGTCTTCGCTGTTCACAACTTGATTTTCTTTCTTCCTTGTGATTCGTTTCTTATTTTTCATCTTGTTATTTCTTTGTTGTTCCTTTGACATTGTTCCTCCCTTTTTTCTGCTTTACTTTTTCAGTCTGTTCTTCCAGTTTTCTTTTGACCGGCGTATCCGTTAAAACTGCTGTTTCCCATTTTCGAATGTTGTTTCTGTTTGTGACTTTTCTAGCTCCTCCTTTCGGCAAAGGTCTCAGATCAATTGGTGACTTACGTGGTTTGCTGGGCCCAGGTTGAGGTTAAAAAAATGATCTGGTGTGAATCCCAAAACGTAATTAAAACAAGACCAATAGTTGAAACACTGATAGAAAATAATGAACTACGGAATAAACAATGAAATTAGCAATTAGGAGTATATCAAGGAGCAAAATCACAAAAATATCTATAAAATCTAGACAATTATAGCACAAGTGACAGCTACACACATACGCACTGACGCAAGCCATGTTTGGTATTCGTCACGGTCGCGATATGACAGCAGCGGTTGAGCGGTAAGCTTTGTGACAACTAACCCGTGTGACAACCGGCCCCGGTCTCCCCTACTACCTAGATCTGGTTTCCTGCGAAACCTGTAATATATGGTAATATATTAGGTTGCCTAACCTTAGGAGATAAATATGCATTATTTGTAGTAGTTAGTCGACATACCTAGAGTAAGCGAGTCACGTGATATATAACCGATCGATACAGATATGCGATGTACGATGTCATGTGTATTGTGTCTTCTTAATAAAAGTTTACAATAAGAACGTATTTTAATACAAGATAAAACATGGTGTCAGGTTGATAAGCAGAGTACAGAAAGCTAGTTGAGGAAGAAAAGCTGTTCGCACAGTAGAAGTCAAATACGGAAGAAAAAAAGAAAAAGTGAGGTTGGAAACCATGGAATCGATGTTTAAGCCACCAGAGCCGTTAGGACTGGATGGGAACGTGTCAGCGAACTGGAAACGGTTTAAACAGCGCGTTGATTTGTTTATGGAAGCGACAGACTTGATGAGCAAGACTGAAGCAAAGAAGAAAGCTGTGTTCCTGAGTCTAGTAGGAGACGAGGGCCTTGAATTGTATAATACATTTAAATGGGGAGAAAATGAAGAACAGACATACGAAAATATTAAAGAAAAATTTGAGACATATTGTTCCCCAAAGAAAAATGTCATATTTGAAAGATTCAAATTCAACTCGATAACTCAGAAGGAAGGGCAAACATTTGATATGTTTGTGACCGAGCTAAGAAAGGCCATACAGACGACTGGCTATACAGACCCAGACGACATGATCAGAGACCGAATAGTGATGGGTATTCTTGACAAGACCACGCAAGAGCGGTTGCTGCGTGAGTCTGACCTTACTTTGGAAAAAGCTGTGAACACGTGCAGAGCATCGGAAGCAAGTCGGACACAATCGAGGGCACTGCAACAGGAAGTAGCCGTAGAAGCCGTCAGGAAGCCAAAGGGAAATGTGCCAACAACAGCTGATTGTGGTTTTTGCGGATACCAGCACGAAGCTCGTAAGTGTCCAGCATATGGGAAAACGTGTGCGAAGTGTCAGGGACGAAACCATTTTGCAAAAGTATGCAAAAAAGCCCGCGAAGCGAAGAGAAACCCAAACAAGAAAACAGTCCATGAAGTAGTGAAGGAGGAGCCAGATAGTGACGAAGCAAGTGACGTGTATGTGGACGCGATAGAAAAATTCATCGGTTCAGTGTGCGGAAGTGAGAATATTTGGACAGAAAATATAGAAATTAACGACAAAACGGTGAAATGTAAGCTGGATACGGGAGCGGAGGTGAGTGTGTTGCCGCTGAGTATTTTAAGGAAGCTTGAACTCGTGGGTAGGATTAAAAGGTTGTTTAGATTTAAGATTAATTAAAAGAGTCCATGAACTGACTGAGAGATTTGAGAATGTTGATTCAGTGCTAGAAAAATATGCTAATGTTTTCAGTGGTCTAGGGAGATTTCCAGGCAAATACCACATTCATGTGAAGGATGATGCAATGACTCATATTGCACCAATCAGACGTGTGCCTCAAACGTTGCATAAAAAATTAAAAGAGAAACTTGATGACCTTGAAAAGTCGGGAGTGCTGGAAAAAGTAGATGGACCGTCCGAATGGGTTCACCCTTTGGTCATAGTCGAAAAAACCAATAAAGATCTTCGATTATGTCTTGACCCAAAATACTTAAATGCAGCCATAAAAAGGGAACATTTTCTAATTCCCTCAGCCGAAGAAATTACAGCAAAGTTAACAAATAAACGATACTTCACGGTCTTGGATATGAAAGATGGGTACTGGCAGATTCGTCTGGACAACGATAGTGCCAATTTGTGCACATTTGGAACGCCATTTGGTCGCTATAAATTTACCAGGCTACCATTTGGAATTTCGTCAGCGCCCGAAGTATTTCAAAAGAAAAACCACGAATTATTTGGAGATCTGGAAGGAGTCGGTATATATTTTGATGACATAATAGTTACCGGATCGACAGAGGAAGAACACGATAAGAATTTAAAAATAGTATTAGAGCGAGCGGTAAAATACAACGTCAAATTTAACAAAAAGAAAATCCAGTTTAAAGCAAAAAGTGTTAAATTTTTAGGGCAGATTTATACAAGCGAAGGAGTGAAACCGAATGAAAACTATGTCAGAGCAATCCGGGAAATGCCTGTGCCTACAACAAAGAAGGAACTGTTACGATTTATGGGGATGGTGAAGTTTTTGGGAAAATTCATACCCAATTTATCCAAAATAACAGCCCCTCTAAGAGATTTAACAAGAAATGACGTCCTTTGGGAGTGGAAGCAAAAACATGATGAATCGATGAGTAACTTGAAACATCTTATAACAACAGCTCCAGTTTTAGCATTTTTTGATGACTCGAAGGATATAGTAATAGAGACTGATGCTTCCAAGGACGGATTAGGAGCGTGCCTACTACAGCAAGGGCACCCAATTGCTTTTGCATCCCGAAGCCTGAATAAAACCGAACAAAGGTACGCACAAATTGAGAAGGAGATGCTAGGTATTGTCTTTGGAATACAAAAATTTCATTTTTTTATTTATGGTCATGATGTATCGATAAACACGGATCATAAACCATTGGTCAACATTATGCTTAAAGAAATCCAAAAGGTTTCTCCAAGATTACAAAGAATGCGTCTCAGATTACTCAATTACCGCTTAACAGTTAATTATAAACCCGGAAAATACTTATTTATCCCCGACACACTATCCAGAGCATTTCTCAGTAGCCCAGGATTAAAGACGGATGCGGAATTTGACTTTGCTATACATTCACTCACTCAACATCTACCAATGTCAGAAGCAAGAAAAAAAGAATTTAAGGTAGAGACCAACCGTGATCCACAATTGCAAATAGTTTTTGAATTAATACAAAATGGTTGGCCGAGCAAAAAACACAAAGTGCCGACAGGTGCAAGACACTTCTTCAAAATCAAGGAAAACCTAATCATCAGTGATGAACTAATTTTTCTAAATAACAAGTTGGTAGTTCCAGCAAAACTGAGAAGAGAAATGTTAAAGCTGCTTCATGAAGGCCATGGTGGAATAGACAAAACAAAAGCACGTGGTCGTCAAATATTCTACTGGCCAGGACTAAGCACCGATATAGAGAGCTATATAAAGAACTGTAGAGTTTGCGAAAAATTTGCACGAAAAAACATCAAAGAACCATTAATGTCCTATCCTACTCCACAAAGATGTTGGGAGAGAATTGGTGCAGATATCTTCACATACGCCAACAAAAGCTACCTCGTTTTATTCGATGCCTTTTCGAATTGGCTAGAATTGCTACCATTAAGAGACAAAAGTACACAATCGGTAATCAGAGGGATGAAACGTGTGTTTGCCAGATTTGGTTCACCGGACATTATGGTGGCTGACAACATTCCCTTTGGAAGTGCAAAAATGAAAGACTTTGCCAATAGTTGGAATTTTACAATATCACTAAGAAGTCCTAATTACCCAAGATCTAATGGGTTAGCCGAAAAAGGAGTGGGCATCTCAAAAGGTCTGCTTAAAAAAACTATGGAAGAAGGCAAGGATATAGAGACAGCATTGCTTCAATACAGAAACACGCCACTTAAGAATGTCAAGTACTCACCCTCACAGTTACTTAATAGCAGAATATGCAAAACTAAGTTACCAGTTTCAGTAAGCCTATTGATTCCTCAGGTTTGCGGAAATGTAACAGAGCAACTAGAAGACAAAATAACAACTAGCGAACAATACTATAACAGAAGTGCTAAAGTATTGAGACCATTAGATGCGGGTCACAGTGTGATGATGCATGACCATCATACTAACACATGGTCTCCAGCTGAAATCATTAAAAAAGATTCTAGTCCGAGATCTTATATTGTCAGAGACAGTAGAGGGACCATAATGAGACGGAATCGCATAGACCTGCGAGAATCACAAAACAAATTCACAATCTCACAGTCAGATATGGATGACACTGGTCCTGTAAGTAATGAGATCGCTCATGATAATAATAACCCACCCGATGATAACATGTCTGATTGTAATGTACCAGAACCTGCTTGTGAACTCATACCTCCTGTTAAGATTATTAAAACATCCTCAGGCCGAGTTGTAAAAAAACCTACCCGCTTAGACTTATAAAAAAAAGAGAAAGATGTAATATATGGTAATATATTAGGTTGCCTAACCTTAGGAGATAAATATGCATTATTTGTAGTAGTTAGTCGACATACCTAGAGTAAGCGAGTCACGTGATATATAACCGATCGATACAGATATGCGATGTACGATGTCATGTGTATTGTGTCTTCTTAATAAAAGTTTACAATAAGAACGTATTTTAATACAAGATAAAACAAAACCATATTTCAAAAGGTGTTTTCTCATTGAGACCTGCAGCTGGGGAGCTGTTCTTCAGGAACACCGCTTAACTGCTTCTGCCCAAAACTTAGTGTAGTTCACCATCGAATAGTAAACATTTCCCTTTTTCGACTAAGGATCGATCCCCTCCGTTCCGCAAGGCAATTTTGCTGTAGTGTATGAGCGTTGCTTGTCTGATGTATGATACCATTACTCTGGAGAAAGCTTTCCATAAACCTTGTTGCAGTATTCGCCACCATTATCAGTTCTTATGACCTTGATCTTTGAGTTCGTTTGATTTTCCACTAAAATTTTATAATTTTTAAAACTATTCAGTACCTCGAACTTACTCTTCAGAAAATAAATTAAGCCCATTCTACTGTAATCATCCACGAAACTCAAGAAGTATTTAGCACCTCCTAAAGGTCTTGTCTCCATCGGTCCACATACATCTAAATGGATTACTTCTAGTAAGGCATTGGCTGGTGTACCTACATGATTAAATGGAAATCTTGCTTGTTTTCCCTCACAGCACACTGTACATTTTGCAGTCATATCCAGCTTCCGCTTCAGTGTCACACCTGTTACACATCTCTGCATCTTCAATAAGTCTTTATAATTTATATGACCTAATCTCCTATGCCATGTCTCGCTACTAACACTTTTTTCAGTCAATAAACAATAAGTGTCTGTATTTAGCACTAATTTGTATACATTGTTTATCAGCTGACCTGTCGCTACCAACTCATTTCTTTTGTAGATAATTTCACAACCGTTCTTCACAAAACGCACACTTTGCTATTTTTAACGAACTGACTCACCGACAACAAATTAGTGGTTAGTTCAGGAACGTACATAACATCAGTAACGGTGATGTTGTTTTGCTTATTGTTTGCTATTGTCGCAATGTTCAAATTTCCATTGCACAATATTTCAAGTTTTTCAGAATTACCTTCCTGCTTGTTGTACTGAGCACTGAGAAAAAGTGTACTAAAAACTGTTGATCCCCCTTTTCAGACTGTTCATTGTTTTTGTTTGGGCATTTATTTTTTAAGTGTACCATTTCCTTGCATCGGTAACATCGAATATTCTTCGCACTTCGGAGCAGCGTAACTAGTAGGGAGCCTAGCAGCGCTCCTCGCGCATTGTTGCAGGAGTCACTACTAGCAGCCAGTTCGCAACGCATGGCCACATTGGAGTGTAGAGCCTCGCCTTGCACCATCGCAACGCGTAGAAATGGGCATGCGCAGAATAGTGATCTTTTGAGTAATAGTAGTCTACTGTCTACTGACTACTACAGTACTGACTACTGTCAAATCTACTGATTCATTTCACTACATCAAACAAAATGGAGGTATCTTCTTCGTCCTCAGATGACGACTTACTGATTGATTTATCAGCAGTAAATATAATAAGCCTTTTCGGCATGCGACAGTTTGAGATATACCCGCTCAATAGAAATAGGAAGATGCATGGCGAATTCCACACTTTGTATTATGATCTCAGAAAAGCGCAAATAAGACTTTATGAATACATGCGAATGAACATCTCGACATTCGACTACATAGTGGGTAAACAGCAACCGTACCGTAAAATGGGGTTACTTAGACACATTTTTTGGCCAATTTTTTGAGATTAAAAGTGAAAAATAAAGTTAGGACGAGAAAAATGTTCATCGTATCGACTTAACCTCTAGAATTACGTAGCTATAATAAAACATTGAAAATATCTTACACACACACACAAAAATATATTAAAAGTTGGTATCCAAGTAGCCCCATAGTTGGGGCTTTTTGAACACTAAATTTCGTTTGAGGGAAAAACTCTTGCTGTGCATGTTAGTTGCTCTAGTTGCCGAGTAAAATGTATTTCAAGGATCAAAGAATGTACGTTTATGTAATGTACGTTATTTTTTTTTAACTATAGATTGAAAAATACGCATTAAAAAATATCAAAACTTTATCTATTTCTTCTTACAAAACTTGTATTAACAGCTTTTACAGTTAACCTTAAGACGAGTCTTCGCAGCGACAGCAGTTGAAAAATGGATCTGTACTTTTATTATTACAGGCACCACAGATCCAGTAGTTGCATTTCAGACACTGTATCCAGTCAATCTTACTGCTGTCATTTTTTCAGTTTATTTGGCAAATACCGCAAGTAGATGCGTCAGTCTTGTTCGCTTTACGCGTCTTGCAAACTGATTTTTCTTTTCTAGGTCTTTTTGTTTGCGTGCCTGAAGAAGAAGGCTGATGTTGACTGGTGGCAGCCTGTCCGGTAGGAACCTCGGTCGTTGCCAACCGCGGTTCCGCCTCAGCTTCTGCAGCTATTACAGCAACGCACGCATCTGCACCAGGCGGAATCTTCTTGCCTCGCTTCCTTTTTTGTTTCTCACCACTTCCTCGGTGCTCTCGCAGTAGTTCCAGCAAGCTTGCGTCTAAAACTCTTCCACATGTATCTCTGTTCTCACTCTCATCTAGTCCATCGGGAATCCTTTTCAACACCTGAGTTGGATTAGGAGGATGCAGGCCAGTTGCTCTAAAACCTTATTTTAGGTTTTGGCCTACTGTGTCGCTAATTGCTGTCCAGAGTCTATTTAGCAAAAAAGGGACCTGTTCTTTTGGAATGCAACCAGGATATCTGCTTTCCTTTCTCCATTGATCCAGTATTTCTCTCCACTTTTTCTTCATAGGTGCAAAAGCCGCAACATCCAATGGTTGCATTAGGTGGGTGGCATTTGGTGGAAATGGTGTAAAATAGATTTTATTGTTCTTACATGCCTGGATCACTTTTGGAGAGAAGTGACTTGCTAGATTGTCTCCCGCCAACACAACTATATCTTCTGGGTCGCGAGTGGCTTCAACATGCGGTATCAGAATTTCAAAAAACCATTTTTCGAAAAGGTTCATGTCAAACCATCCACTTGGGCTGCTAGCATATTTTGAACCGGCTGGTCCACCTTCAATCCAGTTGTCATACATGTTTTGTGCTTTTTAAAAAAGTAAATCCCCATTTGCGTTTCCACAAATCATAATGCTGATTGAAGCCCGGGAGTGTTCTTGCACTCTTTCCACTCTTTTTGTGTTTCTTGGCACTTTTTAGCACCAGGATCATCAGTGATATTCGTCTCATCATAGTTATACAGATTTACGCCTTTAACTGAGGAAAGAGCAAGATCAGCGTTGTTAAAAAAAGTCATAATGTCATCGCGACCTGGACCGCTTGATATTTGATGCCATCCTGGTGGATAGGTTGTTTCTGGCGGTAAAAGAATCGATGAAATCGGGACCTGGGGCATTGTTCTTGAAGACCTGAACCTGTTTGCCTTGTTTATCTATGTATTTTTTCACTACATCCCGAATGTCGGCTTTTGTCAAGAGAAATCCCCAATTTGCAACAATAGCCAGGGTTTCGGAAATCAACTGTTCCTCAGGCTTATTTAAAACGGTCGGGTGTCCAACGGGTCTCGTATTTCGTCCGAGAATCTTTCGTATTAACGTAGCCCGAGGCACATTGAAAGTTTCTGCGGCTTTTTTCTTTGACATCCCTCCTCGAACTGCATCCATAGCTTTTTCCAGGTCTTCCTTCCACTTTATAATTATTGATGTACGGCTTTGACCCGGGAATCTTTTGGTATGTACGTACCATTTTAAGTCACTTACTACCTATAACAACGCGACGCAAAACACTTATAAGCAAAACCGTAACCTAACCTCACATTATTGACGTTTGAATAAATGCCTGCGCGTTGTGTTCATGTAGCCCCGTAGTGTCCAAGTAACCCCGTTTTACGGTACTTAGTCAAATCGTGGCAAAATTGTCACGGAATTCGAAGTCGAAGAACAAGTCATGATTACTTTTTAGGTTACCTTTTCACATAATAGAAGTAAACACCATGCAATGCACACGTGACTCTTATCTGCAACCACTCAACCTCCTCAAAGTACTGTAATATAGGTGCTATCTAGTTGTTCTATTTCAAGTGCTGTTCAAATTACGTAAAAAATATAAATAATTTAGTTAGCTGCTATTGATTTATACATACCGGTCATTAATTAATGTCTTTAGATTTGCTAAAATGTTGTGCATTATCAAAAGTAAAATGTATGTCAAAATCATTATCACGTTGACATTTAATTAATGTGCAATAGATACGTGGGTATAAGCAAAAAAGTCGATACAAAAATATACAACAATATAAGTATAAGTATTTAAGTAAATATACAATATGATTTATTTTCTTGCATTATTTTAAAAGTTGCATAGTTTTCGTTATCGTTATCGTCCTTTTGCTTTAGCGTCCTGCTTCCAGAAATTCGTCTTGTAAATTTGCTTTCCGCTTTCGGCTATGTACGGAAGCGGGTGGCATAGCATTGTTGCATGTGGTAAGTGGTGTACATACACTAGAAGCAGTTCTGGTTGAAGGACTTATTACAAAATTGAAGTTTTGACGTTCTGGAGCAAGAAATCTTCTCCTTCGGGCTGGGTGTCCTCAGTTTCCCGCGGTTCAACAACCACCTCTTCTACCATATTTTCAACAAGTTCGATGTTCACTGTCGATTCCCTCGGTTTAAATTGGTCTTTTAGGAACTGGAGTAATCTAAAATATTTCCACGCAACGATATTTTTTTCTCCTCCCTCATCTCCAGAACGAGGCGGTATGGACGCTTCTTCCTAAAACTCTCCCGGAGACATTTCCATTTATTTTTTGACGTACTAACTAAAAATTTAGGTACAAAGCTACGGAGGAACATTTGGGGCATCTGCATTGTACAAAAAATGGTTGAAAAAACGTTGAAAAGCAAAATTACCAGGTTCGGAACTTGTTGCACCCTATGTTTTCATAGACGATGAAACGTACCCTTTGCTTGAAAACTTATTGAAGCCATACAATAGGAAAGAATTAGATGCTGATAAGGAGTACTTTAATAAAAGGGTAATTTTGCAGAGAAAGCACCCTACCCTGCGCCAGGGAGCTGTGGGAGGCTGCTTGGCTTGTTTACGTCCTATGAGCTGACAACCATATTACTAAGCGGTTATGCTGCAGTGATCTTTAAGAAGAGTGCGTTTTGTATGATTTTATTGGCGTAAAAAGATAAATGCTATTTTCTTCATTTTTACTAACACACATTTTAACAAATATAAATTTAATATTTATTAAATAAATAGTTCAGTTTTCAGAAGTTACCCGTTGTTACGCTCATCATGTATTCGCGTGGGGGCAAATGGTGTAACGATGTAGGCCAGGGTTCATCTGAGAGAGAAAATCGCATTCGTACTTTAATTACACAGTCCTTTATGGAAAAAAATATTCATTGTACGGCAATATTTTGCATAAAAACAGCACAATTATACGCAACTACGGCAATTATTATTGAACAAAACCAACAAAATCACAGGTCAGCCAAAAACTACTACTTCTTTGAACAGCACATGTATATGCAGTTTTAAATAACAGTTAATGGGGTTTATTTGAAGTATATTCCTTTATAAAAAAAACCTTTATATTTCATAATATTTGTCGAACCCAATAAACGTAACTGAATAATGAAGGTTCCGATAATTAAAACAACAAATTATGAAAAGAAACTTTGGGGTCTCTATTTAATTTAGTCCTATATGTTTATATAGAGCTAAACTCCGTATATGGTTTAACCGTAATTGAACAAATTTGCCTCAGAAAGTCATCCACATTGGAGTATTATCAGCATAAGCAACATTTCTTCCTCTTAATGCTATAACTAAGAAGATAAGATACTTAGTTATCGTATTAAGGGGATAAGATCATTTAAAGTGGATACTGCTCTGCCACAGCAATAATAAATTCAGAAAAAAGGGACGGTGCGTTCCGGCATTTATTCCTCCACATAAACTCCTTCAAATATGAAGGAAACAGTTCCCTAGAGGTACCAAACTGCCGTTTCAACTTGCGCTTTGCCAGCATCCACAAGTTTTCCACATTTTGTGTATGGATAGTTGGGTCCTCTAGGTCGACAAAGTTATGTTCGTGAACGATGACATGATGTTCGTATATGCCGTCATTGAGTTGTTCGATTCCCGCATAAGCTGCCCAAACATCGGACATAATGATAGCTCCTGGCAGTATGTACCTAAACACATACAGCCAAGTGAATCTAACAGAATTCTGTAAATAAAACAAAACAGTGCAAAATAAAATGGTCTGTGATAAGACCTAAGCAACCAAATGAGCTCAACGGAATTCTGTAAATAAAGCAAATCATGCAAAATAAAATGGTATTCTGGAAACTAAATACAAACCCTTGCACATGCTTGAGACCATGTGCATATATTTACTCTAATATAAGAGCAGATAATGTTTCTGCTCTTCGATTAGGGGCCTCCACAAGAAAGCTAACGCCTGTGCCCCGTTGGACACCTCCGAACACCCAGTGGCCATCTCGGTACTGCCGACGATGGTACTTACGATGGAAGAACTTACTCTCATCGATCTCCACCACCTTAGCGGTACCGTCTTCATTCAAGCCACCAATTGCCGTTGGATGATCAGCCCGATAATGCTGGCAACCTTCGCGACAAAAACTGGACCAATCGACGACTGTGTGGCTACTATCTGGGCCAAGCTTTACATCCTAGATAATATCCTTGTGAGGATAATCTCTTGTCCACAGAAATACGATTTGGACCAGCTTTGTGATAGGCAAACGGCTCTTCAAAAAAAAAGAATTGTTTCGTAGTGAGCATAATTTGCCACAAGTACGACATTTCCATGAATGGCCTTCTGAATTTCTCGCCCTCCTAATAAAAGACATCGGAATCTGAAATTGAGAATTTGGTAACTAATTTTGCATGCTTTCTTTATTTATACGCTAATAATACCTCACAATCAATGCATAGTAGCGTGTTCCTGATCAAACTTCTTCTAGCCAACCACTCTAATACCTCCACACCATCACCTCTCAACGCGAAATCAAATACACCCTATCTCCCCTCTCTTATCGCATCCACCTGCAAAATTTCCTCTTCATTCACTATCGATGTACGTGCTTGTACGCCGCGCCGTTGCATTTTAACAAAACAAAACCACCGAAACTGCACCAAAACTAAACAAAACTAAATCAAAGCCACACCTAACCTCAAATATGCTTTGAGAAGTAGCAAATAGTTGCAGATGCGGCAACAATGGATAAATGCAAACGGGACGCATGCGCAAATAGAATTCTCGGGTAGGCTTAAATTGGGGTGCTTTCTCTGCAGGATTACCCAATAAAAAACTATCGAGAGCTCGAAGAATTATAGAAGTGGAATTTGGAATCATTAATAGCAAGTGGAGAGTTAGACTAATCAAAGCATACAACACAAAATAATCTATGTACAAAGTAATCACTGCTATTTAACTACTAACGTTTAAGTTATAACGAGGAAAACACTCAGAGCTCTATCTGTACATATGTAACAACAACTACTAAAAGAAATCGAATAAAAATACTTACTTTTGACTGTTAAAAGTAATGTAGACCTGTGATAGCGTTTGCTATGAATGTCTCCATTTCCATCAGAAATTAGTATATAATAAAAGGCTATTCGAAGTCTGATGTCGGTGTTTTTATTTACGTACATTGCATATCCGGATTTCGGGTTAGCCCGTCTTCAGTGCCCGTCTACATATGGAAAACGTAACAGTAAGTAAGGATACAGTAGATAACTGGCTAATTAACCTACCGTCTAATTGTACAATATGTCATAAGAATTCTTCATACTTCATAAAAATTTTTTATATAATGATTATAGCGTCCAATGTTGCTCGGAGTCATGATCTGTGTGTGGTTCCCATTTCGTCTTATACTATCTTATTTATTATTCTTGCTACACACTATAATATAAAATGGAAATAAACGATTTGAATCACAATCATGATTTGAGATTACTATTACATGGTTGAGGTTATTATTAAGTTAAAAATTAGAAATTAGAAAACTAACCGTCGGGTGGGAACATATTTGTGAATAAATGGGACAGGTAGCGAACTGCAGTTGATCCTCGCCTTTAGCTATTGTTGTGTCAGGTTAATTAATAAAATTCCTGCTGCACACTACAAGTGAAAAAATTATTATCAAAAATTACAGTCATGACTTAAAATTTCTTGTTATGAATAATAAAAGTATGTCTTAGTAATATGAAGCTCACCGTCGGGTATGAACAGAGTTGTATTAAAATATAAATGTAGGTTAGAACAAATCTCAGTTGAAAGGAATTAGATCAGCATGTCATCTTGGTGAACGCCATTTTGTACTGGTAGCGTCTATTGCTGTGCACTGCGTAATTAACATTATACATGGTTAGGATTAAAACTTATACATTTTCTGTTAATAATTACTAACCGTCGGGTGCAAACAGAGTCGTATAGAGTAAATTGAGTCAGAAATGCCTTCAGTACCGTCGCATGGGAACACCTAATCGCAGAGCTGGAAACAAGAGGCATCAGCCGGTACCTACTGAGGATGATCAGGAGTTACCTGAAGGACAGATGGATTATCCTAAAGGATAAAGACGGGAGGGCCTCACGGAAGAGGATAACAAGCGGCGTTCCCCAGGGATCGGTCTTGGGGCCAACGCTCTGGAACGTCTTCTACGATGGGGTGCTGCGTCTGGAGCTTCCTGGAGTGGAACTGGTGGCGTATGCGGATGACCTAGCTATGGTGGTGACCGCCGCCACTTGCGCCGAGCTCGAGGGGAGGGCGAACGCGGCCATCGCGGGAATCGTCGCGTGGATGGCTGACAGACAACTGCAGCTGGCTGCCGAGAAAACCGAGGCCGTGCTCCTAACCGGCAGACGGAAGTGTGAGCCGGTGACACTGGCAGTGGACGGGATACTAATCAAGCCCGGGAACAGCGTCAAGTACCTGGGAGTGAGAATAGAAAGAAACCTCAGGTACAGAAAGCACGTGGAAGAGGTGGCGGCAAGGGCGGAGAGGACAACAGGGGCTCTCCTGAGGCTTATGCCAAGGTTGGGGGGCCCGACGGCAGCAAAGAGGAGAGTTCTCGCGTCCGTGGCGGAGTCGGTGATGCTGTATGCGGCGCCGGTCTGGGCGGACGACATGGAGTTCGCAAACAGAAGGCAGTGGCTCCTACGAGTTCAAAGAAGAGCGGCGATCGGAGTGACGTCGGCGTACAGGACCGTATCTACCATGGCGGTCCTGGTAATTGCGTCCCTGGTGCCACTACATCTAAAAGTAGAGGAAAGAAGGCAACGGTATGACAGAAGAGGACATGAGGGTGGTTCCCGCGTCGCAGATCGGACAGCAACAATAGAGGCATGGCAGAGGGAGTGGGACGAGGATGAATGTGGACGATGGACCCATCGCCTGATACCCAGCCTATCGGGGTGGGTGAATAGAAGGCATGGTGAAGTCAACTATGAGCTCACCCAAGCTCTAACCGGCCACGGATGTTTCGGGGCATACCTGCACCGATTCAAGAGAAGGGACAGCCCAGAATGCCGGTACTGCGGGGAGGAGGACACACCTGGGCATACTCTCTTTCGATGCGAAAGATGGGCAGCACATAGAAGCGCGTGTCCATATCAGGAAGACCTCAACGAGGAAAGAATGGTACGGCGCATGTTGCAGGGACCGGAGGAGTGGCGGCGGATCGCACACACCGTGGGAGATATCCTAAAGTGCAAGAACGAGGACGACAAGCGTGATGAAGCGAGAGGACCTCCCACGCCTTAGTTGTTAAGGAGTAGGGATGGTCCCGGGGACGGAGAGGGCAAAAGCGAGAAAGGCAGAATAGCGTCCGGAAACCGGCGCAGGAAAGCTTCCGGAACTGCCGAAGCGAGAAATGTTTAGGGTTCTGGAAATCCGGACCAGACTTCAGGACGACCGGAGTCAGGCGAGGGACCAGTGGTTATACCGTGGTCCCAGAAGAAAAGTCTAGGTGGCGGCGTCCCAGAAAGAACTGTCGTTCTGAGCACGAAAAGGTGGTGGTAGTAGAATAAGTAATATTAGGAGGTAGTAGAATAAGTAGCATAGTAGTATGTTATTAGTAAGTAGGTAGTCTTGTCTGTCGTATCTGTATTTGTGGTTAAAATAAATAGTAAAAGAGCCAGTAGGCCACAAAACGGAAAGGCGACGGGAGAAATGTTGGGAGATGTCGCTGCAGGAAGTATGCCCTTCAGGCGATGCCGTGCAGCGGGGTGGTGGTGGGTTCTTTCCCTCCCCTCGCCTTTTATAAAAGGAAAGAAAGAGTAAATTGAGTTCCAGGTGGTTGAGATTGTTGGCGAAATTACGTTTCCACACAAGAGATATATGGCGAAGCGTCTGATGTAGGCAGTGACAGTCAACTGGATGGACTGAAGTTGGCGGCAGAGGAAGGAGTATGTAAGACATGTATACAGGGAGACACTCACACAGCGTGGTCCAAGGAAGAGGCTATACGTCTAGTGGTTTTCTAGGAAGATACTTCAGAAACATTATACCCTCATAACATTCTGTTATATCATTTAATATTAGGTCGGGTGTAGCTCTTTGTATTTGCATTTCTTCTAAAAGATTGAGTTAGATTTTTGCTTCTGATGTAGGAGTGTGAGGTTTTCTACATTTGTGGTGTGTCCATTTTCAATCAAATGTCGTCCCAGGGCAGAGTTATTTTTATTTTTAATGTGTTCTTGAAATCTAGTAATTAATTTTCTACCTGACTGTCCTATGTAAAAACTATCACACTCCTGACATTTGATTTTGTAAATTCCGCTCTTTTGTGTTATAGGAATTTTTGGTTTATTATTAATTAAAAATTGCTCGATTTGGTAGTTGTTCTGAAGGCAGTTGTAATGTTGAATTTACGAAGTCTCTTTTCTAAGGGTGTGGCGTATTGTCTGTAATATTCTAATGAAATAAACTCTAATTTAGATTTATGGTTAGGGTATATTTCTTTAATTAAATTTGCCCTGTGTACCTTATTATATTGTAACGTAGCTCTTTATTGGGACATGGTCTAGGCCAGGGTGGACGAAAATAAAACTCACACTGGTTTTACATGCGTGTATAATTGTTGAAGAGATACTCCGAGAAAACGGCTGAGAAGGCAGGCCACTGCCTTCTCGTATGGGTGTCGGATGTCACACTCGTGAATACAGACAAATAACAATTCTCCCGATACTCTGCTATGTGGCTACTTATATCAATTGTCCAAATACGTCATTAGCATTAATTAGGTTATCAAACGTCGAGGTTGTTCACTTGAGTTTTGTGCAACCTCGGCGTCTGAAACCCATACTTTGGAGCTGCAAGCATTGAGCAATTCAGGTCGTCGACATTATTATTTTATAAAACCTATTCGAACATAATAACTTTATTTTAATTTACTTCGTAACAACCCTCCTCGCCAATAATTGCTCGTCCCAGAGCAATGCCATTATTTGAACAAAATCTACAGCCACAAAGCGGGGCAGCAAAACGCCAACCAAAATATATTTTTATTGTACACACGAAATAAAACACAAAATAAAAAAAACAAGAAAAAATACATAGAAAAAATTTCAAAATGTAATTGCCGATGTATGTATGCGGTTGCTACACTCTCATTCACCGGACTGATTATTGGATCTGCCTTCTTCTAGGATTGCGATGATCATCTACCTAAGGGACATCTTTAAAGACGACTTCGACCGTGTACACAGACTCTCCTATGCTTGTACAGCGGTGCGTCACGTGTCGGCAGCTTTTTGCAGACGACCGTCCATCCGTATTTGAGATACAATTTTCTTCGCCATCGTATGTGGTTTGTCCCATTCTTATACGTCCGCCCTGGTTGTCGGATCCTCTCACCTTCTGCCTTCTTCTAGGATTGCGATGATCATCTACCTAAGGGACATCTTTAAAGACGACTTCGACCGTGTACACAGACTCTCCTATGCTTGTACAGCGGTGGGTCACGTGTCGGCAGCTTTTTGTAGATGACCACCCATCCGCTTCGTTTGTGGGATCTAATTTTCTTCCTCCTCTCTTCGAGAACCAGGGACGGATCACTGCTTCCATACGGGCAATCACATATTTTCACATGTCGGCGTCAAATTCCTATGAACCATTTAGACTATGGGTGAGATAGGCCACAACAGAGGAGCGAAAAAGGGCTCGAAAGGATTAAACAAGAAAGCAACACGAGGGCTCATAGCAGATAAAGAACCGGTAGTGAAGGGAGTCCAGGTAGCCCTATAGTGACACCGCGTCACGGTACTCGGCTCAGACCGCATTATGTAGCGGAGGTGTGCAATGGGGACAGGGTAGCATCAGTGGTATCGCTAGACCGGCTAATCATCCGGATCACGGAACAGGAGGAACCACCAGCAGAGACGAACCACAAGGGCTGTAACTCATCGATGTGTGTTATTAGGATTATTGTATTTCTAAGAATATGTTTATATTTTTTATTGTTGTTTTTATGGTGGGCAAATAAAATTATAAGTCATGCATTCTTTCCTACCCCGCTGCGTGGCTGTTCAATTTTTGGCTATCTCTTTTCATTGCTCTGGGTCGAGCAATTGTTTGCGAGGAAGGTTGTTGCGAAGTATAGTTTACTTGCATTGTACAATTGAGGTCAGGTCATCCAACCCATCCGACCTGCAGACAGTTGCTTGTCCAGAAATGCAGACGTCAGGCTTTTTATATCGGAACAAAGACATTCCTTTGTGGCACGCGTTCAAAGCGTGCAAATTAACTTTGATTTGTGTCAAAAGCCGTGTGCAACCAAAAATCCTAACTCAGGATCTTTGGGGGTCCAACACAGGTCATGACGTCTTCCCAAATTGATATAAAAGACACGGAATGGGATGGGAACAGTATCAGTAGTTTGCAGCACCTATTTATAGAGTAGCGCGACTATTGTATTTCAGATATCAGCTGTACTCGACGACGGTCTAATAAACATTCTAGGCAATCCCTGACCTACCTTTTTGCCCCGTCTACGAGAGCTACGTAACAATATATTCTCTGCAGGTCTAAGTTGTTGTATCCGTTGTTATAAGCTATCTGTGCAATGATCTCTATTTCTATTTTTAGATTCTCTTCATTAAGGGGCACGTATAACATTCTGTTGAACATGAATCTAAATGCAGATTCTTTGTAATTAGGGGCGGTATAGCTATATTTCGGGATTACAACGTCCGTGCTTGTGGGCTTTCTAAAGATATTATATTGAAGTGTGTTTTCGTGTCTCTGAAGGGTGAGATCTAGAAAATTAAGCGTTCCGTTTTTCTCCTTCTCCATGGTGAATTTGATATTACCAACACTGTTGAAAAGGTTATGAAGCGCTACAAGCTGGGCATTGCTGCCCTCATACACTATGAAAATATCGTCTACATACCTGCAATAGAATTTTATACCTGAGGTGAACAAGCTGTTTTTGCTTGAGAATATTTTCTGTTCTAGAAAACTGATATAAAATTCGGCCATAAGGTCAGAGAGGGATGAGCCCATGGCCAGGCTGTCCCTCATGCAATAGTAGGAGTTTTCAAAGGTGAAGAAGTTCTGCTTTGTGACCAATTGATACCCAATGATAGCGTTAATGGCGTGGGATAACTGACACAACACGTTCAGACGGGCACGCTGCCCCTCTCTCCCCTTGCAGCCACTACGTTATTCCTTATAGTTTCAATATGGAGACTATCACAACCGTACTCTGGCACAAACGTTTCCAGTCTACCCTACTTACCGTATTATTCTACATACATTTCAGGATTCTTAAATAATAAATCTATTAATTTACAATCATGGTTTTGATAATTTACTCATCGCCTTCAAGTTGCCTTCAAGTTTACTAAAATATTTACATATAATTTCAGGCAAGATAATTTTTTTATGATGCTGCAAACAAATTTGCATATTGCAATCACAGAATTAGTCCTGGCGTTGCATTCGCTATTCGACCATACAACAAAGTCGGAATATTGGCGATGACTAATTTTCATCTGTGATTGAACTTGGTAAAAATAAGCATGTGACACATCCAGTTGCAAGGTGCCGCCTTCGAAGATTATACATGTTTTTTTGGGATTCAAATTCATTGAAGTTAACACTAGTTAACTTATATGGACACTTTATTTCAATGCTTCCGGCACCAGAGCAGTCACACTGTACAAGAGCATCTGGGGTTACTCCAAATTCACGCCTAGTTGGATCAATTATAAGACCGCATTTAGATACCCTTAAATTTGTGTGATGTGATGATTGTATGATGATGTATTTTTGTAATGCAGTATTGTCATGTTTTATGCCCCATGCTGTATTTTTGCTACTAAATGACTCCTCCAGTGGACAACACACTTGTCTTAGAACAGATAAAGCTGGTTTAACTTCATTTGTTTTGACTATCACTCGCAATTTTGATGCAGTATTCCTTCCTGGTCTGTAATGGAACCATGTGGCTGTATTCGGTTGAATTCTTCTGATTGCATCACAATCTTCAATAGTCAATGCAAATTTGACATCTTTTATATAACTCTGAACTCCCTGATAAGACCGCGTGTCCATATTTGGATTGTATAAATACATTAGCGTGGGAATTTTTCGAATATGCGGTTGAGCCTGACGCTTTCTATCCATATTGGACGCAAATGAGTCAACTGCCAGCAGCAAAGCAGGGTTGTCTCCACTTTCAGCAATTTTCTGAAATATATTTTATAAAATGATACCTTATCATTGAAACACACTTGGTTTTATTACTTGAAGTAAATTGCCTGCTGTAGGAGTAACATCAACTGCACTTATCCCTCGTTCGGTAGAATTATCTTCCACTCCATCTCACACCCCCACCTTGCTTGACGAAGAAGCATACCACTGAAATGGCTTGTCAGTTACAGATACTTCAGGTTTCTTGTTGCAGCCATACAGTCGTAATGTGCACTTGACACGTCCGAAGTGTTGAGGAATATCATCCATATCTTAAGCTCGGGAGTATTCATTCTTTGGGAGTGTATTCACTAAAAGTACAGAAGTTCTACACACTTTATTGTGACATGCAACTTATCTAAATACTTACAATGCCTACGATAATCCTGTAATCATCCACAATTTTTACTCCCAAAATACGTACAAACCCTGCCTCAAAATATTTCTACGCTTCCAAAGATTTGATTACCTCATTCCACATGTAATAACTTTTGGTATGTAGAAGATAATGGACAATATAAAATGATGATATTTCTGGCAGTGCCGTAATGTTAATATCTAATTCATTTTCTTGAACCATATATGGATCCAAGCCCACACATTCCATTCTTTGCTTATATCTCGCAGCAACGTCAGGAAATTCTTGTTCTTCTTGCTTAAAATACTCGCTAAATTGAATATTTTCCATATTAAACCTGCAAACAACACGAGTTGAAACATAAGCTCTCTTTCTGAACTCTTTACCACCGTTTTGTATAATACTCAAAGTGATATATTAAAAAATTAGCTTTAAAACCTGTTCAATAATGTCCATACCCGCAGAAAAAAATCCAAATTAGATGCATTTTCACTCTAAATTGTTTATTTTAAGCTTATTTACCAAGTCTCAAATACACGATTTTGCTTTGCTCGCCCCCAACATAATTACAGTGAGATGAAAGATGTCATGCCGTCTCTGTTTCTGCCAAACGTGAAAATGATGGATTGTAAACTGAAAGCTTTATGCTGTTGTGCCTTAAAAGACTGCTGTGGGTATATATTTCAGTTTATTTTTAATTTATACTATTAAACTTCATGCGCTTTTGCAGAATTGTATGTTTGCTGTATTGTGTGTTGTGAAATTGTATTTACATGCTTTTTATATTTATCATATATATATATATATATATATATAACGTTGAGAGTAGGTAACGACCGACTTCGTTGGAAATTAAACGTTATCGTGGGAAATTCGGTCAGAAGGACGTTATAAAGGAAACTCCTTTTATCTACGTTCAAATTTTCGCTTTAATTAAAAGCTTCTTCAGGAACTAGCTGCACAAAACAAAACAAAGGCCTCAGCAAACTACAATCTATAAACAGGCCAAAAAAAAAAGGTCAATTTACAATTATTAGAGTCGGAGAAAAAACGTGCTAATTATCGTCATCGGAGGCAACACGCCAAACCATCACAAACAATCAAACGACGGACGCTTACTCGACACATTATAATACAAACACTTTAAAATCACAGGGACACATGTCACTGGACGACTGAACAATTGGTTATGAAAGCATGTAAACACTAAAAGCGCGCGACGAATCCATTTCGAACGCCAGGGCCACCAACCTCAAACCGCATCGTGTAAACTCTTAAAATTATGGCTGATTTAAAACGAATAAATCGCGCTTAATTGACTGGTGTCGGACTTAAAATTCAAACTACTGTTCCCGTTGGCCTGAATGTGAAACATTTCCAGGAAAAGTCTGGATTTATAATTATTCTCCGTGGCCACAATTTCGGTCTCGCTCCACTTCATTACATGGTCACAATCAATGGCATGCTGTGCTACTGCACAGTTTTTTCTTCGTAATTTAGTATCACTTTTGTGAAGTGCAATACGCGATTTAAGCCACTGACTGGTCTGACCATAGTATTTTAGGGAGCAGCCACCGCACGGAATACAATAGATAACATTCGATCTTAACCAACGGGCAGTTTGGTCCTTAATATTCGAAAACACGCCACCAACCGTCCTCCCGGCACCGACAACAACACGAAAATCATCGCTTCTGAACAACCCTTCTGGAGGATACGTCTGTTTATCAACACCTGAACAGAGATCCTACCATCACAGTCCAGAAAAAGAATAACGAATTTGTCAATGTGCTGAGGGATAGAAAGTTGATTGATGATGCTACAGCTAGATCCCTCATCAAGTACAATTCCGTTCCTTCCAAATTGGTTTCATTTTCCCATTTTCGGGTGATGATCGGGCCCATGACTCCGTTTGATTCGCATGTTTGACATGACTTGTAGACATTCCGATGTTGTGTTGTACATGTTTTTGATTTTCTGTGCATCTTCTGCACTTGAGGCTGGTAGGTCCAGGATTTTATCAGGGTATTATTTTGATATCGATTTTGAAGTATACCACCATAGATTAAAGTTGCCCAAATCATGTGGATTACATCTCTTTGACAGAATATCTGCGAGATTGTCTGCTGAAGGTACATGATGCCATTCACAATCATTGGTAAGACTTTGTATTTGCGAGACCCGATTGCAGACGAACGTTTTCCAAATGTCTGGTTGCTTTGATAACCAATTCAAAACGATTCTTGAATCAGTCCATAGATAAATCTTGCCAAACGTGACCCTTAAAGCGTTAGTTAGCCTTTTGAAATAATCATGAAAGTAATAGCATCGCAAAGCTCCAACCTTGGGAGTGATATCACCTTTAGAGGTGCTACTCAAGATTTTGAACACAATAGGCGTGTCCTAACTACGTTGTGGTTGTTCATGGTCTGATGTATAGGCATACTCCATAAGCTATTTCTGATGCATCCGTGAAGCCGTGCATTTCTATTTGTATGTAAGTTGATAAAACTACCTTTCGTAGTACTTCAAAAGTTTTAATGCTTGTAAAGTCTTGAAAAAATTGTATAAAGTCCAAATTGTACTCCTTTGGTATTCGCTCGTCTTATTCGACCTTCAGTTCCCATAGTTTTTGTAAAATGACCTTAGCCTTTATTACTACTGAACCTATAAGTCCTAACGAAAATCTGACTAATAACACTGCGTGACAAAAGAAATTGTTTCTAACATCGATCAAAATAACCATGTTTGACTAAACTCGACCTGCTGATCACGAAAACGACGTTGAAATCTTTCTATCACGTTTTCGAAAAAAAAAATGAGATTAAAATGCGAAAACACGTGATTTTAGCAGTGTTAAAAAATTTATAGCTCCTGAACCCAATCTCCTAGAAACTTCAAAAATATCTCAAACAAAACCGCAAACTGTGTACTTTTTACTTGTAATCCTCAAAGTTAGTTCACCAGTGGTCTTAGCCTACGTAGAAAGCTTGTTGATGGTCGGCGGGCAACAAACAAGCGCTGTTCATAGATTGGTCGCTGTAAATAGAGCTCATATGAGAATATACAGGGTGTCTCAACAGTGCGATCTCGGAAGATTGTGCCTCTGTTAATGAAGATATTTTAAAACTGATTTCACTCATATATACAGAACGCCGAGGTGCACATTTTAAAATTATTAGCGTGTAGAAGATGTTCCATAAGGTAACACCAACCCAAACTTGTGTTCTTGAATGGAACAACCTATATTTCGGCACAATTTCGAATTCCTCGCAAAATTTTACGATAATGAAAAATAAGATTACCTACCCTAAACTTTATACTTTTTGATTTATTGGCGTTTTTATGGAAAAACAGCAGTCTAAGAAAAGTTGTCTATCTCAATACCTGTTTGTAATTTTATTGCGCACGCTTAGATTATGATTAAGTAAGCAGCGTTCTATTAGCGTGATTACCTACCATACCCAAATTGTTCACAGGGTGGTCATAATCTGCAACAAAATATAGCAAATAGTTTTTCGTAAGAAAGTTAATTTTTTTAAATGGAACACCATGTATCTAATTGATTTTTTGAATTCTACGCATCGTTCTGCACAAAAAAGTACTAGCACACATCAGTGGTAAAATAAACAATTGCGAGATAACTAGCCTTATTCATAAAAAATCGATTTTTTTTATCAATACGTGCTTCTACACGTACATTAACCATTAAACCAATTAAGTATTTACCTTTATTACTGTTTTCTCGCATGATTTCATCTTTTTATTTAGGGTCTTTTCCCAGGTCTAAAGTCTTGTCTTTTATGCTCTCCAGATCTCGTAGGCTTCCAGTGCTAATTTGTGACCCTTTTCTTGTCTATGTAGAACTTGTTTGTTGTTGTTATCACTGCTGTTATGCCCGGTCTGCAGCAGATGTTGCCCAAAAGCTGATCTGTGCTTTACCTTTCTGTGCTCGGTTATTCTTGTTTTGATCGCTCTGCCAGTTTCCCCAATATAGAAGGCGTCACACTTAACGCTGTAGACACCACTCGATTTTAATTTATCATCAGCATATGTGCATTTCAGTAAGGAAAGAATAGAATGGTTAGTCTTAAAACCACATCTGATGTGGGTTTTGAATACTCGACTTAGTTTACCACAATACTCTCCATAACAGGAAAATCTTCCCCACATGTCTTCGTGTCTTCTGATGGTTTTGGTGAACAGAGGCGCATTCTTAGTTCTTTCTCTCTCTATTGCTCTATCTATTGCCTTAGCAGTATATCCATTAATTTTGCCCAAAGTTTTGATAACATTAATTTCTTTTATTTGTTCAGTTTCCTTTAGGGGAGGACGAAAAAGTCTTTGAGCCATAGACCTGAATGCTGCAAATTTGTGGGTGTGATGGCGACATGAGTCTGCAGGTATCAGAGCACGACTTGTAGTGCTCTGATACCATCACAATTCCCAATACTTAAAAGTTATTCGCCAAAAACTCATTTTTCACCGTTTCCAACGGTAATTTTAGATAATAAATATCGCACGTGGCGTTGAAAAACAATTTATTTCATAAAATATAACGCAGAGAAATATTTTAGATTTGAGTGTACTTAACTAAGTAGTTCCTCGTAATGTCTTCCGTGCTCTCGCCCGGATTCTTTCTTGCATGTTTTCTGGTGTTGTTGGAGGTTCAGCATAAACGATATCCTTAACGTAGCCCACAGGAAGAAATCCAGTTTTGTTAAGTCCGGTGATCGAGGAGGCCAAGCAACTGGTCCTCGTCTTCCAATCCACCGATTTGGGAAGATTTCGTTGAGCTGGTCCCTGACATGTAACGAGTAATGTGCTGGAGCTCATCAAACTATTACGCCCGACTTATTAAGAGCAGTGGCGAGGTCATTTCATACTCGTCTTCGTTTGTGCCTCGAAGATCGAAGAGCACGGACGACATTTCGAACAACTACTTAATTAAGTACACTCAAATCTAAAATACTTCTCTGCGTTATATTTTATGAAATAAATTGTTTTTCAACGCCACGTACGATATTTATTACCTAAATTGCCGTTGAAAACGGTGAAAAGTGAGTTTTTGGCGAATAACTTTTAAAATATTGGGAATTGTGATGGAGTTGTATTTAGAAACAATGTTTATTTTTTAATTCTGCATCGTTTCACCTAAAAAAAGTAAGGGTTCCAATTTAAAATAAGAACAATAACAAGCTTTGAAGTTTGACATGTTTGACACTAGATTTTGGTCACCCTGTATAAATTGGATCAATGATACTTGGTTAACGAGACTACTAGATCTAACTTAATAAGCACGTCGCAAAATTTTATTAAAGAGGTGGTTTTTATTGATTTTTAAAGCCAACGATGAAATATAATTTTTTTTTGGTTTCTATTTTTTTGCGCTGCAGTCACTCAACCGATTTCAATAAAATTTTGGTGGTATGTAGGCAACCATAAAAGTCTTCCAAATGTGTAAAAAAATATATAGCATGCAAATAAAAAAATATATTACCATGGCGTAGCACATTTTTGGGACATCCTGTATAATCAAAAATAATTTCTTGAAATGTATCTTGAACGCCTTGCCAAATGTCAAACTCTTAGCTTAATTAGTAACTGAGCTACAGAAGACGGAAGCTGAGTTGCAGGACCCTGTATATATATTCTACGCTTATTAGTTTAACACCCAGTGTAATTAAGATAAACTGCTCAGCAGTGCCAAAAATTCCGAAGTAATGGAATCTAATAAGTACGATCAAATAAAAATGCATACAACAATACTTATTTTGGACTACAGCACAAAATTTAGATACCGTATCTTGTCATCTTGTGGCTCTTTCGCGACTGTTACGAGAGGGCAATATCGCAATATCTAATAAAACTAATATTGGTGACAATAGCCGATAATAATCGGAATAGTCATCTAGTAATTTTTTTTTCATCCTTCTCTATACGAAAATGTCATTTTTGCATCTTTGTGGGGACACGAAAGATGCTAATTGTCCGCTAGGCGTTTAGTATAACTTTCAACCCTAGCCACAAAAATATTTAACACAATGGCCGGGCGGTGACCGACCTGTCTGTCCAATAAATCAATAGCTTTCAATTCGGCTTGAGATTTGTGAGATCGCTCTGGTCAAAAAGATCAACCTGATCTAGGATCAACAGATCCATCTGCTATGATAATAACCGATTTATCGATCAGATCTATTTATCGGTTCTCAATTCTGATCAAAGGTCGATCACAAATTTCTCGCCCACCCCTATCTTTTTCGTTTTTCGCGTAGCGGTAGTTGGGTTCGAAATCCAAGGGGGGGGGGGGGGGGCAAGCGCCCCCTCCCTGCCCATATGTAACGGCGCCCCTGGAAATTGCGTCCCCTTTTGAGGTCATAAAATTTAAACATGTCTTGTTGTGCTGCCATCAATTCACTAGAGTACGAGCATAACAAATAATTCCAACAGCACTTCAATAAAGGAACAATCTAAAATGTATGTGTATCACAATATCTGAAAGACGTATCGTGTCAAAAACCAGTTATGCAAGGGATGACCGACTGTTCCTATCGGAATTTTTACTTTATCATACGCAGTATAAAGTATTGTAACCGTGCCAAAAAAAATTTTTGAGATTTTAGCGGAAATATGTCTTTTTGGGTCCCCTGAACATTTTTGACCAAGGTACAAAAAAATGTCTGTGTGTGTGTGTGTGTGTACCCGTTTTTTGTGGCGACGATTCCGGAGAAACTACTAAAGGTATCGGGACGAAACTTCATATTTAGAAGTTTCATAACCAAACTTAGAGCTGAAAAGTTTTCTGTTGAAGAGGGTCCAAAGGAACTGGAGGTTTAGTCTTAGCATTTTTGAAAGATTTTGCAAATAAGCCGCCATTTCTGGAATTTCGTCGAAATAGTTAAATACTAAATTAAAGATGAGGAAATTCTGAATCATTTATCACTATGACATTTTTTGGTACAATCAATAGTTTAGCTGCATGAGCAAATTCTATTTCTACGAGATCGGTCGTACTGCATGAAAACTAGTAGCCAGGATTTGTGAGATTTTACTTTATCATACGCAGTATGTAAAGTATTGTAATCGTGCCAAAAAAATTTTTTGAGATTTTAGCGGAAATATGTCTTTGGATCCCCTGAACATTTTTGACCAAGGTACAAAAAATGTCTGTGTGTGTGTGTGGGTGTGGGTGTGTGTGTGTGTACCCGTTTTTTGTGGCGACGATTCCGGAGAAACTAATAAAGGTATCGTGACGAAACTTCATATTTCGCCATTCCTGGGAATTTGTCAAAATAGTTAAATAACTTCGCCATTCCTGGGAATTTGTCAAAATAGTTAAATAATAAATTAAAGTGGAGGAAATTCTGAATAATTTATGACTATGAAATTTTTTGGTACAATCAATAGTTTAGCTACATGAGCAAATTCTATTTCATCGAGATCGGTCGTACTGCATTAAAACGATTAGCCATGATATGTCAGAAATTTTGATTCTAATGACAGTAGTTGTTTTGACACAATATAAGCTGCGTTCGGATATTGCACACCGTTACACTTTTTACACCCAATAACACGCAAGTATCATTTTGACGGTGTACCCGATGTCAACGGAGTACAATATCCCAACGCAGCTCTAATAGACTAATCTGTCTAGTTCTACTAGTTTTAATTTAATTCAGACATGGCCGATCTCGATCAAATAGAATCTCATGCAGCTAAACTATTAATTTTATATATAGTATGATAAAGTCATGTGCCTGGCCACATCAGATTTTTTGATTCTAATGACAGTAGGTAGTCTTGGTGTCAAACGCTAATGTTTTGGCAATAGTTCCTGTCAATATAAGCTGCGTTCGCATATTACATTACACTTTTTACACCCAATAACACGTAAGTGTCATTTGGACAGTGTACCTGGTGTCAACGGAGTACGATATCCGAACGCAGCTTTAATCGACATATCTGTCTAGTGCTAGTAGTTTTATTTTAATGCAGACAAGGCCGATCACGATCAAATAGAGTCTCATGTAGCTAAACTATTAATTTTATATGTAGTATGATAAAGTCATGTGCCTGGCCACATCAGATTTTTTAATTTGGTAGATTCCACACGTAGTAAAGAACAAACTGAAGAAGAAGATCTTGCGGAACTTAATAATGAAGAGCTCCGAGTGGAAGTTAATTTTAACAACACTGAATTAAATCGTTCTTTCGCAGTTATGAGATGGATAACCGATTGTTTCTATCGTAATTTTTAGATTTGGTAGATTCCACACGTAGTAAAGAACAAACTGAAGAAGAAGGATCTTGCTGTACTTAAGTACAGCAAGTATTAATAATGAAGAGCTCCGAGCGGAAGTTAATTTTAACAACAGTTAATTAAATTCGTTGTGTCGCAGGATATTTACTAACTAGTATTTCACGAATGTCCCTTTGTGTGTGAGTTTACTGGAGTCAAAAAGTTACGATGAAAGCTATAAGTATGCCAAATGATCTAAAATAAAACTTTTCAAAGATAATTCATTATTTTTCTGTAAAATGAAAGTTTTGAGTTATTTATTTCTTTGGAAAAAGTTTTTTAAACATTCCACAGCTGCTTCATAAAAAAAAAATAATTTGAAAATGTTTATATTAGCTTACTCCAAACAACTGATGCACAACATAATTTTTCGGTGTCACAAATAAAAAGAAAAAATAATATCTCGATTAGTCCGAATTAGTTTGTTCCCGATTCTCTTCATGATCCGTTTTGATTATTTTTGACGTAAGTTTTTTAAAGAGATTTTTGATTTCATTTTCATTAGTTATTTCGCTGTTTCCATTGTAGTTTGTACGTACTGATGATGTCCACCGAAACATATCTGCAGTAAATTAAATAAACTTACAAGGATCAAGGAGGCTTTTATTTGAGTTCAACATTGATTTATTTCCTTGCAATATGGACATTTATTCTTATGTATTTAAACTTTATAGTTTATGCTTATACACTCCTATATATAAAGATATATCTATATATTACATAATAATGTGTCCGCGTAGATTTTCCTGTGTAACACATTGAAGAAAACGACTTTAAATAACCCAAAAATCGTTTTTCTTCCTATAAACCTATGCATGTTTCAATCAAACTGGCACAAAAATGGCGGCATTTGCTCTCATGGCCACACTGTGTTGTTATAGCCACTCTTGGATTTTGGTGTGTAGGGCGACATCTGTTGGTCGCGAGAGGTGGTGTAGCTTTGCGGTTTGCCGCTAGTGGCGATTCGCATAAGGATTCGGCGCTCTCTTGGGAGCGCAGTTGGTCTTGGCGGTCGGTGGTAACCGCGTCGAAGTTCTATTTATCTGCTCCGCCATTTTCTTGGATACATGACCGCGTGAAGTTGCATGAGTTATCGGGATTTGCTTCCAGGAGTGACCACGCTATTTGGCGAATTTATTGCAACCCACACTGGAAGATGGAATCGTGTGACCCTTCCCATTTCACGCTTATGCGGAGTTTGAGTATTCCCGAAATTTGAGGTTTCTTTAGGAGTTTAGACTTGCCTTAATCATCTTTGGGTACGTAGTTGAGCGACTGGTTCTCAGTCCGTTTCTTATTGTGTTGAATTAAACTGTTTTTAGGCTGCTACAATGAGGCTGTTTGCTGTGTGGGACTAGATACAGCTGAGGCACAGGTTGTTGCCCCGAAGGACTATCTGTTGTGGAACCACTGGAGTTACGGCTGAGACTCGGACAGCTAAACCGATTACGGGTCCGGAGTTTATCGTAAAGGCTAAAGTTTCGTCCGGATCGGATCACAGGTTGAACACAGGTCAGATCTCTCGATGTTTCGTCCACCTTTTTGACGAAACGATCCTTGGTAATCCTGTAGAGAAGGTACCTCGCAGAAGCGCAAGCGTAAAATCAATCATATGTGCCGTGCCATAGGACCAGTGGCTCATAATCAGTTTTACGGGGGGGTACATTAAAAATGAATCTCGTAGAGTACTTTATAGATGATTTATTACGCTGAAAGTTCGATTTGTTTGTACACATGCTTTTGTTACACCCTTTCAAGTGGCGTTGATACGTTATTGCGAAGGTTGACGTTCGACTGTATTGCCGTGGTGACATTTCGTGTAAAAACTTTGGCGAGATCAACCTAAGTTGATCACAGGACAGTCCTATATATACCTATTAGTAATTACGCTAATTAGTGAGCTAGTATTACACGAAATATTAATGATTTTAATTTAAAATTTGAAATATAGGTATCTTGTGAAATGTAATGAAATGTAACATTTGATGTATAATGTATAATAATTAAATAACATAAATAAATAAAAAGCATTCTACATGAACCAATACAGGGTTCACACCGATACATACAGGGTTAGTCACTATTACCGGAACATCTAAATAATTCGCCAACCGTAAAAAACTGCAACAAATTTTTCAAACAATTTTTTTTTGGTTTTAAACAAGCTATCGTTTAAATATATTTTTAATATTCATTTTATACTAAAAATTTGATAATCTTTCCTTTTCAAATAGAACACCCTGTATATTTTTACATTTTTTAGTTCGAACACGAATTCTAAGAATTTTTTGTAGGAATCATTTTTCTTTATATGCGCATTTTTGTGTTATAAGCAATTACACAATCAAAATTAGTCCCAAATTACTGTAACACCTAAATAAATTTCCAACCATAAAATGTTTTAAAAAATCTTTGATATTTTTTTAGAATATAATTTTATTGCACCGGGTCTTCATTTTATGATGGAAACTTGGTAACCTTTTCTTTTTCTAATAGAACACCCTGTTTCTTTTTTTCATTTTTCTAAGAATTTTTATGATTATTATTTTTAGAAAATGCATTATTTTTTTAAATTATTCAAAACAGATTATTATTTTAACCAAACTCATAAAAACTAAAAAAAAAAAAAAAACAATTAAATACATATACAGTAGAGCGTCGATAATCCGAACTAATTGGGACCGAAGGCGGATTATCAAATTGTTCGGATTTTCGAAAATAACCTAGCAAATGACACTTAGGCTTAAGAAATGTCTAAGAATGCCTAAGGTCCCGGCTAGGTTACGAGCGGCGAGCGGCGGGCGGCGAGCGGCAGACCGGCGCCGCTAATGATATATGTTTACATTGTTTCAAAGCCATATCTTGGCAAAGCGGCAGAGCGGCATCGTGAGCGGCACCACCCTGCCGCTTACTTGTGCCGCTCACCGCAGAATTATAAAGGGTTAGCAAAAATTACCGGAACACCTAAATAATTCTCCAACCGTGCAAAAATTCAAAAAATTGTTCAAACAAAAGTTTTTGGCTTTAAACAGGCTATCGTTTAAATATATCTTCAATATACAGGCTGCTCATGTTATGATAGAAATTTGGTAACCTCTCCTTTTTTTTTAAATAAAACAGCCCATATATTGTTAAATTTTTTTTATTCTATGATTAATTCCAAGTATTTTTTATAGGAATCATTTTTTATTAAATGCTTTATTTTTTAATTATAAGCAAGTTACCAAAAATAGTCAAAATTACCGGAACACCTAAAAAATACACCAACTGCAAAAAATTCAAAAAATGTTTCAAATAAAAGTTTTTTGGGTTTATACAACCGCTGGTTTAAATATAGTTTTAATTTACAGTGTGGCCATTTTATTATGGAAATTTGCAAACCTTTCTATCTTCTTCTAATAGAACATCCTGCATACCTATTTTATTTTTTTATTCTAAGGTTGATTCTAAGAACATTTTGTAGAAATAAGTTTCTTTGAAAATGCATCATTTTTGAGTTATGAGTAATTAATCAAAACTCCTGAATTTCAAATTAAGATTATTTTCCCACATACATACACATTTATTTTAATGTGGTAGCTTGGACATTTAATTTAATTCTATTTGAGTTGTTATTTTTTCTTGGATTTTTTATTTTTAACTCGTTTGGTTCAAGTAAAAGTTTGTGTTTTGATTAGTAAACTAAAAAATAATGCATTTTATAAAAAAATAATTCTTACAAAAAAATTTTTAGAATTAATCCTAGCATTAAAAAATGTACAGGGTGTTCTGTTAGAAAAAGAAAATATTTGAACTAGAGATTGTTTAACCCAAAAAACCCTCATTTGAAAGAGTTTTAGATTTTTTTTGCAGAGAATTATTTAGGTGTTTCGGTAATTTTGACTATTTTTGGTTACTAGCTTATAATTAAAAACTAATGCATTTTATAAAAAATGATTCATATAAAAAATTCTTAGAATTAATCTTAGAATCAAAAAAATTAATAATATATGGGCTGTTCTATTTAAAAAAGGGAGAGGTTACCAAATTTCTAGAATAAAATGAGCACCTGTATATTGAAAATATATTTAGAAGATAGCTAGTTTAAAGCCAAAAAACTTTTGGTTGAACAATTTTTTTAAATTTCTTACGGTTGGAGAATTATTTAGGTGTTTCGGTAATTTTGGCTAACCCTATATATTAAATACAGGATTACTATAAATAATTGTAGTCAAAATAGGCGGTGAGGTCGTATATAACAATTCGTGTATTTTCTTCACGCGGCGACGGCAGTGCATCTTCTATTTTGTTTGTTATTTTGCCTGAAGCAGGTACTAGCCAAATAAAAGTAGAAAGAAAGAATATCCACGAAAAGAAAACAATTAGATAAAAAAAAACCATTTTCTATATTTTCTTAAGTGGAGAAATAAATGGTGATAATCGCCGTACCGCTGACGTACTGCATTAATAGGATGCACTTCATAGTTACGTTTTAACCTACGGATCTTATTCAACCGAAGGTTATAATTTTCCGTGAGTAGCAGTTTGACAACATTACCGGACGACGACCTACGAACTACTAATAATTGTCAGGACGAATTGTCGTGCCGCTCATGGTGCCGCTAATGGTGCCGCTTACATCGTAGCCAGGTCGCCGCTCTGCCGCACGTCGCTCGCCGCCCGCCGCTTGCCGCTCGCCGCTCGTATCCTAGCCGGGACCTTAAAGTGCACTTTAATCGATTAAATATACATATTACATATATTAAACAAACTATTACATAATTATGTATGTATTTAAACTCTTTTGAAACGCGTTCGGATTTTTGACGTTTCGGATTTTGACGTTCTACTGTAATTAAATTAAATGTTCAAACCGCCAAATTGAAATAAATGTGTGTGAATATATGGGAAAATATTCTTAATTTGAAGTTCAGGAGTATTGACAAACTGCAGACTCAAAAATGAAAAATAAAAAAAAACAATTACTACAAAACATTCTTAGAAGTAATATGTTCGTATAGTCTTTAGTTATATTCTTAGAATTAATCTTAAAAGAATGTGATAATCAACAGTTGTTCTAATTGAAAAAGTATGATCACCCTGTATAAAATGATAAAAATAATAAATAAATAAATAAAATGATCAGCCTGTATATTAAAAATATATTTGAACGATAGCTTATTTAAGAATAAAATGGTTCTATTTAAAAAAAATTTTCAAATTTTTTGCTGTTAGAGAATTAGTTAGGTGTTCCGGTAATTTTGACTAATCCTGTATAATAAATTCATTAAACGTATTGCCATGGGCAAATTCATTTCTCTGCCTAGGTACCTCTATTTCATATAGTATATTTGGAGAAGCCAATTTAGAAATTCAAATATTTTCGGAGGCTTTCTTATCGTTTTATTAGATTTAAGTTCAAGTAGAATGCTGTTTATTTATTTATGTTTTTATTTATTTCCTTTACAAGAAATGTCACCACGTCAAGTAAATTTACTTATTTATTTATTATTATAGGTTTATTTTTAATGTCGCCCCTCGTAAAACTGATTATGAGCCACTGGTCCGACGGCAGGGATCGGGGAATTATTGGTTCGGAAGCAATACTATTGGTACCGAGAATTGGTCTGGAGGTTAGCGGTGGTAGTTCTAATTTTTTGTGTATTTTGGCGGGCGCTCCCAGCTGTTCTCCGACTAGTTTTTTTTTTTCATTTAATAATTAAAATAATTTCATTCATACTTGATTTCCTTTAATGAGATGTACGTTCAAGTTCCGGGTTACCTATAGTCATGCGCTTGTGTTGTACATCAAAAATTTTCTACTTTTCCTCGCATTTATTATTATTTTCTGAATTATTCCTAAGTTTGGAAGAGGGAGTTACGCATTTAGTTTCGTTTGGCCAAACGATAAGTGGATGCGGTTGTGTTTCATAATTGAATCGGTGAGTGGAAGAACAGAACAAGTCCAAATCAGGCGTTTGTGGCAAACTAACGAAAACTGTATAATTCGGCGGCTGTGTATTTTACAAATTTGGTAAGCATAGAAAATTTGTACTAAATTTCATTTGCAGTTGTTCTGGAAGTAAATTTTAGTTCAAAAGGTAATAATAAATAAGCTATTAGATAAAACATCGGCTTCACTTGTTCTGTTCTTCCAGTCAACGACAAAAAAAATATGCTATTAGCACAAGTGGTAAATAAAAATGCATAAAGACCAAAAGAACAAGTTTAATATTAGAAACAAAATTAAAACTAACAAAAAAAAACAACATTATTAAACTTGTCACTAGTCTTCATCATGATTTAATGTTTCCCAAGAAGTAATATGGTAATAAAATTCAAGATCTTTTCCTAAATAGCGCGTTACTTTTCTTAAGTTGGTAATTTTTAGGTATTGGGTTTTTGTTCACTGATTTTGTTGGAAGTGTGGGACGATTTTTAGTTTCTTTTAATAGTTTGAAACATGACAAAATTTCAAGAACGGTTTTGCTATTTTAAAAAATCTTCGAACACGTCGATTTATAATTATCAAATTACACCTTATGATATCAAATTAATTTTTTTACCTTCAATTGTTTTTAACAGATTTTTAAATGAAAATCTTATATTTTTTAATGAATTTGACAGACGTTTTAATTGTCTTAGTGGTAGCATAATATTTTTATGGCTTTACACAAGAAAATTTTCGAGAAAGAGACTATTGAAGGTTATGAAATAAAGGTGACAAAATCTCCGGAACGGCTCGACCGAATTTAACGAATTATTGGAATTAAGTATTTTACAACCATGTGAAGTCACTGGCATTACTATCGTTGATGCAACGATTACAAGTACAGTTTCTGAGATATAACCTCAAACTTTTGAATTTGAAATAGAACACCCTGTATATTTTGACATTTTCTGTGACAGTCTTCATTATTATATCAAAAACATCTAGAAATTAACAAAAACCTTAATTACTTAGGTCTAAAAATTAAACAAGAAAAAAATGATAACAAAACATTATTACATTTTCTACTGCAACTACTCTAGTTGGTTTATGAGGATTCTCAATCATTGACAATAACACATTGTTTTAAACTTGATCGTTTTTTTTGTTATTTTTTGTTATCAGTTTTTTCTTTATAATTTTTAGACCTAAGTAATAAAGGTTTTTGTTAATTTCTAGACATTTTTGATATAATACTGTAACAAGAGTAGTAACATTGAATAGGCAATGGAAGACTGTAACAGAAAATGTCAAAAAATACAGAATGTCCTATTTCAAATTCAAAAGTTTGAAGTTATATCTCAGAAACTGTAAACGTTGCATCAAAGATAATACTGCCAGTGACTTCACATTGTTGCAAAATACTTATTACATTTACAAAATACTTATTAATATAAATACTTATATCAATTACAAAATTTCGTTAAATTCGGTCGAGCCGCTCCGGAGATTTTGTCACTTTTATTTCATAACCTTCAATTGTCTTTTTCTCGAAGATTTTTCTATGTAAGGCCATAAAAATATTGTGCTACCATTAAGACAATTAAAAGATCTGTCAAATTCATTAAAAAATATTGGGTTGTCGTTTAAAGAAAATTTCCATGACGTCATCTATTAAAAACAGCCGCGCTCCATGCAATGAGTGGAAAAACAGAGTATGTCGACTTATTCTGTTCTTCCAGTCATTGCGTGAAGTACGGTGCTTCTACAGCAATACTGGTAATATAGGTAAAACTACGAGAGCTGAAGGTGAGTCATCGCCTAAAAACGTAAGAACAGACGCATGAAAAGGCACTCTGTTTCTTTCTAACGCACGGGAATGGTCTGTAACGTATCAGCAAAATAACAGCTGGAATCGATGACTCACCTTCAGCTCTCGTAGTTTTACCTATATAAATGTTTTTTTTTTCATATTTTCGAAAAGATCGAGAAATTTTATACAAAATGTCTTATGTTAGTTTTAAATGTCAAATTTTGCACTTATTTTGTTCTTCCACTCACCAATTGTTTTCCGGGTTAGTTTATGTTATTATAGGTTTAACGGTCAACCGTACCGTATGCGTTGAATTTTGGATATTTTTTTATTTGCGTCTGAAATTGTATTACTGTTTTGGTGATTTATATAGATTATAACCTGCAACGTGTTGGGCTTGGATGTTGTTGTTGGTTAATATAGTCATAGTCATTTATTAGTGTTAATCATACAGAGATATGTTACACACGTCAACGAGAAAAAAATAAATAGTATACAGGGTGAGTTATTAGTATCCGGGCGGTCGATAGTTAAAAAATCGTATGAGATTGAAAAACCATTTTATATAGAAGTTGTTTGACTCATCACTTTCTATAACGTAAAAATATTTTCATTTATACAGGGTGTTGCATTTAGGTGTGACGGAAAGTATGTACATTTTTTTAAATGGAACGCCCTGTATATTTTATTATATTATGAATACTACTAAATTTGTTTATCCAACCGTGTATGTTGCTAAGTCACAGCGTTAATAGTTCCAGAGATATGCAACTGTTTTTCCAAAATATGCCCGTTGCAGGATCTTTTTAAAAGCTATGTAAAAACGACATTTTTGCCGATCTTGCCTTTAACCTATGTGAGACAATAGTCCAAGCCAGTGGGTAGATGATAGTATCCAAAGATATTAGATACACTGTACAGGGTGTTCATAGAACTTAGTAAATTTTGATGTTCTTCAAATGGCTTTTTCTTGAGTTTTTTTAAATGGAACACCCTGTATAATATGTGTTGGCTGTAATAACCCTTTAGTTAGCTCCAGATTACATCTAGTATGTTATACACCAAATGTTAATATTTTTTGTGATATTTGCAACGAAAATGTAATGCAATTGTAAATTTTAATATTGCTGTGAATAATATATTTGGTAGTTTGATGTAAAGTCTTCAAGTGGCGATAGGAGAAATAATTTAGAAACTATTTAACCAGCTTGATCCTTGTACAAAGTATTACCGTTATCAACATATTAACAATTTTATATGAAATTTTGTAAGTATATTTTGCCGTCTATCGTATGGCAACCGAACACGCGAGTTAAAAATTTCAAATTACTGCTAAAGTAAACCCTAAACCTTAAACTATCGTGAAAATTTGTTTACTGCGGAGTGTTGAAAATAAGATTTTCTTTGATGTAATTTATGTGCTCACACACAAAAACCAAATATGCAACAAAAACAAACTGATTTTTCATTCATAGTAAAAAAAATCTATTATAAAACACTTACACATAAGCCACTTTCCATTTACTTTATCAATATTACTCATACTATCATTCATATTATCCCAATATTGAATTCTCTTCAGAAAAATAACCTATTTTAAACCAATTAACAACAGTCAGTAGATATTGTTGGTTGTTTTTTTTTGTACTGAATGCAAATCCGTTCTTAAACGTAGCTTATTAAGACAGGTTTTAGCGTTTCTGCTTGTTTTTGTGTATGAGCGCACATACTATTACAGTGAAACGTCTCCGCACAATTTTCACACAAGTGAATAGTGTTTCAGGATAGTCCCCCTAAAATTACACTGTTTCTGGTTTACTTCGGAGCCCAACTGAAGTTACTAGGTCTTCAGGTTCGCTCGCTGTACGTTTGTCAAAATTGCAATACATACTTTGGGTAATAGCTTGATAACCGTAATACTTTTTATATGAATAAATCTAGTTAAATAGGTTCTAAATGGCTTCTTCTATAAACTTTTAAATATTTCACATCATGCTACCAAGCACACTGTGTACAGAGCACTATTAAGATACTAAATAGCATACTACTCTTTAAATTCCAAATATCACAAAAACTAGTAAAACTAGATGTACGATGTAGTGAATATAAATTACAAAGAACTTAAGGGGCATCTCAATTAGCAAATAATATACAGGGTGTTCCATTTAAAAATCTCAAGAAACGGCCATCTAAAAATGTTTAAAAACTAGTTCATGCTACAATCACCCTGTATAGCGCACCTAATTTTTGATATCATCAGCATTTAGCTATGAGTTTCGTTATTATGTGACAAAATTTTTAGGACTATCAAAAATGCAAAAATGTTGTATTAACGTAGTTTTTAACAAAGGCCTAAAATTGAAAATATTTTGACAAACAATTGAATATCTCAGAAACTATTTACTTTACACAGGTACAACTTACACAGTTGGAAAGACAACTTGCTTAGTATTCATAATATGGTATGATATACATGGCGTTCCATTTAAAAAAATGTACTGAGTTTCCATCACGCCGAAATCCAACACCCTGTATAAATGAAAATAATTTTACGTTATAGAAACTAATCAGTCAAGCAACTCTTGTATAAAACATTTTTTTCTTTCTCGCACGATTTGATGACTATCGACCGCCGGGATAGTAATAACTCACCCTGTATATTCCAGTTAATTACAAGATTTGTACAGAGATATGTCGTCACACACGTTCAGGAACTCATCCACACCGTAAAAGGCCTTCTCAACAAGAAACCGCTTAATAGTTATTTTAAATAATGTTAGTGGCAAAGTTCTTATGCTGGATGGAAGGGCATTAAGAAACTTAATAGAGTAGTATGATGTTCCGGTTCTAGACCTTTGCAGGCGATGGAACCCATGGCGTAATCTGTCACCAAAACGCGTCCAATAGGTATGGGTACTATTACTTCTTGGGTGGTCTGTACTGTTTACGTGCGCATGCATGAAACATTCCAGAATAAAAACACACGGCACCGTGAGTATACCCAATTTCCCAAAACACCACCGGCAATCCTCGCGATATCCCACATCCAGCATCACGCGAATACATCGCCTCTGCATTTTAAATATCACAGACATGTGTGCAGAGTGCCCCCAGTCTATTATACAGTATGACACCATCGAACGAAAGAGTCCATAGTATGCATGCAACAAAGATGATGTTGTTAAATTGTTTTTTATAGTTCTTATAAAATAAATTGATTTAGCTAACCCTTGCTTTATTTGTTTGCTGCCCACCCTGAAATAAACGTTTGATTTCTTTGTAAGTTTTTGGCTCGTATTATTTTCCTGTGTCACTTGTTTTCTTTTCATCATACCCTCGCAGGCGGTAGGTTCTGCATCGGGTTATGTCTGCGTGGCGCCCATATTATTCGATTCTGTTGTGTTTGGAACGTCGTACTTCGTTGATGATCCACGACCACCTCCGTGAGTTGGCCGGAGCACCCGAGAACCGCAAGAGTGCGCAGGTAGGAGCGTGTAGGGTAGGGGAGACCGGGGCTAGTAGTCGCAAAATGTCTGTTAGAATTGATATTTCAGGTAATTTTTCAAATTACGTAGAAATAAGTATGCTGCATTCTACGTTCATGTGTTTAGAACGATATTTACTAAGCAAAGGCTGCAAAACATAAAGTATTTTGAACTATGATTCTTGTTTGTCCTACTCGGACAAATGCGACAATATGCCCCACTCCGGGGCATGTTGTCGTAGTTCTTGGGGTAAGTTGTCGCTAATAAAATGCATGCGATTATTTCAGAAACTTTAATTATCAATAGTCATTAACCATCGCCAGATAAACACTACTTATCAAACGTATCAAACATAAAACTAATCTAATCATCATCGTCATCCGAATCACAATTCGGGCACACGTAATATGGATTGCCATCTGTGCAACTGTCATGCGCCCAAAATTTGCACCTGGTGCATTCCACCCATTCTGCAGTCGACAAACTGTAGCGGCCGTGGCACACAATGCAAAATGTTTCTTCTTCTTCATCAGATGATGTGTCTTCATTCTTGGGTTTCCCCTTTTTAGTTCTTTTTCTTCCAACCGTTTCCTTTTTCTTGAGTTTGCATGAGAACACATTCCGCTTAGCCTGTTTTGTCTTGGACGACTTTGAAGCTGCTATTTCGTCTTTGACAGGGGTATCTGTCAAAATAGCAGATTTCCTCTTTCTTCTGTTACATTTTGTGGCTTTTCTTTCACCAGCTTTTGGAAAGGGACGAATTTCTTCCGGCGACAACATGGGTACGGGCACCGCATCAACAGATGTTGATGAACCAGCGATGGCGTCTATTGTTTGGTGATGGGTTGTAGAAGATGAAGCCACAATAGTTGTTGAGGTATCAGCAGTAACTTCTGTTGTTAGTTGATGCGAACGAGAAGATGAAGCTGGCTCTTCGGAAGGTGATTGGTCGCAATTTTCTACTGATGGTGCTGGACGATCTGTGACATAGCTTGGTAGGAAATCTGCCTCAGTAAAAATGTCTCTATTGAATGGGTAAATTCCACTCACTCGAAATCCAGCCATAATGTTGCTAGGTGTAATTGCATGCGGCAACGAGTTTCCGACAATTCCAGGAATATCATAAATTGATATAGTTGATCCAGGGTGATTTTTCATCCATGAAGCACACGCAGAATTTAGAAATTTCTTGAAAGGGCCAAACACACTGTGGTCTAGTGGCTGTAGCTTGTGGGAGCAGTGAGGAGGGAATGATAACATTACCACTCCGTTGTCTTTGGCAAAATCTAATCCTTGAACCGAAAGGTGGGATTCATGGTTGTCTAACAACAGTAGAACGGGCCTGTCTTTGCTACATTTCACGTTGTCCACGAAATGTTTCATAAAATTTATAAAGTTTTCCTCCTTCATCCACCCAGAAGGATTTGCGTTACCTACACTACCTTGAGGACCGTCTCTTAGAAAATGATCTTTATAATGGACACGTGGAAAGATGAAAAACGGTGGCACGCTATTTCCAGCAGCAGAAACGGCAATAGCCATGGTTACTAGCGTGCCTCTTTCCGCTGAAACTAGTGACCCTATTTGTTTGAAGCCTTTTCTTGCAATCACTCGGTCCGGACGCTGGACCGTGGTTACACCTGTCTCATCAGTGTTATATATGTCATTTGGGCGGAAGTGATAACGATCCATAACGGTAGCCAAATTGTTAAAGAAGAGTTTCACATTAGTTGATTAAAACTAGTGGCTCTAGACAAACTAGTCGCCTGTGGTGCTCGAATAGACAATCGTGGGTGCCTTTTTAGGAAACTTCCAAACCAATCCGGCCCGGCCATTGAGTTGTCATTCCACGTTTTGGGGATTTCTTTTGACAAGGCTTTTCCGTAGTCATATGCTAGACGCCGAACTTCTTTCGGGCCAAGTCCAAAGTATATATCAGACGCCTTCTTAAGATATTCCTCTAGGCGATTTTCTTCCTCTTGGCTAAAGACGGCCCTTGTTTTCTTATACCCTAACACGATTTGAGTTTGACCGTCTGCAAGCTCTTGGTCAGTGACTTTTTTGCAGAATCTCTCTAGACATTTGCAGTGAACACGAAACTCTTCAGCAGCTTTTCTAATAGAAACCGGAGGAACTCTAAATTTTACTGCCCTTGCCGCTGCCATGATAATATCTGGATTAGCGGCTGTTCTATCGGTCTTTCTCTTATATGTTCTGACCATCTGTAAAGTAAATAACACGTCCCTTAGCATTTACCTATACCATTGACGACGACGACATATTATTGCTATTTGCAAATAGACCGCGCCTAAAAGTATTCCTACACACAGGCCCGATACTGAAACACTATCAAACACATTACAGCGGCAGAAAGGGCACAGTAGATAATGAATTTGGGCAAAGATGTGAAATTGACATAACTAAACCAAAGAGCACACACAGACGTAATATTTATGTTGAATTCGGGCTTCCGGGGCAAGTTGTCGCATCCGACAACTTGCCCCGTAAACATTGAGACAAATGGCCCCAGTGGACTCTTTTTTGGTTATGGATTATTATTTCCCAAAGAGTCAGTAATAACCACAATATGATAGCAACAATATACGATCTACACCGTAAACACATCGTAAAATCATAATACCTCACCTGGAAGTTCTTACCGTGACACAATCACACAAAAGTTTCAACCGCGTAAATTTACTTTTCGTTCCTAACTTCACGTTTCTCAACATAGTGTGCTGCCATCTATACAAATTAGACCTAAACTTAGAAATGGTAAAGAAGGCCACTGCAGTGAAGCCCAAGGCATTGGTTTGGTGCGGCAAAGTTCTGTACGTTTTGAGATACAGGTAATACGACAACTTACCCCTGCGACAACTCGCCCCGGTCTCCCCTAATATAGAAATTTCAGCAGTCACATATCCCACCAAAATCACTCATTATTGTACCAAAGAGTGTAAATATTTAAATGCTGACGTAAATATTAAAACGATGCATGCAATGTGTACAGGTAAGCATCCAACTTTTAATGTAAAGTATCACTATTATTTGAAAGTGTTTCATGATCAGATTGATTTAATGTTTGGACGGTTCAAGTGGACACATGTTGCACCTGTGAAGAGCTTGAAGTAAAGGTAAAAAGTAAGTTCCTAAATGATGCTGCCAAGAGAGCTGTTGCAGAAAATATGGTTCACTTAAGAAGGGTAAACAAATTCTATGTTCTATTCAAATTATATAAACAATGAAGGCTGTTACAGAGCAAATAAAAAAAGATACAACAGGGAAAATTGGAGGCATTTTAAAACATTGACTTACCAAAGATCCTAGTGCAAGAAGCATTCTACCTCAGACAGCTTACTGTTAGTGTATTCTGCATCCAAGAAACGATTCTGCTATTTTGTTATTTACCATGCTGGAAGAGGACCGAATGAAGTCTGCAGCTTTCTACATGACTATTTCAAGCAGTACATGGCTAATGCTGAAAATCTGCATGTTTTCAGTGATAATGTGGTGGACAAACTAATAACCACACAGTAATTATGTCTTGTCTAGTCTCCATGAAAATTAATAATGAATTCCTCCATCTTACACCAGTTGTATTCGAATAAGGTAGAAGTAAAAAGATCAGTCTTTTTCTGATGTTATTTAATTATTATGCACTTATGGCTACCGGTTTCGAACTCGCGTTCGTCTTCAAAGGCCATGCTACAACGAGAACGACGTATAAAAATACAATAACAAAAAATACAAGTACATATGTTAAGCTGTCAATAAATAAGCACAGAACATGCACACAAATTGGCATAATCAATACACAGCTCGATGATTAACAAAAATTAAAATAAAAATTACCGTCGGGCTACATCAAAGAAGAAGAGGTCACGTGTCATTATTTGAAAGGTTATTTTCATTCGGGCCGCTTCGCATGAAATATCTTCAGAATGGCGGTTATAAATTTGCGTATTGGCTTCACGTCTAAAAAGTATGGAGAATACGATCCATTAGCGTAATGTACAATAATGCAATATATGCAAGTTAAATACCTGGGTACCAGAAGAACTTTGTCGAGTGGACGGAGTGGTGTAGAATCGAGAACTGAATGAGTGCGACTAGTTTATCAGTTCTCGGTGGAGTCTGGTACCCTTACATATTTGGGGCTATTTTTAAAAAGGTTTTCGAATAGATGGTTTTTGTTGGTTTCGATTATTTCGTTAAGGCAGTGGCCTGGTTTAGAAACCTCTAAAATGGTGATTTTCGGCGATTTTTTTAGTATGGATAAACAACAAATCGTTTTAAGCTTTTGAGTATATTTTCACATATGTTTTAAATAGTATAAAAAAATATTATATTAAAAAACATTTGAAAAATGGCTGAATAATTGGCAGACCATTTAAGTGCCGCGCCGCCGGAGTCTCTAATTGGCAGGAAAGATGGAGGGCGTAATTTTCGTCTGAAACGGCAAAACCAACATTATTTTCAAAGGACATATTTTTATCGTCGATGAACTAAAAAAAATAGAAAAAGACGCGAAATGATATCAATTTTCGTACTTGAACAAAAAAATAACGGTTTTTACGTTTTTTTTTTCTTTATTTTCGATATAAAAGTGGTATAAAATGACTTATACCAAAGTTTTTAGTTCATCTACGATGGTTTTCAATCTTCTAGAGAATAAACTTTGGTTTGCGTCGATAAGTCAAATAGTTTTTTTGTTATCACTCAGGCCAATTTGAAAAATGCTATTTCGAGAAAATGCGAGATAAAGTTTTCGGTCGAAAAATTATGAATTATTAGTACCTAACTTACAGATTTTCGTCGGTGTGATCGGCGAACATCTTGCACTGCTGGCCAATATTTATCTCCAGCAATCCCATCATCAGCAAGATTGCTACATAGCCTTCGTTGAAGACGCCAGCAGCTATATACGCGGCGATTTGGACAATTTTTGGGCCCGAATTCAAATGTTTTGGGAACATGCGCCACACTGTAGAATTAAAAGACTCGTTGGCGTTTTGCGTGCGTCCGCCCAAACATCTTGATAACAGATCGTCGGTGGAGAGATCTTCATAAATAGGCAAAATATGATTTTCTATATCTGGCTGAATAACACGAGGTGGATGCGAGAAAGACTCTAATCCATTCTTGGCTTCCGCTTTTCGCCACTCACACCAACTATCTGCGCCCGCGGGACAATTATCGTGCTTCGGCGTTTCATCTGTTGAGGAATAGTGATCTAGCGTTGCCATGATAGCACTTTTCATTCCCGCAACAGACTCTACATTTCTCCTAATCGCCAAGCCGTAATAAGTAGTTAACTTTTTAATTAAAACATCTGCCAACCGCCCTTTTCCGCCTAATTTTTCTTTCTTTTTGATATTACGGAGCCGCGTGCCCATTCTTTTCTGGACAAGGAAATCGTCACCATAGGGATTCACTTTTAAAATACTTGAGAATGTTTTCGAATCGCCGTCGCCAATGTAATCCACGTATTTCACTCCAAATTTTTCCTCCGACTTTGAAAACATTTCGATGATAGAATCCACCTCCATTTTACCTGCCGAACCTTGGTGATTTGCAGAACATTCTTCTTCGTGCAGTTCATGCAATTCTGTGTATTCGTCGGTCCCTTCCTTCTTGCTCCATGAAATACATGCTTGGCAGTATGAACTTTTGGTTACAACGTCAATTACTTTGCCGCTGTAATACCCGATTAGAGTTGTTACGCCCTACAACGAAGTGAACCCGCGTTTTTTCCACGATCCATCGCCAGATACTTTTAAATGTGTTTCAGGTCTTCCCTTTTCCGCGTTTTTCTCCTTCTCCTCTTCAACAGCTTTATTGCTTATTGTTTCAAATAATGATGTCGCTGAAGAGTGTATGTGCTGCACTATAGCATCGTACGTGCCTTTTGATAGCCCTTGACACAAGTCCATAAGGCCACAAAATATATTTATGCCTTCTCGTCCAATACCAAGTAGTCTCATGACAAATACAATTCTTCTGTTAACTTCATACCCGGTGTTGATGAAGGGTCCTGATTTGCTCTCCTTGCGACCACACGTACATGAAACGACAAGTTTGAAACCTAAGCCTCGATGCCCGCTGTCTTCAAATTTTACGGTTTGTTTGCATATTTTGCAAATGACAATCTCCGCAATCACACCCAATCGCCCAAAAAACAGTAATAAATTCAATTAGTCTATAAGTGTGGAGATGATTTACAATTATATTGTCAGTACTCGCAGTACCGCTCTTATCTAAGTCACTATCGCCGCCCTCTTGCGTGAACCGGTTGCCGTGAAATCTACGCTTACGTGACGACCGACCAGCCTTTGTTTTTGTACCTTTCGGATACATACTGCACGCATCAAAAATCAAAACAACACTACCCTGCAGTCTGTACTGATGGCCTGATGACCACTGCAAAACCTTGACTCAAACACCCTACCTACACACGCAGACCTCCGCGCGCAGCTGACGCCATGTTGAAATCGCGCAGACTATTGACCAATAGAAGACAAGCAGGAAGTTGTATATAAGTGTTGTCATTTAGCATGGACGTGTTTTATACCTACTGACCGGTTCGAGTACAGTCAATCCATTATTTGCCATCTCTACCTCATAACGTAGTTGATTGCTCGATTTATTTGTTTGGTCTAGCTTGTGTCTAGACTTCGTTCCGTGCAGGTCCGTATTGGCTGTTTGAATTAGGATGTATAACGCAGTAGTATTGTTACGAAGTATAGTTTAATTGCATTGTACAATTGAGGTCAGGTCATCCAACTCAACCTGCAGACAGTTGCTTGTCCAGAAATGCAGACGTCAGGCTTTTCATATCGGAACAAAGACATTCCTTTGTGGCAAGCGTGCAAATTAACTATGATTTATATCAAAGGCCGTGTGCAACCAAAAATCCTAACTCAGGATTTTTGGGGGCTCAAAACAGGTCATGACGTCTTGCCAAATTCAATATAAAAGCCACGGCAAAGGATGGGAACGGGATCAGTAGTTTGCAGCATCTAGTTGTAGTGTAGCGCGACTATCGTATTTCAGATATCAGCTGTAGTATTGGAATTCTGCATGGTCAGCAATACACGAACAATGTAAACAACACTGTGAGTTTTATTTATACATCTCCATCCTGACCTAGAGCCGTCCCCCATTAAGAGCTACGTAACAGTATGCAATATGTAGCGACAGGCCCATTGTTTCGCAGATATTCCGGCCCTGTGTAATCCTCAGAAAAGATGGCGCGAGGTCATAGAATCTGACCGAGAAAGATCAAAGGCACCGCCGGGAGTTTCCCTTCTGCTTGATTCTGTTCTGTTCTGTGACGAGATACACTACCATGCGAGCGGTCCTGCTTACTCCTGGTCTGCTCTGACCAGGGTCAGACCAAGCGCGACGCTTCCATGTTCCCGGCGCTGTATCTCCGAAATTACTTCGAATTTGCCTCCAAAATTTTGGGAACTAATTCTTCAATATTTAAACTATCGACTAATAAAAGAAAAAAAATCGATATTTTTTTGCCCCGTAAACCAGGCCACTGCCTTAAGAAGGAGGCCTGGATATTTATAATTGTGGCGGTATATTTCTAGATCTTCTAAGATATTTAACCTTCTTGGTTTGTCCATTTCATGCATTAGTTGTATGTTATTTTTGTCTATATTGTGACCCTGTTCAGAAATATGTTTGTAAACGCTAGAATCGCGGTTAGTGAGGTGTTCCTTGAATCTAGTCAACAAACTACGTCCTGATTGTCCAATGTATACTTTATCACACTGATTGCAAGTTATCTTATAAACACCACTTTTGACAAGTTTATTAAAAATAGGTTTCGTGTTGGTGAGTTGGTTGCCTAACTTGTTGTTATTTTTGAAAATGGTGTGTATATCGTGTTTATTCAGAATAGATGTAATTTTATAGAACAACTTTCCTTGAAAATTTAAAGAAATATATCTAGGTTTGGTGCAACAGTGGGGGTATAGTTCTTTAATGACACATTTTGATTGGATACCGTTGTATATGGATTGCTTTTCGCTTATTGTGTAATCATTATTGATACCTATAGTAATTATATTGTTAATCTCTCTTTTAAATTCTGTGGTTTCTAAAGGGATAGTAAGGGCTCTATGGAAAAGGTATCTGAAGGCGGCCTGCTTGTTACTATTTGAGGTGTGGGATGTCTTCGGGATTATAATGTCGGTGCAGTCGGTGAAAATCTTTAAAGATGTCAAACAGTACTTTCCAGTAAGAGGCCACTCTTTTTTGCATTGTGATAGAGACTTTGCGATTCTGAAGTGAAAAATTCGTATGAGTGACCGGCGTTACACTGTACAGGAAATGGCAGAATTGATTTTGTCAGCTGGAGTGACAAAGGATTTTTTGGTGATTTTGCGATCCTAAAAAGACATTGAATTATAAGAACTGGTGGCCAAAATATTATAAAAGAATGATATCTATCGAATCCCTTGGCCGAAACTTACCAAGGGATAAGAAAGTTTCATTGAGAATTAGCCAGTACAACTTTTTTCACCACAGTGAAAATTGTAATGGCATTGTTGAAGCCAGAATGTATATTGGAGGTCTGTCTTGCGACACATTTTCGTTGAGGAACTGGTCAAAGGCTGGTTTAGAGCTTCCCACAGAACCTGCAAGTACAGTAGAATCTCGCTAATCCGAATCGGTTTTGCACACCCCCGTACGGAAAACTGAATTGTTCGGAGTACGAGATGGTCGCCGCAACCCGTTCGGATAACCGCGCAGTGTTCGGAGTACCAAGTGGTTACAGCAGCGCTTGCCGTCGATCGCGTAGTATGCGAACAAAAAATATGTACAGTACAACCTCTCTTAACCGGCCAGTACGGGACCGCACCCTTGGCCGGATATCAATTTGTCCGGTTAATCCGACCGATACGTAAATGACGACTTTAATCATATCTATAGGCACTACCGGGCAAAATGAACGTATACATTAGATAATAAAAACCTAATGTGGCCAGGCACATGACTTAATCATACTATTTAGCAATGTTTCCCAACGCAAATGAACGCAAACGCTGATGTTGTGACAATACTGCGAATAGTATCAGTATGAACACTGAATCTGAGCTTGCATTCCAAACAGAAAAGTTTTTCTGTGGCAGTTTCTTGAAATTTAGTGTAGTATTGGGGACGTCTTTCTTTAAGAGAAGTAAACTAACCTGATTATTTGACTATCCAAAAATTACTGTAACCCCTAAAGTGACTTGTCCCGATTTGTGAGCACGAGAAATACTTAGATTAAACCTGCTCTGGGATATTATATGTGCGGGTTCTTGTCCTGGAATCTTGTTGAAGAATACTAGCAACAACTATAATAATGGTAGCGTTAATCGTTTACTAAAGTCCAATACTTATCCAATCGTCTTATGTGCTCCTAGCTGATTAACCCTCTGTAATTCTGAATTAAAAGACGGTTGTTCTCAAAACAATATATATATATATATTAACAATCAAACAAAAATAGGGAACCCTCCTTTACAAAAAAAAGCTAATACAAAAAGGGTACTAGTTCGGGAGAGGTTGGCCCCGTTAATCGATTTATCACCCTGGTGATGGTTTTATGACGCTTTGAGAAATTCCATAGGATATAACTGTCTACCTTTTATGAAGCTACTGGAAACGTCCGGCTGGTCGGCTAGGTGACTCGTATGTTGATTGACCCTCTGGGAATGTCTGCAATGGATATGGGACTGCGAATTCTGCTATCTGCTAAGAGTGTGGATTTGGCCTCTCTGGTCTGCTGGTTGGAGTGGATTTTGAGCTGAGTCGAAAAACCTCACAATTCGCACGCACAGAAAAGACACAAGTAAGCGCTTTGGTATCTACTAAGAGATTGAAGATTGCGCCGCTATTTCTGTTCCCAAGAAAACATTATGGGCTGTGACATAACTACCCCTAACTATCCAATCATAGCGAACATACCCTCATCAACCAATAATGGGAAACTTTCGCAATCTACAAGGATTCCCTGGTAACGCCCTTTGGCCGTGGTGTCGCTATCTTCTTTATCTATCTTCTTTCCCGTAGTTGAACGGTTTCCTAGAAATGCCCAGAAATGCTGAACAAATGGTCCGACAAAACGTGACTTTTGCCAATACTCATATCCGGCCTCTCAATACACCACAATAACATAAATACCCGACTCTGTTTATTCAGGCACGAACGAAAGATAATATTTTCGTCGTCTAGGGTCATCAAAACATCAAACCCTCCATAAAACAATAAATTGTACTAAAATTTATGACCACTCCTAAGGATTACGTTCGGACCTCCACGAAGTCCTCTATTATTGCTACAATATGCAATATACATACAATATTCGGTTCAATATAATAATAGAACCAAATCTATCACTTATTACATTAGAAAACTTGATCGGGAGGGGTACATCTGTACTTATAATCTATTCTTTTTGGTCAGAAACTCAATTGCTGCAGAAGCATCTGCTGACATTTTCTCTCCACAAATGTTTAAAAAATTGACTCCATGTCTCTTGTTCCATCTTTCTAACAAGCCAGCACTGGCTGCAATGTCCTTGTTTTCTTCAAACTTTGCGTGCTAAATTATTGCTTTTTCTTTAAAAATAGGTATGTCTCTTCTTCGCTCTTGTAAAACCATATCGTTCGTAGTTTTTTTTAAGTTCGCCGCTCTGTCAAAACTTTTTCCGTCACTATTTGACTGCAAAAGGCTTCATTAAATTTTCAATTACGACGCCAATCGTTAACTGTGTGCATTTTCCCACATTCAGATCATTACAAATCTTATTTACAGACTCTCCTTTATCTATTCGTTCGATCGTATTTAGTTTTTGTTCAATTGTCACAACAAACCGTTTTCGTTTATCGCATTCATTTTAATAACAAAACAGCACAAAATATAGATAGGCCTTCAGTACAGTACCACAAAATGCAGGTATAGTCAGTATTGGGCAAAATTTTGTTGCAATTAAATTTCAATTAAAAATTAACAATAAATGTCTATTTTTAATTGTAATTAATAATTTTGTAATGAACAACTAAAAATACTTACCCGTTTAATTTTCAATCGCAATTATTCTGTTTAACTATTACAAAGCGCCTCAAATTTGCACAAAAACTAAAATAAAGTAAACATACACAAGTATAAAAATGAAGATGATCGAATCCAGGCATGGGCAACCTTTTTTTGTAGAGGGCCAAATAGAAAAATTTAATAAGTACCACTGGCCAAAGCAAGCCAGTTGACAATAATAGTAATATTTATTAAAAAATTAAAAGGTACGGATATGTAAGCATAAATAGCGTTTTAAAATAAAATAATAAAAAAAACAAATAATGAACAATAACAACTTGTCATAGTCACATAGTGTCACTCTAACTAGTGAGAAATTTGGGATTGCATTTGTTTTACAAGAGTTTCTATATCTGGTTGAAGTGATGTCGCTACGCGTAAGGTATTTTCCAAATCCGTATCGACAATCCTTGATCTGATTTTAGATTTTATGTTATTCATTTTTGAAAAAAATTGCTCGCAGCAGCCAAAGAGAGACTGTCAAAGAAAGACATTATTTTACATACAAAGTTAATTAAATTTGGATATTTATCTTTCGAAACCTACCTCACGTAAAAGTCTGGCAGAGGTACCTCACGAAACTGACTTTTTAAAATATCATCTGCCTGGAGTTCAATTAATTCCTTTTGAAGCGACATTTCCACTTGCTCCACGTCGAAAGGAGTCATGAATATTTGGAATTGAAGTTCATGTAAACGGAAATCTTGAAATCTGAATATAAATTCAGTATTTAACGAAGATAGTTCCTGTGCTATGGCATTCTTACCGAAATTTTTATGGGCAGCCAGAGTGGGAAAATGGTAAGTATTTCCCATGAGAATCTGATTTTCCCACAACCGAAGTTTGCTTTGAAAAGAATAGCTCGTGGACAAATTGTCCTTGTTCCTGCATATTTGTATTTAGGTCGTTCAAATAGCTAGTGACGTCAACCAGAAATGCAAAATCAGATAACCATGCTACATTTCCCAAAGGTTGACCCAGCTTGGGTCTGCCTTCCATTTGTATGAAAGTTTTCACGTCTTCTCTTAATTCATAAAATCGTTTCAACATTTTGCCGTTACTAAGCCAGCGAACTTCACAAAAAGAAATGATGTCTCCATATTCTGTCTCCAAGTCCTCCAAGAATTGCTGGAACTGGCGGTGATTCAAACCTCTTGATTTAATAAAATGTACACACGAAACAATTGTCTCCATTACTTTTTTTTATTTTCTTTTATTTATTTATTTATTTATGTATTTACTATTCGGGAGACCCACAGCTAAAGCCAATTATAGGTCCCCACAGCATTACAAAAAAATACAGTTTGTGAACCCTGTGGCTCAAATCAGTTTATATATAATTATATGTATGTAGGGTGTTGGGGGTCAAGGATAATCCTCGTGGCACCCAGGCCCCATTGGGCCCCTTGTGCCTCCCCCTGCGCTCACTCCAGCTATGTCAACCAGCCTAGGTTGTTAACGAAGGCTAGGACGCAGCTCAGAGGTGCGTTCCTGATTCCGGCCATGGATCCCCCAGCAAGCGTTCCCTGTATTCAACCAGGTCTGGGCATTCACATAAAATGTGTTTTACCGTCTCATCCTCCAGCTCACAAGCTCGGCATATAGACGTTTCAGCGAGATGCATCACGTGAAGATGCTTCCGTAAACCACAGTGACCCGTTAGAATACCCGTAACTAAACGTAGCTTGTTTCTGGGCAGCTGTGTAAATTTCCTAGCAGTGGTGCTGGAGGAATGGGGGAGCCCTTCCTTAGCTTGCTGACAGCCAGGTAGATTTTCCCACTGTCGAAAGAATTTCTTGTGGGTGATGTCCTTCAGTGATTGTAGCAGAAGGTTATTAGTGGGTAGTAGGAAGGGTTCCGGTGAGCTTACCGGTCCGTTGGCAGCTCTTCTTGCTAGTTTGTCAGCGTGCCGATTGCCCTTGTCCTCAGAATGCCCTTTTATCCATGTGAGGTTGACATTGTTGTGTCTGGACGCCTCCACAAGGGTGTTATGACAGTCCAAGACTAAGTCGGAGGTAAACCTGCAACGACTTAATGAGAGTATGGATTGTCTGCTGTCTGTGTAGATCGTTACGTTCCTGCCAGTTTTGTCGGAGCTGATAATACACTCCGCGGCAGTTTTTATGGCAAAGATTTCCGCCTGCGTTACAGAAGGATACTTGCCTAGGGGGATGGACTGTCGCAGCTGGTAGTCATGAGAGAAAATCCCAGCGCCAGTTCCACCGTCTTTCTTGGAGCCGTCTGTATAGATCTTCAGGCTCGTGGTGTTCCCTTTCTCCTGCGGTATGTCCTTGGGAAGGTAAGGTTTGTTGAAGACGTAACAAGGTGGAATATAGTCCGTGCGGTAGTCGAGAAGCGGCACATCTTTCGATGCACTACTCCATAGACTGCCCCACATGCCGCCCTTGTCGCCTACTTTTGTGTAGCCCACCGTGCGAAGCCTGAATAGTGTTTTCAGGGCCACCTCTTCAATGAAGAAGTCAAGTGGTGGCAAGTACAACATGTACTCCAGCGCAGCGGTTGGGGTTGTGCTCATATATAATTATATATACAGGGTGTCTCACGGAACTAGTACATTAAAAGTTTTTCATGTTCTACTATTTCTGGAAATTTTGGAATTATAATTTACTCGCTCTGAGCTCTTCAGCTAAAATATTCTCAAGTTAACTGTCACGTCCGGTCACCGGAAGTCGGTATCAACCTTGTTATTTTAAAAGGAATGATATAATTTTAATTTAATTATTGGTTTCTACGTATCAAAATACATCATTTTTAATAATGTTTCCCTATACCTAAATATCACCATTTTTGTTTTTTTTTGATTTTACTAATTTTTTGTGATTTTCGCGGTTACGTTTAAACAAATTGAATATCTCGGTTATTATTGAAACTAGAAATTTCATGATTGGTGGTCCAAAACTAGAAACATAGCCAAATAAGACGATGTTTAGTTCAACATGATATCTTATACAGGGTGTACAAAATTTACAACACAATAATTTAATTTTAAAACTTAAAAAACTCATCTTTTTCAAATGGAACGCCCTGCATACCGATACGCCAATCGATAGGAAATCTTATTCCTATCAATCAATATTAGGGTTCCCTATATCTATGTTTAATAGTTTTTGAGATACTGTCAGTATAAATGAATGCAAACTAAATACAAAACGATTTATTCTTCATTTATAGGAATGTAGCAACTTTGGAATTATTTTTAGTTTTTTAGTTTTATATGATATATTACATCCTGATCCATCGGCTGAATCAATGCCGTGCAGTTTGGTGGTGAAAACATAACCACAATGTTGCCCTCATCATCGTGGAGGTCTTCGTCGCAACCATGACCGAGAGCATTGTCACTTAACAGTAAAATATCGTAGGTACCTCTTAGCATGAGGAAGAAAATGCTGCTTGAACCACTCTTTAAATAAATTTCGTGTAACCCATGCATGATTTTGGGCTTGATAGTGAACTGGCAGAATTGCATCTTTCGAGAAGCGTGGTTTCTTTGATTTTCCAATTACCCATAACGGAAGTTTACCTGTCGCATTTGAACATGGCATAAATGTAATGCGCATTTTATTTGTTTTAAAACAATTTGCAAATTTTCGTTACAGTGAACAAATGTATAGTCCGGGAGTAGCCGCCAGAAGAGACCGGATTCGTCGGCATTGTAAACTTGTTCAGGTGTCAGATTCAATTCTTCTACCTTCTTCTTAAAGGTTTCTAGAAACGGCGCTATCGGATCTATATTGTTTGAAAGTTTTTCTCCACAAATTTTTAAATGTCTAATACCATGTCGGTATTTAAAACGCGTCAACCAACCATCACTTGCACTAAACGTTGTTGCTAAGGGGTTTGTAGGATTGTTCCTCCAGAATAGTCTTTGTAATGATTTCTGCGTTTAGTCTAGACTGCATTGTCGGTACATTTTCTCTATGTCACCTGACACGACTATCTTGTGTTGTCTGAATCTGATTAAAAAGCAAACTTAGGCCCGCTCCTACCAACTCCCTGTTATCATCCGGTTTAGATGCCAAGGGAATACGACTTGCCAAGGGGATATTAGTATTGTGGTTACTACCATCGCATTAAACCAAAGGTTAGCTTATTCCCCTGGCAAGATGACATGCGTAGGGATTTTTTTCGAAAAATGGCAAACTTGAATGTGTCGAATGACCTAATGTCATTTATTTGCTCTAAAATATAACAGATATGACAGATTTGTGACATATATAAATTTAAAAAAGAAGAAATGGAGATGTTAATTTATTTGTAGTTACTAGCAATAAACAATTATGCTTTATATGAACAACTTATTAATAAGCAGACTAAATTGATGGATAAATTAAACGAGGAAGTGGAGGCGAGATTTGCAGCACAAGCTGAAATCCATAAAGGAATTATTACTGATAGTGTATTATTAGATAGAATATACAAAGTTAGCTGCTCTGGAATTAGCCATCAAAAATGAATTTGTTAATGTGAAAAATATCAATACTTAAATGCGAGTTATTTTTTTTATTTACCGCCATCGTATTACAATAATAATTCTGAAAAATATACCACCATTCCTTGTCATCTGCTATTATTGCCATCTCTTTCATCGATAATTTTATCACAAGTCATGTGAAGATATTAAGATATGTTGTGTGTTACCTGGACACTGAATCCTAATGTGAGTACAAAAACGGATGGAAAATGAGTTATTACCAGTTGATTTTTTCCTCATATCATCCCCTTCTGGTATTTTGCAATACCGTGGGCATAAGTTACCAATTGCAAAGCTTACTATTTTAGTTGTAGTAATAATCTTTATTCCAACATCTAGCTCTATACATTAGGTTTATTATTACATAAGTTATATTATATTTCATTTATTGTTAGGAAATCTGGAAACGATTTTCTAAGGAGGGGTATTATTCCGGATTTTTCGTACAGTAGGACATTAGCAGGGCTATGAAGGGGGTTGTTTGGATGTCTAATTCTTGTGATGGATCATCTAAAACCTATTCTTTCAGCTATCATAAGTGAATCTATGGTTGATCTGCGCCGATTACTCCATAGTTTTGCTTCATATTCGATCATAGATCTGCGATGGTTTAATATGTGGGTTGCTGTCTTCACACTGATTACGTGGTTTTTGTATGTTAGAGTTCTGAAGTGCGATGCTCTCTTCTTCATGTTTACTTTCGTTGTATTGACATGTTTTTTTGAATTTTGAATTTTTGAGTCAAATACTATTTATTATTTTAATTATAAGTGATACTGACTATTGGCAGATGCCGAAAAAATCGAAATTACAAGGAGAGACCGAATAAGAAACGACATCGTAAGAGAGGAATTGGAAGTGGAGCCAATGATTATAAAAATAGAGAAACAACAACTACGATGGTTCGGGCACCTAAATAGAATGAGCAACATCAGACCAGTGAAAAAGATATGGCAAGCAAGACCAACAAGCAAGAGGCAACGAGGAAGACCCCGAAAATCCTGGGATCAGCAAATAGCGGGAATATTGAAAAGGAGAGGAATATCTTGGAACGCAGCAAAAGTTATGTCTAAAGACAGAAGTCGCTGGACAAGATTCGTGAATTGTGCACCTGTGAGCAGTGTTTAAATGAACATACACCCAAACACCTTCGGGTAAAATTGGGTTCAAGATTATATATATATATATATACTATTTATTATTTTAATTATAAGTGATACTGACTATTGGCAGATGCCGAAAAAATCGGCAAAAACCATATTTGAATTGCTGGTAGTATCTTGCAATAGAGACATATTTAACTATACAAGTTTACCTCTGGCTCAAAGGTTTTATTAGTTGGTCAATTTTAGCTAGAAAATAGTTAAAGAATTCCTATGATAAACTAAATCTTTTAACAAATTCAAAATCAAAATGCATATCTGCATGATTAATTCTAGGTCTAAGATCTTTTCACAACGTATGGGGAAAAAGAATTTTTATTTCTTCCATAACCATTTCTTTATCACATGTTGAAAAATAATACACAATTTTTTTAAAATAATACTGTTTTTTTTATCAAAAATTAACAAAAATCACTTTGAATGACCAATACAGTATTATCACTTTCTGTACAACTGACAGCAAAATTGACACTGACAGCAAATTACCAGCAGGTTTTGTACTTAACACAATTGTGGGGCTTACCATTTGAAAATTATTTAATGAATAACCAGTAGTGGCTGCAGAGCAGTCGAATACTACTCTCAGCTTCGTCGTTAAACTCTCTTCGCGAATAACTCCATGATGAGGCATATAATAAGTCTGGTTACTGCATTCTTCCCTGCCTATCTTTCTCATGTGACCCTTTGAGATGTAATCCTCCATGAATTTATTGTATTGAGCCCTTAACGGTTCATTTTCGTTTAGTCTTTTTTCAAAAGCAAAGAAACGACGCTTTGCTTGGTCTCTGGATTCTCCTAACGTTTCTAGTGTTTCTCGAAATGGTATTTAAACAATGAATCTACCATTTTTCTCTCTTCGTATTGATTGCAAAATGTTGCTCGCACGCGATTTCATCATGTGACAGAGCTGGTTGTTCATTAACTTCTTCGATTTCCCAGAATTTACTCAACTGATTATGAAGATCAAAGTTATTACTTATCGTAAGATTGCAATGAGATACGTAAGACGTTCCGTTATTGATTGATCCTTCAATTACCAAGTCTGGTTTTGTAATATGGGGTTATTTTTTCCAAGAGGAATTTGTCCTATGCATATTAATTGCCAGAATATTTCAGATCCCAATAACATGTCAATTTTGGCAGGTTTGTAAAATGATGGATCAGCTAGCCTGATTGTATTTGGAATATTGAGATCTTTTACGTCAATCTTCACATTTGGCAAATATCCTGTTATTTCAGGTAGGGTGTAACATACCAAATCTATTGAGTATGCATTGTATTATATCCTTCAGGATATAACAATAAATAGTCTATATATATAATCTATATTGCCGGTATTAGTCATACTCATGCTAGTTGCAGCTGATGACTCTACAACTTGGCCAAAATCTGAAACACCAAGACTCTGTTCGTATTTATTGTCAGATTTTCTTTAATCGACCCTATTTCTCCGTACGACATTACCTTGATAATCTTTAACTACATAAGATCTTGGAGACTCATGATTTTTTAGAATCTGTCCTGGTTCCCAAAACTTGTTAACATGGTTATAAACAGTCACATCTGAGTTTGGTTCTAAAACAGTAAGCTCTTTTGCACCGCTATTAAAATATTTTTTTGCTAGGACTTGTTTTGTCTCTAATTTAGCATGTACATTTTCACATAAAGCAGGCTTTAACAATTCTACTGATATGGGTAGCTTTGTTTTACATATGCGACTCATTAAAAGTTGAGATGGCGAAAAGTTCATATTCTTTAAAGGTGTGTTTCGATATTGCAACAAATAAAAAAATTTGGAATAAATTTCCCGACAAATTTTACCATTCCTAAAAATCTTAACAGTTCAGTTTTATTTTTCGGCAAGGGAATATCATTAATTGCTTTAATTGTTAATTGTTTGGTTCAACACCATTCCTCGAAAAGATTTGACCCAAGAACTTTACGCAGCTGTTTTTAAATTGCACCTTTGTTTTATTAAATCTAATATTATACTTAAACGCTCGCTCTAAAACCAATCTCAGATTGTTATCGTGCTCGGCTTCAGTAGCGCCTGTGATGATTAAATCATCAAAGTATAAACCAACACCATCAAGATCACCAAAGATTTCATAGTTTTTCTTTTGAAAAACTTCTGGTGCAGAACAGATTCCAAAAGCCAATCTTAGAAACTGAAATCTACCAAATGGTGTACCAAATGTTCAAGATCAGCGCTAGCATCATCGAGTTCCACCTGCCAATACCCATCCTTCATGTCTAGTACAGTAAAGTATTGCTCGTTACTCAGCTTTCCTGATATTTCTTCCACTGATGGTATTAGAAAGTGTTCCCGCTGAATTGCACCGTTGAAATGCTTTGGGTCAAGGCAAAGTCGCAAGGCATTGTTATTTTTTTCAACAATTACTAGTGGGTGTACCCACTCTGTTGGTTTGTCTACTTTTCTTATAATTCCCGGTTCTTCAAGGTTATTCAATTTCTTTTTCAATCTTTCATGTAATATCTGAGGTACTCTCCTTATGGGACAAACCTTAGGCATGACATTTTCTTTTAAAGTAATGTGATGCTTACTTGGGAATTTGCCCAACCTTCAAATACAGCTGGATATTTATTAATAACATCCTCAAGTGACTTGAACTTACAATTTTCAACATTGTCTATTCGCTTTAGCAAATTTAAACTTAAACAACCTTGCAAACCCAATAATGGCATCTGACCCGAACTTTCAACAATAATAAAAGTAACCTTAGAACTATGTGAATTAGCAAAACACTGTAAACAAACTTCACCTACAGGTTTTATCTTAAATTTAGAACTACCATATGAGACAAGAGTGACATTTGTTTTCTTAAGTCTAATGTTACAATCAATCCTTTTTACAACATCTAATGGCAAAATACTGACTTCAGCTCCAGTATCGAGTTTAAAATTGACTTATTCATTTCCTACCTTTACTCTCTTAGTCCGTACTGTTTCTCTGGAAGCTGATTGAATTGAGCCTACCTCCTTAACTACAGCACTGACATAGAACTCTTCATCACTTTCCGGTTCCTCAACTTCCTCTTCATGAACTTCATTCACTCTCTTCACAGCTTGCTTACACTGCGATGCAAAATGATTCCGCTTTTGGCACTTTGCACAGTTTTTTCCATATGCTGGACATTTCATTTTTTCATGTTTGTAACCACAGTAGTTACAATTCTGCACTGTTTGACTTTGTTTGCCTTGTTCTGACTTCCTCTGTTCTGTCTTGATTGCAGCTACAGCGCTGTCGGTTTGTAATGCTTTTGCCTGAGCCTTACTCACTTCAACCGCTCGACAAAAATCAACTGCTTTATTCAATGTTAGAGTAGCCTCCCGCAGCAACCGTTCTTGCGGCGTTTTGTCGTAAATTCCCATGACGATTCTATCACGTACCATGTCGTCTTGCTCTTTGTACTCCGTCGTCTTTACTGCCTTTTTCAGTTCCGTCACAAAACTGTCAAACGACTGACCCTCTTTCTGATAAATACTGTTAAATATGTATCTTTCAAATATTTTCTTCTTTGGAGAGCAGTACTCATCAAATTTCGTTTTAACAACGTCTAATGTTTTTGTTCCACTCTCCGCAAACTCGAACGTATTATACAGCTCCAGGCCGTCATCTCCGACAAGGTTTAGAAACACGGCAACCTTTTTTTCTTACGGCTTCGCTGTTAACTCACTGGCCATCATGAATAGATCGAATTTCTGGCTAAACTTCTTCCAGTTCTCCGAGACATTTCCCTCCAAACTCAGTGGCTCTGGCGGCTTAAAAAGCGATTCCATCATTGCTTTCCTCCACGTTACGAACACCTGACACCATGTATTATATCCTTCAGGATATAACAATAAATAGTCTAGTAATAATAATAATAATAATAATAGCCTTTATTGAAAGTATACGAAGATATAATTACAATACGTGCTCCATTACTATACATACATTTACACACATTTCCTCAAATGAAATAAAGCATTCAACTTGCAAAAAAAGAAATAATAATATTGATATGAATACAAAGGAGGAAAATAATCCAAAATTATCCATCAAATAATGTTATCAATTCTAATACAAACAAAATCGTTTTAGGATTGACTGAAAATAAATTAAACTTAGTTATTCCTCAAAAAAGATTATTTTATGGTATTAATCATGTGTGGCCCTTCCGGGCAAAGGCCTCCCCCATACTTCTCCAGAGCTCCCGATCTCTTGCTTTTCGACACCATAAAATCCCTGCTTCCGCCTTTATGTCGTCGAGCCATCTCTTCCGTTGTCTACCTCTTTTCCACTTATGGTCTAAAGGAATCCATTCTGTTGTTTCCCGAGTCCACCCCTCTTTCTTTCTCATAATGTGTCCCACTCAGGTCCATTTCAGTGACTTTATTGTGGTTGTTACGTCAGCTGTTTTTAGCTTTGCTTTTATGTTGGTTATTGGTATTTTGTCCTTCCATGATATATTGAACATGCTCTTTTCCATCTTGTTTTGGCATACTTGGATCTTACGTGCTAACTTTTCGGACATTGACCATGTTTGGCACCCATATGTAAGCACTGGACTAATGCACATATCAAAAGTTCGGGCCTTTATTTCGGCGTTAATGTTGCATTTGAAAATGTGTTTCAAGGACCAATATTTTGACCAAGCTAGCTTCAATCTTCTGTTTATTTCTTTTTCTAGTCTTATGAAACGATATAGTTTGGCCTAGATATACATAATCATCCACATATTCTATGACCTGTTTATTTATAGAAATCGATATTTTGTCTTTGTTTGTAATCAGCTTGGTCTTGCTATAGTTTATACTTAATCCTGCCTTTTTACTTTCACTGGCTAATGCCACCATTTGTTGTTGCAGTTCTTGGGCTGAATGTGCGAACAGTGCTATGTCGTCAGCAAATCTCAGCATTGTGAGCTTGTTTCCATTTATTTTTATACCTTCTGGGTTGGTCCGTTGGTTCAGAGTCTGCGTGATCATCTGTAGCACACAGTTAAAAAGATCCGGCGATAATGGATCGCCCTGTCTAACTCCTTTTTAATTTGGAAAGGAGTACTACTCTCTTCCATTTTAACTGTTGCGGTATTATTTTTGTATAGTTCTTTTATCACTGATATATAGGTGGTAGGTATATTTGCCTTACGCAGTGCCGTCCAGATAGCATTGTGGAGTAGTGAGTCGAAAGCTTTGGTGTAATCTATAAAACAGGGTGTCCAAAGTTATCGGTTCACCATTGGTAACTTTGTTATTAAAGCAGATACAACTTTGGTTAAATAAGCAAACTAGTAGTATTTTATTCGGTTATTAAGAATATGAAAACAAAATAATAATTCAAAATTTGGTTTTCAAAATATTCTTGTGAATATTTTTTTTAAATGTGACTGCATCTTTTTACATAGTTGGAAGAAATTTTAATGAGTAATAACATTAATCGCACTATGCTTAACACTACATAAAAATAAGTAGAAACAAATAGATACATAACTACTTAACAACAACAGCAACGTATAAAATTGTAAATTAATTGAATACATGTTTTTCAATGTAATAAATGTTCAAAAGTACCACCTTCTTGATCTACGCACTTTTGAGCTCTTTTTTTTACACTTCGAGTGGCTTTTAAGATTGTTCTGCCGTCGATGTTGTTTAATGCGTTTCTTACCGCTATTTCTAACTCTTCCACATTCTGATGTCTTTCCTGGTAAACTACGTCTTTCACAGAGCCCCAAAGATAAAAATCAAGCGGCGTTAAATCAGGTGACCGAGGAGGCCAACGAACTGGCGCGTTTGGTCCTATCCATCGCTGGTCAAAAATTGTATTTAAGTAATTAACAGATTGTATGCTATTATGAGCAGGTGCGCCATCCTGTTGAAAGTAAATGCGGCCGTTTTGAATAATAGGAACATGGTCCAGGAAATCTTCAATGACTGGCGTTAATTATTCAACATAACGTTGTCCGGTTAACGTGCCGTGATAAAAAATAGGGCCAACAAGTTTAGATCCTATTATGCCGCACCAAACATTTAAACTAAATCGGTTTTGTGGATTACGTGGATCCACTACTAAAGGATTTTCTTTACTCCAATAATGCTCATTGTGTTTATTGCGCATACCTGTGTTTGAAAAGTTAGCTTCATCTGACCACAAAAAAAAACTTAAAATTATCTCGTCGGTCATTGCAAAAATTTATAAACCAATTAGAGAACACTAATCTTCTTTCTTCATCACCAGCTAATAATGTTTGCACTTTATTCATTTTGTAGGGATGGAATTTATTCTTTTTCAAAATTGCGTGAACAGTGGCCCTTTTTACTTCTAATTCTCTTGCACAGTTTCTGATCGATATTTTAGGGTAAGCTACAAAATGCGCTAGCACATTTGTCTCCGTTTCTTCATCAATAATAAAGAGCTTCTTTCTTCTTACTTTAGTAAAAGAATTTTCGTTGTTTCGCAATCTTCGATACAGTCGCAGAAAGTATTGTTGGCTTGGTGCTTGACGATCCGGGAATGTGTGCTGGTATTGTAATAAAGCTTGTGCAGAATTTTTTCTGCAAACCAGATACGCCTCCAGCATATCACACTTTTCCAAATGTGTAAAAGGCATTTTATTTTTCAACAATGAAAATTATTAATCTATCTTTCTAACAGTTTAATTTGACAGATTTAGGTTTATTTACTTTGTTTCCAAGGAAATTTGTGTATTTCATTATTTGGCACTACATTCAGTCCGGCCTACTTACTTACCTTATTCCGACAAATATCACAAAATTAAACTGCGCATTACGTGTTTAGTTTTATGTTTAGGGTAATCATGCATTATCAACTTTCTGTTCAAAATTAAATTTTCTTTAAAAATATTTGACAAAATACAGAGTGTTACAATGAACAAAACATTTTTTCGTAAATATTTCGAAAACCAAATTTTCAATTATTTAGTTGTTACTATAATCTTAATCGCCGAAAAAAATACTACTAGTTTGCTAATTTAACCTACTGTGTAGTTATAATAATAACAAAGTTACCAATGGTGAACCGATAAGTTTAGACACCCGGTATATAAGCTGATATCGTATTCAATTGATTTTTCAATCAATTGATTCACTACATGTAGGTGGTCGATCGTCGATTTGTTTTTACGAAATCCAGCCTGGTCTTCTGTCTGGTATTCTTCAAATGAACGCTTCAGTCTTTGCTGTAGTATTCTTGTAAAAAGCTTGCAAATTGTGGGAATGAGGCTTATTGGTCTATAGTTCCCGATGTCTGATCTATCACCTTTTTTAAACACCAGGGTAATTTGTGATGCCTTCCATTGTGTTGGTATTTCTCTGTTCAGTAGTACTTTGTTGAATAGGAGTTGTAGTGGTTTCACAAGTTCTTCTTTTCCTACTTTTAGTATTTCGTTTATGATATGATCAGGCCCTGGGGATTTGTTGGTTTTAAGGTTGTTTATTTCTTTTTCGATTTCCTCTACCAAGACTGGTGGAATTGAGTGTTCGGGGTCTGTAGGTGGTTGTTCCATCCCGTAGTCAACGTTATTTTCTTTTGCGTATAGTTCATGGAAAAAAGATGGTGCTATTTCGAGTATGCCCTTTCTTGTGTGGGTTGTACTTCCGTTCTTTCTAAGCTTTGTTATCCGCTGTTTTCCGTTGGAAAGATTCTTGTTGACCTTTTTTACTGACCATCCTGACGACATAGCTTCTAAAATAATTTTCTCGTCATGGTTTTGTTTATCTTGTCTTATTAGTTTTTTTTTACTAATTTTCTACTTTCCGCTAGTTGGATATTCTGTAATTGTGTTTTCTTGTCGATTTTTTCCAAGTATGTTCGATGTTTAATTAGTTTTGTTGTGTCATTAGCGAACAGGGATGGTTTGCCTTTCTTTCCTTGCTTTAGATGTCCAGCAGTTTGCGTAATTATCTGTTCTATCATATCATAGAGTTCTTGTGTTTTGGTTGTATTCGAAAGGTTGTCTAGTGCTTTTAACTTTTGACCCAGATTTTTTTGCAGCGTTAAGCTATTTTCATTTATGGATCTTCTATTTGGAAGCTTGTAGCATTTGTTTTTTCTAGGGTTTGATATGGAAGTTTTTAATGTAGCTCTTAAAAGTCTATGGTCAGTGATAAAGTCAAACGCGTGTATAATCTCTAAGTTGGTAAAGCTTTTTCTGTTGTTTGTTAGCAAGAAATCTATTTCGTTCTTGTGTCCAGAAGGAGACTGCCATGTCCATTTTTTGTGATAGGTTTTTTGAAGAAAGAATTTAGAATTTTCCATTGGTGTCTTGCGGCAAAGTCGATTAACATTTCACCTCTGTTGTTTCTGGTACCGTAGTGGGATAGTCCCAGTATGTTTTCTTCTCCTATTTCTCTCTTTCCTATTTTGGCATTAAAGTCTCCAAGTATTAGTGTCTGAGTGGTGAATCCTGTTGTCTCATCTAGTACATCATCTATAGTTTTGTAGAATGCCTCTGCTATTTCTTCAGGTGATTCAGTTGTAGGTACGTGTACGTTCACAAATCTCAACTTTAAATTCTTGTTTATTCTTATTATCAAAACGGCTATTCGTTCGCCAATTGTTTGAAACATTTCTATATTATCCTTCCATTTCTTTTTAATGTAGAATCCAACTCCGAGTTGACCATTTTTTGCTGGTCCATGGCATAATATGTTTTGTGATTTCATCTCTGTTATAGTTTCGAAATTTCTTCTAGTTTCCTGTAAAGCAAGGATGTCCCATTTTATTTTCTCTAAAGCATTTTCGAGTTCATATATTCTTGTATTTTCTTTTAGTGTTCTCACATTGAGGGTGCATATATAGACGGTGTCTTGGGGGGTATTGGTCCTACGTTCCCTCGGTGACCAGCCGTTGAAGGGACGTTTGTTGTGTGATTTTAATTCATTTATGTTCTTGTATATTTTGTTTTCTTCTTTGTCTCTCATTTCTGTCATTGTTTTCTTAATATTGTTTTTACTTTGTGTTTGACCTATTAGCGTGTTTAGTTGTGTTTGTGCTGGTAAATACGTGTCGAGTTGATTTTGCCGGTATCGCTGCGACGTCGTTGTGTATGTCATTCGATCTTCAGTTCGTGATTCCATTATCCTTGCCAGTGTCTGTAGTGATGAGTGCGTGTAGTCGTTAGTTAGTTGCTATTTTGACCCCGAAGGGTCACCGACGACTGCTCCGGTACACGCGTTAGTCGTCTCTCGGCCAGTTACCGACTTAAAATATTGTTCTATAAGATTAGGGTTTGTGCTTGGTTGTTTATGTTGAGACAGTTCCTTGCTCCAGTCGTCTTGCTCTTTGTACTCCGTCGTCTTTACTGCCTTTTTGAGTTCCGTCACAAAACTGTCAAACGACTGACCCTCTTTCTGATAAATACTGTTAAATATGTATCTTTCAAATATTTTCTTCTTTGGAGAGCAGTACTCATCAAATTTCGTTTTAACAACGTCTAATGTTTTTGTTCCACTCTCCGCAAACTCGAACGTATTATACAGCTCCAGGCCGTCATCTCCGACAAGGTTTAGAAACACGGCAACCTTTTTTTCTTCCGGCTTCGCTGTTAACTCACTGGCCATCATGAACAGATCGAATTTCTGGCTAAACTTCTTCCAGTTCTCCGAGACATTTCCCTCCAAACTCAGTGGCTCTGGCGGCTTAAAAAGCGATTCCATCATTGCTTTCCTCCACGTTACGAACACCAACTACAAATCTGTAGGTTATTAACCTAACACCATGTATTATATCCTTCAGGATATAACAATAAATAGTCTAGTAATAATAATAATAATAGCCTTTATTGAAAGTATACGAAGATATAATTACAATACGTGCTCCATTACTATACATACATTTACACACATTTCCTCAAATGAAATAAAGCATTCAACTTGCAAAATATAACATCCTCAAGTGACTTGAACTTACAATTTTCAACATTGTCTATTCGCTTTAGCAAATTTAAATTTAACAACCTTGCAAACCCAATAATGGCATCTGACCCGAACTTTCAACAATAATAAAAGTAACCTTAGAACTATGTGAATTAGCAAAACAGTATAAACAAACTTCACCTACAGGTTTTATCTTAAATTTAGAACTACCATATGAGACAAGAGTGACATTTGTTTTCTTAAGTCTAATGTTACAATCAATCCTTTTTACAACATCTAATGGCAAAATACTGACTTCAGCTCCAGTATCGAGTTTAAAATTGACTTATTCATTTCCTACCTTTACTCTCTTAGTCCGTACTGTTTCTCTGGAAGCTGATTGAATTGAGCCTACCTCCTTAACTACAGCACTGACATAGAACTCTTCATCACTTTCCGGTTCCTCAACTTCCTCTTCATGAACTTCATTCACTCTCTTCACAGCTTGCTTACACTGCGATGCAAAATGATTCCGCTTTTGGCACTTTGCACAGTTTTTTCCATATGCTGGACATTTCATTTTTTTCATGTTTGTAACCACAGTAGTTACACTTCTGCACTGTTTGACTTTGTTTGCCTTGTTCTGACTTCCTCTGTTCTGTCTTGATTGCAGCTACAGCGCTGTCAGTTTGTAATGCTTTTGCCTGAGTCTTAGGTCCCGGCTAGGATACGAGCGGCGAGCGGCGGGCGGCGAGCGGCGAGCGGCAGACCGGTGCCGCTAATGATAAATGTTTACATTGTTTCAAAGCCTTAACTTGGCAAAGCGGATACGATACAGTAAGCGGCAGAGCGGCATCGTGAGCGGCATCACCTTGCCGCTTACTAGTGCCGCTCACCGCAGAATTATACAGGGTTAGCAAAAATTACCGGAACACCTAAATAATTCTCCAACCGTACAAAAATTCAAAAAATTGTTCAAACAAAAGTTTTTTTGCTTTAAACAGGCTATCGTTTAAATATATCTTCAATATACAGGCTGCTCATTTTATTATAGAAATTTGGTAACCTCTCCTTTTTTAAATAGAACAGGCTATATATTATCACATTTTTTGATTCTAAGATTAATTCTAAGTATTTTTTTATAGGAATCATATTTTTATTCAATGCATTATTTTTTAATTATAAGCTATTAACCTAAAATAGTCAAATTACCGGAACATCAAAAAAATTCACCAACTGCAAAAAATTCAAAAAATGTTTCAAATAAAAGTTTTTTGGGTTTAAACAACCGCTGGTTTAAATATAGTTTTAATTTACAGTGTGGTCTTTTTATTATGGAAATCTGCAAACCTTTCCATCTTCTAATAGAAGATCCTGCATACCTATTTTATTTTTTTATTCTTAGGTTGATTCTAAGAACTTTTTGTAGAAATAAGTTTCTTTGAAAATGCATCATTTCTGAGTTATGAGTAATTAATCAAAACTCCTGAACTTCAAATTAAGAATATTTTGCCACATACATACACATTTATTTTAATGTGGCAGGTTGAACATTTGATTTAATTGTATTTAATTGAATTATTTTTTCTTGGATTTTTTATTTTTAACCCGTTTGGTTCAAGTAAAAGTTTATTTTGGTTAATTGCTTATAACTAAAAAATAATGCATTTTATAAAAAAATAATTCCTGCAAAAAATTTTTAGAATTAATCCTAGCATTAAAAAATATAAAAATATACAGCGTCTGTTAGAAAAAGAAAAGGTTTGCAAATTTCTATAATAAAATAGACACCCTGTATATTAAGAAAATATTTGAACTAGAGGTTGTTTAACCCAAAGAACACAGAGCTTTTGACATTTTATGCAGTTTGAGATTTATTTAGATGTTCCGGTAATTTCGACTATTTTTGGTTAATAGCTTATAATTAAAAATTAATGCATTTTATAAAAAATGATTCATATAAAAAATTCTTAGAATTAATCTTAGAATCAAAAAATGTAATAATATATAGCTTGTTTTATTTAAAAAAATGAGAGGTCATCAAATTTCTAGAATAAAATGAGCACCTTGTATATTGAAAATATATTTAGAAGATAGGTAGTTTAAAGCCAAAAAACTTTTGGTTGAACCATTTTTTTTAAATTTCTTACGGTTGGAGAATTATTTAGTAGCTATGACTATACATCCCTACCATGATACACATGAATGATTATGATGACAGTAGCTTTGTAGAATAATGACAGTTCGTTCGAATAATTACTTTATTATTCAAACGAACAGTCATCGTTATACGAACGTACTGTCAAAGTCTGTCTAAATCTATGTGGATGACTACGTCGTAAATATACTATTAATATTACAATAATACAAATGTCGCAGTCCAGACCTCTATCTTTCTAAATATTTCTTGAGTTTGTCATGAATATAGTCAAACGTTGCAATTGACATTCTCATATAGTTAAAAACCCGTTTTCTATATTTTCTTAAGTAGTGAAATAAATGGTGATAATCGCCGTACCGCTGACGCACTGCATTAATAGGATGCACTTTGTAGTTATGTTTTAACCTACGGATCTTATTCAACCGAAGGTTATAATTTTCCGTGAGTAGCAGTTTGACAACATTACCGGACGACGACCTACGAACTACTAATAATTGCCACGACGAATTGTCGTGCCGCTCATGGTGCCGCTCATGGTGCCGCTTACATCGTAGCCAGGTCGCCGCTCTGCCGCTCGCCGCTCGTATCCTAGCCGGGACCTTACTCGCTTCAACCGCTCGACAAAAATCTACTGCTTTATTCAATGTTAGAGCAGCCTCCCACAGCAATCGTTCTTGCGTCGTTTTGTCGTAAATTCCCATGACGATTCTATCACGTACCATGTCGTCTTGCTGTTTGTGCTCCGTCGTCTGTACTGCCTTTTTCAGTTCCGATACAAAACTGTCCAACGACTGACCCTCTTTCTGATAAATACTGTTCAATATGTATCTTTCAAATATAGGATTCTTCTTTGGAGAGCAATACTCATCAAATTTCTTTTTAACAACGTCTAATGTTTTTGTTCCACTCTCCGCAAACTCGAACGTATTATACAGCTCCAGTCAGTGTCAGATTCAATTCTTCTACCTTCTTCTTAAAGGTTTCTAGAAACGGCGCTATCGGATCTACATTGTTTGAAAGTTTTTCTCCACAAATTTTTAAATGTCTAATACCATGTCGGTATTTAAAACGCGTCAACCAACCATCTTTTGCACTAAACGTTGTTGCTAAGGGGTTTGTAGGATTGTTCCTCCAGAATAGTCTTTGTAATGATTTCTGCGTTTAGTCTAGACTGCATTGTCGGTACATTTTCTCTATGTCACCTGACACGACTATCTTGTGTTGTCTGAATCTGATTAAAAAGCAAACTAAGTCTGACTGGATTGTGGGGCTTACCATTTGAAAATTATTTAATGAATAACCAGTAGTTGTGGCTGCAGAGCAGTCAAATACTACTCTCAGCTTCGTCGTTAAACTCTCTTCGCGAATAACTCCATGATGAGGCATATAATAAGTCTGGTTACTGCATTCTTCCGTGCCTATCTTTCTCATGTGACCCTTTGAGATGTAATCCTCCATGAATTTATTGTATTGAGCCCTTAACGGTTCATTTTCGTTTAGTCTTTTTTCAAAAGCAAAGAAACGACGGTTTGCTTGGTCTCTGGATTCTCCTAACGTTTCTAGTGTTTCTCGAAATAGTATTTTAACAATGAATCTACCATTTTTCTCTCTCTTCGTATTGATTGCAAAATGTTGCTCGCACGCGATTTCATCATGTGACAGAGCTGGTTGTGCATTAACTTCTTCGATTTCCCAGAATTGACTCAACTAATTATGAAGATCAAAGTTATTACTTATCGCAAGATTGCAATGAGATCCGTAAGACGTTCCGTTATTGATTGATCCTTCAATTATCAAGTCTGGTTTTGTAATATTGGGTTATTTTTTCCAAGAGGAATTTGTCCTATGCATATTAATTGCCAGAATATTTCAGATCCCAATAACATGTCAATTTTGGCAGGTTTGTAAAATGATGGATCAGCTAGCCTGATTGTATTTGGAATATTGAGATCTTTTACGTCAATCTTCACATTTGGCAAATATCCTGTTATTTCAGGTAGGGTGTAACATACCAAATCTATTGAGTATGTATTGTATTATATCCTTCAGGATATAACAATAAATAGTCTAGTAGCTAGTGCTAAATGTTGTTTATTAGTTCCAAGTGGTTCACAACGTCTGACCCGCAATCAGCCAGCTTACCTCACTAACTATTATATTCCGTAATGCCAACATAACAGTGTTGCCAAATACATGTCTTATATGCATTATATTGAGACTGTATTTTCACCTTAAATTTTGACTCTATTCTAGATGTTGTTTGATTGATACCCGATATGGTATGATTAAAAGGTTCTGTTTTCAAACCAAGTTTCTTAAATAATTCAGTGGTTATGAAATTGGATTGTGGTCCGTTGTCCAACAAAACTCGAACTGTGTGTATTTTTCTATTGTTATCAAAAATATGTATTAATGCGGTGGATAATAACACGTGATGCGCATGTTGAACTGATGTACAAGTAGATGTTTGGTTGCTTGCCTTTAGCGGACTTACTTCCGGTTTTTCGTTTATGTGCAGCAATGTATGATGTTTTTGATTGCACGTACTGCAATGGGAAGAACGGCACGTGTGAACAAACTGTTCAGCTCTTAGGCAGTTGAGGCACAATTTTCGCGCTTTTTTTTGTTTGTCTTTCGATTCTTGACAATTTTAAAAATTCTGCACAATTTTATATGCAATCTTTGTCACCTTTGCAAAAAACACAAAATGCATTACCTTGAATTTTGTCAGTTGACACTAAACCTCTCGAGTATCAGTTTTGTTATATATCTTTATATCTTTCTTGCAATGAGTCCCAAGCAATGTGATAATTATTAGCGGAAAATTCAAGTGATTCGATTACTGTTGAAGCCGAACCCAACCCAACCAAAACAACCTTCTGAGCTAAGCATAGTCTCTTACGGTATGGTCAACCGAAGATTGAAGCTCACTCTTACTCTCGCAGATACCTCAGTAACTTCTGTTTTTTTTTTTCGGGAAAACATCTTTGCTTGAACTGTTTAATTTTGTCATACGATGTAAAAAAAATTTTGACAATGTTGTTAACTTTTTGTCGTATAACATCGTATTGATGTGTGGATAAATTGGCATCAACTATTATGGACAATGCCTCGTCAGATGTTATACTAGTTAATGTAGGCTCCGTGCAGTAGTAGGTTTTTGCGTAGGTTTTTCATTATCGTGCCCTTACTAGATGAAGCTACATAAAGTTCATTAGCTAATTTTGCCAAGTCCCGTTTCGCCATGTTTCGAAGATTGATCTCGTTAGCTTTCGCTATCTCTTCAGGGCTTACTTTGTCCAGCAGTAAGGAAGTAAGGAAGGGCGAGACCTAACGTATATGACGTTCAACGTTAACGCCAACTCGGAAAGTGCGGTTAGAAAACCTTCCGTTAAATAAAATTGGAGGTTAGGCCTCCATACGAATAGATGTCTCGCTCCAAAAAAGGTTCAAACGGAGTCAGAGACGAATACGGCTAACCTTGTTCCAACGTCCAGAGGTTCCTACAGACCAGCTGTTCTGCTCGGCGGTCCCCGTTCGACGGTGATTTCACTTCGCTGGCAACACAGCTCGCCTTTGGTATCAACACTCCTTGCATTGGCTAGCTTGATGTTATATTGGTGCAGATTTCTTAGTTTCTTGGCCACATGGTGGCCGTAACTGTTGGTGATGTCGGCGTAAAACTCCATCTGAAATATGTCAGGCAAGAAGTACTCTTGGTCTTATGCAATGCATGTGCCGCAAGGGCACAGGCATGACGTTTTATTCTAAAGGCGCTCCTGTGCTTTGCCAGCCTGCAGAACAACCATTGCTTAGTTTGGCCGATGAAATGACTCCCACAGGGGATGAATTTCACATCATATACCACTGAAAAAACAGATGTGTTCTGGTTTTAAGTAGTGTTTGGAGATCCCACCCAGCCATAACTGGCTGGTAGAATCCGAACCTGGCTAAGGGGTGGTTAAACATTCTTTTAATATGATTTGTGACGCCCTGTATAAAGGGAAAACGGAAGTATCTTGCCTGAGCGACCAAATTATGTTCAGTGGGTGCGACCACGTCAGCACCAAGCGGATTGTCCGCAAGTAGGGGAGCTCCAACAGCGACTGGGGCACTGTAAATGATAGACTTGACCAACCGAGAGGGGTAGCCATTATTAACAAAAATATCAACCAGTTTATCTAAATTTTTCTTAATGTTTGAAGGGTGGCAAATTTTCGTAACACGGGACTTCATGCATCTCATTACACTGCGCTACTGTCCGAACGTATGAGCCGAATGTAAGTTAAGGTATCTTCCAGTGAAAGTTGGTTTAGTATACCAGTCAAATGAAATTATTTTGATCTCTCACAACCCTAGTGTCTAGGAAGGGGACATATCTGTCATCTTCCCTCTCCAAGGTAAATTGTAGACGCGGGTGGAAGGTATTAAACAAAGACAAGAGCTGCTCCTCGTTACCACTCGGATAGGCCAACAGGAGATCGTCGACGTACTTAAATATCTAAGGTACACCCCGAATGGGAGCTTTGGGAGAACATCATCCGGCAGGTCATCCAGCACCAATTGCGCAAGGATAGGGGACAACGGAGAGCCAAAGAGCTGGTGGAAGAACCTCTCCTCACTCGTAAAGAAACAATTATTGTATAGAATGTGAGAGTACGTTTTAGATCGTCCCTGTTGAACTGACAGTTCTCATCAATGAGTAGCCAATGTCTGTCGACAGCACGCATCATCGCCTCCAACGGCAAGTTGCTGAAGAGGGAGACCACGTCTAGAGAAGCTATGACGTAGTCAGGGGGTAGCAAAACCCATTAAGCTTATCCACAAAATCAAAGACATTAATGTAGGTATGTTGTATTCAGTTCTGTTACCCAAAGCGGTAGTCAGGACTTCGGACATATATTTAGCCAGGTTGTAGTCAGCCGAACCGACAGAGGACACTATAGGTCTGACAGGGTTACCAGGTTTGTGAATCTTGGGTAGGTAGTACAATTTAGGGAGAGTGGAGTTGTGGGAAGTAAGTTTTGAGCCCCACTCCTCGTCTAGGTTGCCCTTCGTGACAAGAGATTTAATGAGGTTGTTAGTGTTTCGTTGGAGTGACTGGGTCTCTATTAATTACTTTGTAGGTGGATGGGTCATTCAAGAGTTCAGTAGCTTTAGCCTGGTACTGTTGTCTGTCAATGAGGACCATTGAAGGAGCTTTGTCAGCCCGCGTGATCACAACATTAGGGTTATTCTTTAAAAACCTTTGAGAATCCTTATAGTCTCTAGATAGTTCCTTGTCAATGGTGTCAGTATAATCTGAAATGGAAGCTTGAACATTAAAATTTAAAAGTATGAAATGAAAAATAAAAAAATAATGTAAGTTTTCGGAGTATCGTCATTTGTACCCGAGTGTCAAGGTGTAAGTGTAAAAATTCACGTTTTTTCCTGTTTTTGATTCCATCTCTAATAATTATACGAGGCAGTAGAGCTATCCCAGTACTGTTAAATAAAAGCTTAAACATTGAGCTTTAAACTTATGTATTGTAATATTACGTGCGAATTTTGTGAATCGGTAGATGCGAGTTTACCGGACACTCTTGAACACCTTACTGCCGCGCGACCGACCGACAGTGTTGGGGCATTTGTACGTTCACCGATTAGGTTATATTGATACATCTTGATATTTTTTACTCATTAGTCTTCCTTCGAGCCTTTTCTGCTTTTGAGCTAACTTTAACTTCAAACTTTCAATATTGCTTTCCGTATTTTGAATAGTTTCAAATTTTTACGGACTTCTTCAGTTTGAGATGGCATGACTGGTATTGGAGAAATTTGATCAAGCATTATTCCGCGGGTAATTCATTACTATTTGACGCACTTGGCTGAAGAGATGTTGAACGGGATTTTTTTGAACAACCTGAAAGGAAGGTTGAATGAGGTTAAGGTTGAATTTTTTGAACAACTTGACTGAACTTGTAGACGTGAAATTTTTGGAACAACCTAGCTGAGGAGAGGTATTTCTTGATGACTCAGGGGATGATTGTCGGTCAAGTGGTTGCACATTTTTGGTTTCAGGTTCAAGATTAAAAGGGGATATACCTGTTGCACGAAAACCTGCCAATGCGTTGTTTGTTGTAGCAGCTTTTCCCCAAGCTTCAGAATACCCGGATACCGAATACCCGTTCTTGATCATGTATACCCCTTACTATCTCGGGGCTGTTTGACAGCCACTTGCGAAGTATAAAACCTCCCCGACGCAACCCCGCGATACCTTATGAGCAAGGGTCACCTCAGTAACGGTGTCGCCATCAGTTGAGAGATCGTCAACATAAAAATGATTTCTTATTATGTAAGAAACCAGTGGGTCACCGCATTCGATCCCAATGCTGAAGGCACCTAATTGCAAGATAGCTTGCAGATGACGTCCCGGTCTCGATTGGGTCAATGGGGTTCTCTCGCCACAGAATGCGTTGCAACGACCTTTGCTCAGAATTTAGCAAACACATAACACATACATTTTCTCAATGTCAGATGCCACCACGGTAATTGTATTTTCTATAACGAATAAGTGCTGAAAAGAGATTAGGCTGAATAGTTGGTCTCTCAAGCTTGGCAACCGCAAGAGACGATCTCTTTTGCTCCCAATCGCGATTGGTAGCAGAGTTCAATGAATTTAAAGCTCTCATGTGCTTTCTGATATCGATCAATCATCCCTCTTAATGTTTGAGATGACTCGTCATCAAGTTTCCCTAAACTAAACAACGCCTTTCCATGAGTTTGATCAACACGCGAAACTGATTGTATCGACCACAAACCAAGTCCCAAGCCACGACGTAACTCGTGCTGGACATCACCAAACTTGCAATGACCTGCCTTGCACCACCCACCAACGACGAGCGCAGGTTAGTGAAACTTTTGAATGTCACTGACAGTGTCATTGCTATGAATTAAAGATTCAAAATATCGAAATTCGAAACTCGAGCCAGGAATCACAATTTCTATCGAGTTTAGGTAATTCAATGATAGGAAATTTTTAATGTTATGGCAGATCCCGATTGACAGATGTCGCCAAACGCTTGTCCCCAAGATGATCAAAAGTTTGACATTGGATGGTTTTTGCAGCATGGTGTAGCGCCTGCTTTAGAATAAATAAAACTCGATACACCGAATACAAGTTACATTTATTGGTTTCTTCACAGATTACAATTTTACTTTATTTTATTTTTTAACTCTTGTCTTCGCCATGCGTCTTGCTGGATGATCCCGCTTCGCACATCTTATTTTAGAAGCATCCCAAATCGTTCCATTTGGTTCCTTGTTGTTAAATTCTGCATCAAATTGAGTACATATTTCCACCCAGGCCTTTTCTATTGCGATAGTATCGCTACACTCAGGTAACGATGTATCCCATATAGCAGGGTGACTCTCGACTGCACTTATGAAGTCTTCGACATTCATATTTTCTTTCTACAATTTTTGTTATACATTCAGGGATGTCGTTCAAACCTTTTCGTGGCATTTTGAATGACTGTCTCATAGATACTGATTGGTTTTCGTGTTAATACTAGCTACAGAAGTGACCAGTCGCTGTGGCGCCGTGTGCATACCAAAATTACAACCTGTGCCTTATCTATCGGTGGCCTGTGGCGTGTGGCGTGTGTTACCCACCAGTGACACGAGTGACCGACTGACCCGCCACTATCGCCTACTAGCGCGACTGCAGTGGCTACGTATGCATGCACCGATTTACTTCTACAGATTTTAAATAGAGGTCAGTGGCAATCGCAGGCGTTCGCTACTAATAGTAGCCCCGACTGCACCGGCTCTAAGCGATTCCAGGCCACCCGCCGCGCGGGTCGTTAGCAAAACTGCTCTGACCCGATCTCAAGTATCCGGCGGGCAGAATACCAAAGCGGTGACAATATTATTGTCGATTGACTGCGAATCGCTTCGCTTAGATAGTACTGGGTCAGCCGTACCGTACAATAAAGGAGACTTCCAATTTCTGCAGTATTTTAAGATTTAGGTACACATTTTTAAATTTTCGAACGAATTTACGAAAACATACGAAACACGTGCCCACTGAAATATTTGACTCATTTGTTTGATATGCATTGAAGAATTGTAATAAAACGTCCTTTTAAACCTTGAAAATGATCTCTCTACATCGCAGCTAGTCACAGGCGCAAAGATAAGATAAGATAAGATAAGATAAGATAATATATTTAGCACCCTGTACAGAGCAAAGTTAAAATAAAGTATAGAAATAGAAATATAGAAATAGAAATATATATTTTTACATTCTGTACAGAATAAAGTCACAAATCATTATACATATGTGGAAAAAATGTTAATTAAATAGTTTGTTTGAGGCTGTTCATAAAATCTTCGATGCTATACGGTGATACTTCCAGTAGATGCTCTTTTAACGTCTTCCGAAAGGATCTGTGTGGATCTGTGTGGCTTTCCCAACTGGTTGGCAGAGTGTTGTAGATACGGACCGGCTTATTGTGGTGGTCTGTTGTTGCTAAGCGGGAGAAATCAGGTCGTAAGTTGTTTTCGCTTCTGGTCATATACTTGTGATGGTCTGTTTGTTTTGGGATGTTGCTGTTGGACTTGTGCACATTGCAGAGACAACGAAGAAGGTATGCTGCATGGACGGTTAGTATTTTGTGCTTCCGGAATTGTGGCTTAGCATGGCTTCTTGGGTGTTCTGCTGTCAGGCACCTCACCGCTCTCTTTTGGAGTGTTAATATATATTTAGTGTGCGAGCTGTGTCCCCAGGTTTCTATGCCGAACGTCAATCTCGAATGGAAATTCTCCCGCTCTCTTATAATTCACATTGATATAGTATTTAGCTCGCGGGGCGAATGGCTCTAGTGGTACAGCGTTGGCCTACTGACTAGGAGGTCCGGGGTTCACACCCAGGACCAAGCAGAGACGAAAAACCGTGGGCCCCGGCAACCAGTTGTACATCTCTAGTTGTCGATATGACTGTATAGTAGTGAGGGACAAGCTCAAAGGGCCAATTGTGGCCTAAGAGCTGCGCGGATAAAACCGCACCCCTACCATACATTTACATTAGTATTTAGCTCATTTCTTCTGACGTCGTTGATAAATTCTTCAGTTCCGTATGGGGGCAAACAAATAAGGTGCTTCTTCAGTGCTTTCCGGAAACCTCTGAGCGTTTGGGACTTCCAGGGGTCCGGGAGGCCGTTGTAGATTTTCACGGGGTTGGTGTAATGGGCAGTTATGGTCAAGCGGGAAAAGTCCGGCCGCAAGTCGTCTTTGCCTCTTGTTGCGTGGTTGTGGTGGTCAGTTGGTTTTGGAATTTGTCTCTTGTTTTTGTGCACAGTGCAGAGACTCCTGAGGATGTAGACAGCGTAAACAATGAGCACCCCGTGCTTCCGGAATAGCGGTCTTGCGTGACTTCTAGGGTGCTCAGCTGTCAAGCATCTTATTGCTCGCTTTTGTAGAGTCAGGATGGATGCAGTATGTGTGCTGTGCCCCCATGTTTCAACACCGTATGTCACTCGAGAGTGGAATAATGACATATATGCCACTCTTGCAGCTTGATATCCCGCCGTTTTTTCTATTCTCCTGATGGCATAGGTGACTCGACTGAGGGTTCCTCCCAGCTGATCAATGTCGTCCTTCCAGTTAAGGCGGGGGTCTATGCGTAATCCTAGGAATTGCACAGACTCCCCCGGACTCTCCCACCTATCCATCTGGAAAGTCACACGTTTAGTTTTGGCCTCATTTAAAAGTAGCGTATTCTCTGCAAACCATTCCTTTGCTTGTCTCATGTGGGATTCAGCATCATTCTGGAGGTCTTTGTTTGTTTCAGCTGTGGTGATGAGGGTGGTGTCATCGGCGTAGATGATTGTTTTGCCATCGAGCCTGCTTGGAAGGTCATTCATGTAGATTATGAAGAGGACGCCGCCTAGTAGACTTCCCTGAGGAACACCAATTGTCGATTCCTGGAGCTCGCTGGTTTCGTTATTACTTCTCACCTGGTGTAGTCGGTTTGATAGGTATGATCGTACTAGCCTAAGTGGAACACCCCTAACTCCATATCGCTCCATCTTCTGTAGCAATTGAAGGTGTGGCATTGAATCAAATGCACGGCTCAGATCGCACATTTGGGCTTGACACTTCTTCCGTCCTTCGAGTGCTTTGCAAACAGCTTCAATTAGATCTTTCAACACATCCACGGTACCTTTTCCAGACTGGTATGCAAACTGCTCCGAGGCAAGTACATTGTTTTTTGTAAAGTGGAGGTTTATACGTCTTAGTATCAGTTCTTCTAAAATTTTGGAGATTGCCGGTAGGATTGACAGATTGGGCGGTAGTTCTTGCAGTCCTTCCTGTCTCCATTTTTGTGGGTTGGTGTAATCCTGGCAATTTTTAGTTTGTCTGGGAAGATTCCGTATTCCATGGCATTGTTGAAGATTGCCGCAAGCGGCCTCGAGATGTAGGTTGTTGCCCATTTCAGCGTTCTTGTGCTTATTCCAAAGACGTCCGCGCTTGGTTTGGATTTTATCGCCTCCAGGATACCTTCAATTTCTTGATGACTTGTGGGATTTAGGAAAAGGGATTTTTGACAGATGGTGTTAGCAGGGGTTTTGTTCGGGATATTCAACATTCTAGGAGCCATCGTTTTGAGGTTGTGGCTGAATTCTTCGCAGGACGGCGCGTCTGGGTGGTAGGTTTTCTTTTTTCTACTGGTCTCCTGGTTTATTAGCTGCCAGATTGCGTTGCTTTTGTTGTCAGTCTGTAATATTGTGTTGGAATTTTTGGACCTGTATTCTTCTTCGGCTAGTGCAACGTAGAATTTTTGGTAGTTATTCATTGTTCTACTGCCGTGCTCCTCTAGTCTGCCATCTTGTAATCTGCGCATGAGGTTTAAGGTTTCCTGCACTTGTTGTAGCTGGGGTGACACCTTCGGTCTTGCAGTCGCTCGAGTTTGGGTTAGAAGGGGGAATGCGTCATTGTGATGTTTGATGAAGAGGCAAAAAACTTGTCCATCATTTTGTTGGTATTCTGCTCCTGGGTTACCGCGATCCAGTTCTCTTGCTCCAGCTTGTCTTGAAACCGCTTCGCATTTGCAGTTGTGTATTTTCTCTGCTGTATCCGTTCCAGTGGTTGGCTTTCAGAGTGGGTCGTGTGGATTAGTAAGGCTTTGTGATCTCCATAATCCGGATCTTTGGTTTCAGTACACACTTCAAGCAAATTCGTGAAGGCGTTGTCAATGCAGGTACTCGTGTTAGTGGCTACTCTTGTTGGTTCGTTGAAAGCAGCTTTGAGGCCGTAAGAAGTCATCAGATTTGTGGTTAGTATCTTTTGTACGTTGTCGGTATGGAAGTAGATATTGAAGTCACCAGTTATAATAAGCTTTATATTCTTTTTGGCATTGTTTTGTACCTGGGAAAGTGTGGTTTCCATAATATTAAGGAAGGCCTCGAATTTGCCTTTTGGTGATCTATAGACACATATTATGATGATGTTATGGTCCGGTAGGTAAGCACCTGTCATTTCACAGTCGAGCTCGGTAGAGTTAGCTTTTATATACTCTTGTTCGGTTGCCTTGCTGTCATTACGTACATAGATACCAGTTCCTCCATGTGTGTATTCGGATCTACTGAAGCAGCTTATTCTAGTGTAGCCCTCGATGTTGTAGAGGTCTTCATTGTCTTTTGTTAGCCAGCGCTCCGTAGTACAAATAACCTTGGCTCTTTCCGAGTTTGCGAGGATTTGAACAGCTTGAGTTTTGTTCGTTAGGCATTGTAGGTTTGTTATTAGAATTGTGAGCTGTTTGGTTGCATTATTAGTGTTTTTGGTGGTGCGGGGGGCAAGGATTCATAAAAAAGATGCTCCCTCTTGTTGTAGGAACGCGTGGTGTTTTCGAAAGTCAAACCTCCGTATCCCCACATTTTCTGGCCAAAATGCAGGTTCATATAAGTCTTCTTAGGTAGAGAAGGGTGCGCATACAACATATCGTTTCAGCTTGTCTGGTTCACCTGGTATCTCTTTGACCGTCACTTTCTCACTGGTGAATTTTGGATTGTATTTTATGTATTCTACGATTTTTTGTTCAGTGACATTGGTTTTTATCCTGTAGAGATATATCCACACTTTCTTATCGGCGCCGGTGAAGTCTCCGTTAGTTATTTTGGCTGTACCCAGCCTTTTTTGTGCTTGGTGGCGTCTGTTACTTTTTGCTTTTGGCACTTCATGCCACTGATCATTTTCAAGGTTAACAAGTTTGTTGACGGTTGCTTGCGTTTGAATTTCGTGTAATGCAAGTTGGAGTTGCTGGTTGGATACGGGCTCATTATGTCGATTTTTGTTTGGATTATCTGTTTTGTTTATTTTATCCGTCTGGATGCTTTGTTTTGGTGTATTGGTCCCTGTCTTCCCTTTTGATTGCGTTTTTAGTGCAATGTTGGTGCCCGCGGGTGTGTTTATTGATGTTGCCCTAGATGCATAGGTTATGTTGGATTGTTTATTTACACTTTCCATGAGGTAATCGATTTTTGCAAGTAGTTCTTTGATAAGCTGTTCTTTGGCTTTGATTGTATCGTTTTTTGACTCAATTTCACTGTCTTTTGCCTCTATTACCTTCTTGTATAGGGTTTATATTTTTGCAACTATGTGCTCATTGTTTTCGCTTGGGTTTTCTTTGTTACAGCAGTCAATGAGGCTGTGGCTAATGATTTTGGCTTCTTTCCATGATCTTTCTCTGCAGCCAACATGGAAAGCTTCACCACACCTAATACATACACTACCGGTTTTAGTAATTTATTGTTGCAGCACTTATAACTGACCTTGTCATGGTCGACCATGATGGAACCATGTATCAAAGGGATACACCAATACCATCAAAGGGATACCACATTTGAATATTTTTGAGATATTTTCTTCAGTTTAACAATGTTAAAATCCGGATTTTGATGTACACTGATACTCCACGTCTCCAAGTGCGTGTTTCGTGAAGCGATGCTTTCTCAATTGTCCTCTTCGGCGAAACTGCTTTAGGCACCCTACATTTGTATGGTTTAAGGTTTTTGTGCTTTCTCGTGAAAAAAAAAAGTTAAATGTGAAACCATCTCGTAATTCGTTGTAAAGGTCCACCTGGATCGCAGTCGATAGTGTCCATGATTAAGGCATTGCGGACTCGTTATCATGGTTTGCCACAACATCATTTAAGTTAGTTTAACCCCGCCGAACTTTCCACTTGGACTCCTTTTTGTATGTGCAGGTACTCCTCGGAAGTATTGGCGATGAGACCTAGAGATCGCGTCTTTCCTATGCGCACACTCCAACCTGACCATTCATTTCCCTTGGAATCCGTACAGACTCCCCGCTGGTGAATATCTCTCCCGCTTCCTCCTCTACCGCTAGGTTCCGGAACGGATCTTCATCGTTCAGTCCAAAGATTAGATTCCTTTTGTAAGGTAGGCGACCTGGGGCATGTCCACGAAGGTTTAACAAGTCTACCACCTAGATGCTGTCATTAACCACATGTATACAGTTTTCAGCGGACGCGTTGTCCATCGTCAGGAATCCTAACAGTCCTAACACCATACAGAAACAACATGTGGGGTTACTCTTTGTATAACATCATTTACACATTCCTTTGTAACACGGAAAAGTTTGGTCAGCTCTTCAAAGGCATTTTCACGCTTGTGAAATTTTCTCTCTGTCTGAATGTCATTACCAACGTCGTCTAAAGCATTTACCACGGCTAGTGCACCCAACTCTTCTAACATATCAAAACCTGCCATAATAAAACGTCTTACTACGTCAAAACCACGCAACAAAGCGTGGTTTTGAGCGTTAAAACCACAGACTACTAGTTAAGACGTTAAAAATGTTAATTAACTTTTAAGAACTTTTATATGAAAACAAAGAAGTTTAATTTTCTCCAATTACCAACCGATAAGCTTAAAATTTTCATGCTAATCAAACAAACCTAACTTTATAGTGAGATTAAGTAAGTGCGTAGGCTGTCACGGCCAGAATCATTTAGAAAATAAACTGCTTCCGGGTTATGCCGTGTGTCAAGATTTGTTAATGCTGACGTTTCGCGAACCATGTTGCTCGCTTCTTCAAAGTTAATTGAATACTGAAGACCTACCAAGAAAGTCTCCCTTATATACCTGAATTTACACCTCACTGCGCACATCTGGAGCTACCCCTCCATGTGCTTTTCTACCTGACCGCGTTAGGATCGATTTCCAGACCCTACTAATGTCAGTACCGTCCTCGCGATTGATGTTGTCAGGATGTTTGTAAATTTCGATGGCTTCTCTAATAAGCCTTCGATGATAATTGCCCACCCTTGCCAACATCTTCGCGTCATCGAAATCCATTGTGTGTCCCGACTCGTGGCAGTGTTGAGCAACAGCGGACTGCTGAATCTTGCCTAGCCGGGTGTCCCTACTGTGCTCCTTGATTCGATGCTTCGTCCTCTCTGTCCTACATAGCATGTTCCGCACTCACATGTTATCTTGTAGACCCCTTCGTTCTTCAGGAGTGGTGTGATATCCTTTGGGTCAGGCAAAAGATCCTTTACCTTAGCTGGTGCTCTGTACCTTACCGTGATACCCGATTTCTTCAGTACTCTACCGATTCTCTCTGATACGCCACTTACGTATGGTAAGCAAGCGAACCCCTTTGACTCTTGCGGTTCCTCTGAGACTTGCGGTTTTCTTTGTGGGACACCCCGTATGTCAGACTTGGTGTATCCATTCTGACGTAGGGCCCACTCCAAGTGTTTCCGTTCGTCGTCCAAGGTGTTAGCGTCGCATACCTTCTCGGCTCTGTTGAACAAAGTGTTAATAACACTTCTCTTCTGTTGGGGGTGGTGGTGTGATTTGGCGTTCAAGCACCGATCGGTATGTGTCTTCTTACGGTAGACTGTATGTCCAAGCCTACCCGTTGACGTTCTGTATACCAGCACATCCAAGAAAGGCAGCTGGTTATCCTCTTCTATTTCCATCGTGAATTTGATGGAAGGACTAACATTGATAACAAGGATAACAAGGATATCACAGTACTACCAGCGGACAAAGGTAAAATTCAACACGAATCCATCTACCGTGAGCCAGAGTGAATTTTGCTGCAGCAGGCCAACAATCAGGGCAGGCGACATACGGCGCGGCGTACGTACTTAAATTAAACTGAAATTAATTATAGAAGTAATTATAAATGAAACTGAAATGTTACTCCAAGTTTAAAACGTGGTCAGTCATTATAATAATAATAATAATAATCTATTTATTGCCCAACAGAAGATACAGTTCCAATTACAGGACAATCCTTTATAAACTAGCATAGGAAATACATTATACATATTTGCAACAGAAAAAGTAATAAACTTCGATAATTAACACGGTAGTAAAATTGCATAAAAAATCATAGAAAAAAACAGAATAAATTGATGCATATTGCGCACGTATACATATAAACAATCTGTTGTAGTTACTACACATGGCAAATATTGGCGACCTCAACAACACATTGGTTCTGGCGCGGGGACAGTAGAAAACATTCTCAGAACGGGACGATACACGCGGTACCGAAAACATCACCTGAGAAAGTAACGGCGGGCTGTTAACTCCGTTGCGCAGAAGCTTATACAGAAACGACAAGCTAATAACAAATCTTCTGCACTCCAACGACAGAACTCCGAATCGTGACAGCAATAACCTATGATCACAACCGCGCTGCGGATAATACCCATCCACACGAACCGAGAGAAACTTCACGAATTTTCTCTGAATCGCCTCGAGAGTATTATGGACGCGTTAAATTAATATGGCCGCTGTAGAACCCTATTTTGCCGGCAGCATTCGCATATGAACGGATTAAGTTCTACGCCGGTAGATGGCGTTGGTGGTGGTTAGCAAATTATAAAATTAATTACTATTAAAATATGATTATGGTATAATTCACAGAGCTATGAAAATGGTTACAAATTACAATGAACATTTATCTAGAATCTAACGAAGAAAGGGTACAAAATGTGGGCCTGAAGGGCAGCAATGTCGGAATATGGTGAAACCATCAGAACGATACTTAATTAGAATCAAACGGGGTTGATCATGTTCCTGAGCTGGGCATCTTAGCTTTGACTTGCAATTCTTAGCAATATGTCCATAACGACAGCACTTGCGGCATTGAATAACCGGAGGAATATATAATTCAGGGGACCTTATATTGTAGAACAATGTGACAAATTTTGGCAAACTCTTCCCACTGAATCTTACAATCTTAGCATCTCATGGAGTATCAAATTCTACAGCAAGACGATTTCTGTCTCTCTTTTCGATTTTCTTAACCCCAGGAATGTTTGTTTTTAAACAGAAGTTTACCCAACTGCGTCCATCTTTGTCCTTGGCTATACCTTTTGTTGGCTGCTCGCATATCCACGCATAATCGTATGGCCGTTAGGTCATGAGGTTTTGGAACAATTAGTATGGGTGAAATCCACGATGTTGCTTGGTTTTGTTTTTCGATGATCCCTTGTTTCTGTAGCCTCTCGATTTCTTCATTTACTTTGTACCTCAGGTGGAGGGAGGGAATTCTTCGATTTGCTTGTGCTACAGGCTTGATGGTCTGGTCGATGTGCAGTTTTACTTCAAAATCCTTTAGATTTCCTACCCCCTCGAATATGGATGGAGTCGGTTTCTTCGTTGTTGTACCTTACCTGGTGGCTGCGCTGGCTCTGACGGAACATCACATCTCCTCTTAGGGGAATTCTGTTTAATAGGAGAACCAACCGATATTGTAAAGGTGAAGTTTCTCTTAATATTGTTTTTAATAACATTACTGTATGTATTTGGAGTGACATTATGAGAAGAAACTCTTGGGACAATAGGAAATGAAGTGTCGTCATTCAATCTAAAAACCTGATCGCTTTGTTTGTGCTCCAGGCTTGATGGGTTGGTCGTAGTGCAGTTTTCTTTCGAAATCCTTTAGATTTCCTACCCCCTCGAATATGAAGGGAATTTCGCTTCAAGTTCCAAGGTCTTCTCCAACATGTTGCAAAAGCTCATTACTTTTAACTTCTGACCTGTTTTGCAGCTTAGCAAGGCTTATCCGTCTCCATCTACGACTATCACGTCTTCGACTGTTTGGCTATCCTTACATCGGAAACGTCCCCTAAATTTTCCATAAACTGGAAGTTTCGTTTTGGTGTTATACAGGTAGATGGTTGGACTATCACTTTGTAGTGGTTGGTAGGACATCTTTTGGTACGTGGTTTTGCTAATTACATTCACCGATGAGCCTGTGTCACTGATGAAGTCGATGTTCATGCCGTTGAGGTCTATTCTGGCGAGTGGACCCTTGCCATTCCTGCCCTTTCCGCTTTCCAGGTGGAAAGAGACTTCGGAATCGGAGTCGGTTTCTTCGTTGTTGTACCTCACCTGGTGGCTGCGCTGACTCTGACGGAACATCAGTACATCCTCCTCTTAGGGGAATTCTGTTTAATAGGAGAACCAACCGATTTTGTAAAGGTAAAGATTCTCTTAATATTGTTTTTAACAACATTACTGTATGTATTTTGACTAACATGAGAAGAAACTCTTGGTAGAATAGGAAATGAAGTGTCGTCATTCAATCTAAAAACCTGATCGATTTGTTTGTGCTCCAGGCTTGATGGTCTGGTCGATGTGCAGTTTTGTTTCGAAATCCTTTAGATTTCCTACCCCCTCGAATATGAAGGGAATTTCGCTTCAAGTTCCAAGGTCTTCTCCAACATGTTGCAAAAGCTCATTACTTTTAACTTCTGAGCTGTTTTGCAGCTTAGCAAGGCTTATCCGTCTCCATCTACGACTATCACGTCTTCGACTGTTTGGCTATCCTTATATCGGAAACGTCCCCTAAATTTTCCACAAACTGGAAGTTTCGTTTTGGTGTTATATGGGTAGATGGTTGGACTATCACTTTGTAGTGGTTGGTAGGACATCTTTTGGTACGTGGTTTTGCTCATTACATTCATCGATGAGCCTGTGTCAATGATGAAGTCGATGTTCATGCCGTTGAGGTCTATTCTGGCGAGTGGACCCTTGCCATTCCTGCTCTTTCCGCTTTCCAGGCGAAAAGAAAGTTCGGAATCGGAGTCGGGTTCGTCATTGATGTACCTCACTTGGTGGCTGCGCTGCTGGTGTATGTGTATTGTGTATGTTCTGGTAGTTCGATGAGATGCACACCTTTGCAAAATGTCCCATTTTGTGCATTTTATGGCATGAAACGTCATTTTCGTTTCTACTCTGGCCTGTGCTTTGCAGTGTACTCACGTTTAATTGGTTTTGTTAATTTTTGAACCACCTCCTGGTCTCTTTACTCCATTTCTGCTAGCTAGTTGGTTGTTGTTTCACTCGTCTTTGCTCTGGTCAATAATTTTGCTAATGTTGGTTGTTCGTTGAGGGCGTACCTTCTCAGTTCCGAGGTGTTAGTGTTTAATATAATTTGGGCTTTGATTTCGCTCTCAGAGCCGGTGAGGTCGCAGGTCTGCGATAGTTTAAGGAACCGTGCGTAAACCTGGTCCATTGTTTCTTGGGTTTGTTGTTTAGCATCTGTTTAGCAGAATTTAAAGATTTCGAAGTCCATTTTATATTATATATTTGGTTATAGCTGCCTACTTTACGCAGCACCCACTGAAGTATTCGACTGTTTTATGTCCTTAGTTCCTTAAGAGAAGAGCAGGTAAAATGAAGAGGTGTATATCCAAATACAACTGTCAAGTCCAATTGAACCAATTTTGCGCCAAACAACATTAATTTTGACATCGTTTGTAGAGAAATGTTCATCAACCGTAGATAAGAAATACAAAATCATGTCTAAAAATGCAGTCAGCTCATTAAGGAGAATATGGTTGTATGTATGTAGGTAATCGAGGCTGGGAAGTCCCATAGCACCTAGGCCCTACTGTGCCCTTTGTGCAAACCTCTTCTGCTCACTCTAGACTCGTAAACCAGCTCAGGCTCTGGGCAAAAGCTACGGGGCACGATAGAGGAGCATTGCGTATTCTGTCCATGGTAGGCCAGGGGTCCCCAAGAGCACTTACCCTATGGTCTTCTAGGGCTGGGCATTCGCACAAGATGTGTCTTACCGTCTCCTCGTCCTGCGAACAACCTCGACAGGTGGACGTGTCGGTCAGTCTCATGTTGAGCATATGCTTCCGTACTTTACAATGACCGGTGAGTAGTCCAGTAATGAGCCGGAGCTTGCCTCTGGGAAGTTCAGAAAATTTCCTGGGTGACCTTCCTCCATAGTTCGATCCTCTTGCCACCAACATGTCTGTCCCAGGAGTACTGTACGGTGTCTGAAGAGAATATGGTTATTGGTGCTATTAGAGTGGTGTTTTAAAAATCTCTTCCCCAAAAGCCTGGTCTACGCTTTTGAAAAAATAATTTGGTATCGTTGAAGTGCCGGCAAATCGCTGTCAAAGTGATGAATTCAATTTTCAAAGGTCGTTTTAATGTTGGGGTCTAACGGTTAAAGATGTTATTGCTGTATCTTTAATACGCGAAGATGAGGATCCATAGTAGCACGTGTTGCAAGTGGCAGAGAACTTGTTACGAATGGGTGCGCTTGGCCTAAAATTCATTCCAGTACCAAAATCGCCTGGTGCAACATGATTTCCCTGCTTTGAGAAATTTCACCTAATGTTCTTTCAGCACTAAACTCATGTTCTCCAGGTAGGTACATAGATCGGTCCATTTCCTTTTTTGGTATCTGTTTACGTATTACGTTGTCTCAGAGACTGTTAACCAGTAGAAATCTCCAGCTAGAAGCTCATCATCCCACAGCGTGACGCATGCACCGTATACTTCCACGTTTTCTAATATTTGTTCACAAGATAAGAAGTTGCGTGTGTCAAATTTGGCAAGTAAGTCTAATAAATTTTCCATTGCTGCTTGAAGTGGTGTTGTTACTCCGTATATATTTTTAGCGTTGATAGAAGCACTATGGTTAAGCAATACAAAGAAGATGTCGTCACTTACTGGGAATTTTGACATGCAGCATTCGTGAAGAGCGGTGTTGCCAGTTAATAGACTCTTCTTATGAATATAAGGCTTATCGGAAAGAAGGTGGCTTACCAGGGAGAGATTTCCTATTATACAAGCGACCATAAGACTAGAGGTACCTAACAGTTCGCGCAGGCGATGTGGCTCCACGGTCCAGCAAGCATTTAACAATATCTACCCTATTCTTCAGACATGCCATGTAAAGGCTGGTTGTCTTATATACTTCCGTTGTTTGCGTTTACTGGGGCACCATGGACCAGCAAAAATTTCACCACGTCAAGAAACTGTCGGGAAACTGCAATGTGCAAAGGCGTCTCCAGTTCGTCATCGAAAACTCCGTGTCCGGTACTTGTTTCTTCGATGTTCACATCATACTCCTACAAAAGATTCTTTACTTGATGACCTCCTTCAAAAACGGCTTGAGAAATTGGGTAGTTTTCCTCGTTGAGTTTGTTTCAAAATGTTGTAGAATTTTTCTGAAGTTAGTAGAACTTTGCAGGAACTACTTGCGATTAGGCCTCAGAAGAAACGGATGCATACACATTAAACCGTTGCGCAACTAAAGGATAATGTCCAAAAATGGGGTCGGAGAATGTAGTGGTGGTAAGATGTTGTTGCTGGATCTTTAATACGCGAAGAAGAAGATCCATAGTAGCACTTGGCACGAATGGGTGCGTTGGGTCCAAAAAATCACTCCAGCATCAAACTCGGTTGGTGCAACATGATTTCACTGCTTTGAAAAATTTCACCTAATGTTCTCTCAGCACTAAACTCACGTTCTCCAGGTAGGTACATAGATTGGTCCATTTCCTTTTTTGGTATCTGTTAAGTATTACGATATCTCAGAGCTGTTAACCAGTAGAAATCTCCAGCTAGAAGCTCATCATCCCACAGCCTGACGCATGCACCGTATACGTTTCCACGTTTTCTAATATTTGTTAACAAGATAAGAAGTTGCGCGTGTCAAATTTGGCAAGTAAGTCTAATCAATTTTCCATTGCTGCTGGAAGTGGTGTAGTTACTCCATATATATTTTTAGCGTTGATAGAAGCACTATGGTTAAGCAATGAAAAGATGTCGTCACTTGCTGGGGATTTTGACATCCAGCATTCGTGAAGAGCGGTGTTGCCCGTTAATAGACTCTTCTTATGAATATAAGGCTTAGCGGAAAGAAGGTGGCTTACCAGGGAGAGATTTCCTATATTACAAGCGACCATAAGACTAGAGGTACCTAACAGTTCGCGCAGTCGATGTGGCTCCATGGTCCAGCAAGCATTTAACAATATCTACCCTATTCTTCAGACATGCCATGTAAAGGCTGTCTTATATACTTCCGTTGTTTGCGTTTACTGGGGCACCATAGACCAGCAACAATTTCACCACGTCAAGAAACTCTCGGGAAACTGCAATGTGCAAAGGCGTCACCAGTTCGTCATCGAAAACTCCGTGTCCGGTACTTGTTTCTTCGATGTTTACATCATATTCCTATAAAAGATTCTTCACTTGATGACCTCCTTCAGAAACGACCTGAGAAATTGGGTAGGACGGGACATGGAAATGTTGAGTTTGTTTCAAAATCTTGTAGAATTTTTCTGAACTTGGTAGAACTTTGCAGGAACTACCTGCGATTAGGCCTCAGAAGAATCGGATGCATACTCATTAAACCATTGCGCAACTAAAGGATAATGTTAAAAAATGCGGTGGAAGAATGTGGTGGTGGTAAGATGTTGTTGCTGGATCTTTAATACGGAAGAAGAAGATCGTTCCAGCATCAAACTCGCTTGGTGCAACATGATTTCCCTGCTTTGAGAAATTTCACATAATGTTCTTTCAGCACTAAACTCATGTTCTCCAGGTAGGTACATAGATCGGTCCATTTCCTTTTTTGGTATCTGTTTACGTATTACGTTGTCTCAGAGCTGTTAACCAGTAGAAATCTCCAGCTAGAAGCTCATCATCCCACAGCGTGACGCATGCACCGTATGCTTCCACGTTTTCTAATATTAATTGTTCACAAGATAAGAAGTTGCGCGTGTCAAATTGGCAAGTAAGTCTAATCAATTTTCCATTGCTGCTTGAAGTGGTGTAGTTACGCCGTATATATTTTTAGCGTTGATAGAAGCACTATGGTTAAGCAATACAAAGAAGATGTCGTCACCTACTGGGTATTTTGATATGCAGCATTCGTGAAGAGCGGTGTTGCCAGTTAACAGACTCTTCTTATGAATATAAAGCTTAGCGGAAAGAAGGTGGCTTACCAAGGAGAGATTTCCTATATTACAAGCGACCATAAGACTAGAGGTACCTAACAGTTCGCGCAGTCGATGTGGCTCCATGGTCCAGCAAGCATTTAACAATATCTAATCTATTCTTCAGACATGCCGTGTAAAGGCTGGTTGTCTTATATACTTCCGTTGTTTGCGTGTACTGGGGCACCATGGACCAGCAACAATTTCACCACGTCAGAAACTCTCGGGAAACTGCAATGTACAAAGGCGTTGTAATAGTTGGTCGGTTGGGTATAATCTGGTTATAAAAATAACCACACTTTTTAGTTTTAAGAACTTTGTCTAAGTACCACAACCTCAACCATTATAAAATTCATCATTCTATACACGCTCAGCGCGTAAGTTCTTGCAATAGGACCAATGCAGCATTTTATCAGACAAAGCTCATCACACTTGCCATGATAATCTTAATCACTTTTTGAACTCAATAAAATGCTAATCAAAATCTCTATCATTAAATTGTTGCTGGTTTGCTGACTTTAAATACTAAAAGAAACTTACTCAGAAGTAAAACTCAAATCTCAATAAAAGAATAACAAATATTTATTTACAATTAAAACAAAAGAATTAAAACAATGAAATGAACCTCTAAATCTACCGAATATTTTGAGGAGTTGCCAGATTATACAAAACACATTAAATTAGAATTAAACACAAAGTAAGGAAGTAATGATCGGCTTACCATTTACAAGAGCACACACTAAAAAACTACATTTTAATATTAAGCTAGCTGGATGCTTCGCGACTGGTTTGTTTTACATCTCAAACACTCTGAATCTCTTCTGGATGTCAACGAATTTACGCCTCCCTTATTTATTTAAACTTCCCTCTCCTTGACTTCATATTACAAGAAAAAAAGACGTACACGTCAAGTTAAACAAAATGTGTAGATAGCAAGCCAGCCGTACTAAAACCATAAGTATCTCGCTCAGCAGTATATTATGCAGTTTATGACAAAAGTCACAAATCTATTACCAAAGAAAGCCCTCAAATGCATGGGAATAAACTCCATTAAAAAGTTTCACGCGGACCAACGCGTTTCACATTATCGCGTAGAATAATTTGTCATAGGTACACAAAAAAAAACAGAGCCGGCTATAATCGGTCGTCGAATTATACGCGACAAGAATTCTTGAATGTCTCTCACAGACCAACGCACAGTAACGTTGATCCCCAAAACAAAGATAATGCTAATTATCACAGCGTCTCCAGTTCGTCATCGAAAACTCCGTGTCCGGTACTTGTTTCTTCGATGTTTACATCATACTCCTATAAAATATTCTTCACTTGATGACGTCCTTCAAAAACGGCTTGAGAAATTGGGTAGTTTTCCATATTGAGTTTGTTTCAAACCTTGTAGAATTTTTCTCAAGTTAGTAGAACTTTGCAGGAACTACCTGCGATTAGGCCTCAGAAGAAACGGATGCATACACATTAAACCGTTGCGCAACTAAAGGATAATGTCAAAAAATGGGGTGGGAGAATGCGGTGGTAGTAAGATTTTGTTGCTGAATCTGTAATACGTGAAGAAGAAGATCCACTTGGCTCGAATGGGTGCGTTGGGACCAAAAAAATCGTTCCAGCATCAAACTCATTTGGTGCAACATGATTTCCCTGCTTTGAGAAATTTCACCTAATGTTCTTTCAGCACTAAACTCATGTTCTCCATGTAGGTACATAGATCGGTCCATTTCCTTTTTTTTTGTATCTGTTAAGTATTACGTTGTCTCAGAGCTGTTAACCAGTATCTCCAGCTAGAAGCTCATCATCCCACAGCGTGACGCATGCACCGTATACGTTTCCACGTTTTCTAATATTTGTTAACAAGATAAGAAGTTGCGCGTGTCAAATTTGGCAAGTAAGTCTAATCAATTTTCCATTGCTGCTTGAAGTGGTGTAGTTACTCCATATATATTTTCAGCGTTGATAGAAGCACTATGGTTAAGCAATGAAAAGAAGATATTGTCACTTACTGGGGATTTTGACATCCAGCATTCGTGAAGAGCGGTGTTGCCCGTTAATAGACTCTTCTTATGAATATAAGGCTTAGCGGAAAGAAGGTGGCTTACCAGGGAGACATTTCCTATATTACAGGCGACCATAAGACTAGAGGTACCTAACAGTTCGCGCAGTCGATGTGGCTCCACGGTCCAGCAAGCATTAACAATATCTACCCTATTCTTCAGAAATGCCATGTAAAGCCAGGTTGTCTTATATACTTCCGTTGTTTGCGTTTACTGGGGCACCATGGACCAGCAACAATTTCACCACGTCAAGAAACTCTCGGGAAGCTGCAATGTGCAAAGTTCGTCATCGATAACCCCGTGTCCGGTACTTGTTTCTTCGAAGTTCACATCATACTCCTATAAAAGATTCTTCACTTGATGACCTCCTTCAAAAACGGCTTGAGAAATTGGGTAGTTTTCCACGTTGAGTTTGTTTCAGAATCTTGTACAATTTTCCTGAACTTAGTAGAACTTTGCAGGAACTACCTGCGGTCAGGCCTTAGAAGAAACGGATGCATACACATTAAACCATTGCGCAACTAAAGGATAATGTCCAAAAATGGGGTGGGAGAATGTGGTGGGTGGTAAGATGTTGTTGCTGGATCTTTAATACGCGAAGAAGAAGATCCATAGTAGCACTTGACACGAATGGATGCGTTGGGACCAAAAAATCGTTCCAGCATCAAACTCGCTTGGTGCAACATGATTTCCCTGCTTTGAGAAATTTCACCTAATGTTCTTTCAGAACTAAACTCATGTTCTCCAGGTAGGTACATAGATCGGTCCATTTCCTTTTTTGGTATCTGTTAACGTATTACGTTGTCTCAGAGCTGTTAACCAGTAGAAATCTCCAGCTAGAAGCTCATCACCCCTCAGCGTGACGCATGCACCGTATACTTCCACGTTTTCTAATATTTGTTAACCAGATAAGAAGTTGCGCGTGTCAAATTTGGCAAGTAAGCCTAATCAATTTTCCATTGCTGCATGAAGTGGTGTAATTACGCCGTATATATTTTTAGCGTTGATAGAAGCACTATGGTTAAGCAATACAAAGAAGATGTCGTTACTTACTCGGGATTTTGACATGCAGCATTCGTGAAGAGCGGTGCTGCCAGTTAATAGACTCTTCTTATGAATATAAGGCTTAGCGGAAAGAAGGTGGCTTACCAGGGAGAGATTTCCTATATTACAAGCGACCATAAGACTAGAGGTACCTAACAGTTCGCGCAGTCGATGTGGCTCCATGGTCCAGCAAGCATTTAACAATATCTACCCTCTTCCTCAGACATGCCATTTAAAGGCTGGTTGTCTTATATACTTCCGTTGTTTGCGTTTACTGGGGCACCATGGACCAGCAACAATTTCACCACGTCAAGAAACTTTCGGGAAACTGCAATGTGCAAAGGCGTCTCCAGTTCGTCATCGAAAACTCGGTGTCCGGTACTTGTTTCTTCGATGTTCACATCATACTCCTATAAAAGATTCTTCACTTGATGTTGAGTTTGTTTCAAAATCTTGTACAATTTTTCTGAACTTAGTAGAGCTTTGCAGGAACTACCTGCGATTCGGCCTCAGAAGAAACGGATGCATACACATTAAACGGTTGCGCAACTAAACGATAATGTTCAAAAATGGGGTGGGAGAATGTGGTGGTGGTAAGATATTGTTGCTGCATCTTTAATACGCGAAGAACAAGATCCATAGTAGCACTTGGCACGAATGGGTGCGTTGGGACCAAAAAATCGTTCCAGCATCAATCTCGCTTGGTGCAACATCATTTTCCTGTTTGAGAAATTTCACGTAATGTTCTTTCATCACTAAACTCACGTTTTCCGGGTAGGTACATAGAGCGGTCATTTTTCTTTTTTGGCATCTGTTGAATTTTACGTTGTGTTGATTTTTGGTTCGTAGTGGCTTTGTAATATCACTTTTGCGGTTTTATATAAGTTTAGTGGAGGATCTGATACGGGAGGTTCGGGAAGAAGTTGAAAAATATCAATAACATGCTCACCCACGAGATGCAACAGCAACGTCTTTTATCTTTCATCCGTCGTGATGTTGGTGGCTAACAGGTAGTTCTCGAATCTGCTTATACATTTCTTCCATCTCTCGCCGATATTGATCCCCTTCGATATCCAGAGGTGGGACGCCCGGTGTCGATTGTAACATGGCATGTAACACGTGGTCGTGTTCTAACCTCGCCTTTCCCTCGAAATAGAACAGGAAATCCGCGAAAATACTCGTCGCCAGTTTGTCTTGTTCATCTGGTATTGATTGTTACCTGTAACTTTAGTCCAGTGATTATCTAAATACATTTGGATAAATCAAACACTTGATACACGATTCTAACTACGTATTTTATTATTATTTATTATTATCTAACTGCATTGAGCATTGAGCATGGCTGGGCACATGGTAGCATTCATCCAGCTGCGACGCCGTCGATGGTCGCATATAGCCATCGGCGCTGGCCTTTGCTTATGCTACTAAAGCCGGTATATATCAATAAACAGAATTGAATAAAAGAATGCTTAATGATAATATCGATTTCGGTACAATATAAATCCTATTTAAAAGTTGTTTTTCGTACATTGAGTTAATTTTCAATTATAATTTTTTGATTATTGTTTTAAATGCCTTTCGATCAAAGATGTAATTATTCTTATATACTTTTTGCTTGACTGCAAATAAAATGCAAATAATTTGACCAATTTGTAAATCCAACTCTACACAGGGCAACGAACACCTTGCAGCACACTTTTTTTAAGCGCAGCTGCATATACAAATAATATTTACGGACTTATTTTTCAAGAAAATTTCAATATTTTTTAATTTTCGTGAAATTTTGCATTTAAGGTTTTTGGGCAATTCTGAACAATTATTACTAGTAAAATTTTTCGATAAAAAAATCCCTAACGTAATTTCTTGATTTTTGCCATTTATTTTACCATCACAAGGTGCTTTGCATTTAGAGGGGGCAATTGGTTTTTTGGCAGTAAATAGAGCAATATGGGTTCTATATTTGAAAAAAAAAATTATTAAAATTTAACTAGAAATAAAAAAGATATGAAGGTGTTACACTCTTAAGTGTGGACACACTGTATATATATATATATATATATATATATATATATATATATATATATATATATATATATATATATATATATATATATATAATATTCGTACGGACATACCGTACCCTTCCGGACTTACCGTAATGATTATTGAATGTGAAGTAAATGGTGATATCCAGGCGGGATGCAAATTTTTAAATAAATCAAAAATTACAGCCACAACCTGGATTCTAACAAATGTCATAGGCCTCAGTAGCTCAGTTGGGAGAGCATTCTGCTAGAAGCGGAAAGGTCCCTGGTTCGAATCCAGGTTGTGGCTGTAATTTTTGATTTATTTAAGAATTTGCATCCCGCCTGGATATCACCATTTACTTTACATTCGATATGTTTTGTGTTCAGAATGTCATCCTGATTGAAAATATCACACAAAGAATACAGGGTGCTATCTAAAATGTCAATGATGACGTCATTGCCGAAAAAATAAACGGGAGTACCTATGGCGTGGGTCACCCGGTATATTATCATCAATTATGTACAAAACGATGTGTTGATCCTCAAACATACCTTATGTTAAAATTTGTACCAATATCAGCACATTATGTTGTCCTAGCACATCAATCCCTCAGAATACAATACTGGTAAATATCATCCAGCCTGTAGGGAACGTGGTAGGAATAAAGGAAAACAAAACACTCATTAAACACATGACAGGGTAATATTTATTTTAAATGTCAACACACAAGTGAATATAATGGAATAACAGAAATCACAGAGAAGAGAACAAGTGGTGTACAGTGGCATTAATTATTCTTATACACGAATCATTAATTATTATTATTTAAACAGTGAGAATGTGAAGATCTCTACAATCTCAAATTGTCCTCTTATTATTTAAGGAATATTAAACATCACATATTATATTGGTTAGAGTTAGAGTGAATTTGTGAGACTATCCCATTTGAATTGTACGATAACAATGATGTAATTCACACAATACTTGCACCCCTGTAAGCAGAATTATGAGTACGACAAATAATAAAGTTCGACAAAAAATTCTTTACAGTGGCGAATAATTTGAACGACACCACGAAAACTCCATCGTATCCCAATTTTAGTTGTCGGTCAGGAAGGTGACGTAGGAAACTCTCAACCTAAAATACTCATATTAAAAATTTGGTAGTTAATCTCATCTAGCCACAGTTAAAATATTTTTATGCAGTACTATATTTTTCTATTAATCTAGTGTATAATTTCGAAGAGAAAATATTGTCTATCAAGAAAGGTTTGCAAGTTTTCAAGTTTATGATATTCTTTGTTCATTCGAACGTACCAGATCTTTTTGTAGTAATTGTTTTCTGCAAAGAACACGACACAAAGGATTAATTTAAAAAAATATATATTCTATGTTTGGCCTAAAATAATATTTCGTATAACGTAATTCGATTTAGTTGACCTATAATGCAGCTTATTCGATTAGAATTACTACAATAAATACAGTGTGTCCACGAAAGTCCGCACCATATGGAAAAATTTTTTATTGTGTATTTCTCAGAAAATTTTATTCTTTATAAAAGTTGGCGGATCGTATGAAACCAAAACTGCAACCGTCAAATATGTTAATTTCGGTGCCATATACCAAGCGATTCAGAATATATGAATTTGTGATAAGAGTAAAGTACCTGTATTTTCATTATTATTGAGAAACTTTATTTGGAAATGTTGTTTACCTTTTATTCAGTTAATATTATTGACTGTGGATAGGTTTATAATAGTAGTTATCCATCTATACCGAGCGATTCTCAAGTGGTGGTACGCGCGGTACTACCACTTATGAAATTTTATTTTCACTGATAATATCTTAATAAACATAACTGAAACCTCAATCAATTGTGTCTTGAATCAATTATTTAATGCAAGAATATATCTTCTTATGTACAGCAGCACAAAACGCACCAATAACCACCTAAGTATAGGTCCTTGTATAGGCAACCCAATGATACAAAAAAAAGAATATGAAACAAACAGTTTATTTTCTTTATGCAACATTGTTTAAATTTTAAAATACGCATCCACCAGTTATCACAGGTGGATATGAAAAACAAAAGCATTATCCAGACATTATCCATTTAATCGTACTCACTGCAGTTTACGTTACTCTATGTGCTGTAACTTTTAAAACCATGCTTACACTCCAACAAAAAGTTGAAATTCTTTTAATACATGGAGAAAATAGACCGCACCGAGATGTTGCTGCTATTTTCAAGACATCCACACAACCAAATTGCCCATTTAACCATTTCCAGGATAATGAGAAAATTCAAACAGACTGGGTCTGTTAAAAATAGCTTCAAGAAACCCCACAAAAATATGTTGCCAAAATGAGGACACAAGTTTGCCAGTGTTGCAAGAAGTAATCGAGCATAAAACGACTTCTGTTCGACAAATTGCTTCACACAGCCAATGCAGTAAATCAACAGTAGATAAAATAATAAAATTAAACAAGTATCACCCTTATAAACCAAAATTTATAAGTACACTAAAAGAAGGAGATTTCGACTTCAGGTATGACTATACCTGGTTTGGGGTGAAAATGATAGAGAACATAGTTCTTTTTTAAATATTCTTTGGACAGAACAACGACAACATTTACGTCAAATGGGACTGTTTCTTCGGAAAATTGCCGGTGGTGGGCACATGAAAACCCGAACTTTGCAGTAGAATGCCGAGATCAGTACCATTTTAAGACTAATGTGCTGTGCGGTATTTTGAATAATCAAATATTTGGGCCTTTTTTCGTCAAAATTTAAATGAGGAATTATATCTTCAGTTCCTGAACAGAGAGTTGTCACCCTTTTTGCCGTTAATTCAACGGGCGTTAATTTGGTTCCTGCTTGATGGTGCGCCTATATACACAATATAAACTCTGTCTAGAACTTTTTAAATCATAAATTTGGCCATCGCTGGATAGGCAGAAATTCGGAATCAAGATCCTGGCCACCTAGATCCCCCGACTTTACCCCGTTAAATTTGTTTTTGTGGGTTCACGTAAAAAATAACTTGTACAAACACCGACCATTTAGAGATATAAATCATTTAGAGGAAACTATACAACATTTTATGTTGTAGAAATAAAATAAGTTCATAGATAATAAATTAGCATTATTAACATATTCATAATAGTTATTAACTTAATAACGGGTAAATCAGTCATAATTAATTCAAGAAACAATAGATGTTTGATGCTTTAGTTATTTTTATTAAAATATTATCAGTGAAAATAAAATTTCTTAAGTGGTCGTACCGCGCGTCCCACCACTTCAGAATCGCTCGCTGTAGATGGATTATTACTATTATAAACGTATCCACAGTCATTTATATTAACTGAATAACATCTAAGACACGCTGCTGAATTAGTTATTGTATGATATATTAATATCAACAGGGTGAAATATCAACTTCGCACCAAGAAAATGAGTAATTTTGTGCTAGTTCTAAATAAACATTAGTTATCATACCAAAATAACAAAAAATATAAAAAATGTATTCAGATTTCCAAAAAATAGATTAAAAAGAACCTTTTATTACCATTGGCATTTACTAATATTTGTCACAAGAGTAATAATTAAGGAAAAAACTGAAAATATTTTTTGTCAAGGTAGGTGGCTCTGATTTCATATTTGAATATAATTTTTACTTCTAAACAACATTTCTAAATAAAGTTTATCGATAATAATGAAAATAAAGGTACTTTACTCTTATCACAAATTCATATATTCTGAATCGCTCGGTATATGGCACGAAAATTTACATATTTGATGGTTGCAGTTTTGGTTTCATATGAGCCGCCAACTTTTATAAAGAATAAAATTTTCTGAGAAATACACAATAAAAATCTTTTCCATATGGTGCGGACTTTCGTGGACACACTGTATAATTAGAAAAAATATTTTGAATCTTTTGATAGATCTAGCTGTCAAATTTTCCCCGAACACTTTGTAGTTGTTCTTTCAAAATTGCTACTCACCAGGCCTAATTCTTCCTGATTTAAATTGGTTGTGGGATACTTGTGAAGAAAAGATATTATAATCTCGTCCTGAAAATACAGCTCAGTTTAGTAATGGGAAATATTGTCAGAAAATGGAATTACTCACGACATTCAACAATCTATCTGATGTCACACATATCGTAATGTTAAATAAAATTCCAATTATGGATTGGTAAACTAAGTTGATATCAAATAAAGCCCATGACTCCCCTGTGGCAACTTTCCAAAGAATAGTTGTTAAGAAAATGATGAAACAAATGGAAACGAGCAAAATGTGACAAATAATTGTTGGAAAAATATGCTTATTAAATTCAGCAAAGTTTGAATATAATCCGCTGTTGAATGTTGCTAACTGTTCTAAATCTTCTGAAATATCTTCATTGGTGATCAATCTCCGCCGCAATATTTTTAGTAGACAATCATACGAATCTTCCAGCATCATTCTGTGTATGGAAATAATTCCCACCAAATAGAAACTCATGGCAGTATATACAAGTCCAGACAATATATTTATAACAGCAGGGAATTTATCAACATCGCAGAAATATGTGTACAATAAACTTCCTGTTATGTAATATAACATCCAGCACACACTCAGTACTGAATAGTTGCGGATAATTCTTTTGGTACGGTGAAGCAATTGACAGAACTTATTTTTCTGCATTTCCAGAAGTCTTTCATAAAATAATTCAAAGTATTGTAACTTACAGATAGGAAACAAAAGAATGACAGCAGCATCAATACAAAGACACAAATCGAACAGATCTGCAAATGAAGACCAAGCTTTATCTGAGCCAATATGAACCAATTTAATAATTATCCATGACATGTTTAGAATTAAGGTGATTATATAAAAGATCCCCCAAATAATGTGATATACGGAAACCTTAATGACATAATTGAAACCGTTACTGTGGTCACACGATATCCAGTATGGCACTAATCCAGACAGCTGAAGCACTATCACAAACGACTTAGCTAAGCATAAATAGCAATCTCGTAGAACATTCATCGTTACGTTCTAGTTTGAAATTTCTAAATAACTGACTATCCTACCCACCGGAAGCCGATACATATAGTTTAGTACATTACATTATTTATAAGTCAATACTGAAGTTCACATTTTAATGTCTGTTTGTACAATCGATCGAATTATACATTAGGATATCAATTATATGATCAAGACATAGAATAATAACATAATAACACTGTGTTACAGGGATAAAATACTTTTCACGGGACACAGTGTACATTGTTGAGCTGGTAGAACTCAACATAATGACATATACGAAATTTTCCAAACACCCCCAAAATCTCGATTTTTTTCAAAAATACAGTTTTTGTGTACTTGCATGTGTATAAAAATGCAGAACTCCGTCATTTTCCATTCGATTTCCAAAATAAAAAATGCAAAAGAAAAAGGGAACACAGACTATTATAATGATGTACTGGTTTGGTCAGATCCAATAAGAAGTCGAAAAGTTATGGACGTTAAAATTCAGAAGTTTCCCATTATTTTCAGATTTTCTGAACTTTAACAACAGGTTGATGACCTGTTTCAATCCATAAAATTATTTCTATTTAATTGTTTATTGAAAGCCCATTTAAATTTACGCTTAATACGAGTTTGTTTATTAGAATCGGTTGAAGCTTGACGGAGTTATCCAAGTTTAATCACCGTCTTGACATTCACACTAGGCAGAAGGAATATACCTACGGCCCGACCGTAATAAATCCGTACTCTTGATTCACATTAACTAGACATTATTTTGTTTGTTTATTACCCTGCTTTATTGTATTTTAGTCTATCTATTATGTTATTAAGTACTATTCGACTTGTACCCAAATATCGTAAAATCATTAATCGACAATCTTAACCCATTACAATTGTGTATACTATTAGGACGATGTAGGTCTTTAGTAACACCAAATTTCATATAAAATAACAATCAAACTGATCCATAAGCAGTAAGAAATCAGCTTTAGTGCATGCTTCAGTGCAAATATAAAAATTTTACTGTTGGTGCAATTTATTTTGAATCCAAATATACCTGGAAATGTAATGAGCGTAAACGCTAATGTACTTAGTAACATATTGTGGTAGTCTGGCAGGTAACAACAAAAAGGAAAAGAAAAAAAAAACAGTGTCATAATTTTAGAATAACATTGTAAATATGTGCTAGTAATGTCTATTTAATGTGTAAGACTACGGAATTATTACAGTCGGCCTGTATATTTCTTCTGCGTAGTGTGATGTGTCTGCCGATCAATAAAATTTGATAATTCTGTTAAATTTCAACCGATTCTAATAAACAAACGCGTATTAGACGCAAGTTTAAATGGGCTTTCAATAACAAAATAGCAAACAAATATTACGGATTCAAACAGGTCATCAAATTGTTGTTAAAGTTGAAAAAATCTAAAAATAATTGGAAACTTCTGAACTTGAACCACCATAACTTTTATTTATTGAATCTGACTCGAACAGTAGGGGAGACCGGGGCTAGTAGTCGCAAAATGTCTGTTAGAATTGATATTTCAGGTAATTTTTCAAATTACGTAGAAATAAGTATGCTGCATTCTACGTTCATGTGTTTAGAACGATATTTACTAAGCAAAGGCTGCAAAACATAAAGTGTTTTGAACTATGAACTATTGTTTGTCCTACTCGGACAAATGCGACAACATGCCCCACTCCGGGGCATGTTGTCGTAGTGCTTGGGGTAAGTTGTCGCTAATAAAATGCATGCGATTATTTCAGAAACTTTAATTATCAATAGTCATTAACCATCGCCAGATAAACACTACTTATCAAACGTATCAAACATAAAACTAATCTAATCATTATCGTCATCCGAATCACAATTCGGGCACACGTAATATGGATTGCCATCTGTGCAACTGTCATGCGCCCAAAATTTGCACCTGGTGCATTGCACCCATTCTGCAGTCGACAAACTGTAGCGGCCGTGGCACACAATGCAAAATGTTTCTTCTTCTTCATCAGATGATGTGTCTTCATTCTTGGGTGTCCCCTTTTTAGTTCTTTTTCTTCCAACCGTTTCCTTTTTCTTGAGTTTGCATGAGAACACATTCCGCTTAGCCTGTTTTGTCTTGGACGACTTTGAAGCTGCTATTTCGTCTTTGACAGGGGTATCTGCCAAAATAGCAGATTTCCTCTTTCTTCTGTTACATTTTGTGGCTTTTCTTTCACCAGCTTTTGGAAAGGGACGAATTTCTTCCGGCGACAACATGGGTACGGGCACCGCATCAACAGATGTTGATGAACCAGCGATGGCGTCTATTGTTTGGTGATGGGTTGAAGAAGATGAAGCCGTAATAGTTGTTGAGGTATCAGCAGTAACTTCTGTTGTTAGTTGATGCGAACGAGAAGATGAAGCTGGCTCTTCGGAAGGTGATTGGTCGCAATTTTCTACTGATGGTGCTGGACGATCTGTGACATAGCTTGGTAGGAAATCTGCCTCAGTAAAAATGTCTCTATTGAATGGGTAAATTCCAGTCACTCGAAATCCAGCCATAATGTTGCTAGGTGTAATTGCATGCGGCAACGAGTTTCCGACAATTCCAGGAATATCATAAATTGATATAGTTGATCCAGGGTGATTTTTCATCCATGAAGCACATGCAGAATTTAGAAATTTCTTGAAAGGGCCAAACACACTGCGGTCTAGTGGCTGTAGTTTGTGGGAGCAGTGAGGAGGGAATGATAACATTACCACTCCGTTGTCTTTGGCAAAATCTAATCCTTGAACCGAAAGGTGGGATTCATGGTTGTCTAACAACAGTAGAACGGGCCTGTCTTTACTACATTTCACGTTGTTCACGAAATGTTTCATAAAATTTATAAAGTTTTCCTCCTTCATCCACCCAGAAGGATTTGCGTTACCTACACTACCTTGAGGACCGTCTCTTAGAAAATGATCTTTATAATGGACCCGTGGAAAGATGAAAAACGGTGGCACGCTATTTCCAGCAGCAGAAACGGCAATAGCCATGGTTACTAGCGTGCCTCTTTCCGCTGAAACTAGTGACCCTATTTGTTTGAAGCCTTTTCTTGCAATCACTCGGTCCGGACGCTGCACCGTGGTTACACCTGTCTCATCAGTGTTATATATGTCATTTGGGCGGAAGTGATAACGATCCATAACGGTAGCCAAATTGTTAAAGAAGAGTTTCACATTAGTTTGATTGAAACTAGTGACTCTAGACAAACTAGTCGCCTGTGGTGCTCGAATAGACAATCGTGGGTGCCTTTTTAGGAAACTTCCAAACCAATCCGGCCCGGCCATTGAGTTGTCATTCCACGTTTTGGGGATTTCTTTTGACAAGGCTTTTCCGTAGTCATATGCTAGACGCCGAACTTCTTTCGGGCTAAGTCCAAAGTATATATCAGACGCCTTCTTAAGATATTCCTCTAGGCGACTTTCTTCCTCTTGGCTAAAGACGGCCCTTGTTTTCTTATACCCTAACACGATTTGAGTTTGACCGTCTGCAAGCTCTTGGTCAGTGACTTTTTTGCAGAATCTCTCTAGACATTTGCAGTGAACACCAAACTCTTCAGCAGCTTTTCTAATAGAAACCGGAGGAACTCTAAATTTTACTGCCCTTGCCGCTGCCATGATAATATCTGGATTAGCGGCTGTTCTATCGGTCTTTCTCTTATATGTTCTGACCATCTGTAAAGTAAATAACACGTCCCTTAGCATTTACCTATACCATTGACGACGACGACATATTATTGCTATTTGCAAATAGACCGCGCCTAAAAGTATTCCTACACACAGGCCCGATACTGAAACACTATCAAACACATTACAGCGGCAGAAAGGGCACAGTAGATAATGAATTTGGGCAAAGATGTGAAATTGACATAACTAAACCAAAGAGCACACACAGACGTAATATTTATGTTGAATTCGGGCTTCCGGGGCAAGTTGTCGCATCCGACAACTTGCCCCGTAAACATTGAGACAAATGGCCCCAGTGGACACTTTTTTGGTTATGGATTATTATTTCCCAAACAGTCAGTAATAACCACAATATGATAGCAACAATATACGATCTACACCGTAAACACATCGTAAAAATCATAATACCTCACCTGGAAGTTCTTACCGTGACACAATCACACAAAAGTTTCAACCGCGTAAATTTACTTTTCGTTCCTAACTTCACGTTTCTCAACATAGTGTGCTGCCATCTATGCAAATTAGACCTAAACTTAGAAATGGTAAAGAAGGCCACTGCAGTGAAGCCCAAGGCATTGGTTTGGTGCGGCAAAGTTCTGTACGTTTTGAGATACAGGTAATACGACAACTTACCCCTGCGACAACTCGCCCCGGTCTCCCCTACATCTTTATAATGGTCTTTACTTCCCCTTTCATTTGCATTTTCCTTTTTCAAAATCGAATAGAAAATGGCGGAGTTATGAATTTTTATACACGTGTAAGTACCCAAGAACGGGTTTTTTGAATAAAATCGAGATTTTGCGGGTGTTCGGAAAATTTCAGCTATTATTTTCAGCCATTATGTTCAGCTCTACCAGCTCAACCAGTGGCGTAGCTACATATTCAGCGCCCTGGAGCAAGAAAAATCTGTGCGCCCCTTCGGAAGAAATGTGGCATTTTTTGAACATTTAATTTAATGGACCCCTCCTTAAATTCCAATTTAACAATTCCAGATTAAACCAAAAACGAAGTTTATACATACAGTGCGTTCATTTCAAAACTTCCCACCCGGAATAACTTTTGTCATAATGACGTCACAATATTGAGCAAAAACACGTCAATTTTGACTTAAAGGGGGAACTTTAAAACTAGTTCCAATCTAATCATAGGTCCCACCCCTTTACCACCATCCACCCCTACTTTCGATTTTTAAATGGGACTACCTATCTTCATATACCTCATTTTAAAGAGGATAAAGATGTCTATTCACTCATTAAAAAATAAATTAAATTGGTTTATCCATTTCCGAGATAGAGTTAAAAGCGTATCATTTAATTTTATCGAGTTAGCTCTCACATACGACAGAATGTTTACTGTGTAAATTACCATGGTTACTATGATGACATCCTAGGTTACGTTATAAAATCGAGCTTCATCGAGCTATATTCGATAGCTAAAATCCAGTATTTAGTGTTTAGATCATTTTATGAAGATGGTTTATACCTACCTTAGAAGAAACAATAGATATAATTCTTATTTACGCCGGTGAAAATCGTTGTGCTCGTCGGTTGATTCTTTTCTCTGGGGTCATTTAAAAACTCAAGTTTTCAAAACGCCGCCATAAGATTTGTATGATCTCAAAGTTCGGATAACCCGAGAGTGCCGGCAGATATACCGAGAAACATTTAGAAAAGTGCGACGTGTCTTCGAGAATAGACTTTATTTATGCTTAGAAAAAAAATGGAGCACATTTTGAACAGTTTATAAACTAATTGATAAAAATTAAATCGTTGTTATTAGTTATTTTTACAAAATAAACAGTATCCGAATTATGACGTGAATAATGATTTCAGGATGTTGCTTCTTCTAAGATACTAAACGCAGATATCACATTTAAAAATGAAAACATTGTTTCATCCCCTCTAAATGATGGGGTTTACTAGCTGTGAAGGGGTTAGAACCAAAATTCTATTAGATATAATTAATTAAAATTACCCTTGAGGACAGGGATTTTGAAGTTTCCATTTTAGCTTCTGGAAAGTTCTGTTTTTTCGGTTTATGAAAAAAAATCTGTACATTTTGACAACTCCAGCCATTTTGTTTTAAGCCATTTTGTTATTGTTTTTTTGACAGGGTTAACTGAACGCGTGGACCTGAACTTTAAAACATTCATGCAAAAATTCTGCAAACAGAACATTAACTCTTATTTTATTTGTTCTATCTCAGAAACGAATAAACTGATTTAGTTTATTTTTTACTAATAAATAGACTGATTTGTCCCCTTTAACATGAGTGCTTTGTCCCCTTTAACATGAGGTATATGAAGGTAGGTAGTCCCATTTGAAAATCGAAAGTAGGGATGGCTGGGGGTGAGGGGGTGGGACCTATGATTAGATTAGTAGATATAAAAGGGCACTTCTGGAGCCACCGCCACACCGCCAATTTACATAGGAAGCTACCCCCACCACTTTTCTGCACGAAGACGACCGAGTCCCAAGTCAGCCGATCTGCCGAGCGCGGCCGAACGCCGGAACCTGGAGTGTATGACTCACACGTCGCTGTTAGAGAGAGAACGCACTACTATTTTTTCTTTCGAGCGTGGCATGTGCAAACCGATCAAATTTTCGCATCAGATTAATTCGGATTTGAATTTCGCGCGCACCATCTTACCCGATGATAACCGAACGCCGAGCGCACCCGAACCGATAAAATTCGCTATTTAATAAATTAAATTGTATCGAGAGCGCCATCTACCGACCAATTACCGAACTACATACTGAGGTTGTGAACCATGCTGAAATAATAGTTCGGCACTGCACCAATAGATGGCAGCCGGTTAATTTAATATGCGAATTTAAAATGATAATCATTTATGCAAATAATTGCATGTAAATTAAGAGTGGTTATTTAAAATTTTAGATACATACAGACCCTGAATAAATTATACAGATCTGCATACAGACCCTGTATAAATTATACAGACCCTGTATACAGACCCTGTATAATCACAACAGACCCTGTATACAGACCCTGTATAAATTATACAGACCCTGTATACAGACCCTGTATAATCACAACAGACCCTGTATACAGACCCTGTATAAATTATAGAGACCTGTATACAGACCCTGATGGAAAAAATCAACAGATCTCGTTGACAGCTACTATATATTGACTACCTTAGGTGCTACTCCTTCAGTATTGTTTATGATGAAGGTCGTTAATCATCCATCATTATCTCTCCCCTTAAATAATCTAGACGGTCTTTGCTCAAACGATGAGACAAAACAGCAACGGCATGGTGAGCTCCTACCAAACACTATAAGAGCTATTATTTGTGGCCCATCTGGGTGCGGAAAGACAAATCTTCTACTTAGTTTGTTATTTGAAGAAAACGGGCTACGCTTCGAGAATATTTACATCTTTTCCAAGACGTTATATCAACCAAAATATGAATTTTTAAATAACATAATCAAGAAAATACCAGAAATTGAAATCTTTAACTACAGTAACAATGATGAAATTGTGGATCCTCAAGATGCTAAAAACAACTCTGTATTTATTTTCGACGACATAGCATGCGATAAGCAACATAAAATACGCTCATATTTCTGTATGGGGCGACATAAACTTGTTGATGCGTTCTACTTAACACAGACTTACACACGAATTCCTAAACATTTGGTGCGTGATAATGCGAACGTAATAGTTTTATTCCCACAAGATGTTCTGAATTTACGTCATATATATGATGAGCATGCTTCCACGGATATGAATTTTGAAAAGTTTCGAAAAATTTGTTCAGAATGTTGGAAAGGAGGAAAACATAATGCATTAGTAATAATGAAAGATTTTGAAATTAAAGATGGGCGATACAGAATGGGGTTCGACCAGTATATATTAGGGGTATCATAGAAAAATCATCAGTATCAATAAACCATTGTGTAGAAGAGGGTGAACAATGATGATGAAGAAGAAGAACCAGCTGAGATATGGCAATCTCAAAAAACGATCACTACTTCAGCGAGATGGAAAACATATTAAGCGACGAATTAGTGAAATTGCTAATGTTGTAAGAAAAAAATATCTAGCATTGAGATTGGGGCGTGAACATGATGCAGAAACAATTGAACGTGTTGTAAAACCCATAACTAACTCTTTAAAAGACATTTCATCTAACACATTAAATTTACTGAAGAAAAACATTAAAAACGATGAAGATATTAAACAAGAAAATATTAAACAAGAAGAATATGAAGAAGACGTTAAGACAGAAGATTCGAAGGCGGAAAAGTATGAAACAATGGACTTATCAACAATTCCAGCTGAAATTAGAGAATTGTATGAAACCGGTGTAAAAGGTCGATTAGATACGAGCTATGGAGTACAATACAATAACGCCACCGATACTTGGACCTTAGGTTCTAAACCCATAGAATTTTCGGGGGATAAAATCATTATCGATAATCGAAATACTTTTAATGGAAGTAGAGGGTTATATGAATTAATATTTCTAAAGAAGCCCATTGGCTATACTTCAAAAGATTTTAAAACGTATGGCGAAATCATAAATTTAACGAGTGTGCATAAACGTAAATTTGAGGAGGATGCTCAAAATAGAGGGAGTAGATCATTCAAATACATTAAAATAATAAAGCCCTTGCTTGAAAAAGTAACTAATCCTGATAGTCCTATAACAAAAGTGAAAAAGAGTGGTGATGGACTTCAAATGGACTTCAATAATAAGAAGGTGGAGTATATATACTTTGACAACATCGACGAATTGGTAGATCGATTAAAGCTATTGATCGCTTCACAAGCTGCCGGAAATAATTCTCATACTAACGAAATTGCATCTATTATCGAAGAACTGAGAGAAGTTGAAGTAATTTTCTAACATGGGTGTAGATAAATTTGGAAGATCACCTAGATCTACTACTAGTCGACAAGGTCAGCGAGCAACAATGTTCCCACTAACTAAAGATGGGGGTTATGATATTCAAAACCGTAGGTTGAGCAATATCGGGGCACCCATAAATGATCACGATAGCGTTCACAAACAATATACTGACGCCGGAATTCTAGAATCCATCAATTTTACAAAGAAGGAATTGAAGACGTTGATGCAAAAAACAATCCCAGATAAGTTGACGAACCTGGATATCGATATTCGAAGTTTTGTTAATAATGAAATTACCACCATTAATGATAATATTACTACAACGCAATCTCACATTGATTCTTTTAAAAGTATCACTACCAACGACATCAAATCGAGCACATCTAAAACCGACGAATTAGAAGAGAAACAGAAAGATATATGGAAAGAAGTGCGAAAACACCGTGAAAAAATAGTGTTACTTAATCGCAATAGTACGGAAGTAGATAAGGATTTACGATCGTTTGCCCAACTCACTAGAAGTGCGGTCGCAGATATACAAAAACGCTTATCATTTCTCGAACACAAGTTAAAGTTCAGTGCAGCCCCTACCATCACACCGCAAACTTCACAAAATGAGCAAATTTAGCAAAGCAAAGGAGACTGTTGTAAACGAGTTACATAAGCCGGCTCGCAATAAATTTCCTAGACGAAGAACCATTCTACATGGTATAGATGATCTTTGGCAGGCAGATCTAATCGAGCTCATCAAATATTCCCGCTTCAATAGAGGATTTAAATATATACTAATTGTAATTGATTGTTTTTCAAAATTCGTATGGATGGAGCCGATTAAGAATAAGTCATCGAGTGAAGTGTCGCGTGCTATGGGACTAATATTGAAGAATTCGCAACAGCGTATTCCAAAGAATGTGCAAACCGATAACGGTACTGAATTCTATAACAGTCAGTTTAGTTCGCTAATGAAAAAGTATTCAATCAACCATTACTCCACATTTAGTGTAATGAAGGCAGCCATAGTTGAACGCGCAATTAGAACCATTAAACAAAACTTATTCAAATTATTTAGCCTATACGGAAATTACAAATGGCATCATCTACTACCAACCGTCACATCAAAGTATAATAGTTCAAAACATAGAACCATAGGAAAAAAACCCGTAGACGTAAATTCAAAACAAGTGGAGAATGAACTACTCGGAACCGTTTACAGTCACATCAAAATTGCTGGTAAGGGTAAATTTAAAGTTGGCGATATCGTCCGCATAAGCAAGTTCAAACATGTTTTTACCAAAGGGTATTTACCGAACTGGACAACGGAATTGGCACCTTTTAAGCAAATTTTGCTCACAGTAATAAATAATAAAGCGATGGTATTCACTTTACATATTTTATTAATAAAGTAAAATTCGACAAGAAGTTTACTTACGCGCTTTTAAACCAATCTGCTTGTATTGAGATTTTTAAGTAAATAATCGCTGCTATCAATGAAACAAAGAAATTCATTTTACATACTTTTATTAGAATATGTGTTTATTAGAATCAGACCTATGCTACATACATTAATAAAACACTTTATCACAAAACTTCAGTGCAGTCGTGTGAGGATCTCTAGTGGTGAGTGGGAGAACTAATGCTGCTGTTGTTAGGTAGGAACGCAGAAAACTAGTTGCAGCAATAACCGCAGAGTGTAGATGGCGTTCATATTATTTGTAATAATTTGTTAGTTTCAAAAAACTTTGTCAAAATAAGTTATTTACTTACGCACCTTTAAAGCAAATAAATTAAACAATGGTATTCACTTTACATATTTTATTAATAAAGTAAAATTCGGCACAAGTTTACTTACGTGTTTTTAAACCAATCTGCTTGTATCAAGAATTTTAAGTAAATAAATGAAACAAAGAAAATCATTTAACATACTTTTATTAGAATATGTGCTTATTAGAATCAAACCTGTGTTACATACAGCAATTAAACACTTTTATTACAAAACTTCAGCAAATAAAATCAGTTTACATATTCGCTTTATCCGCAAATTCCACAAGCTGTGCCGGTAAGGTCTTACCAACATTTTTTCCCCCTTTGCGGACCAAGCACATTGTAGGCAGCTTTTTCCTTGCATATACGTTTTAAAATGTCTCAGTTGGGAATGATCAATTGTGAAAACAAAAATGGCACAAAATAATTTTCCTGCATCATTATATCAGCTGGCGGCTGAAAAAGTTAATTTGAGTATTAAAACGCGCGTGCATGTTTTACAACTGGTTAAAGCCCTTCCGTGGAAGCTTATTACCGAACTATTCCATAGTTGGTTTGAAGATAATTGGTGGGTTTTGGGAGCTCATCGACATTACGTCACACAAGAAGGCTTCGACCTCGACATTTCCCCGGATATTTTTTTATCTAGGCTCCCCCACGAAATGCAGTGCGAATTGTTCAGGAATATGGACGCATTCAGGTACCTATTTAAATAATTTTATAAAAATTCAATTTATTAATGGAAGATTTTTTCAGAGGCAGTTTATTCCCGACAGGCTACTCATGCTTGTGGGAGATATATTACGAATCTGATTGGGGGAAGTGTTGCAAACTTTGTATGCAGAAATTGTTTTGTGTTATGAGAAGACTGTATGGTGATTTAAAATCAAAAGGCTATAAAATAAGCTTTTCTGAACCAAAACGCGTAACTGTACACAAACATGCGATGACATTCAACCAATTTAAGCGTCATATTGTAAAAGACGACAGCTGGTGTCAACTATGTTTACGGCAGTCCAACTTTGTCATACCTGACATTGACGATTGTTCACCATTCCTCCACAGGAATTTTTCCCAGTATGATGGGTATTTGGAAGAAGACAGCGAGTCTTCCAGTAGTGAAATTGACTTCTAGAGGCTTCATTACGGGTATGTAAATATTTTATGAAAATCGCAATTTATTTATGTAAGCTTTTCTCTTTCAGGTACAGCCGAGGGAATTATCTAACTCTTAACGTTTGCTGAATTTGACATGAAAACTACAAGTTAATTGTAGAAAAAAACAATTAAAACTTAGCTATTAAATTTTATTTTTTCTATTGTTTATAATACGCATGTTGCAGCAATCCCTCCTGGTCTCCCGGGGAGGGCACTATTAGTTTGGGGTCTAAGAATATTTATATTTTAGTCTCTAGTTAATCAACTATTATTTATATACTCACTTAATCCTGCAAATTAAACGCCCAAACTATCAGCACCCCCTCCGCGTCGATGTAATAGCAAATGTTGATACCTAGGGCTGTCGTCCCCTGAGGAGGCCACGGAGCTGGCGGGGCGTGGGCGCCTCCAAGCACCACCATCGTTGTCTAAGAAAATTTATATTGGCATCTAGTTAAACAATTATTGATATTTATGTACTCACCAGCATTTCGACTGTGAAATGGTTTCGTAGAATTGATAATACTAGAAAATAAAAACAATAATAACAATAAACCTAGATTATTGCTTAGTTTTGTACTTACATGTTGCGGTATTCATGGTTCGAATTATACTAAAATACAACTGCATTCTTGCAGTAAAAATGCCTTTGGAAATTTCTTCTGGTAAAACAGCGTAATCTGAGGCAAATTCCACGTTGAAATATGATTTCGCCTCGCATCTACTTGGTATGAGAGTAAAACATTCTTTTCCTCGATTCAGCGATATGTAATTTTTCTTTCCCTTGTACCAAAATGAGCACATTAATTTTTTCATAATCTATTACCGAAAAATACTTCATAATGGTAGTCTGCTCCAATTACTCTATTCGCTTTGTTGTACCAACATATTCTAATTAATTTACACATGATGCGAAGAGGGCACTAATTGAAGCGCCTGTGTCGATTATTAATTTCAATATATTATTTGAATATTTTACTGATTGTCTGATGAACCGTTAAAATTTCCTCGACCTCGTCGTATTTTCAAATAACAATTTTGTGTTGGTGTATAGTAATAAATGATCTAATTGTAATTTTAATTCTTCTAAGTTCTCTAAGACAGTTTTAATTTAAATATAATCAAATACAGATTACTCTTACAAAATTTTAACTGCTTCTTCGCTTTTTACTATCCTATTTGTTAAAAATATTTCCTAATTCTTCAATACGTTATTTGACTCTCCAATTTACTGTTGAATTATGCTAATATGCGCTTTAGCTTGCTTTCTTACATCAATCTTTTCACATAACAATACGTTTAGCGCCTCCATTTATCCGTTTAGCGCCTCCATTTATCCTCTTAGCGCCTCCATTTATCATCTTAGCGCCTCCATTTATCCGTTTAGCGCCTCCATTTATCATCTTAGCGCCTCCATTTATCCGTTTAGCGCCTCCATTTATCATCTTAGCGCCTCCATTTATCCGTTTAGCGCCTCCATTTATCCTCTTAGCGCCTCCATTTATCCGTTTAGCGCCTCCATTTATCATCTTAGCGCCTCCATTTATCCTCTTAGCGCCTCCATTTATCCTCTTAGCGCCTCCATTTATCCTCTTAGCGCCTCCATTTATCCTCTTAACGCCTCCATTTATCCGTTTAGCGCCTCCATTTATCCGTTTAGCGCCTCCATTTATCCGTTTAGCGCCTCCATTTATCCGCTTAGCGCCTCCATTTATCATCTTAGCGCCTCCATTTATCCTCTTAGCGCCTCCATTTATCATCTTAGCGCCTCCATTTATCATCTTAGCGCCTCCATTTATCCTCTTAGCGCCTCCATTTATCCTCTTAGCGCCTCCATTTATCCTCTTAGCGCCTCCATTTATCCTCTTAACGCCTCCATTTATCCGTTTAGCGCCTCCATTTATCCGTTTAGCGCCTCCATTTATCCGTTTAGCGCCTCCATTTATCCGCTTAGCGCCTCCATTTATCATCTTAGCGCCTCCATTTAGCCGTTTAGCGCCTCCATTTATCCTCTTAGCGCCTCCATTTATCATCTTAGCGCCTCCATTTATCATCTTAGCGCCTCCATTTATCCTCTTAGCGCCTCCATTTATCCTCTTAGCGCCTCCATTTATCCTCTTAGCGCCTCCATTTATCCTCTTAGCGCCTCCATTTATCCTCTTAGCGCCTCCATTTATCCTCTTAGCGCCTCCATTTATCCTCTTAGCGCCTCCATTTATACTCTTAGCGCCTCCATTATACAGATCTGTATACAGACCCTGTATAATCACAACAGACCCTGTATACAGACCCTGTATAATCACAACAGACCCTGTATACAGACCCTGTATAATCACAACAGACCCTGTATACAGATCCTGTATATTGACCCTCATTTGACCCACCGCGACCCTCATTTTGGGTTGGGATGAGTTGGTTTTGGTTGGGCGCGCCAAAATGAGGGTCGCGGTGGGTCAAATGAGGGTCAATATACAGGATCTGTATACAGGGTCTGTTGTGATTATACAGGGTCTGTATACAGGGTCTGTTGTGATTATACAGGGTCTGCGACCGCACTTCTAGTGAGTTGGGCAAACGATCGTAAATCCTTATCTACTTCCGTACTATTGCGATTAAGTAACACTATTTTTTCACGGTGTTTTCGCACTTCTTTCCATATATCTTTCTGTTTCTCTTCTAATTCGTCGGTTTTAGATGTGCTCGATTTGATGTCGTTGGTAGTGATACTTTTAAAAGAATCAATGTGAGATTGCGTTGTAGTAATATTATCATTAATGGTGGTAATTTCATTATTAACAAAACTTCGAATATCGATATCCAGGTTCGTCAACTTATCTGGGATTGTTTTTTGCATCAACGTCTTCAATTCCTTCTTTGTAAAATTGATGGATTCTAGAATTCCGGCGTCAGTATATTGTTTGTGAACGCTATCGTGATCATTTATGGGTGCCCCGATATTGCTCAACCTACGGTTTTGAATATCATAACCCCCATCTTTAGTTAGTGGGAACATTGTTGCTCGCTGACCTTGTCGACTAGTAGTAGATCTAGGTGATCTTCCAAATTTATCTACACCCATGTTAGAAAATTACTTCAACTTCTCTCAGTTCTTCGATAATAGATGCAATTTCGTTAGTATGAGAATTATTTCCGGCAGCTTGTGAAGCGATCAATAGCTTTAATCGATCTACCAATTCGTCGATGTTGTCAAAGTATATATACTCCACCTTCTTATTATTGAAGTCCATTTGAAGTCCATCACCACTCTTTTTCACTTTTGTTATAGGACTATCAGGATTAGTTACTTTTTCAAGCAAGGGCTTTATTATTTTAATGTATTTGAATGATCTACTCCCTCTATTTTGAGCATCCTCCTCAAATTTACGTTTATGCACACTCGTTAAATTTATGATTTCGCCATACGTTTTAAAATCTTTTGAAGTATAGCCAATGGGCTTCTTTAGAAATATTAATTCATATAACCCTCTACTTCCATTAAAAGTATTTCGATTATCGATAATGATTTTATCCCCCGAAAATTCTATGGGTTTAGAACCTAAGGTCCAAGTATCGGTGGCGTTATTGTATTGTACTCCATAGCTCGTATCTAATCGACCTTTTACACCGGTTTCATACAATTCTCTAATTTCAGCTGGAATTGTTGATAAGTCCATTGTTTCATACTTTTCCGCCTTCGAATCTTCTGTCTTAACGTCTTCTTCATATTCTTCTTGTTTAATATTTTCTTGTTTAATATCTTCATCGTTTTTAATGTTTTTCTTCAGTAAATTTAATGTGTTAGATGAAATGTCTTTTAAAGAGTTAGTTATGGGTTTTACAACACGTTCAATTGTTTCTGCATCATGTTCACGCCCCAATCTCAATGCTAGATATTTTTTTCTTACATTAGCAATTTCACTAATTCGTCGCTTAATATGTTTTCCATCTCGCTGAAGTAGTGATCGTTTTTTGAGATTGCCATATCTCAGCTGGTTCTTCTTCTTCATCATCATTGTTCACCCTCTTCTACACAATGGTTTATTGATACTGATGATTTTTCTATGATACCCCTAATATATACTGGTCGAACCCCATTCTGTATCGCCCATCTTTAATTTCAAAATCTTTCATTATTACTAATGCATTATGTTTTCCTCCTTTCCAACATTCTGAACAAATTTTTCGAAACTTTTCAAAATTCATATCCGTGGAAGCATGCTCATCATATATATGACGTAAATTCAGAACATCTTGTGGGAATAAAACTATTACGTTCGCATTATCACGCACCAAATGTTTAGGAATTCGTGTGTAAGTCTGTGTTAAGTAGAACGCATCAACAAGTTTATGTCGCCCCATACAGAAATATGAGCGTATTTTATGTTGCTTATCGCATGCTATGTCGTCGAAAATAAATACAGAGTTGTTTTTAGCATCTTGAGGATCCACAATTTCATCATTGTTACTGTAGTTAAAGATTTCAATTTCTGGTATTTTCTTGATTATGTTATTTAAAAATTCATATTTTGGTTGATATAACGTCTTGGAAAAGATGTAAATATTCTCGAAGCGTAGCCCGTTTTCTTCAAATAACAAACTAAGTAGAAGATTTGTCTTTCCGCACCCAGATGGGCCACAAATAATAGCTCTTATAGTGTTTGGTAGGAGCTCACCATGCCGTTGCTGTTTTGTCTCATCGTTTGAGCAAAGACCGTCTAGATTATTTAAGGGGAGAGATAATGATGGATGATTAACGACCTTCATCATAAACAATACTGAAGGAGTAGCACCTAAGGTAGTCAATATATAGTAGCTGTCAACGAGATCTGTTGATTTTTTCCATCAGGGTCTGTATACAGGTCTCTATAATTTATACAGGGTCTGTATACAGGGTCTGTTGTGATTATACAGGGTCTGTATACAGGGTCTGTATAATTTATACAGGGTCTGTATACAGGGTCTGTTGTGATTATACAGGGTCTGTATACAGGGTCTGTATAATTTATACAGGGTCTGTATGCAGATCTGTATAATTTATTCAGGGTCTGTATGTATCTAAAATTTTAAATAACCACTCTTAATTTACATGCAATTATTTGCATAAATGATTATCATTTTAAATTCGCATATTAAATTAACCGGCTGCCATCTATTGGTGCAGTGCCGAACTATTATTTCAGCATGGTTCACAACCTCAGTATGTAGTTCGGTAATTGGTCGGTAGATGGCGCTCTCGATACAATTTAATTTATTAAATAGCGAATTTATCGGTTCGGGTGCGCTCGGCGTTCGGTCATTATCGGGTAAGATGGTGCGCGCGAAATTCAAATCCGAATTAATCTGATGCGAAAATTTGATCGGTTTGCACATGCCACGCTCGAAAACAAAAATAGTAGTGCGTTCTCTCTCTAACAGCGACGTGTGAGTCATACACTCCAGGTTCCGGCGTTCGGCCGCGCTCGGCAGATCGGCTGACTTGGGACTCGGTCGTCTTCGTGCAGAAAAGTGGTGGGGGTAGCTTCCTATGTAAATTGGCGGTGTGGCGGTGGCTCCAGAAGTGCCCTTTTATATCTACTTAGATTAGAACTTGTTTTAAAGTTCCCCCTTTAAATAAAAATTGACGTGTTTTTGCTAAATATCGTGACGTCATTATGTCAAAAGTTGTTCCGGGTGGGAAGTTTTGAAATGAACGCACTGTATATACAAAATGCTTGAGAAATTCAGTTTGGGGTTTTATGACAACAATTAGTAAGCTGGCTGTTTCCGATTTCTAACAAATTAAACGAAAAAATTTAAAAGAATATTGGGGTTACCCAATATTTTTCAGATGACAAAAGTGTTTTATATAAATACCCACATCGTATTTTATGGAATTTCTAAGAAGGACTATCTCGCAAATGGTAAAGTTTTAATTGCACGCCATTGTTCTTATTATTAAATATGATGCTCAATCATGTTTTCGAATACTTGGGACGCGGAATGGATCGCCCAGCATATAAATACGTTATACGTGCTTTTGACGTATTTACAGACGCATAATTTGAAAACGCCAACTCGTACTTAAACGATGTATACACATTTTATGTGGAGATTTAAAAGATCTAGACCGTGAATAACTCGCAACCTTGACACGATATCGATGGGAACTTTCTACACGTTATTTCTAATGCCCAAGCAAAGGTGTATTTAAAAATCCAGTTGGGTTTGAACTTTTCCGAAGTGAATAGCTTTATTTGTTTAACTTCACTGGGCTAACCACGATAGTCTACTATTCCCGTATTTTGAGTTGACAAGCTTGCATTTAGAGCTTTTGGCGACATTTTGAGTGTGCTTTAATGTAAATAATAAAATTTTATTGTCTATAATTTCTTCTTTTATTGCTTTTTGTAATTATTAATCTGAACATTTTAAAAATTCTAATATCTACAAAGTTGCAACCGCAATATACAAACAGAAAAATAAAATTACCATTAAAGTAATAAAATTAACTTACAACCTTGAAAACATTTTCGCAGTTCAGGCGAAGGTTGCGCTTTTCTAACACAATTCAAATGGTGTTTAAGGATTTTTTCAAGTTTCTTAAAGATTTTTTTTTTAATTTTCATCAAAATTATTTGGAAGAAAGCGTATTAGCCAATAGAAATTTTTTCCTACCTCTAAAATTTTTTAATTCGCAATTTCTTTCTTTCAAAATAAGTACAGTATGTGTTTCCTGTGAATAAGAAAATACTGAAAACCACTTACATACTTATAAGTTTATGAATAATAAACACACTAATTTAGTAAAATTTAGTAAAATAGTAGCTATTTAAAAGTCATAACAGTTATATATGAACTATATACGAAAATAGTACACTCAATAAGTAAATAAATATGCAGTGCGCTTGCTTAAAAAAAAGAACATTTACAGAAATTAAATGTACGTGGAGTTATATATGTATAAATACACCGTACCAATCTATAAACCAAAATTATGATAATTCAGTCAAGACCAAAAAAAAACTTTTAGGTCCTTAGAGTTTTATTTAGAAAATCTGGCCAATAGATTTTCTTTACACAAAAGTTTTTTTATTGCAATTTTGCGCCCCCTCTACTCGTGCGCCTGGAGCAGTTTGCTCCCACTGCTCCCCGTAGCTACGCCCATGAGCTCAACAACTTCCGTTATGTCTCGTGAAAAGTATATTTCGTTTTTTTTTGTAGTCTATCTAACAGTGTAATTATTATCAAAAAATTAAATAGTAGGTACTCACCTAATCAAATAAGACGATGCATATTTATAAACATTCCGATTAGAACGTGATATACGAAAGGTAAATTCACGCTGATTTGCAGAGGCGATTAGTAGGAAAGAATTGGAAAATCGATCAAAGTTATTTTACATATTTATTTATTTAGTTTTAGTTACAGGTAACGTACAGTTGTGCTATTTTAAAACAAATCACTACATTCAAGTGTTTTAAGGAATGTGACTTATACTAATGTGTCAAAACATGTAACTAATACGATTAAATATTAATTAGTGGTATAAAGTGTACACGAATGTTGATGGTAAAATGATTGTATCACACTATCCCCATTTTAACTGTAGAACTGCGATGATGTATCCCACAACATACTTGACCATCTGTAACCAGAATTATGTGTACAACAAAGAATAAAGTAAGACAGAAAATTCTTTACATTAGAGAATAATTTGAACGATACCACGAAAAGTTCATCGTATCCCAATTTTAGGTGTTGGTCTGGAAGGTGACGTAGAATACTCTCAACCTATTGATTCAATTTAATTAGAAACAATATTTTGCAAATTTTGAATCTTTTTGCTTAGACCGAGGTGACAGATTTGCCCGAAACTATTGTTTTTTTTTTCTCACAAAAAGCTACTTACCTTGCATAATTCTTCCTTATTTAAATTGGTTGTGGGATATTTGTGCAGAAAGAATATGATAATCTCGTCCTGAAAACACCACTCAATTTACTAATTGGGAATATTGTCACAAATTGGATTTACCCACCACATTCAACAATCTATCTAATGTCCCACATGATATACCGCCAAGAAACTTTCCACCTATGGATAGGCAAAACAGCTTCATATCAGATGGTGTCCATAATTCCCCTGAGATAACTTTCCAAACAATTGCTGCTAAGAATATGATGAAGCCAATAGAAGTAATTAAAACGCGACAAATAATTAACGGAAAAATACGCTTATTGAAGTAAGCGAAGTTTGAATATAAACTGCTCCTAAATATCGCCAACTGTTCTAAATCTTCTGAAATATCTTCCTTGGTGATCAATCTCCGCCGCAATATTTTTATCAGATGATCATAGGAGCTTTTCAGCATTATTCTGTGCATGGAAGTAACACCGATGCAATAATAATTTATCGTACCATGTATAACAGCAGCCAATATATTTACAACAGCAGCAAACTTATCAATAGCGCAAAAATATACGTACAATAAGTTTCCTGCGATGTAAAATATCGTAAAGCACACAATCGCCAATGCAAAGATGCGCACACTCCTTTTGGTACTATCAAGCAATTCACAGAACTTATTTTTCTGCATTTTGAGAAGTCTTTCATAAAGTAATCCAAACTGTTGGAACTTACAGATGGGAAACAAAAGAATGACGGCAGCATCAATACAAAGACAAATATCGAAGAAATCTGCAAAGGAAGTCCAAACCTTATCTGCTTCTACTTGATTCAATTTAATAAGTATCCATGATATGTTTAGCAATAAGGTGATTATATAAAAGATTCCCCAACTAATATGGTATTTGGAAACCTTTATGACGTAACTGAAACCGTTACTGTGATCACATGATATCCAGTATGGAAGTATTCCTGCGAACTGAAGCAATACTACCAATGGCTTAGACAAGCATAAAAAACAATCTTGAAGAATCTTCATTTCAATGCTCTGGTCTGAAATCTGTTTGCGACGTTACTGAATTCAATACAAACTGATTTACGAGTATATCTAGGCGTAATCTAACATTTAAATCATTCAGAAATCACTATTGACCTCAACTTTTTAATGTGTGTTTATACAAAGGATCGAAGTATCTACGTGTTTCGTGTCCAATCAGATGTATAACAAATAGGAAAATATCTACTTTGCTATACCAAGCAAATAAAAACTTGAAATAGAGAAACATTTATGTATATATTTGTAAGTATGTTTTCATTGAAAATTATTAATTTGATTTTTGTTGAATTGAATTTTGATGATTTTTGTTTGAAACGATTAAAGCTATTCTAAGAAATTATGTGGAACAAAAGAAATTATTCATATAGTACTAACAAGATATTATCATCAACCATGTACAAAATTGTATGTATTGATCCGCAAACCTACCTTATGCTACAATTGGTACCAATATCAGCATATTTCCACACAGTATGTTGTCCTAGTACAGCCGAGGAAAAAAGGATCTTTACATGAGCGCAGCAAGCCTACACCAACCGTAGGTCGGAGATTGTCGGTCGTCGTATACACCTGCTAAATAAAACCGACGGGTCACTTCTGTTTCATTTCATTTTAAGTTTTCTGTGTATAGATGGCATGAAATTGAGTTTCGTATTAATATAATATATTTTCGATATTTGGAACGAGCGAAAGATTGCCGCTCGTAGCTAAAGATTGTTATTCGTTAATATTTTTGTTTCGATTTTCAATTGCAATATTATTTCTTTTATACTCAAATACATAGTAACGTTAGTTATAATTATAAAAATTTGAATTAGGCACATATTAAAATACTTCATCATCATGGCTACGTCGGCGTATGCCTAAAGGCAAACCGATTACTACATCGGAATCCGCTGTCAATAATTTTTAAAGGAAGGTAATCCCAGATAGGAATTTCATGTAAGTGAAAAAAATCTTACTCGGTTTCTACTTCGTCGCAGACCGAGATAATATACTTTTATCTAAAAAATTTTAATTTTTATTTAATTTAAGATATGATAAGTAATTGAAAAATGGCAACTCCGTAAGCTACAAAAAAATTCACTTAGATGGATATTATATAAAGTAAAGTAAGTAATTTATTGGCGATAGACATGTATGTAACATTTTCGCAGGTCAGTCATGTGCAATATACAGTAAGAGATACAAAATAATAATAACTAATACATTCAATTATATAACAACAATACACAACCATAATAAAGAAGACATCAACCAGATCATCAAGACAAAAAAAATCTCCAAATAAGTATTGGCTAACATACAATGTAATAATAAAAAAAAAAATCTGATGTGGCCAGGCACATGACTTTATCATACTATATATAAAATTAATAGTTTAGCTGCATGAGACTCTATTTGATCGAGATCGGCCATGCCTGCATTAAAATAAAACTACTAGAACTAGACAGATATGTCGATTAAAGCTGCGTTCGGATATTGTACTCCGTTGACACCGGGTACACCGTCCAAATGACACGTGTTATTGGGTGTAAAACGTGTAATGCAATATGCGAACGCAGCTTATATTGATAGATGTTATTGTCAAAACATTAGCGTTTGACACCAAGACTACCTACTGTCATTAGAATAAAAAAATCTGACAAATCCTGGCTACTAGTTTTCATGCAGTACGACCGATGTCGTAGAAATAGAATTTGCTCATGCAGGTAAACTATTGATTGTACCAAAAAATGTCATGGTGATAAATTATTCAGAATTTCCTCATCTTTAATTTATTATTTAACTATTTCGACAAAATTCCAGAAATGGCGGCTTATTTGCAAAATCTTTCAAAAATGCTAAGACTAAACCTCCAGTTCCTTTGGACCCTCTTCAACAGAAAGCTTTTCAGCTCTAAGTTTGGTTATGAAACTTCTAAATATGAAGTTTCGTCCCGATACCTTTAGTAGTTTCTCCGGAATCGTCGCCACAAAAAACGGGTACACACACACACACATACACACACACACACAGACATTTTTTTGAACCTTGGTCAAAAATGTTCAGGGGACCCAAAAAGACATATTTCCGCTAAAATCTCAAAAATTTTTTTTGGCATGATTACAATACTTTACATACTGCGTATGATAAAGTAATGAACGGGCACAAACCCACAACTTTGTGCGAATCTTCAGGGCAGGTCAGAAAAAACATTGTCCAGGTACTCCGTCCAACCATAAAATGCCTTACTTAACAGGTAATCTTTTATCTTTGTTTTAAATTTAATAATATTGAGTTCTTTTATATGCTCAGGGCGGAAATTGTAAAATTTTATCCCATAGTAATTGATTCCATCCCTAGCCCTCTCCGTTCTACTATAGCTTAGTTTCAAGTCGCGCCTATGCCTAGTATTGTAGCTGTGGCCGTCATCATGTCTCTCATATGAATCAATGTTCTCCTTCACATACATCAGGCAACTCAGTATGTACAGACAAGGAAATGTAAATACCTCTAGCTCCCTGAATTTAGCTTTGCAACACTCAGAGTAGCCCATGTTTCCCAACACCTTCGCTGAGCGCCAAATACATGGGATGCGTGCGCCGAATGACCCCAACATAGGACGGCGTATGTTAAGTGGGCATAAAAGTACCCATAGTACGCCTTCATTAGGGTGCTGAACGTTACTACATTTTTCAAGGAGCGAATTGTAAATATAATTTTGTTGAGTTTTTTCGTCGTTTGAACCGCATGCTCCTCCCATGTTAGTTTAGAGTCGATATATACTCCTAGATATTTAATTGGCTCAACATCGCCACGCACAGGACGCAGAGAAAAGTTGAGAAGTTGCGTCTTTGTCTCGTTAACTGTGAGCAAGTTGGTTGCAAACCACTCAAAGATACCATCATGTGAGTCGGCACGACGCAGCTCAAGATCCTCAACCGTCTGAGACATGTTAAAAGCGCTCGTATCGTCAGCAAACAGAATTAACTTTGTTGAATCAGGGACTGTGGTGGATATGTCATTGATAAAGATTAAGAACAACACGGGGCCTAGGACGGATCCCTGTGGGACTCCATCTTTAATTGGTTGCCTTGAAGAGGTCTTGTTTCTGTAGGTGACATACTGTGACCTATCTGATAAGTATGCTGCTATATTTTATTTATGCATATAATTATGTATACAACAAAAATAATATAAATATAAAAGAGAGTAATGAGAATAGTATAGATAAAAATAATAGGTAGATATATAACAGTAAAATATAATATATGTAATAACTTAACATAAATATATGTAATAACATAAAAACAAACGTTTAATAATATAGTAATAACATAAGCATGTATTAAATAAGGAAACTGTTCTGTTAGGTTGGAGGTGATATAAATTTGGAGTGCCTTCATTTCATATGTATTTGTTGAGGTTGGTATGACCTGCTGTTGTTGTATCAGCCAAAATTGATTTAATTGTGGTTGTCCAACATATTTATGATTTTTAATCAAATAGCTGCCTAGATTAATAATAATTGAAGTGTTTGTTTGTTTCCTTGGCGTTTTAATTACACTAATGAACATTTCTTAACGATCTTTTAGCTGCTCATTATAATTTATAGAAGTTTTGACTGTATTGCACATTTATTTACTTAAGTGTTTAAAATATATTATAAAAGGAACGAACATTCACATTTATTATATGTCCCACATTTTCTTCCGCATAAATTATTTTTAGAAACTAAATGTCTTTCAGAGTAAAACTTTTCATATGGACCTAATTGTTTTTCCAAATCCTTAAAACCTTATAGCAAACTTGAATTATTAGCAAAATAAATTTATATATAAAATATAATTCCGGGCCTTTAATTTTGTAATTTAACCGAGTTTGTATTACCAATTGTTATGCAGCAACGGATAACTTTAAATACAACCATTTTATGTTTTTTTTATGTCAATTTTCTGATGTTCAGATAAAACGTTCAATGTTTCAAGGTTTCTAAGGGACCCTTTTGAGTTTTCTAGAATATTAGAGTCAGCCAGTATAATTTTTTTTATAATTACAAACATCAAATTAGCGATGAATTGACTGCTCGTCTTTTCCACAAAAATCAAAATAGAATACTGGAAAACCAAATATAAAACATACAAATAATCCTTACCATATTCACAGTCCACTCACAAAATATATTATCAATTTCTTATAATTTTGAGTTATATTTTTCTCGTAAATTGTATTACACAAGATTATAAATGTATTATATCGAGACAATTAAGCGATACATTGTATAGCAAAATCAGTAAGAAAAAAGGGAATGGCCATTAAAAAACTATCGATGACGTCATAAGTAAAAACAATTGAAGGTTGGACATTGAATTTAATATAGCTATGTATATTTATGTATATTTGATAATTACAAATTGACAAGTTGGAGGATTTTTAAAATAGCAATCCGTTCCAGAGATTTTGTCGTTTCCATACCTTACATAATAAATAATAAAATTCAATTGATTAATTAATATTAAGGTAAATAACAATTTAATGATAATAAATTGAGTAACATAAATATAGATTGAAGTTTAAATGAACTTTAATTTTACAATTTTTTGAAAGTTATCGACATATTACTCTGATGTTATATCATTCATATTGGATTGTAAATCCTCCCCTTACATATCACACATAAAAGAAAATGCGTATGGATGCTATTATAGAACGTCAAAATATAATTTTAATAACAACATTTTTCTAATTAAACTAAAATGCAGAACAACAGTTCTAAAGGGCATATCTGCCGCAAAGTAGAAACCGGGACAAATAAAATTTTCAGTTACATTCAAAATTGTAGAAGTCTTTTATAAATTACTTACGCCGGATATAATGATCGGTTTTGTGTTTCAGACATACGCCGGCCGGCGGCGACCTGATGATCAAGGACTTAAAAATGTGCTTAACACAATATTCAACAAATTTGCAGATACGACCTTTAGAACTATAACGGCAGTATACCGACTGAAGCTGTCGGTATACCTACTTACAATAAGAATTAATTTACTGTGTATTTTAAAATACATTAAATATTACAATGCACTATTGTCAGTTTCGGATATCGGAAACATATATAAATAGACGGACTTCGATTTCATTCCATACATACAGAAAAATAAAACGAAACGAAACAAAAGCGACCCTTTGGTTTTATGACTTTAGCAGGTAGGTATCCGACGACCGACAATCTCCTACCTACGTTTGGTGTAGGCTAGCTGCGCTCATGTAAAGATCTTATTTTCCTCGGCTGTACATCAATACCTCACAAGACAATACTGGTAAATATCAGCCACCAACTTGGTAACAATAAAAGACAAGTGAATACAACAGAATAACAATAATCACAGAACCGTATTATCGTGGCCATATATTATGTTCCCTCTTTTGAAGTCGATTCTCTCGCAAATCTAGGGGCGAAAAAATTTTAAAAAATTCTGATGCCGTCCTTGATTAATATTCTACCACTCATAAAAATTAGAAAGCTGTATATGCTGGCGTTTTCCCGATTTTTCCAAATTAAGAAGAATTGGCGCTGTTTTTGCCCCGTAAATTTCATTCGTTTAACTTTAGCAACTAATTACTCCGGAAATAATCCATAGATTTCAACAAATTAAAAAGTAAAATCACTCGCGGAATGTTAGCTTTCAATGTGCATTTTTGTAAAATGATTGGATTAGTGGTTGACCCACTAAAAGTTATATTATGCAATGCCAGCAATTCCGTTATTAGAAGAGCTAGAATAATAAAATATAGACTATAGGCTACCCAATAATTCATAGGTCTAAAGTTTATTACATAATCATTGTTTATCTTGCATTTTCCATACAAAAGATCGTGCTGAAACGCCGCGTGAATTCCGACGCTCTACGGTCTTTGGAGTGGTACGGGGAAGGGAGTCGGTAGCGGTGCTGGCTACAGTGAGAGAACGGCGGACAATTGATTACCAATAAACAAAAAGAACGATAACTTGTCAAGGTAGTAATTTTAACTAACAGAATTAAGGTCTTAATTTTTGCAGAATTTTGATTATAATATGTGAACCGGTACGAGAGAAATGCCCTAACTGCCATCTCTCGTTTCGATAGTATTGACTCCTGTGTTTGACGTGTCATAACTCTAAAACTACTGAACAGTCAAAATTGAAATAAAGCGTGTCATACTCCTCAATCATTTCTACATATGTTTTATACTATCAACATTTTTTGCCTCTCGGTGTAAACATGAGCGCGAGAGAAGTAAGAAAATGTACCCGATTTTTGCATTTCCTAAATTAACGGTCGTCTTTCCGATTTTTTTCTCCTAAACAGCTTACCACAAAAATTTAAATGTTTGTTCAGGTTACATTCAGAGTCTTTTCTATCGATTGGCGTCTTTGTTTTCTTCAATTTTTATATAATAAGGTTGTAAAGAAGATTTTGATGGAAGCGGATAGATTAGTAACGAATGTTAACAGACAACGCAGTTAGCATGCATATAATCCTTATTTACTGCATCACATGTCTCTTGAAATTAATAGCATTCGGACTATTTGTTAATTTTTAAGACCGAAATAAACATGAACAATGTTTTGCGCAGATCGGCGAGACCGGTCAGTGACTCCGTCTGAGTCCGTTTTTGTGTTTATTTATTAGTAATATTTAAATACAGGCGAAAACAATATAACATAAATACAACTCTTAATATATTACATATATTACAAACGGCAGTTCTGAGCGTATAAAACTGATAGGTCGTTATATTGTGTCCGTAAACACTGTTCTCCGAGTAACCATTGCACCGTGCGATTCCCCACTACCGGCAGCGTCGCTGTCGATCCCTTCCCTCGCATCACCCCAAAGACCGAAGACCGCCGCGTCAATTGCGGCGATCATGAGATGCTTCAACACGATCTTTTGTAGGGAAAATGCAAGATAAACAATGATTCTGTAATAAACTTTAAGACCCAGTTCTACCTCTCCTAAAACGCGTTTGCAAATAAAAGCATTATTTATTGTTCAAAGTTTATGAAATTTTTTATGTAACTTCTAAGATAAATAACGAGCTGGGCTGGATGAAAAAAAATTTTTTTTAAGGATAAAAATCAATTTTACTTCTACATCTTTGGTTTTTTTCAAATATAAAACATTTAGCCCAACTCATGATACAAAAATAGATTTTTTATTTAAGTACAATTTTAATCTAAACATTATAATTGCGATAACAAAGCGTAATTGCCGGAAATGTATGTAATTTGCCTATATTACGGGCCCGGTGTAGACAGCAGACGTTAGGAGTTTTAAACACCGCCTATAACTACGCCACGCCTACTGCTATTTTTAGATTAGACTGTTCACAAGTTATGACCGTAGCGTATATTGAATCGGGAGAACAGAGTTCTCGCATTTCACATTTATACGCACGGTTTACAAATTTAACACACGATAAAAGTCATATACTGTATGATATTATACTTAGTGTAGTTATACCTGCTAGGTGTTAGGTACATTTGTTTAATAATGGGTAGAAGTCGTGGCAAAATACCTAAACATCCGCGTCTGTCCTTTAGACGAATTAGTAAAAGACGACTACGTACCACCTAAGTTAAAATATATGCATAGATAATCTAAAAGAACAATATTGTAATTTAATAATTACAAATGAGACAAAGAGACCAGAAGAGGACTCAAATGAACATTTTATTTAAAATGTCGGTTTTATGGACAGGAAGAGACAATTAGCAGTGACGAACTTGGGTCGGCTCTAATGGATATTAGTTCAGCGACTGTATTGGGCAGTATTACAGCGGGAATTGGATATAGCCAATGCCAGAATTTGTTTTCATTCATGAATCTTGCATTCATGGCGCCCAAAACGTTTATAAAATATAGCGAACTTGTAGGTGACAAAATATTTGGGAATTATATAAATGGTTTGGGGAACTTTGGACTATGTACTATGATTTTACTTTATCATACGTAGTATGTAAAGTATTGTAATCGTGCCAAACAAAATTTTTGAGGTTTTAGCGGAAATGTCTTTTTGGACCCAGTGAACATTTTTGACCCAGGTAAAAAAAAAATTCTGTGTGTGTGTGTGTGCTTTTTTTGTGGCGACGATTCCGGAGAAACTACTAAGGTATCGGGACGAAACTTCATATTTAGAAGTTTCATAACCAAACTTAGAGCTGAAAAGCTTTCTGTTGAAAAGGATCCAAAGAAACTGGAGGTTTAGTCTTATAGCATTTTTGAAAGATTTTGCAAATAAGCCGCCATTTATGGAAATTTGTCGAAATAGTTAAATAATAAATTAAAGTACAGGAAATTCTGAACATGGTATTTTTTGGTAAAATGAATAGTTTAGCTGCATGAGCAAATTCTATTTTATCGAGATCGCTGCATTAAAACTAGTTAGCCAGGATTTGTCAGATATTGTGATTCTAATGACAGTAGGTAGTGTCAAACGCTGATGTTTTGACAATACCTACTGTCAATATAATCAAAATATCCGTCTAGGTCCAGTAGTTTTATTTTAATGCAGACATGGCCGATCTCGATCAAATAGAATCTCATGCAGCTAAACTATTAATTTTATATATGGTATTATAAAGTAATGTGCCTGAACGCATCAGATTAATTTTTTTTATTTTTGTCTTCGTGTGTCACTGCCGTGCGTTCGTTCGATATCCAGCATGTTTATAGATGTATTGGGTCCTCATTGCTCGATTTTAATTAATTCCTTTCTAAATTGAAGTCCATAATTCACCGATGAGTTATCATGAGTTAATACATTTTTGTCAATTTACCATACAGTATGTATGTCACCCTGTTAAAAAGATTAAATATTATAATAGCAAGCGCGCTCTCTCTAACTTAAATCAATATATTTTCTTTTACCGCCTGGCGGCCGCCGGCCAGCTGTATGCAGTCCGGGATGCATATGCGACCGTGATGAGTGAGAAAGAACACTAATACATTGTAACTTGAGCGAAAGCGAAAGCGCCGACGTGCGGCGACAAACTGGCTGAGTACTTCCCCTTCGAATGTACTCGAATCGACTATGCTCCGCCTTTGCCTGCTTCCTCTGAACCCCCAACTTCCCCTTATCATAAAATTGTGGCCTGGTTGACATTGGTGGGGGCCAGGCAGACCACTCCCAGCAAAAGAAAACATCGCAACGAAATATTTCGTTTGGAACTTGCGATGTTTTTAAAACGGTGCCTTAAACATAGGATTTATTAAGATTTATAAAGATTTTAAGACCAATCGTTAGCGCAATAGGCTCCCCGACCTATTTGTTGGCAAAATACTTGTCGAAAACCATCCAACCGTTTATAGGATAAATTACATTTTTTGTCAAGAACTCTGAACATTTTATTCAGATTTTGAAGGAAGTTGTCATTGATCCTCAGGATATACTCGTAAGTTTCGACGTAACATCACTCTTTACGTGCGTTCCGGTTAAGGAGGCAGTCGAAGGCCTTCGGACAACACTTGTCCCTCTAGGTCTACCAACCGATGTACCGGATCTTGTAGAGTATTGTCTCTCCACCACATACTTCAAGTGGGCGGGAGCGATGTATGAGCAGGTAGAGGGTGCAGCCATGGGATCACCTTTGTCACCGGTCATCGCCAATTTCTTCATGGAATTGTTTGAAGAAAAAGCCATTAGGTCAAGTCCTTTCAAATCCAGGCACTGGGTCAGATATGTCGACGATACCTTTGTGGCCACACGGTAGAGATAGACTTACTGAGTTCCTTAACCACCTGAACAATGTTAGTCCTTCCATCAAATTCACGATGGAAATAGAAGAGGATAATCAGCTGCCTTTCTTGGATGTGCTGGTATACAGAATGTCAACCGGTGGACTTGGACATACAGTTTACCCTAAGAAGACACATACCGATCGGTACTTGAACGCCAAATCACGCCACCACCCCCAACAGAAGAGAAGTGTTATTAACACTTTGTTCAACAGAGCCGAGAAGGTATGCGACTCTAGCACTTTGGAGGACGAACGGAAACACTTGGAGCGGGCCCTACGTCAGAATGGATACACCAAGTCTGACATACGGGGTGTCACACAAAGAAAACCGCAAGAGTCAAAGGGGTTCGCTTGCTTACCATACGTAAGTGGGGTATCAGAGCGAATCGGTAGAGTACTGAAGAAATCGGGTATCACGGTAAGGTACAGAGCACCAGCTAAGGTAAAGGATCTTTTGCCTAACCCAAAGGATATCACACCACTCCTGAAGAACGAAGGGGTATACAAGATAACATGTGAGTGCGGAACATGCTATGTAGGACAGATAGGACGAAGCATCGAATGTCGAATCAAGGAGCACAGTAGGGACACCCGGCTAGGCAAGATTCAACAGTCCGCTGTTGCTCAACACTGCCACGAGTCGGGACAAACAATGGATTTCGACGACGCGAAGATGTTGGCAAGGGTGGGTAATTACCATCGAAGGCTTATTAGAGAAGCCATCGAAATTTACAAACATCCCGACAACATCAATCGCGAGGACGGTACTGACATTAGTAGGGTCTGGAAATCGATCCTAACGCGGTCAGGTGGAAAACCACATGGAGCGGTAGCTCCAGATGTGCGCAGTGAGGTGTAAATTCAGGTATATAAGGGAGACTTTCTTGGTAGGTCTTCAGTATTCAATTAGCTTTGAAGAAGCGAGCAACATGGTTCGCGAAACGTCAGCATTAACAAATCTTGACACACTGCATAACCCGGAAGCAGTTTATTTTCTAAATGATTCTGGCCGTGAAAGCCTACGTACTTACATATGATTTATTAGGTAGCCTATGATCGATACTTCATCATCCTAGCTCTTCTAATAACGGAATTGCTGGCATTGCATAAGATAGCTTTTTGTGGGTCAACCACTAATCCGATCATTTTACAAAAATGCACATTAAAAGCTACCATTCCGCAAGTGATTTTACTTTTTAATTCGTTCAAATCTATGGAATATTTCCGGAGTATGAAATTGTTAAAGTTAAACGAATGAAATTTATGGGGTAAAAACAGCGCCAATTCTTATTAATTTGGAAAAATCTGGTAAACGCCAACATATACAGCTTTCTAATTTTTATGAGTTGTAGCATATTAATCAAGGACAGCATTAGAATTTTTTCAAATTTTTTCGCCCCTAGATTGGCGAGAAAATCGACGCCAAAAGAGGGGACATAATATATGGCCACGATAGTACTTAATCACATAGTAAGTAAGTAAGTAAGAAGTAAGTCTGGTAGGTAACAACAAAAAGGAAAAAAACGGTCATAATTTTACAATAACATTGTAAATATGTGCTAGTAATGTCTAATTAATGTGTATAAATACTACGGATTTATTACAGAAATATGATGTATATTTCTTCTCCGTAGTGTGATGTGTCTGCCGGTCAATAAAATTTGATAATTCTGTTAAATTTTAACCGATTCTAATAAACAAACATTTTTATTGAAAGCCCATTTAAACTTGCGTCAAGCAAGTTTGGTATGGGCTTTCAATAAAAAAAATAGCAAAAAAATATTACGGATTCAAACAGGTCATCAAATTTCAAAAAAATCGAGATCTTGCGGGTGTTCGGAAAATTTCAGCTATGCCATTATGGTCAGCTGTACCAGCTCAGCAACTTTCGTCGAGATGTCTCGTGAAAAGTACCTATATTTCGTTTTTTTTGTGGTCTATCTAACAGTGTGATTATTATAAAAAAAATTAAATAGTAGGTACTCACCTAAACAAATAAGACGATGCTTATTTATAATCATTCCGGTTAGAACGTGATATACGAAAGGTAAATTCACGCTGATTCGCAGAGGCGATTAGTAGTTAAGAATTGGAGAATCGATCAAAGTTATTTTACATATTTATTTATTTAGTTTTAGTTACAGGTAACTTACAGTTGTGCTATTTTAAAACAAATCACATTACATTCAAGTGTTTTAAAGAATGTGACTTATACTAATGTGTCCAAACATGTAACTCATACGATTAAAATGTTAATTTGTGGTATAAAGTGTATAGATGAACACGAATATAGATGTTAAAATGATTTTATCACACTATCCCCATTTTAACTGTACGACTGCGATGATGTATCCCACAACATACTTGACCATCTGTAAGTAGATTTATGTGTACAACAAAGAATAAAGTAAGACAGCAAAATTCTTTACATTAGAGAATAATTTGAACGATACCACGAAAAGTTCATCGTATCCCAATTTTAGTTGTTGGTCTGGAAGGTGGCGTAGAATACTCTCAACCTATTGATTCAATTTAATTAGAAACAATATTTTGGAAATTTTGAATCTTTTAGACCGATGACAGATTTGCTCGAAACTATTGTTTTTTTTTTCACAAAAAGCTACTTACCTTGCATAATTCTTCCTTATTTAAATTGGTTGTGGGATATTTATGCAGAAAGAATATGATAATCTCGTCCTGAAAACACCACTCAATTTACTAATGGGGAATATTGTCACAAATTGGATTTACCCACCACATTCAACAATCTATCTGATGTCACACCTGTCATAACGCCAAGAAAAATTCCACCTATGGATAGGCAAAACAGCTTCATATCAGATGGTGTCCATAATTCCCCTGAGATAACTTTCCAAACAATTGCTGCTAAGAATATGATGAAGCCAAAAGAAATGATCAACACGCGATAAATAATTAACGGAAAAATACGCTTATTGAAGTCAGCGAAGTTTGAATATAAACTGCGCCTAAATATCGCCAACTGCTCTAAATCTTCTGAAATATCTTCCTTGGTGATCAATCTCCGCCGCAATATTTTTATCAGATGATCATAGGAGTTTTTCAGCATTATTCTGTGCATGGAAACAACACCGATGCAATTATAATTTATCATACCATGTATAACAGCAGCCAATATATTTACAACAGCAGCAAACTTATCAATAGCGCAAAAATATACGTACAATAAGTTTCCTGCGATGTAAAATATCGTAAAGCACACAATCGCCAACGCAAAGATGCGAACACTCCTTTTGGTACTGTCGAGCAATTCACAGAACTTATTTTTCTGCATTTTGAGAAATCTTTCATAAAGTAATCCAAAGTGTTGTAACTTACAGATAGGAAACAAAAGAATGACGGCAGCATCAATACAAAGACAAATATCGAAGAAATCGGCAAAGGAAGTCCAAACCTTATCTGAGTCTATTTGATTCAATTTAATAAGTATCCATGATATGTTTAGCAATAAGGTGATTATATAAAAGATTCCCCAACTAATATGGTATTTGGAAGCCTTTATGACGTAACTGAAACCGTTACTGTGATCACATGATATCCAGTATGGAAATATTCCAGCGAACTGTAGCAATACTACCAATGGCTTAGACAAGCATAAAATACAATCTTGAAGAATCTTCATTTTACTGTTCTGGTCTGAAATCTGTTTGCGACGTTACTGAATGCAATACAGGCCGATTTACGAGTATCTCTAGGCATAATCTAACATTTAAATCATTCAGAAATCACTATTGAACTCAACTTTTTAATGTATGTTTATACAAAGGATCGAAGTATCTACGTGTTTCGCGTACAATCAGATGTATAACAAACAGGTGTACAAGTAAAAAATATCGCTTGTATCTACTTTGCAATACCAAGAAAATAAAATCCTGAAATAGAGAAACATTTATATAATTATTTGTAAGTATGTTTTCATTGAAAATTAGTTATTTGAATTATATTTTTGTTTGATACAATTAAAGCTATTCAAAGAAATTATGTGGAGCAAAAGAAATTATTCATATAGTACTAACAAGATATTATCATCAACCATGTACAAATTTGTATGTGTTAGGGTGGATCAATCAATGCAAGGTTAAATCTTGTAGTTAACAAACTGGTAGTTTACGTTAACTTCTAGTTACGGAAACGACGTGTCTTTCAATGCAGTCTAAACTTCTAGCTAAGCAGCTACGGGTTAAGGAGAGGTTGGCAATGGAAATGCAGTGTCGTCAACCTTAGAAAAAAATAAGATAGTAATTTCTGCAGAATACTCAAACTGAATAATTTTCAAAAGTTTTTATTTTTATTTTTGTCGTCTGCAGGAATGAATTACTGTATGCAAAAATCTTTAGTAAACTATACCTTAGAAGTGGTTAATAAGGTTTTCAGAGTGTTTGTTTTCAGTAATATCAGAACTCATGTTACTTTATGTGACACTATTTAACTATTTAACCACTACTAAACATGCTCGGCAGTAGCAACAACATTAACGCTAGCGCGGACGCTATCATGTGACAGAAAACTCTCGTATACTATTGGAAGTAATAAGGTTTAAGTACACTTGAATCCTTTTACCACTGACAGTATTAGCAAATATTTGAATAGAATTTTAAAGACCACACACAGAAAAGTAATTATTTGGAACGAGAAAACATAATTACTTGAGTTTAGTTACTAGATTCACATGCTTATTTACTTGGATGTAGAAAGTTAGGTATATACAAGAAATGGTACATACTCAATCTAAGTAAAATAATTTCTCAGATAAATGCTGTCGACAAATAAATTCTTTCTTTATAGGAACCAATATTGTATTGAAAAAAGTAATTGAAATTTTCCTCCCAAAAATGTCAATTTCTCCAACGAAGTAATAGTAAATCCATAAAAGTGCGTAGTTACTTGATCCAAGAAAATATAAGACATTTAATATAAGTAAGTATTGTTTACTGAATAAAAACCCACCAATTATTTAACTGAAGTGATTCTCACTTCTTTCAAGTAATCCCTTTCTCTGGAATACATATGCGCATCGTGATTTTGTCAAGGCTCGCGCGCCCGCCCGTAGGGCTGGCGCCGTAAAGGAGAGAAACCTAGTACGAAAACAACAACGAAGTACCCGTAGGGGATGTGCCTTGTGCAGTGTGCAACAAACGTTTCAACACGGAATAATTTGATGTAAGGCACGCGACAGATTAGAACGAGTAAGTAAATATAACATACCTATCTTGTTAATTAGCAATGGAAAAGTATTTGTGCCAAATCTTTAAAATTCTTACATTACGTAGCTAAAATTATTTACCGGGAATAAAAATATACACTTCATTGAAGACTGCTTACTTCCTTCACCAGAGTAACAACCTTCTTAAATCTAGTAATTATTCCAAGAAATAAGATGTCTTAGTTGAAGTCAATAATCTCTCGCGTATATACGAACCTACCAACTACTTCATCCAAGTAATTCTCTCTTCGTTCGAGAGATAACTTTTCTGTGTGCACATAAAAATGGTACTAAGGAAGGTGAAATTTACATGAATTATGGTTCCCCCAAAATATGGTATCTTTTAAGTGTGGTATACTTTACTTAATTTATTTTTTAAAAAGTGCGCTTAAACCCTTTTACTTCCAAGCTCCGCAATTGCTACTTACCTTGCCCAGTTCTTCCTCATTTAAATTGGTTGTAGGATATTTGTTAAGAAATGATATCATAATCCCACCCTGAAAATACCACTCGTTTAGTAAAGGGATGCATTGTGTCAAATTGGATTTACCCACCACATTCAACAATCTATCTGATGTCACGCACGTCATAATGGCTAAGGCAAGTCCACAAACAGATTGGATAATCAAGTTGATGTCAAATGAAGCCCATGGTGGTTCCCCTGTGGTAACTTTCCAAAGAAGTAATGCTAAGACAAAACGTGACAGATAATTGTTGGAAAAATATGCTTATTGAAGTGAGCAAAGTTTGACTGTAAACTCCTCTGAAATGCCTCCACCTGTTCTAAATCTTCTGAAATATCTTCCTTAATGATCAATCTCCGCCGCAATATTTTTATGAGAGAATCATAAGAGTTTCAGCATCAGTCTGTGGATGGAAATAATTCCAACAATTTATAAACTCATCGCAGTATATACAACATAAGCCAATCCACTTATAAGAGCAGCAAATTTATCAACAGCGCAATAATATGCGTACAATAAATTTCCAGTGACGTGAGATATCATAAAGAACACACTCGTCACTGTAAAGATTCGGACGATCTTTCTGGTACTGTTCAGCAATTGACAGAACTCATTTTTCTGCATTTCCAGACATTTTTCATAAAATAATCCAAACTGTTGCATCTTTCGGATACACACAAAAGAATGACAGCAGCATCAGCACAAATACACAAATCGACTAGATCTGCAAAAGAACTCCAAGCTTCATCTGAGCCAATTTGAATCAATTTAATAACTATCCATGACATGTTTAGAAGTAAGGTGATTATATAGAATATCCCCCAACTAATGTGGTATTTGGAAACCCTTATAACATAACAGAAAACGTTATTCACAAACGACTTAGCTAAGCATAAACAGGAATCTCGTAGAACATTCATCGTTACGTTCTAGTTTGAAATTTCTAAATAACTGACTATCCTACCCACCGGAAGGCGATACATATAAGGCGTATTCTCGCGAGCATACACGGTATGTTGAAGTATGTTGATACGGTTACCTGTAGTAAGTGGATGACGTAGTCATTTGCTTACTTTCGGTTACATCGCGAGAATACGAATAGTTAGTTCTGTCAAGTTACTTATGTCAAGTGACAAATGTATGGATGGTATAGGTTACTAACGTAACCTAAATTTTCATACTTCATAGTAATTGCCAGCCGCAGATGAGGAGGGTGGTTATTTTGGCGTGTATAAGAAAATATTGCACTTAAGACCCAGTTCTACCTCTCCTAAAACGCGTTTGCAAATAAAAGCGTTATTTATTGTTCAAAGTTTATGAAATTTTTTATGTAACTTCTTAGATAAATAACGAGTTGGGCTGGATGAAAAAAAAATTTTTAAAGATAAAAATCAATTTTACTTCTACATCTTTGGTTTTTTTTTCAAATATAAAACATTTAGCCCAACTCATGATACAAAAATAGATTTTTTATTTAAGTACAATTTTAATCTAAACATTATAATTGCGATAACAAAGCGTAATTGCCAGAAATGTATGTAATTTGCCTATATTACGGGCCCGGTGTAGACCGCAGACATTAGGCGTTTTAAACACCGCCTATAACTACGCCACGCCTACTGCTATTTTTAGATTAGACTGTTCACAAGTTATGACCGTAGCGTATATTGAATCGGGCGAACCGAGTTCTCGCATTTCACGTTTATACGCACGGTTTACAAATTTAACACACGATAAAAGTCATATACTGTATGATATTATACTTAGTGTAGTTATACCTGCTAGGTGTTAGGTACATTTGTTTAATAATGGGTAGAAGTCGTGGCAAAATACCTAAACATCCGCATCTGTCCTCTAGACGAATTAGTAAAAGACGATACGTACCACCTAAGTTAAAATATATGTATAGATAATCTAAAAGAACAATATTATAATTATTTAATTACAAATGAGACAAAGATACCAGAACAGGACTCAAATGAACATTTTATTTAAAATGTCGGTTTTGTGGACAGGAAGAGACAATTAGCAGTGGCGAACTTGGGTCGACTCTAATGGATATTAGTTCAGCGACTGTATTGGTCAGTATTACAGCGGGAATTGGATATAGCCAATGCCAGAATTTGTTTTCATTCATGAATCTTGCATTCATGGCGCCCACAACGTTTATAAAATATAGCGAACTTGTAGGTGACAAAATATTTGGAATTTATATAAATGGTTTGGGCAACTTTGGACTATGTACTATGATTTTACTTTATCATACGTAGTATGTAAAGTATTGTAATCGTGCCAAACAAAATTTTTGAGTTTTTAGCGGAAATGTCTTTTTGGATCCCTTGAACATTTTTGACCCAGGTAAAAAAAAAATTCTGTGTATGTGTGTGTTTTTTTTTGTGGCGACGATTCCGGAGAAACTACTAAGGTATCGGGACGAATTCATTATATTCATTATATTCATTATCACGAAAATTCATATTTAGAAGTTTCATAACCAAACTTAGTGCTGAAAAGCTTTCTGTTGAAAACGATCCAAAGGAACTGGAGGTTTAGTCTTATAGCATTTTTGAAAGATTTTTCAAATAAGCCGCCATTTCTGGAAATTTGTCGAAATAGTTAAATAATAAATTAAAGTACAGGAAATTCTGAACATGGTATTTTTTGGTAAAATGAATAGTTTAGCTGCATGAGCAAATTCTATTTTATCGAGATCGCTGCATTAAAACTAGTTAGCCAGGATTTGTCAGATATTGTGATTCTAATGACAGTAGGTAGTGTCAAACGCTGATGTTTTGACAATACCTACTGTCAATATAATCAAAATATCCGTCTAGTTCCAGTAGTTTTATTTTAAAGCAGACATGGCCGATCTCGATCAAATAGAATCTCATGCAGCTAAACTATTAATTTTATATATGGTATGATAAAGTAATGTGCCTGAACGCATCAGATTATTTTTCTTTATTTTTGTCTTCGTGTGTCACTGCCGTGCGTTCGTTCGCTATCCAGCATGTTTATAGATGCATTGGGTCCTCATTGCTCGATTTTAATTAATTCCTTTCTAAATTGAAGTCCATAATTCACCGATGAGTTATCATGAGTTAATACATTTTTGTCAATTTACTATACTGTATGTATGTCACCCTGTTAAAAAGATTAAATATTATAATAGCAAGCGCGCTCTCTCTAAATTAAATCAATATATTTTCTTTTACCGACTGGCGGCCGCCAGCCAGCTGTATGCAGTCCGGGATGCATATGCGACCGTGATGAGTGAGAACACTAATACATTGTAACTTGAGCGAAAGCGAAAGCGCCGATGCGCGGCGACAAACTGGCTGAGTACTTCCCCTTCGAATGTACTCGCGTCGACTATGCTCCGCCTTTGCCTGCTTCCTCTAAACCCCCCAACTTCCCCTTATCATAAAACTGTGGCAAAAACTCCCAGCAAAAAAAAACATCGCAACGAAATATTTCGTTTGGAAGTTGCGATGTTTTTAAAACGGAGCCTTAAGCAACCAGCAATTTGTAATACTGTATAAATAAAAACCTCTTTTCCTTTGTTTTGTGGAGTTATATTAATTTTAATACAATTTTCCACTTTGTACCAAACTGGACACATTAAATATCACATAATAAATCTTAAATATATTGCAAAAACACTTAAGCAAAATATAGCATTCTGTTACTGATGGTTATTTTTCACGTAGGTTTCAAATTCTTCAATCCCATTGAAGCTCTCCCTGTCCAGCATATGCTTTAACTTTCTTTTGAAGGTCTCTAGGGGTGTTTGTAGCCTGTTCTTTGGAAGCTTATTAAGGAGCTGATGATATGTCCTTGGTTGGAGTTGTTTTGGTTCTATGGTACGGTATTGTAATAACTTCTGCGTTCATGAGAATCCGCTGGGTGGCCGCGCTGTTTCGTGTCTGAGCTGAGAATTCTTCTCTAGCTTGTAGAAGTTGTTGCTGAATTGTTCTTATCGTTCTTTTCTGTATAGTATAGCAAGACGCACCCCATAGCCGTATACCAGAGGTCATTCTGCTATGGAAAGCCATAATTCGAGAAGATGATGAATAGCATTTGCATTCTGAGATGGTATTCCTTTGGATGACCTCAAATGACCTCCTCTTCCGTTCCTAAAAGTGTTTGTTCTATTGATATCATCTAGTATTTCTTCCTCACTATAAGGGTACATTTCAACCCAAAACTAAAGTATGAATAAGCTGATCAACAACTGTCAACGTACTGTCACCGTAAAGATAACCAATTTTAAATATCGATGGGCTTGACGTAGCATACTCTTGTCAGCAGTCAGGTAAGCTTCAGTAAAGGTGCTCTTACACGTAGCCACTTTTGTTGCGCGAGATTCTATTGCGACACTATGAAATGGCATGTTGTGTTCACACGTGAGATAAAATCAGTCAAAAGTTGCGCCACTTTCGACTAGCGCCAGCGCCAAGTGGCAGCCACACATTTTAAAGTTGCGATGCTATTCACACAGTACACGCCACTTTTCATTGCTGCAACTTGTAAAAGTGGCACGTCGAATGTCTAGAATTGGTCCAGGAACGACTGCGCACCCTCGTACTTGTAGTGGTTGTGTTTATATTCTGCCTCATTAAGTTTTAAGCGGCGATAGTGATACTGTGTTGTTGTTTATTCCATAAAAAACGGATTCAGATTCTGATGCCGATGAGAGGACTAGAGCAACTGCGTGTTATGAGCTAATGTTAACGAGCTATTCAAGGCCGCTTTTGTAGGAAAAGGCTCTTATTGAAATTTTAACTTTGCCGCGTATTATTGCATATTTTGTCGAACCTACAGGAGAAAGTCCCCAAGAATGATAGGAGGATCTAAATGTAGAGAAATTTCATTTTAAGTTTAACCTAACATTCCCATCAATGTCAATTTTTACGATCGTAAAAAAAATATTCGACCAAAAAGTCTCGTCTTGGGTTGGGTTGGGAATTACTTTAACAAGTAGAAAGAAAATTTTGCTAAATGTGCATTATGCGGAAAATATAAAATCAGTTGTTTATTTACGAGGACTTTAGTTGGAATATTTATTGTAATATTTATTTACCTGTTTTTTTTAGAATGACATATTTATTCGAAATTCTTTTTAGAGAAGAAGGATTTATTTTAACTTGTTTCTGTTGTTAAAATTGTATGTTGAAATAATAAATATTTATTTATGTTCTTTTCTGTTTAGAGAATTAGTATTTATCGGTTAGCATCCTTTATTTACAAAATTACAATTTAATAAGTTTTTTACTAAAGGGTGTTGAAGTTCGATAGTTATCGATAGTATTAACAATAACTATCGGACACGCCAACTATCGATGTTTAACAAACACTACCGTATATACATCTATAAATATTGCGCCACTAAAGTGGAAGTGGACCAACACGTCGGTCCATTTCTGTATGGCGCTAGTACCGTGTGTGTACCTGTTTACACGCAGCAACATTTCAGCTGTACGCAACTTTAAAAAATTGCGCGCTGTACTGAAAGTGTCGCAATATTTATAGTTGCAGCGTTGTTCACACATTGCAATACAAGAATTGCGCCATTTTTTAACTTGCGCAATACGAAAAGTGGCGTCGTGTAAGAGCACCTACGTGGTACCCGCAAAATACCCTAGATTCTAATTTAGCGCAATATAGTAACCACAATTTCTAAACTTATATAAAATTAATGACGCAAAGTAGAAAAAATAGTATATTACACTCGTTTTATAAGACGTATTGGTGCACTCGTTCCATTTGGGCGCTCCTCGCTACGCTCGTCGTGCCCAAAACAGCTCGTGCGCCAATTTGACGTCTTATAAAACTTGTATAATAATATACTATTTTCTACTTTGCATTCACAATGCACACATTGTAACACTGTTTTCAGTGTTACAATTAACACATAGTTTTTAGTAACTTTTTCTAAGATTGGTACACATTGATATCGATTGATATCAAATGCCATATATCAAACGTACAACACATAACCACACACTGCCTCTATTTAATCGCTTGCAATCGCATAAACTGCAAAATATCAATATTCTATACATATTTAAACATGCGTGTAGCCTGCTATAGTATGGCCAAAGGATTGGGGCTTTCTTAGTTTTGCTGTGTTCATCAAAATACGCCAGCATGACGTTTTCGGTGATGTTTTGCGTTTTGCGACTCTGGTAAGTGATCGTCATCATTCTTTTCAACGAAAGATCAAACCTACATCGTAGATATGAACGATTTTAATTACTGCTGCGAGATTGTATATGTGCAGTAAATGGTTTATTGAATATCAGCATACACATAGGCAGCTATAGTACATTTAAAGTATTGAGGATTTCTTAGTTTATGTAACGTATACGTTTTCGGTAACATTTTGGACCGAATTCTCCTCGGTTTAATACCGTATTCATTTGTGTCCGTCGCTTTCGACTTCGTCTTAGTTCTGGTTGTGTGCAACGTATTTGTATTACCTCCATCACATGTAATTTTACTAAGTAAAATTTATTCTAATACATTTTTACACTAAAATTAGAATTTGGTTTCAATTATATGTACGTGTAAACTTGTATAAGCCAGTGGTGCTAGGTAGACTATATAAGCCGCAACGGCTACGTAGCGGAATTAGGTAGACACCGCTATTAAACGTTAACCGTTATAACAATTCTTTAGTGAGTTCTTTATTCTTTGAAATAACTAACCAGTTACCGCCAAACACGTCTATTCTGATTTTATTATACTTATGAAACCACTATTTTAAAGTTAACTTTTTAGGTTGTTTCATGTATTTATCACAGTAGGGTTAAAAGTATTGTCCCAAGCTCCATTATGTTCATAGTTGCGACCTCGCTGATTACTTAATAAAACTTGTAGGCTAGAGTAACATTATTCACAATTATATTTTGTCATGATTTTATCCCATCCTTACGAAGTTGACAGTTACTATAGTACTGCCACGTGGTACCCGCAAAATACCCTAGATTCTAATTAAGCGCAATATAGTAACCACAATTTCTAAATTTAATAAGGAGTGCTTTTCAAACCACTGACTGGGCCGATCGTGGTGACTAACGACACAGGGGTAGAAGGCCACGGAAGGTAAACAAAGTGATAAACAAAGGAATACAAGAAAACAGTAAACAAAAATTCCAAAACAAGAAAATCGCACCAAAAACGAATAATACAGATTGGAAAGCCAAACAAACTCCCGTAAGGTATATATCAGTGCAATATAGAGCAGGAAACAACTAAAAGCTACTCACGATCGTCACTAACCAAGGCACAACCCCGCAGAACAAAACCAGATCAAAGGCCACACAGAAAACCGCAGAATAAACAGAACAACCGCACAGCAAATACACACGTGCGAGTTTTGAGTTTTTAATGGCATCATTGCCCCATCTCTTACCTTGCAATTCAGCATTGCCCGAGTCATTGTCTCAAAAAAATCCAGCAAGTATTCGCCATCACAATCCAGCGCCCAATCGGTAGGCCAGCACCTCAACTGCTCCTTCGCGGCCTTTGTAACAATATTGGTGCCGATCTTCTTTAACTCATATCTTCCATTTGGCAAACAGTTTATAACCTCATTTTACATCAGTTTTACTAATGTGCATTTTAGAGTCCCTATGCATTAACACAAAATCTCCAACAGAAAAACTGATGGTGTCTTGTCGCTTTTTATTGACTTTTATATTTGTACTATTTTCCGCTAGTACCTTGGCCATACGATTGCGGTCCTTGGCGCGAACTCTTATTGGTGTTAAATCAGGCGACAGATCTACCAAAAGGGATTTTATGAATGGTAACGAACTTTGAATGCCCAAAAGCAACTGAAGTGGTGTAACTCCCGTACTCTTTTGAATGGTAGTATTTAAAACTAGCTGCATTTTCCATAGTCCACTCGCCCATTCTGTCTTCACCTGCGTCTCTATTCTTATGATATTCATAAGAGTTCTCATGTATCGCTCCACCTGACCGTTACCACGATGAACATCTGGCGTCACATAGTGATGTTCAATCTGCCAAGACTCGCGGTATTTTGGTAAACTTGCATTCCTAAAATTGCATCCAGCATCCATAATAAGACGGCTAGGAGTTCCAAATAAGGCTATAACAGATTGAAACTGTTCTCGAGTTTCACTGGCAGTCACACTTTTCAAGGGAAGCAACAAGCAATACTTCGTAAATGCGTCTACCTACCAGAATATGCTTGAACCCATCAGAAGTTACTAGAAGAGGTCCTAAACAATCTGCATGTTACGTATGGAATGGTTCCGTTGGCTTGTCAATCGATTTGATATAACCCTGCAAAGGCCCGTTCTTGTCTTCTTAACCGCACATACCAAGCAATGGCGACAATAATTCTTAACAATCTGCCTCATGCGCGGAAACCAGAAATACTGCGCGATGGAAACGAGGGTCTTGTCCACCCCAAAATGGCATTGCTCGTCATGGAATATTCTTAATAAACCCAACCAACTCTGGCGTGGTACAAACTTAACCACTACTTAAACCACTGCATGTTTACAATACAAATACCATCCGCGTTGGTTTGTTTATGCATCAAGAGTCACTCCCTTTCATAAAATTGCTTGTCATCTAACTTCCCTTCCTACAGCTCTCGGTAAGCATTGTTTGCACCTCTTCATTGCCTTTTTGCTCAATGTAAAGCCAGTTTCGGTTGGAAACACGTCTAATAGTCATGGGATTCCGGCTGAGAAAATCCACATGTGGCAGTGCGCTGCCCTTGCGACAAATAATCAAATCAAAGTTGTAATCTTGCATATAGACCCACCAGCGTGCAACCTGTGGAGTTAAATTTTTTGAGGTCGCCGAAGATCTAACAGCATTACAATCTGTCACCAAAGTGAACTTAATCCCCAACAGGTAAACTCGGTAATGTTTCAACGCTTGAAAAATCGCTAAGTCTCTAGCTTGTCAGATGCGTAATTCTTCTCATGTTCATTCGTTCGTCCACTATAATACGCGACAACATGCTTTTGCGTACCATGCTTTTGCTTCAGCACTGCCCCATAACCTAAGCTGCTTACGTCCGTGTGGAGCTCTGCGGGAAGGTTAAAGATAGCTAGCAATGGTCGCGAAGTAAGGTGAGATATGACGTAATCTCGCGCAACATTTTGTTCATCAGTCCAATTAAATGGCTGATTCCGTTTTACCAACTTGGTTATACAAGCAGTCCTGGTAGCAAAGTATCCAGCCAGGCCCATAAATTGACGAACCTGCTTGACGTTTTCCGGCACTGGAGCATCAATGAGCGCCTCAATTTTCATTTTACCAGGACGTACTCCATTCGCTGATACCTCTCTGTCCCGATATACCACCTTTGTTTCAAGAAAATTGCATTATTACTATATTTAGAGAAAACCAAGCAGCCTTAAGGGGTCAGTTCCCAATCTCGACACCTTTTTTGAAGAATTTTTTTTTATGGATAGTATTTATTATATTATTTTAAACTTTTTTTATATGAAAGTGTGGACATCAAAGTTCAACAAAATTCTTTTTTTTTTTTTATGAAAAATCTCGCTAGTATGGCTGCCTGAAGTTGCACCTATTTGAATCTGGCTGACATGATAACTCAAGTTTGGAGCTTCGGATGTGAAAAAGTCAAGTGTATTATTGAAAAGCAAACTTGTCTATATCGTCCGTACCTCAATTAGCAACATAATTTAAAAAAAAAATAAATGGCGGGCTTTTATAATTTTCGACCGTTTTTTTCAATGTACAATGTTTTAAAAAATGGATTAAATATTAATGCATAATCATAATTCTGGTAGGGACGATAGCTATACATATGCAGAATATGCTATACAAATTTCATCTTGATAGGTGCCATAGTTTTTTTTTGTAGAATGTCAGCCAGATCGAAAAACGTTGTTTTGAGAAAAACGCAGTTTACTTTTTATTCAATAATATAATATTTCTAAAGTATTTTTTTGACAAATACAGCTTCTTATCCTCAATCAGCGATAGCTTTGATTTTCTTCTATTCTGGCGTTCCTAATGGCGACTCTTTGCTCTTTAGAAGCTTCCGCGCTGCGCCGATTGGAAGTACAAATACGCGTTTCATCTTGCTTCCGCGCGAGATATTCTGCTTCTATACCAACTGGTACGCCCATGGTTTCCATTATTTTCAATAGAGGTTTAAACCCTTCGTTAAATGTGCATGCTGCACAATATGCAGCAATTTCAACAATTTTTTTCCCCGCAAACGTGTGTTTTGGAGCAAGTTGCCAAACACACGCATTGAAGCTCTCGTTGTTGTTCTGCGTATTCGCGCCGATGCATCTTGTCAGCAAGTCATTGGAAGATAAATCTTCGTAAATAGGCTTTAAAATCTCTTGTGTATGTTCGTCGAGAGCTGGAGGATGTTTATAGTGTTTCAAAGTATTTGCAGCTTCTGCCTTACGATATTTGCACCACGATTCAGCTCCCTGTGGGCAGTTCAAATGATGCGGATTAGCGTCGGTGGAGATTTTATGGTAAAATGTCGCCCATATTTCCTTCTTCATGTTTTCAATAGAATCTTTGTTTCGTAGTACAGCTAATCCATAATACAGAGAGAGTTCTTGCATTAGTTTGTTTGTAAGTGATACAGTTTTATACATTTTCTTCGAAGTGTTCAACACAGTTTTTCGTTTAGTAGATGTTACAGTTTTTTTCTTCGAGGCAGCTTTTTTTATATTTTTTTCTTCTAAAGCTTTTTTTGTCTTCTTCAATTGAGTGAGCTGTTTTTTTGCATCTTTAGCACGTTTGTACATACGTTTTTTAACGTGTAAAACACATTCTTTTTTTTTCCACTTTTAATAAATCACCGTATGGCTCTTGATCTTGTAGCAATTTAAATGTTTTTGTGTCACCATCACCGATATAATATTTATAGTACACTTTGTAATATTTTACTGATCTCTTGAACATTTCTATTATGCTATTTACCTCCATCATTCCAGCACTGCCTTCATGATTAGCGCTACAATAATTAGCATGAGTCTTATACCAAACGTCGTATTCGTCAGTGTTTTCTTTGCCAGCCCATTGTTCACATGCTTTGCATATACTCGATTTCACAACCAGATCAATTATTTTGCCTGAAAATTTTCCAATCAAAGACGTAACACCGATGAGAGAAGAAAATCCTCTTTTAGCCCAAGAGCCATCACCAGACACTGAGAGATGATTTTTTACGTCGCCTCCATTTTTTTCTTGCTCTTCTCTGGCTGCTTTTTGGAAAACCATTCCAGTAACAGCACTTGCCGCTAACCAAATATGAAAATTAATTATGCCTTGAAGGCCAACACCAAGCATACGCATCGCAAAAACGAATCTTTGATTGATTTCATAAGTATTATATATTTGTGGACTGCTTGAAATATAAGTAACATCTTCACACTGACACTGCACAGCTAATAGAAATTCTAAACCTTTTTCTGAACGTTTTGAAAATCTGATGTCCTTTCTACAAATTTGACAAATTACTATTTCTTGTAAAGTCAAAAATAAAGCGACATTAATAATGCTGTAGCGCACATCTTGGTCAACATTCACTTCAAAATCTGCGTCTGTTTTGGAAATTTTTTCAGCTGATGCACTCGTATGGCATTCGTCGTCTTCATATATATGTTGATTGCCGCGAAATTTTCTTTTTTTTACACTATCTGCTCTTGGATTCCCTGCTTTCGTACTCTTTCTATCCATCTTATACGATTGTACCTGTTTATGTAGCGTTATTATAAATAGCCTTTCTAAACAGAATCGTACAGTAAACTGTTTCAAAACAAACTAGAATAAGCAGCTACTCAAGACATACAACGAGGTGGCTTACAAACATACAGTTGACAACAGCTCTACGCACCTACATCAGCTGACGCGGCTCGTCGCGATGAGCGTACTAGCGCGCTCGACACCCTTCGATTGTTTCGCATTTTTCAACCAGTTCTCAACCTGTCTAACCAAAATAATAGTTTCTATAGGATTTCTACGTATACTTACTACAAGAATCTGTAGTTTTTGAAAAATTGATTTTTTTTAGAAAAAGATTGGGAACTGACCCCTTAAGAGCATCCAAAACTTGCCTAAGCCGTTCCAGTCTGGTAGGTATTCTGTTATATGTAAAATTTTAACCTGGTTTTTTAAATTAAAAGGGGAGTGAAAAGTAATAAGGATATTCTTGATTATTTCACTTGTTAATTCATCGATGGTTCATAGGAGATTGCATTTCTGAAGCAAGACTTTAGACCAGTCAAATTAGGTTTTAGGTTTGTTTTCGTTTCAAAGATATAGGTCATAGTTCATGGTTCTCCCATTGTAAAACAATGGGAAAAATAATATATTTGTTCCATAAACCGCCTCACAATAAGCTATACAATTACATTGTACAAATACATTCTGTACAATTTTAAAATAAAAGAATAGTAGATATTTTTTTGAAAGTTATGTAATTTATATTATCATTATGCATTATTATGTTGTACAACATGTTATTGTTTTATAAAATGTAGTAATTATTTTTAGTTTTATACCATTTTTACCGTGTATTTTTGCTATTTCTTGTCATTAACAATTAAATTAATAAATAAAGATGGTGGTTTGGTACCTTGATATTGCATGCGATTGATTACAAACACTATAAAAATTACGAATATAGAGAAATATACCATTTTGTATCACAATTGTATCACTTCTATGTAATAATAAATACATAAAGCTTTTAGAACTATCTTTGCTAGATATTGCTGGTATTATTAGAGTTACATTTAACAGTTTCACGTCACAGTTAATTTCTTGTTCCTTTTACGCCCTTTTTCTGACCATGTCCCTGTTCGACTAACAATTGGGCAGCTGCATTGCAATAATGTCTAAACCTGTCACCACCAAACCTAGAAAATAAAGAAACACCACAATTATTAAACGTTATTATCGGAGCCTTCGGTTCATTCGTCCAGTGTCATAAATACAATAAATAAACGGTCGTACCTATGGCGTGGGCCACCCGGTGTATTACAAATAATATTTTAAAAATACGAAAAGGACTTTTTGTACAATTCACCATCTGGTTACAATGACTAGACCACTGGTCACCACTAGGTTCTCCAAGATTCTCAAGACATGGCCACCTGCCATTCGTTTACCATCACATCATCACAGTCTTTCAAAATTTTACCATTTTCTCCATGGATTCTGTAAGCTGCCACATTATGCTTGGCGTTCCAGGTTTTCTTGGTACGAGTTAGTTCCTCCAACACAGACCTAACAGAACAGAAGAAACAATTGATTTAGTCCAAGTCCTTTGCCATTATTGGATCGTCGTCGTACAAGTTTTGACACAATAAACTTACGGTATTTCATTTGGAGATGTAATTGGATAAAAGTGGGCTTGAAAAACACTTTTCCTGTCGCAGATGGTATCACCATGTAAGATATTTTCCTTGGAAATTTGATTTTTAAACTCACTGCGATCACTACAGTTTGAATTTTTGCTTTTGTATTGGGTTGTAACGAATTCTTGTTGCTGATATCATTTTGTGGGGAAACAATGTCCCTGACACACAATACCCATCGATACATGGTGGGCATCCCAAAGTTTTTTCTGAAATTGAAGAACAAACAACTATAGGCTGAGAATTAAAAAAAAAGTTAATTTACTTACTAGTATTGTCGTATAAGTTCTTTATGAATTCTCTTCTTGGTTTCTGCGTCAATTCCAGGTGCAACCAAGTCATAAGTTGGTGGTTCAAGATGTGGATAGTTCTTATGTATTCCCACATACAGTGTAACATTTAGCCATGATGACGAATTACTGATTTGGCACTCCTGCACTTTTAAAGTCACTATTGAAGATTGAGATTAGAGCTCCAAGCTCATCTAGGTGAGCGTTTGATAACTCGTAGACCATCTTGATGTTTGTTTGTCGATGAAAAACACTTATAATAATAACAATTGCAAAGCGATGGTTTACAGCACAGGTTTTTAAAGGAGGATATGATTTGACTAGTTCCGTCAGGTGTACAGTTTCAAAGTGGTTGCTACGCTGGTGTGTCGGTATCTATTCAGATCTACCCTTAGTGCCTGGTGGGGTACTAAGGTCATAGTTTTGGTTCTCCCGTTGTAATAAACTGCAAAATTTTAAAATAAAACCATAGTAGATATTTTTGTGAAAGTTATGTATTTTATATTATCATTATGCATTATTATGCTGTACAACATGTTATTTTTTCATAAAATGTAATTATTTTTAGTTTTATACCATTTTTACCATGTATTTTTGCAATTTTTTTGTCATTTAAAATTAAATTAATAAATAAGGATGCTTATTTGGGACCTTGATATTGCATCCGATTGATTACAAACACTATAAAAATTACGAATATAGAGAAATATACCCCATTTTGTATCACAATTGAATCACTTCTATGTAACAATAAATACTTAAAACTTTTCGAACTATCTTTGCTAGATATTGCTGGTATTATAAGTTTCATTTAATAGTTTTACGTCACAGTTAATTTCTTGTTCCTTTTACGCCCTTTTTCGGACCATGTTCCAGTTCGACTAACAATTGGGCAGCTGCATTGTAATAATGTCTAAACCTGTCACCACCACACCTAGAAAATGAAGAAACACCACAATTATTAAACGTTATTATCGGAGCCTTCGGTTCATTCGTCCAGTATCACAAATACAATAAATAAACGGTCGTATATATGGCGTGGGTCGCCCGGTGTATTACAAATAATATTTTAGATATACAAAAAGTGACTTTTTGTACAACTCACCATCTGGTTACAATGACTAGACAACTGATCACCTCTAGCTTCTCCAAGATTCTCAAGACATGGTCACCTGCCATTCGTTTACTATCACATCATCACAGTCTTTCAAAATTTTACCATTTTCTCCATGGATTCTGTAAGCTGTCACATTATGCTTGGCGTTCCAGGTTTTCTTGGTACGAGTTAGTTCCTCCAACACAGACCTAACAGAACAGAAGAAACAATTGATTTAGTCCAAGTCTTTTGCCATTATTGGATCGTCGTCGTACAAGTTTTGACACAATAAACTTACGGTATTTCATTTGGAGATGTAATTGGATAAAAGTGGGCTTGAAAAACACTTTTCCTGTCGCAGATGGTATCACCATGTAAGATATTTTCCTTGGAAATTTGATTTTTAAACTCACTGCGATCACTACAGTTTGAATTTTTGATTTTGTATTGGGTTGTAACGTATTCTTGTTGCTGATATCATTTTGTGGGGAAACAATGTCCCTGACGCACAATACCCATCGATATATGGTGGGCATCCCAAAGTATTTTCTGAAATTGAAGAACAAACAACTATAGGCTGAGAATTAAAAAAAAAGAAGTTAATTTACTTACTAGTGTTGTCGTATAAGTTCTTTATGAATTCTCTTCTTGGTTTCTGCGTCAATTCCAGGTGCAACCAAGTCATAAGTTGGTGGTTCAAGATGTGGATAGTTCTTATGTATTCCCACATACAGTGTTACATCTTTAGCCATGATGACGAATTACTGATTTGGCACTCCTGCACTTTTAAAGTCACTATTGAAGATTGAGATTAGAGCTCCAAGCTTATCTAGGTGAGCGTTTGATAACTCGTAAACCATCTTGATGTTTGTTTGTCGATGAAAAACACTTATAATAATAACAATTGCAAAGCGATGGTTTGCAGCACAGGTTTTTAAAGGAGGATATGATTTGACTAGTTCCGTCAGGTGTACAGTTTCAAAGTGGTTGCTACGCTGGTGTGTCGGTATCTATTCAGATCTACCCTTAGTGCCTGGCGGGGTTCTAAGGTCATAGTTTGGTTCTCCCGTTGTAATAAACTGTAAAATTTTAGAATAAAACGATAGATATTTTTGTGAAAGTTATGTATTTTATATTATCATTATGCATTATGTTGTACATGTTATTTTTTCATAAAATGTAATTATTTTTAGTTTTATACCATTTTACCATCTATTTTTGCAATTTTTTTGTCATTAACAATTAAATTAATAAATAAGGATGCTTATTTGGTACCTTGATATTGCATCCGATTGATTACAAACACTATAAAAATTACGAATATAGAGAAATATACCCCATTTTGTATCACAATTGAACACTTCTATGTAATAATAAATACTTAAAACTTTTTGAACTATCTTTGCTAGATATTGCTGGTATTATTAGTTTCATTTAACAGTTTCACGTCACAGTTAATTTCTTGTTCCTTTTACGCCCTTCTCTGACTATGTCCCAGTTCGACTAACAATTGGGCAGCTGCATTGCAATAGTGTCTAAACCTGTCACCACGAAACCTAGAAAATAAAGAAACACCACAATTATTAAACGTTATTATCGGAGCCTTCGGTTCATTCGTCCAGTATCATAAATACAATAAATAAACGGTCGTATATATGGCGTGGGTCACCCGGTGTATTACAAATAATATTTTAGAAATACGAAAAGTGACTTTTTGTACAACTCACCATCTGGTTACAATGAATAGACTACTGATCACCTGTAGTTTCTCCAAGATTCTCAAGACATGGACACCTGCCATTCGTTTACCATCGTCATCACAGTGTTTCAAAATTTTACCATTTTCTCCATGGATTCTGGTAAACTGTCACATTATATCACTGGCCAACAAAAAAAAATTGCCGGACAAATGACAACTGATTCGGATAGAGTTTTTTCTCAGGAATCCGAATCTGAACGCAGAAATACTGAATTGGCTCTAGTTTTTTCGAAAAACAGTGTTAAATGTGCAAAAAAGACGCTTTTTTGCTACTTTTGCAGACATGCCAAACAATAACGTAATGTAGTAGAAGTTTGTAATTAGGATCAAATAATACTTTGAACCTTCTGCTTTAAGAATATATAGCGCGAAATAGGATGGCATAAACTTTGAACATTTTACACCACTTTTTTTATGAGGAGCACGCCAATTGCAGCACCGCACGGAGCACACTGATTGTTCCTTTATTTATACATTGCACTGGTCAAATAAAAAGTTGCCGCAAAAATGAAAACTGATTTCGATAGGATTTTACCTGTGGAATCCGAATCTGATAAGAGAAATAGTGAGTTGGCTCCAGTTTTAGCGCAAGACAGCGGTAAATTTGCAAAAAACGTGTTTTTTACTTCTTGAAATTCCTAAACACATGCAAAACAATAACTCGACGTTATAGAAGTTTCTGTGTTGGTCAAATAAAACTTTGAAGCTACTGCTTTTTGATAATGTAAACTGGTGTAAAACTGGTCACGTGGTGTAAACTGCAGTTTTGGCTCGCATTTTAATAGGAGCGCGTGTCAATTGAAACGTTGCACACTTTTCCTAACGGCAGAGGCGGACACTGCTGTCTTCGTTTAGTATTCGTATTAGATTTAAATATAGGGTGATTTTATGTTGTTGATTCCGAATTTGATAACAGTTTTAGAACATTTGCTTTAATTTTAGACATGAATTTTAGACAGAACGCATGAAAAGAGAATAGAACTTTTTTTACAAATTTATTTCTATTTACAAATACCTAATTCAAACACACTATTATGATATTTACTTAAGATTTAGAAAAACTCCGCTTGTGTGATCTTCTTCTGTGTTCTTTAGAACAGTCACGTTGGAGGTTCCAACAATAGTCCGCCATCATGTGCACATCCCATCTGCCTTGATATCTTTCCTCCATGACCTTTATATCCTGATGAAACCGTTCCCCTTGTTCCTCACTAAAATCGCCAAGGTTTTCTGGAAATCTGTCTAGGTGGCTATGAAGATAATGTATTTTAATGCTCATATGAACACCTAGTTTATCAAAATTATGGAGCATGGTTTCTACTATGTCTTTGTAATTTTCTGCTTTGTTGTTGCCTAAGAAATTCTTTACAACTGAGACAAAACTGCACCATGCAGAAGCTTCAATATCAGTCATAGATTTTTTGAAGCCTAAATCCTTGATTAGTTTCCGAATCTGCGGACCATTAAAAATTCCTGCCGTTAATTTCTCCATGCTCAGTCGAGGAAATGATCTGCAAATATACTTAAAACATTCACCATTTTTGTTTAAGGCTTTCACAAATTGTTTCATTAACCCCAACTTTATGTGGAGTGGTGGAAGAATAATTTTTTCCCTAGCAATCAATGACTCCTTCACAACGTTTGCTACACCGACGGTCATGCTCTCTCTTAATGGCCAATCCTTTTTTGTCCAATGATCCTTTGCTCTACTATCCCACAGACAAATAAAGCAAGGATACTTGGTGTATCCACTTTGTTGTCCAAGCAAGAAGTTCACCATCTTTAAGTCAACGCAAACAGGCCACTGGTGCTCTTGATAACGGATCTTCTCCAAAACAATTTTTATATTTTCATATTCTTCCTTTAGCTTTGTTGAGTGTCCTATTGGAATGGATGCATACCGATTTCCATTGTGCAATAAAACACATTTTAAGCTTCTTGTAGAGCTGTCAATAAAGAGCCGCCAGTCTTCTGGTCGATATTCCAGCACACCCATATTTAACAGAAGTCCTGCGACATCATAACAATAAACAAACTCTTCATTTTCACTAAAATATGGTAGAATTGCCAGCTCCCTTGCTCTGAAAGCTGTTATTTTAACTTCTCGTTGTAGACATTTCTTTACTTTTAATCTGGATGCTAAAATTTCAGCGTCTTCTTTTGACAGCCTTAGATCTCGCACCAAATCATTTAACTCATTCTGAGAAAATTTTTCTGGAGTCTCATTCGCTGCCCGAATAAATCGTACTCTCTGCGTTAGGGAATACTTCGTCATCTGACCATGGATACTCTCGCTGTGACATAACAATTGGTACTTGTGGTATTGGCATGTCTTCTCTGTGGGGCATGGGACGCTTAGCTGACTCCAAAATAGGATATTCCCAAGTACGTTTCTTGCTTCCATTAAAGCCTTTCACATCCACAGCGCAAAAATAACAATCATCATGGTGATTTCTCGGTTCTGACCACATCATAGGAAAGCCAATGTTTATATGTCGCCTGTTTCCCTTAGTCCATTGTCGCAGCGACTCCACACACACTTTAAAACCTTGTGGGGAACCCAGTACTTATCCTGTTTGCTAATTGCAATACCAAAATAAGCAAGATATGCTTCTTGCACAAATTCAGTAATGTTTTTTCTATACTTTTTCAAAGTATATACCCCACAAATAAAGCAGAATACATCTGGATTGTTAACGCAGGCTTCTCTTGACGAATTCATATTTATGCGAAACTTTAAGGCAACAGAACTTGAACTACACAAAAGTGAAGAATCACGTTTTTCTTCCACAAACCAAGCGGATTGGAAAGCATATGCTAGGAGTTCCAGGAGCGTAAGTTATATATGGCCAACATATACAAACAAGTAGCTAAATAACTACTTAATAAGTAGTTATTAAGTATGTATAAATGGGCAACCAAAGGCTGCTTATTTTTGTTAAGTAAAAGGTTGTTTTCGGTAAAAATGTTAAAACTTGCTTAATCCGTTCTTAATTAGCTACTAACAAAAAAATTCACATTAATTTTCAATTACTAGTGGGATAGGTGAATAAAACCTAGACAATAGTAGTAACTATATTTGTCCAGGTAATATATTATCCTGTTATCTTTATAAATCAGTTAATTTTCAATTACTAGTGGGATAGGTGAATAAAACCTAGACAATAGTAGTAACTATATTTGTCCAGGTAATATATTATCCTGTTATCTTTATAAATCAGTTATTAAGTATTTGTTGGCAAAATATACTATAAAAAGATTTACCTACTATATATTACACTGACCCTATAAATCGCTAGGGGTATTTTATTCTGAAACTTGTAAACCAAGGGATATTAATTAATTTACCTTATTGTTGTAGCGTTTTGCATTTTTCACACTACCTCTCAAAAAAAAAAAACTGTAGCCAATTCATTATTTCTGGTTTCAGATTCGGATTCCATGGGAAAAATCCTATCGAAATTAGTTGTCACTTTTCCGACAACTTTTTATTTGGCCACAGCAATTTATAAATAAAGAAACAAGCAGTGCGCTCCGTACGATACGGTGCCGTAATTGGCGCGCGCTGCTATAAAAAGGTGGTGTGAAAAGTTCAAAGTTTATGTCATCCGATTTCTCGCTATATGCTCTTAAAGGAAAAGGTTCAAAGTTTAATTTGATCCTACTTACAAACTTCTACTACATTACGTTATTGTTTGGCATGTCTGCAAAAGTAGCGAAAAAGCGTCTTTTTTGCACCTTTAACACTGTTTTTTGAAAAAACTGGAGCCAATTCAGTATTTCTGTGTTCAGATTCGGATTCCTGAGAAAAAACTCTATCCGAATCAGTTGTCATTTGTCCGGCAATTGGAAGTCGGTCAAATTTTGTTGGCCAGTGTTATGCTTGGCGTTCCTGGTTCTCTTGGTACGAGTTAGTTCCTCCAACACAAACCTAAAAGAACAGAAGAAACAATTGATTTAGTCAAAGTCTTTTGCCATTATTGGATCGTCTTCGTACAAGTTTTGACACAATAAACTTACGGTATTTCATTTGGAGATGTAATTAGATAAAAGTAGGCTTGAAAAACACTTTTCCTGTCGTAGATGGCATCACCATGAAAGATATTTTCCTTGGGAATTTGATTTTTAAACTCGCTGCGATCACCACAGTTTGAATTTTTGTATTGGGTTGTAACGAATTCTTGTTGCTGATATCATTTTGTGGGGAAACAATGTCCCCGACGCACAATACCCATCGATGTATGGTGGGCATTCCAAAGTTTTTTCTGAAATTGAAGAACAAACAACTTTAGGGTGGCTATTTTTTTTAAAGTTAATTTACTTACTAGTGTTGTCGTAGAAGTTCTTTACGAATTCTCTTCTTGGTTTCTGCATCAATTCCAGGTGCAACCAAGTCATAAATTGGTGGTTCAAGATGTGGATAGTTCTTATGTATTCCCACATGCAGTGTAACATCTTTAGCGATATTGAAGAAGTACTGATTTGGCACTCCTGCACTTTTAAAGTCACTATTGAAGATTGAGATTAGAGCTCCAAGCTCATCTAGATGAGCGTTTGATAACTCCAACACAAACCTAACAGAACAAAAGAAACAACTTATTTAGTCAAAGTCTTTTGCCATTATTGGATCATCTTCGAACAAGTTTTGACACAATAAACTTACGGTATTTCATTTGGAGATGTAATTGGATAAAAGTGGGTTTGAAAAACACCTTTCCTGTCGTAGATGGTATCACCATGTAAGATATTTTCCTTGGAAATTTGATTTCTCCACTCATTATGCTTGGCGTTCCTGATTTTCTTGGTACGAGTTAGTTCCTCCAACACAAACCTAACAGAACAAACGAAACAATTGATTTAGTCAAAGTCTTTTGCCATTATTGGATCGCCTTCGTATAAGTTTTGACACAATAAACTTACGGTATTTCATTTGGAGATGTAATTGGATAAAAGTGGGTTTGAAAAACACTTTTCCTGTCGTAGATGGTATCACCATGTAAGATATTTTCCTTGGAAATTTGATTTCTCAACTCATGCTTGGCGTTCCTGATTGTCTTGGTACGAGTTAGTTCCTCCAACACAAACCTAACAGAACAAACGAAACAATTGATTTAGTCAAAGTTTTTTGCCATTATTTGATCGTCTTCGTATAAGTTTTGACACAATAAACTTAGGGTATTTCATTTGGAGATGTAATTAGATAAAATTGGGTTTGAAAAACACTTTTCCTGTCGTAGATGGTATCACCATGTAAGATATTTTCCTTGGAAGTTTGATTTTTCAACGCATTATGCTTGGCGTTCCTGATTTTCTTGGAACGAGTTAGTTCCTCCAACACAAACCTAACAGAACAAAAGAAACAATTGATTTAGTCAAAGTCTTTTGCCATTATTGGATCGTCTTCGTACAAGTTTTGACACAATAAACTTACGGTATTTCATTTGGAGATGTAATTGGATAAAAGTGGGCTTGAAAAATACTCTTCCTGTCGTAGATGGTATCACCATGTAAGATATTTTCCTTGGAAATTTGATTTTTAAACTCACTGCGATCACTACAGTTTGAATTTTTGATTTTGTATTGGGTTGTAACGAATTCTTGTTGCTGATATCATTTTGTGGGGAAACAATGTCCCTGACGCACAGTACCCATCGATATATGGTGGGCATCCCAAAGTTTTTTCTGAAATTGAAGAACAAACAACTATAGGCTGAGAATTAAAAAAAAAGTTAATTTACGTATTAGTATTGTCGTATGAGTTCTTTATGAATTCTCTTCTTGGTTTCTGAGTCAATTCCAGGTGCAACCAAGTCATAAATTGGTGGTTCAGGATGTGGATACTTCTTATGTATTCCCACATGCAGTGTAACATCTTTAGCGATGTTGAAGAAGTACTGATTTGGCACTCCTGCACTTTCAAAGTCACTATTGAAGATTGAGATTAGAGCTCCAAGCTCATCTAGATGAGCGTTTGATAACTCCAACACAAACCTAACAGAATAAAAGAAACAATTGACTTAGTTAAAGTATTTTGCCATTATTGGATCGTCTTTGTGCAAGTTTTGACACAATAAACTTACGGTATTTCATTTGGAGATGTAATTGCATAAAAGAGGGCTTGAAAAACACTTTCCCTGTCGTAGATGGTATCACCATGTAAGATATTTTCCTTGGAAATGTGATTTTTCAACTCACTGTGATCACCACAGTTTAAATTTTTGATTTTTGTATTGGGTTGTCACGAATTCTTGTTGCTGATATCATTTTGTGGGGAAACTATGTCCCTGACGCACAATACCCATCGATGTATGGTGTTGGCAATTCAAAGTTTTTGCTGAAATTGAAGAACAACAACTGTAGGGTAACTTTTTTTTTAAGTTAATTTACACTAGTATTGTCGTATAAGTTTTTTCTGAATTCTCTTTATGAATCCGGTAGCACCTGTGATCATGTTTGGTGGAAGTTTCGACCTAATTGTTGGCAAACAATGAAGGAATAGCCCGGAGGGGTCAAGTGAAAAAAAAACAACTGTTTTCTCAGGTCGTCGTTTCGCTTTATTAGGAATGTTAAAGCTTATTTACGACCCAATCTACAAATTTGAGAGCAACAATGAGTGTAATAATTGAATGAATGAATGTAATAATTTAAATTTCTACTTACAATTGTTGTGTATTAGGAGGCAAAATGCAGACATAGATTGAAATATTTAGTTCCACTGGGGCATAACTCCGAAAACAAACCACCCAGACACAGTGGTGACACACTCTGGTACATTTGAGGCGTTTTAGGTAGCTCAATACTTATTACATTTAAAATTATACATTAAAACTACTACACATGTGAAGAGACGCCAAGGAAATGGCGTGTTAAGAAAAACAACTTATTGTACTGAACAACGTCAAGTCGGTAAAATAGTGAACTTTAGATGCAAGCAATAGCTGTAAAATTTTTGAAAGTTGAAGTTTGAAAATTTAATATTTACATGAATAAAATTAAGTGAAGCAAGTTGACAAAATATGAAGGTTAAGGGTTGAAAAGGGATAATTTAGGGAGTAGTTCTCTGCCCAGCTCTATACAATTCTATCAGATTAGCATAGACATTAGTTATGCATGCGACATCGGTGCGGTAGTTAACAGTGTTTTCACTAACTTTTATATAGAACATTTCAAGGAAACTACGACAATAGTAGCCTCTCCCGGCTGCCAAGATCTTAGTGTTTTGAAAATCAAATTGATGGTTGTTGTGAATTCCATGTGCAGCTAGCGCGTACGCATCACGTTTCACTCTTATGTCACTACGGTGCTTGCACAACCTGCACGATAACCACTGCTTAGTCTGGCCAATATATCTGCCTTCACAATTTAAACATTTAATATCATATATCAGTAGTTACCAAACTTTTCCTAGTCGCGGCGCCCTTTTTCAATTAAAATACTTCCATGGCGCCCTACTCTAAGTAAAAGGATGGCTATTAGTAAGAGATAACAATAAAGAAACAACGGCCACCCTCATTTGCGTTTCCACGTCTATATTTGCTTTTTACTACAGCGGCTGCCGAAACCCCTGATGCTTCGCACAAATACGAAGTTGAAAATCCAAAAGAATTTTCAGAGAGAAATCCAAATCTCTGTCAGTCCCGCGCTGCTAAATTTTTTCAAACTGCTATCACAAGATAAGATTCTCTTCTTCTGCTGAAGTAAATCCAGACGGAACTAGTGTTAAATGGATTTTGATTACACGCAAACTTATCGAATTTTTATTTGGAACATATTTTTTTACACAGATAATTAGCTGTGATAAGTACTCCCCAAACATGGTTTTTATATCATGAGAAAGATCACATTCATTTGACGTCAAAAATTGCTGTAATATTGAGAAACAATCTTTATCTGCATGTTTATTCAATTTTCTGCTCCATACTTTTTTATATATACGTTTTTTTTTATAGAAGCTTTCCGTTGATTTCAAAAGGCGCATGTTGCTGCAGAGAGACATTAAGGAAATCCAGCTTTTCAAAAATGTTGCATAAATATTCCAGTTTTATTACAAAATCAGCACAAGCAAAATATTCTGCATCTTAGCATCCCTCTTCTTTAAAGGAAAAAAATATCTGGCGGCAATTCAAAGGTACTTAAACATTACCTCGAGAGAGCCATCCTGCACTGCTATATTATAACGTAATGATGAATGTTCGATTCCCATATCCTCCCACAGTTTTTTTAAACCTTTCTTTCAGTGGATATTTTATTAAATTTACCCATTCACCACACATTGAAATACCTGATTCAATGGAAGACTCAGATGCTTTGACGCAAGCACTTTTCTATGAATAATAGTGTGTATCGAAAAAACGTTATTTTGGAAATTCAAAATTTCATGCTGATAAAAAGTTATCTCTATGGACCCACATATAACACAAAAAATTGGCCCATTTGAAAAATATTTAGGTCTCCTAAACGAGGCCTAAACTTTGTGTTGAAAAGGGTCCAAAGGAACTGGTGGTTATAATATGCCATAATTTATGTATATGACATTTTTTGGTAGAATTTATAGTTTAGCCGCATGAGCAAATTCTATTTCATCGAGATCGGGCGTACTGCTTTAAAACTAGTAGCCAGGATATGTCAGATTATTTTGATTCTAATGACAGTAGCTAGTGTCAAACGCTAATGTCTTGAAAATGCTACTGTCAATATAGGCTGCGTTCGGATATTGAACACCGTTACACTTTTTACACCCAATAACACGTAAGTGTCATTTGGACGGTGTACCCGCTGTCAACGGAGTACAATATCCGAACGCAGCTTTAATCGAGATATTTGTCTAGCTCTACTAGTTTTATTTTAATGCAGACATAGCAGATCTCGATCAAATAGAATCTCATGCAGCTAAACTATTAATTTTATATATAGTATGATAAAGTCATGTGCCTGGCCACATCAGATATTTTTTTTTACTTTATCGTACGCAGTATGTAAAGTATTGTAATCATGCCAAAAAAATTTTTTGAGATTTTAGCGGAAATATGTCTTTTTGGGTCCCCTGAACATTTTTGACCAAGGTACAAAAAAATGTCTGCGTGTGTGTGTGTGTGTGTGTGTGTGTGTGTGTGTGTGTGTGTGTGTGTGTGTGTGTGTGTGTATGTGTGTGTGTGTACCCGTTTTTGTGGAGACGATTCCGGACAAACTACTAATGGTATCGGGATGAAACTTCATATTTAGAAGTTTTATAACCAAACTTAGAGCTGAAAAGCTTTCTGTTGAAAAGGGTCCAAAGGAACTGGTGGTTTACTCATAGCATTTTTCGAAGATTTTGCAAATGAGCCGCTATTTGTGTAATGTCGTCAAAATAGTTAAATAATAAATTAAAGGAGAGGAAATTTTCCATAATTTATGTATATGACATTTTTTGGTAGAATTTATAGTTTAGCCGCATGAGCAAATTCTATTTCATCGAGATCGGGCGTACTGCTTTAAAACTAGTAGCCAGGATATGTCAGATTATTTTGATTCTAATGACAGTAGCTAGTGTCAAACGCTAATGTCTTGAAAATGCTACTGTCAATATAGGCTGCGTTCGGATATTGAACACCGTTACACTTTTTACACCCAATAACACGTAAGTGTCATTTGGACGGTGTACCCGCTTTCAACGGAGTACAATATCCGAACGCAGCTTTAATCGAGATATCTGTCTAGTTCTACTAGTTTTATATTAATGCAGACATAGCCGATCTCGATCAAATAGAATCTCATGCAGCTAAACTATTAATTTTATATATAGTATGATAAAGTCTTGTGCCTGGCCACATCAGATATTTTTTTTTTAATAAAAGATTACGAAATTATTCTTCCTCAAAGCCGACATGGATCCACATATTAACATATTTAATGATAAATAAAGTTTTATCTACATTTAAACTTATTTTTTAAAGTAGAGAAAGAAAATGGTCATTTTTCTAAAAGTTCTATGAATCTAAATAAACTGCAGGCGATCTAAATGTTATTGTTAAACTTTTTCTACTTGAAAAAGCAAAATGACTTAATCTTTCAATAAAAAAAAATCGAATTTTTAATATTTTAGAGACCTAAATATTTTTCAATTCAGCCATTTTCTTTGTGGTATATGTAGGTCCATAGGGAGCACTCTTTCTTATTAACTTGATATATTGAATTTCGGAAAAAAAACGTTTTTTCGATACACACTCATGAATAATGCAATGGGTCCGCAGTGCATTTGGTGATATGCTTCGAATAAGCACCTATACCAGGAATAAGCTCGCTCCATTAGTACAGACACCAACGTATTTAGGACAATTCAAATTGTTTTCAGATATGAATCTCGAACAGGTCCTGAGCCTTCGCTCCTGCAGTGATGCAATTGATCTTCCGCCATGTGATGTGCGCCGCGGCGCACAGTTTGAGAACCACTGTCATAAATAACACTGCTCTTGAAGAGAGACGATGTGGGGGATTTTAATTTAGACTGGAGTTGTCCAGCGACAATAGGGTATTACGGCACTTTTCAAATTCTGTTCTATAACAAAGTAGGTTAGCTTAGCATCACCCTTTCACACGTAACATACCTAACAACGCTTTAATTTAGGAGAAAACGCGTTTTGAAATTCAAATAAAAATCCTACTTGTGACGTCACAAGGAGGGATTATAATGCGAAACTTGACAACGTCGCGCATAGTTATTTTATGTTGCTGTGGTGCCAACAGTCGCGTAGTTCACTCTGTTTACCGTTCGTGCATTGAGGTTAGGTGGTCAGTGATTTTTTAATATATCAACACCAGCAAACACCATACATAATCAACATGAGCAAACAATAATATAGAGTTTGTTGTGTGCCGGGTTGCAACAGAAAATCAGTCGAAACACCAGAATTCAATACAACAATTAGACGAAATGGTGTATCTACCTCGTAGTTTCATAAACACACAGGAATATATTATTATAAGAAATGTATTGTCAATATGTATTATTAATAAACTTCTATTTAAGCAGTTATTATTTTCTACTAGTCTTTCCCTGTACATTCAAATTTCTTTGCGAACCATGTGATTGGGGGATGTTTCATTACTTTGTCGTTAATTTACTATGAACAATTGTAAGCTGGTTGAATATGTATGACATTTACACAATTATCTATTGTAATCTATTTGTATTCTAATGTTCGTATAATGGTATGAGTGCAAGATTGGAAAGTTCATGAGTTATCTCCAAACCCTCCACGTGTTAACTTCTTTCTTACTTGAAATTTATTTATCGATGGAGGAAGTACGTTAAGACTAACGTTGAACTACTATTACCATTAAATTAGTTACCATATAATTTAATGTACATGGTAATATACATTGTATAACAGTTCAGTCAACTAGAATATACAAATAAACAAACATTTTATTTTAGCATATATTTGTTTTAAATTTGTACCTACATACTAATTGATTAAGTTTAGGGTATATATACAGGGTGAGTCACTAGAGTCGCGGTGGTAGATATAGCAATTATCTTTAGAGATGGAAAAAAATATTTAATACAAAAGTTGTTTGGCATATCATTTTCTACAACGTAAAATTATTTTCATTTATACTGGGTGTTGCATTTAGGCGTAGCAGAAAATAAATTAACTTTTTTAAATGGAATGCCCTGTATATTATAACATATTATGATTGCGAAGAAAATTGTCCTACTAATTGTATCAGGTGATATTGACGTAAAGCTAATAGTTTCTGCAATATTCAATTTTTTATTAAAAAAATGGCCGTTGCAGGCCTTTTCCTAAAACAACGTAATAGCGTCATTTTTGCAGATATTTTCTTACAACTTTGTCAGAAAATAACCAATACTAATAGGGAGGTGATAGTGCCTAAAGAAATTTGATGCGCTATACAGGGTGTTCCTAGCACCTAATCAATTTTGATATTTTTCAAATGGCTTTTTCTTGAGTTTTTTAAATGGGACGCCCTGTATATTATTTGCTGGTTGCATTTCCCATTAAGTTGCCTTTAATTTATATTAAGTGTGGCATATACATATTTGTACCCGTTTTCGTGATATTTGGAATTTAAAGAAAATGTGTAATAAAGTATACCAATACAGTGCTTTAATATTACACCCTGCATAACATGGTTCTTTTTTAATGATTTTTTTTTGTAAAGAGAACATAGAAAGGAAAAAAATACTTTTGTTGAATTAAAAAACTGACAGAATTGCTCAAAATAAATTGAAAAGTACATGGAATTACCATTTAGTTACTCAATATGAAAAATTAATATAATTTGAGACAACTAAAAATTAAATAAAAACAAATAATTAAGAGAAACCACAACTAATAACATTTATTAAACTATTTTTTAAACTTGATAAGCATTAACATAAAACTAGTAAAAAACTATAACAATTAGAGATAAAACAACAAGTAGTTATTGATTTGGTAGGTGTTCAAAATGCCCTCCATTTTGTCTTCTACAAGCATTAATCCGATGGGTAAAAGATCTCGAAGTATTTCTTAACATCTCTCTCTTATTTTCTCTGATGTCAGCAAAAACATTTCTTATTCTAATCTTCATATCGTCTTGTGTGGTAGGTGGTGTCTGGTATACTAATTCCTTAACATGACCCCACAAAAAAAATCCAACTTATTTAGATCAGGAGATCTTGGCGGCCATAACGTAGGGCCTCCTCTTCCAATCCATTTGTTGGGGTATTGGTTGTTCAAAAATTGTCTTACGTTCAGACTAAAGTGGGGCTCCGTCGTGATGGAAAATTAAGTTTTGACGAATATTAAGCGGCAAATCATCTAAATATTCATCTAGATGGTTGTTAAGAAAATGTAAGTACCTTTGACCATTTACGGAACCCTCAAAAAAGTAAGGCCCTAGCAAATTGGTACCTACTATTCCACCCCATACATTGAGTGACCATCTATGTTGATGGTCCAAAGGCCTGATAACGCGAGGATTTTCTGTTGCATAAAAATGGAAGTTATGTTGGTTAACATACGCATTTTTTATGAAACGTAGCTTCATCAGTAAAAAGAACAAAGTCAAAAAAATTTGCTTGTTGTTGAATTTTAGCAGCTGCCCAATTACAAAAATTTAATCTCTTTTCTAAATCGTTTTCGCTCAATTCCTGTACATGTTGCACATGATATGGATGATACTTGTGTCGCCGTATTATTCTGGACACAGATGATTGGGTTATTCCTTGATTTCTTATTTGTCTAGTGCTTGAGTATGGATTTTCTACCACACTAGCCACTACCAGAAATTCATTCTCTTCATGTGTCGCCGCTTTTGTTCTTTTTCTTTTTTTGTAAGTAATAGTACCTGTTGATTGAAAACGTTCCCGAACTCTATTAATTGTTCTTGCATCGGGATGCCGTCTTTCGGGATATCGCTGAGCGTAAATTCTTGAGGCCAGTAGAGCGTTTTTGCCGGCTTCTCCATAGATGTAAATAATATTTATCAGTTCCTCTTTAGTATAATTAAAATTCATCGTTAACAGAGATTACAAATGTTGGTTAGCTATATTAAGTCTGTTGACAGCTACACGTCTGTTATTTGTTTTTGTTTCCATGACAACGAGGTTAAGTAAATCTAAGCTAACTTAAAATATTAGCGTAACTCTGCTATTTAAATGTATCTTTATAAAAAATAGCATTTTTAACTTTACCAACATTTATAATTTATTTATATTATAACAAAATACATGAAAAGAATTAACTCAATTATACAGGGTGTAATATTAAAGCACTGTATTGGTATACTTTATTACACATTTTCTTTAAATTCCAAATATCACGAAAACGGGTACAAATATGTATATGCCACACTTAATATAAATTAAAGGCAACTTAATGGGAAATACAACCAGCAAATAATATACAGGGCGTTCCGTTTAAAAAACTCAAGAAAAAGCCATTTGAAAAATATCAAAATTGATTAGGTGCTAGGAACACCCTGTATAGCGCATCAAATTTCTTTGGGCACTATCACCTCCCTATTAGTATTGGTTATTTTCTGACAAAGTTGTAAGAAAATATCTGCAAAAATGACGCTATTACGTAGTTTTCGGAAAAGGCCTGCAACGGCCATTTTTTTAATAAAAAATTGAATATTGCAGACGCTATTAGCTTTACGTCAATATCACCTGATACAATTAGTAACACAATTTTCTTCGCAATCATAATATGTTATAATATATAGGGCATTCCATTTAAAAAAGTTAATTTATTTTCTGCTACGCCTAAATGCAACACCCAGTATAAATGAAAATAATTTTACGTTGTAGAAAATGATATGCCAAACAACTTTTGTATTAAATATTTTTTTCCATCTCTAAAGATAATTGCTATATCTACCACCGCGACTCTAGTGACTCACCCTGTATATATAAATTTATATATATATATAAATTTTTATATATACATTTATAGTTGCATTTATAGTTGCAGTTTACATTTATACATTTGAAGTTGCAACTGGGCCATACATTTTGGTGTAAATTCATCTTTGTTAATAAAATTGATTATCGGGGTTTCTTTGAAGGGTGATTTAATTTCAATAACATGAGTATCGTTTATGCCATCCGGAGAGGCCCCAATTATGGGATATTCCTTTGTTAAAAATAAACCACAACTGTTTACTTGAATTCCCTTCGTCCTCAATATTTCAATAACGGCAGTTTCCATTTGTTTACCTCTTCGCATCGCAGCAGACTCGAATACTTTAGCTCCAAAGATGATTTCGACTAAAGAACCAACGGTTTTAAATCTTGACGCTGTGTATATTGTTCATGCTGTAACTCTAGCATACCGCAATTCATACCACACGGGACTATTACTTTGAGCTCGTGTTTCTGCCACTTCGTGAATGTCTCCCATCTTCTCTTTGCAGAATTCAATAAAATTTGTTGTTATTTGATTTTGAATACCATTACTAAGGCAGTATTCTTCAAAGTCTTTAAAAAAACATCTTTAGATTGTTTGATTTTACTGTTGTATTCCTGATAAATTTCAATATTTACAGTTCCAATATCTTTTGCTTATATATACTTCACTGACGATCCAATCTGCGACAATTTCGGTTTCTGCCAATAGGATGTCACAGATGTTGGCGATGGTTACTCACTTCGACGATATAGCCCCACTATATCGACGAACTATACCGTCATCCCATTAGTAAAACACAATTCTCGCATTGAACACTTAAAACGTGTCCCAAAACTTCATCTAACACACAGTATACTGTGTATGTTTCTTCGTAACCGAATGCTCAGGGGTAATTCTAGCTTTAATCGTGCAGGTCTTATCACTCCGTCGAAGTTGAACATAACCTACAGCGTTATCCCCATATGCTTGCCTTGATGATCTAAACATATCACTATATTAATTGTACTCATTTTATAACATTTGGATAATATCTTACCGCTCAAGTTTAATCCCTTTCATTTCAGCGCCTAAGAAATGCTGGTTTTCGTTGAAAAAAGTTATTGTGGTAATTAGATCGATCGTGGGCAAATTTTGCTTTGGTAAAATCATCACAGAACACATGCTTGCACTGGTAACTTAACAACTTACTTAATAAGTAATAACTTTACGATACGCTGTAAATACTACCTTTGAAGTTTGTCAACACACATACAAACAAACAGCGGTGCAAACACTGTTGCAAAAAAAATCCCTAGGTTTTGATCAATTTCTTGGCTACGGTGCCAATTCTACACTTGGCCAATCACGACAGTGATCGGAAAATTCAAATTTTAATTGTAATTTTCTCAACAAATTGTGAATGTAATTTAATTCTAACTTAACAGAATTTCGGGTTATATACTGTAAAAACGCTTAATACACACTTTTGCTTAAATTTCCACATGACCGTAATACCCTATTGGCTGAAAACAACCCAGCCTTATTAAAGGGTCTCTAAATATCTGTTTAATTACATTGGTCAAACCCTCAATGTGGGGACCCGAAATATTGTTACGTAGCTCTTTAGGGAATGGTCCAGGCCTGGGTGGATGTAAAACTAAACTCTCACAGGTGTTTTACATACTCTAAATTGTCGACAAGACAGTCTAAGGAAACAGCTGAGAAGGCAGGCCACTGCCTTCTCGTATGGGTGTCGGATGTCACACTCGTGAATACCGACAAAATACAATCTTCCTGATACTCCGCTATGTTAACTGTCCAAATACGTCACTACCATTAATTAGGTTATCAAACGTCGAAGTTGTTCACTTGAGTTTTGTGCAAACTCGGCGTCTGAAACCCATACTTTGAAACTGCAAGCATTGAGCAATTCAGGTCGTCGACATTATTATTTTATAAAACCTATTCGAACATAATAATAACTTTATTTTAATTTACTTCGTAACAACCCTCCTCGCCAATAATTGCTCGTCCCAGAGCAATGCCATAATTTGAACAAAATCTACAGCCACAAAGCGGGGCAGCAAAAACGCCAACAAAAAATTGTTTTATTGGACATACAAAACAAGTCAAAACAGAAAAAAACACAAAAATTCAAAAATTGTTTTACATACAAAAACAAAAAAGAGAAAATCACCCTACAAAACACAAACAAATAAAATCAACACTCACAAAATTACAAATTCGTCGTGCTGGTATCGTATGCGGTTGCCACACTCTCATTCACCGGACTGATTATTGGATCCTCCCATCATCTGCCTTTTTCTAGGATTGCGATGATCATCTACCTAAGGGACATCTTTAAAGACGACTTCGACCGTGTACACAGACTCTCCTATGCTTGTACAGCGGTGCGTCACGTGTCGGCAGCTTTTTGCAGATGACCATCCATCCGCTTTGTTTGTGGGATCCATTTTCATTCCTCCTCTCTTCGAGAACCAGGGCCAGAACACTGCTTCAATCGTACTGAGAATGGGCAATCAAATATTTTTCACACGTCAGCGTCATCTTCTTATCAAACATTTAAACTATAATAACATTATAAATGTACAAATACTAACTTCTACTTCTTTTTTTTTCCAATCGGCATCTGCGAATGTCCGTCTACTTGAGCGGGATATTCCAGAGAATATCTCCTTGGGGGCGGGGTGGAGAAATTTTACTGGAATCTGCAGCTGGACCCATCATAATCTTCTTCTTACTCAATTCTACGCTCGCTTCATTGTAATTATTCCTCTTCCTTTGTTTCTTCTCTTACTGCTCTTGTTGCTTGCCACCCTGACCTGAATGAGCCGTTGTTGTTCTCCCTTGGGATCATTTTGCGCCTCCACCATGTTACGTACTCTTAATTGGGACGGCTCTAGGTCAGGATGGCGATGTATATAAAACTCACACTGGTTTTACATGCGTGTATAATTGTTGAAGAGATACTCCGAGAAAACAGCTGAGAAGGCAGGCCACTGCCTTCTCGTATGGGTGTCGGATGTCACACTCGTGAATACAGACAAATAACAATCCCCCGATACTCCGCCATGTGGCTACTTATATCAATTGTCCAAATACGTCACTACCATTAATTAGGTTATCAAACGTCGAAGTTGTTCACTTGAGTTTTGTGCAAACTCGGCGTCTGAAACCCATACTTTGAAACTGCAAGCATTGAGCAATTCAGGTCGTCGACATTATTATTTTATAAAACCTATTCGAACATAATAATAACTTTATTTTAATTTACTTCGTAACAACCCTCCTCGCCAATAATTGCTCGTCCCAGAGCAATGCCATAATTTGAACAAAATCTACAGCCACAAAGCGGGGCAGCAAAAACGCCAACAAAAAATTGTTTTATTGGACATACAAAACAAGTCAAAACAGAAAAAAACACAAAAATTCAAAAATTGTTTTACATACAAAAACAAAAAAGAGAAAATCACCCTACAAAACACAAACAAATAAAATCAACACTCACAAAATTACAAATTCGTCGTGCTGGTATCGTATGCGGTTGCCACACTCTCATTCACCGGACTGATTATTGGATCCTCCCATCATCTGCCTTTTTCTAGGATTGCGATGATCATCTACCTAAGGGACATCTTTAAAGACGACTTCGACCGTGTACACAGACTCTCCTATGCTTGTACAGCGGTGCGTCACGTGTCGGCAGCTTTTTGCAGATGACCATCCATCCGCTTTGTTTGTGGGATCCATTTTCATTCCTCCTCTCTTCGAGAACCAGCGCCAGAACACTGCTTCAATCGTACTGAGAATGGGCAATCAAATATTTTTCACACGTCAGCGTCATCTTCTTATCAAACATTTAAACTATAATAACATTATAAATGTACAAATACTAACTTCTACTTCTTTTTTTTCTAATCGGCATCTGCGAATGTCCGTCTACTTGAGCGGGATATTCCAGAGAATATCTCCTTGGGGGCGGGGTGGAGAAATTTTACTGGAATCTGCAGCTGGACCCATCATAATCTTCTTCTTACTCAATTCTACGCTCGCTTCATTGTAATTATTCCTCTTCCTTTGTTTCTTCTCTTACTGCTCTTGTTGCTTGCCACCCTGACCTGAATGAGCCGTTGTTGTTCTCCCTTGGGATCATTTTGCGCCTCCACCATGTTACGTACTCTTAATTGGGACGGCTCTAGGTCAGGATGGCGATGTATATAAAACTCACACTGGTTTTACATGCGTGTATAATTGTTGAAGAGATACTCCGAGAAAACAGCTGAGAAGGCAGGCCACTGCCTTCTCGTATGGGTGTCGGATGTCACACTCGTGAATACAGACAAATAACAATCCCCCGATACTCCGCCATGTGGCTACTTATATCAATTGTCCAAATACGTCACTACCATTAATTAGGTTATCAAACGTCGAGGTTGTTCACTTGAGTTTTGTGCAAACTCGGCGTCTGAAACCCATACTTTGAAACTGCAAGCTTTGAGCAATTCAGGTCGTCGACATTATTATTTTATAAAACCTATTCGAACATAATAATAACTTTATTTTAATTTACTTCGTAACAACCCTCCTCGCCAATAATTGCTCGTCCCAGAGCAATGCCATAATTTGAACAAAATCTACAGCCACAAAGCGGGGCAGCAAAAACGCCAACAAAAAAATTGTTTTATTGGACATACAAAACAAGTCAAAACAGAAAAAACACACAAAAATTCAAAAATTGTTTTACATACAAAAAACAAAAAAGAGAAAATCACCCTACAAAACACAAACAAATAAAATCAACACGCACAAAATTACTAATTCGTCGTGCTGGTATCGTATGCGGTTGCCACACTCTCATTCACCGGACTGATTATTGGATTCTCCCATCATCTGCCTTTTTCTAGGATTGCGATGATCATCTACCTAAGGGACATCTTTAAAAAAGACGACTTCGACCGTGTACCCAGACTCTCCTATGCTTGTACAGCGGTGCGTCACGTGTCAGCAGCTTTTTGCAGACGACCAGCCATCCGTATTTGAAATCCAACTTTTTCGCCATTGTATATGACTTGTTCCATTCTTATACATCTGCCCTGGTTGTCGGATCCTCCCACCATCTTCCTTCTTCTAGGATAGCGATGATCATCTACCTAAGGGACATCTTTAAAGACGACTTCGACCGTGTACACAGACTCTCCTATGCTTGTACAGCGGTGCGTCACGTGTCGGCAGCTTTTTGTAGATGACCATCCGCTTTGTTTGTGGGATCCATTTTCATTCCTCCTCTCTTTGAGAACCAGGGCCAGAACACTGCTTCCATCGTAGTGAGAATGGGCAATCACATATTTTTCACACGTCAGCGTCATCTTCTTATCAAACATTTAAACTATAATAACATTATAAATGTACAAATACTAACTTCTGCTTCTTTTTTTTCCAATCGGCATCTGCGAATGTCCGTCTACTTGAGCGGGATATTCCAGAGAATATCTCCTTGGGGGCGGGGTGGAGAAATTTTACTGGAATCTGCAGCTGGACCCATCATAATCTTCTTCTTACTCAATTTCTACGCTCGCTTCATTGTAATTATTCCTCTTCCTTTGTTTCTTCTCTTACTGCTCTTGTTGCTTGCCACCCTGACCTGAATGAGCCGTTGTTGTTCTCCCTTGGGATCATTTTGCGCCTCCACCATGTTACGTACTCTTAATTGGGACGGCTCTAGGTCAGGATGGCGATGTATATAAAACTCACACTGGTTTTACATGCGTGTATAATTGTTGAAGAGAAAACAGCTGAGAAGGCAGGCCAGTGCCTTCTCGTATGTGTGTCGGATGTCACACTCGTGAATACAGACAAATAACAATCCCCCGATACTCCGCTATGTGGCTACTTATATCAATTGTCCAAATACGTCACTACCGTTAATTAGGTTATCAAACGTCGAGGTTGTTCACTTGCGTTTTGTGCAAACTCGGCGTCTGAAACCCATACTTTGAAACTGCAAGCTTTGAGCAATTCAGGTCGTCGACATTATTATTTTATAAAACCTATTCGAACATAATAATAACTTTATTTTAATTTACTTCGTAACAATATCTAGCCTGAGGGGTTGGATTTTCCATTTGTGGATTGTTATTGACAGAGGCAACAGTGGTATCGACAGTCAAGGGCGCATCTGCACCAACAGCCCCAGTGACGGGTGAACGAAAAATAACAGATCTGGCTAACCGAGGGGGGCAACCATTATTTATAAAAATATTTAACAATTTATTAAGGTTTGATTGAAGTTTCGAAGGATGACACATTTTTCTGATGCGGTGACACTGCACGGTTTTTTACAGTGACACTGCAACTTATATATGCTGCTTGAAAGTGTAATAATGGACTGATTTAGCGCTGTCGCACGTTCTGCATAAACTGTTGCCGTTCTTTCAAGTGACGACATTTGAGAAGAATAAGTTCTTTTCCCTTTTCTAGGATTCGTTGTTTCTGAGTGTTAATATTTTTTACAGCAGACATTCAAAGTTGTGAGTATTTATTTAAAACATTCATATCATTTTGAGTATTTAAAACGTCAAACACTATTGTGACGTTATCATTAGTAGTTTCCGTCATGGTGCTGTCATCGGCATAGACATCGGCTAACAGGTTAGGAATTATCTCCTCGGGTTGATCCTCGCAGCCAATGACGGTGATCCAGCCAATTAACCCCATCAATCTGTTTTCATATGTGGATAATTCGGTCATATACTGACCATAACCACCACCAGTTTTTATAAAATATATATTTCACTTGCCTTGCCTTTTTCTTCGTCTTGCACTTCCATTCAGTGATATGCTAAAAAAAAGGTACATGACATAAGCAACATCTAAAAGTATTATTTTAAATGAATTTATGACCAACGTGACCGGTTTACCCTTCCTTCGGAGGGTACACCGATCAACCAGTTCTTTACATCTAAAAAACTAATATTTCAAAATTAGCATGAATGAAAATATTGTGCTTACTCTTTTCCACTGTTCCTCATGTTTCCTCGCCACATTTTCAATGCTACTTAGGCCGGCACTTCTGTCATCCCAAGGCTTTTCAAAATCTTCTATACGAAGAGGATGGCATTTTCCCGATAATAATATTTTACTTTTCAAAAATAACAAAATATTAATAAAATAGTATTTTAAATGGCTCTAACTTCTTAAAAAATGGTAACTTGTTATCAATAGATCCATAGAAACTTTTTACTCAGAATAATTCAATTATTTGTAAAAGGAACTTTTTGTATTCTTCGTTTTCGCTTTGTTTGATTTGTATTTTCTTCTTCCTTGCTTTGGTAATACTTGAAGAAACTAAAAAGAACAAATAAGTTTAAACCTAGAGAGAAATATCTGCACGTTTCAGAAAATGAATGTCACATATTCCACAAACATATTTCTGTGAAATTGGATCAGTATCACCTTAATTTTACAGGGTTTTTTAAATTTTATAGGAAAAATACTTTAATAAAAATAAATACTTTACAGTAGTAAGTAATATTCAATCATTGAACTGCTTTTCTTTACAGACTTGTATCTAGTTACTGGAAATACGTTTCACGTTTTTCTTCTGTACGCACAAAAATACTCGAAATGCCTTGAAAGGGACATATATTCTTTTGTTCGGGTTCCGCCAGGTTCCAACCCTGACATATTATACGTCAATGATCTCCCAAAACTTGTTAATCATCAGTTGGGCATGTATGCGGACGATACATCGGTGATAATTAATGCGATTAACGAAAGACATCTCGAAGAAGAAGTTACTGTATGCCTGGACAAGCTTGAGAAATGGTTCCAGCAAAACAATCTTAAATTAAATGTTGGAAAAACAGAAATTATTATGTTTTCTCTTAAATATGAAGATCAATTAGAACTTCACTATAACGATATAAGACTCACATCTGTCTCACAGTCCAAATTTCTCGGTGTAACAGTGGATGCTCGGATTAACTGGAAAGCGCACATCGATGACCTCACCAGTAAGATCTCTGGGTTTGTCTATGCACTGAGAATAATCACTGCTGTCGTCAACAGGCAGGCAGCAATGTGCAGTTACTACGCATACGTTTATAGTAATGAAATATGGCATAATAATATGGGGAGGATCTACCGCAGCAATTAAGGTTTTCAAAATTCAAAAAAAGTGTTTACGAACAATATTTCGCCTATACCCGAGAGATTCGTGTGCTACAGTCTTCAAAACATATGACATTTTGACTTTACCGTGCATCTACATCTTCGAGACTGCCTGCTTTATGAAATTGAATTATACCGAACTATTCCAAGAGTATGACATCAATCACACTTATGAAACTCGCGGGAATGTTTGTGCTACGTTAAGGATCCCACACACAACATCATCCACTGTGCAAAAGGGAGTAACAACTCAAGCATTAAAAATTTATAATCACCTCCCGGTATCTATAAGACGTCTTAATGTTCGGGACTTTAAGGCGACGCTTCGACGGATTTTGACACATAACGCCTTTTATTCCACAGAAGAATATTTTGAATTTAGTAATTTCAACAATATTGTTAATTGCGTATTATTGTATTGTATCTTTCTATATTATTTTTCTTTTTGACCTGTTCAATACCCTGTCTTTTGGTCTACTGAATAAAACATTTATTTATTTATTTATGTAAAGGGTTCCGCAAGTGTAAAAAGGTTGGGAAACGTTGCCTGAGACCCTCAAGCCGGCGTCGAGACAATTCATGTATCGCCAGGTTTCTCTCAATAATGGTTGTCCATTTATTTCGCCCTCACGCCATGTGTTGCCGCATTTCCTGAAAATAAATAAGGGCTTTCTTTCTCGCCTTGGTACACAATATACTGTTACGTACTTACGGCGAAAGAACTGTGTGCATCCGGCGCAAACTGGCACGGACAAGCAGTAACGCCTTACAGCGGTTTTGCGCCGCAACTTACAAACTTAGCAAATCCAAAAAATAAAAAAATAAGGATTGGCAACTTAAACTAAATACATGTATAGTCATTTGTCTTTAGCAAACTTTACAATATGCTGTCATAAATTCAACTAGACCATGTGCAGTTTGGTCGTAACGGTTTTATTCATAAAATACAAAATCCTCGTTACCATTTGCGCATTTAGTTAAATCGGACGGATTGAATTTTTGCAGAGTACATTCACACTTTTTGTAGTTATTATTATTTGTAACAAAGTTGAAAATATATCTTTAGGGAAATGCAAGTTCACTCCTATATGTATATGAAATATTCCGCGCAGGTGTCAAAGTTATGCGTCCCGGAGTGCAAAATTTCTCCTGTGGTAGTGAACTATATCATAGGATAGGAACTATATCCTGGAGATGTTAGAAGTATTTTTTTATTATAATTATTTTTTAAAAATGTTTGTTTAAAATTTTTTTTTTAAATCTAAAATTTGTCATAAATTAATATACGTGTAATATCGTGACGTTTGAAAACAATTTGAAAATTACAATAACTGAGACAAGTTTACGCACAATTTAAAATTAAATCGAACAAAAAACCACTTTAGTCGCTGTCACTTGAGCTGGACTCTGGTGCTCGAGCTGCTTGAGGGTATTTTTTCCTTGGTGTTCGTGCAGCCCCTGCAAATTCGTTTGGAGTAGTTGCTCGACTGGCGCCATTCTTCTTTTTAATGTTTCGATTTCCGTGGGTTTGGCACAGTTGATGGTGAGTATTTCTATTTGTGTAGCTTGCTATCACGACGTTCGATGGACAAAAAATTTCCAAAATTTTAATAAAATTTTCTTAAAATTACCCCGTTGCGGGGTAGATTTTCTTTTACTAGTGGAGTTATTCTTTCCCAAAAAGAGTTACTTGTGTCCGTAATGAAAAATATACCAAATAGTTGTTTTTTCCAGAGCTGTTCTTACCTTTATTAGAAATATGACAGGCACCAGTAAAATTCAAAAATACATTTGATTTTTCCAAAAAACAAATATATGAATGTACATGTATACACAATAAATAAAATACATGTTATTCCCTAAAAAAATATGAATAATATATTACAACTAATATCAAATATAAGACTACAAGTCTAGACTACTTTGATTAATAACTAAATAGTTATTTCAAAATATGAAGAGGGTGTCACGTGGTGTCCGGCCAATGTATTCCCAAAGGTAGTGGTGGCTACCCTCTTCTCATTCTGAAGCATCCCTACATATAATGTTATAACAATATACTTATCATTTGTACTATTATAAGGAATGAGCCCCTCATATGGAACAATATGTTATAAGTTTCAAAACAAATAGTAAAAGCTTGATTGTTTTCATGTTCCTGAATTTTATATGCCCACTGATAGAAGTCAGAATAGGTAATAGTTTGAAAATAAAGCAGCAAGAAGTTCACGAAAATCAGCGAATCGGGGGAAAGGTCTGCTCTTCGGAGAAGCGAAAATCGGCGCCGCAGGCGCCGATTTTCCGCCTAAAATTTGATTCTACAGCGCTTAGGCCTTCGATTTCGTCCATTTTCGGCCCAGTTTTCGTTATTTTTTACCTCGATTCGGGTAAATTTATGGATTATGGTTTAGGAGTGTACAGGTCAGCGCGTCGCCATGGCAATCGATCGAGGTTGCTAGGCAACGGCCGCGCGCTTCGCGACGCGGTCACCAGTCGGCGACTCATCATCATGTCGCTGTTGGCATTACGCTACGAAGCAATAGATGGCGCGCCCGTAACCGGGCCGAACGTACGAGCATAATCACGTCGCGCGTGTAACAGCATCCGGGCTTTTTGTCTCTCTCTTAACGCTTCGGGGATCTACCTAGGTCGACCAGCAGGCCTATTAGGCCTGCACATTCTCCTAGTCATAACTAATCTAAATTATATAGATTAGTAAAGTGTATGGATATTCTAAACATAAATAACAAAAGTAAGATACTTACACTCATAATATAATTTAATATAAAGCACAATTTTACATTCGTAACTCATTATTGGTACGTATCACTACAAATTTGTTATACTAACGGATATCAAGGAACATTTTTATATTTAAATGGTTTAGAAAAACCTCGGAATATATTGAAAAGCAAACTAAAATTTTGATAGCGCAATTATTATATGTGATCGACGATTGCAAAATTTAACTATTGTGTAATATCGCCAAATCGCAAAAATACAACATCAACATAATGATTAATTATTGTTTAAACTGACAACAACAAAATTAGATACAAAAGCTACTACTTTACCGAATGTTGTAGTTATGTTAAATCATATTGGAGATAAGAAACTGCAAGATTTTACTGAAAATGAATTGGGTATGCTTAACTTTGATAGTCAATAACTTGTAATCTATGACCAATTTCTTTTTTCGGGACATGGAAAGTAAAATTTAGCATACATGACATACCTTTGAAATTAAAGACACCGAAATGTTCCATCTGTTTATACTGGGATATCAAAAATGGTGTTTTTGGTCTAAGTTTGAGAAATCCTGTGGGGTAACCTAGCAATTTCTTCTCTACCGGGTTCTCAAGTTACTCTGTTACAAAACCATATCAATTCTCAACATCTTGTTTTCTAATCCATCCCACTACCTAATTTTTGTTAATTTGGTTTTGCGTAATTTTTGCACCAGAAACGCTGGTAAATCTGGCAGACTAAATATGCTGCAATCCATCAGAGCCGAAGTTGAAAACGTATCCTTTAGATTGAATGTCGATTACGTGCTGCAGCATCCGCAACAATGACATATGGCACAGGTTTATTTCTGCCTAGGAGTGGCTTATCATCTGGAAAGTTCAACCTATTTGTGGCTATTGCTGATGATAGTGTACTTCGTCTATATATTTCGCCATCTGAAATTCTTCCATTGCGGCCCACGTCAACGTATAGAAATTTGTAATGGGCGTCAACCAGGGCTAAGAGTACGATGCTGTGCCCTCCTTTATAATTAAAAAATAATGACCCGTCTCCACGAGGTGCTTGTATCAGAATGTGTTTTCCGTCCATAGCACCTAGAGTATTTGGCATATTCCATTTTCTTTCAAAATCTTCCGCAATAGTTGACCACTCGGCAGCGGTGGCAGGGACCTATTAGTGAAATAATTATCAACATTAATTATTTTAAACCGACATTATAATTCTATATATACCTTCAAATATGTTTTTTTCAAACACTTATAAATAGTCCTGCATACCTCTGGGACAATGAGCGATATCGTAGAATGAGCCACACGAAAAGAATATTGTAGACTCTTGTAAGTTTCCCCAGTCGCCAAATATCTCAACGTAATTATTAATCTGTTTCTGGCAGATATGGAGTCCCTAAGGGAAGTATCCTGCTTTTGAATACTTCACTCACAATATCCAATAATTTTTCAAAGGTGTCTTTTTTCATGCGCAGGAAGTTCTGGTAAGTATCAGGGTCGTCTCCAAGTTCATTATTTACTAAATGTAAATTTCCAAGATCTTTACGCTTAAGCCATGGTTTAGTCCACCAACGCCGTTCCGTTCTTTGTTTTAACAATAAACTCGCAGCTCCAATTATGATGCTAAGGAGAGCAATTTCCTCTAAATCGATGACAGGCATTTTAACACGTATATCAACACATGCATCAACAGTCGATATTAGCAAGGCTTCTTATACATATAAAAAAGATAGTTTTGGTGCTAAGAAGGTTATGTTTATTTATAAATAACAAAACAACGAGGTTATGCGTGTTGATGCGTGTAGCACTGTTGCCAATCAAAAAAGTTACAGTTGTTAAAAAATAAAATCACTGATGCTGAAGCCATGCAATTTATTAAAGTTGCACAGGTGTAAACGGTCGACAAACGGTGATAAAATTGCATGCGATTTTGAAAAATCGCATGGTTAAGATTGCAGGTAAAAATTGCATAGGTGTAAAAGGGCTATCAGTTTGTTGAGTCGTTGCTTGGCGACGCGAGCCGGCCTGTACAGACCCAAATAAAAATCCATAAATTTAGTCAAATTTGGAAGTTTTTTTTCGAAAACTGGGCAAAAAATCGACGAAATCTCAAACCTAAGCACTGTATTTTTCAATCTAGTCGCCACGATACGTGGGCCTAGCCCACGTATCACCTATGCTTTAACAATGATCATACGTGGTATTGCAGCTAGGCCGCCGATATGTTATAATATAAATACCTATTTAAAAATAATCCAATTTAAATTAAAATACAATGTTAATATAATAAAATAATGGGGTTTCCCAACAATACAACACTAGCTCGTCTGAAAGGTATCTTCACTACGAACGTTTGACAAAACACGTTACGCAAAACAATTCGTAAGAGAACTGGACACAACTGGAGAAAAATAACGATTTGAACCGTATTTCAAAGTATATCAAATTCAAACTCACAAATATAGTGAAGCAGTTCATAACTACCAACCACTGAACAAGAAGTGCCAACTGTCAAATCTAGCACTAGTAGGTGGACAAATGCTACACTTATTTATACGAATGGCCACGATATTACCCGAAGCGTGTCACGGAAATAGGCGACTGTGTACGACTCTTTATTTACCATGGCGAGTTCGCTGTCAAAATAAATTTCAAAAGCCCTATGACCATGTTTTGGCCTAGCAACTACAGTCTTTAAATCGACTGCTTGGTTTTGAGCTTGTTAGCTAGCAGCATAGAGAAAAGAAAAATAAAGAGAGGGGTCATTCCCGTGTGTGAAACTGGCATCAATCGACACTAGCGCCGCTCTAGACTACAAGTACTAACTAATGAGTGAAACAGTTCCTGTATTACCGACAGCATAAAGGCGGCTCTTTTAAATTAATTTATTGGACTATCTGTTTTAAGAAGTAATAAATGAGGTGAATTTCTAAACGCAGTTTTTAATACTCGATTTAATACGATTTCCTCTATGTGTTTGTGACATAGTGAACAAAGTCGCGTAAAAATCGAGAATTGTAAACTGCGCTTTGAAATGCACCTCCTCAAATATAAAGAATAGTTAACTTGCTGTTCTGTAAATTCTATGTCCAAACCAGGTAGTTTTAATGAATTGAATGCATTCATTTCGTCAATTTCTAAAGAATTTACAAGTACAAAGCTACCTTCGTCGTTATTCAAAAAGTCGTATTTGGATAATTGATTTTTTTCAGTGTCGGTAAATGATTTATCTTCAAAATGAACATCGCATAAGTAGCACCGTTTTTCAGTATATTCTAAATTTAGAATTTCAAACCAACGTTGACGTCTGTGTTTATCCACATCAGGAAATCTAAAAAATTTGTTGTTTTTATAATTTGTTGTTGTAATGGAACGATAATATTTGTTTTTGCAGGTCAATGCAGCACAGCTATATACCAAACACCCGGTTTAGACATTTTAAGGCGCGAATAGCACTAGCAACAGCACACAAACACAATGTAGGTAATGTTAGCCCACATACCTTAGCCCAAGAAAGAACGCTGAGGTGTATGATGGGCATACCTCAAACAACTTCATGTCGTCCAATATTTAAGAGTCTGAGAATAATGACTGTCATCGCTTTGCACATAACAGAGGTAGCATGCTATATTCATAGTAATTCTCAAACATTTACAAAGCAAAACCACGGCTACAACATTCGAAATAACAATCTGGTTGCTCCGCCCCACAGACTTGAAGCCACATCTCGCTCTCCGATAGTGAATGGCGTGCGAATATATAACCACCTTCCAGATCTTTTAAAGGCACTTCCATTTCATTTATTTAAAAGAAAATTAAAATTATTATTGTTAGAGCACCCGGTGTACAGTTTGAATGAATTATTTGCCCTAGCTCTTGTCTAGTCGGTTTTTTTTTCTTTATTGCTTTTGTATTCAATTATATTGATTTATGTACTCATTCGATTATTTATTTTTTTTTGTGTTTGTTGTTATATTAGTTTTTAATTTGTATTGATTTTTTATTTTGATTTGTATTGATTTGACTTGTATTGATTTTCATTTCATTTGATTCTCATTGTTTCTGAGTACAATATGACTTGTCTCATGCATTGTATGTACAAGAGATCAATAAAATTTACTTTATTTTACTTTACTTTACTTACCTACTAATCTAATTACCTATACCCAACAACTAATTTTAACTAAAAGCTACATACTGCCTTATAGTTTAAATTTCATTCTCCACATGTTCTTGACATGGGTTATTATTGTCTGTGGTTAGACTGAAGATCATCCGAGTTATCACCTCCTTCGACATTATACGGTCCACACAGGCGGAGTTTAGAAATATACAGAGTATATTTGTCTGCAAACGAATATTTTGAATGTTAGTCAACACACAAGTTATCTTTCATGCTACTCACCATTTGCAAAACTTTGATATCACACGTTGCTGACATGGGTCATTATTATCTGTGGTTAGACTGAAGATCACCCAAGTTATCACCTCGTATTACATTATACGGTCCACGCATACGGAGTTTAGAAATATACAGAGTATATTTGTCTGCAAGAGAATGTTTTGAATGTTAGTCAAAACACAAATTGTCTTTCTTAGTAACTCACCATTAGCGAAACTTTGATATCGCACGAAAAACTTTCCAAGATTATATCGAGGTTACAGCAATACACTAGTGGACCTGTGACCGTCTAAATAGGTAGATCAGTGAATAGGTACATCGCAAGAATCGATAGACCGCATATACACTGGCTGTCTTAAAATAAGACTCTTTTGCAAAATCAAACTTTTAAGTTGATATAAAGTTGTTTCTATGGACTCATATATACAACAACAAAAATGGCTCAATTAAAAAAATAATCTCTCCCGCAAGTGAAAAGAAAATATAATTTGTCGCAATAAATTTGATTTTCTTTTTGAAGGTTGCTTTTTCTTTTCAAGTTGTATAATTTTAACAATACGTATGGTGTGAAACAAAAGTATAAAAAATATAGTATTCTAATGCAACGTACTTAAATTGCATAAAATGGCATAATATTTAGTAATTTTAACAAATTTAGCTGTCTTTTATTATCAATACAAATTACAACGACAAATCTAACAATTGTTTTTTTCATGTGGCAAAAATGATTTTAATAAAAATGTAAAAAAGTTTTAGACTCCTTGCGGAAGACCCAGATAGCTTTAAATTGGGCAAAATTTGGTGGTGGTATACGTGGGTCCGTAGAGATAACTTTTTATCAACATATAATGTAAACTGTCAATTTGTCAAATTAAACACTAAGTTATTTTTCATATAATGGCATGTTTTTGGCCCAGCAACTACAATCTACTCTTATATAGAGAGCTTTATTGCAAAAAAAATATTTTTGATTTGTTTTTTTATTTTAGATTTAAATAAAGATGTTTGCCACTTGAAAAAAAAAACAATTGTTAGATTTTGTTCCCAGTTAATTTACATGGAATACAAAAAAAAAGCTTTAATTGTTAAAATTACTCAATTTTAAAACCTAAATCTTGCAGTAAAGTAATATTTTTATACTATTATTTCACAACCTATAGTTAAAAATTTTCAACTTGATAAATACTTTAAGCTAACTACAAAAAAAAACAATTCAAAAAAATTAAAAACATTAGGCCTCTGGTGGGAGACCTACTTTTTTTCTTAATTGGGTCAATCTTGTTGATGTTATATGTGGGTTCATAGAGACAACTTAAAACTGATTTTCCAAAAAGTTGTTTTTATACACCCTACAACTTGGTTGGTCACTACTTATACAGATTGGTATTGTACATTAATAACTAGAGACCGGACTTTAGGACACATTTTAGGACATCATTGGCGCGCCGCACATATTTTTACTGGGGTATTTGTTATACTATACTGCCGTATTAGCACAGACCTAATATGTACCATTAGTGTCGTATCTTCGCTGATAGATATATTAAAATAGATATTTTTTAATTCTTTGTCAGCGGTGAAGAAACTACAGACCTATGTAGATTTAGAAGCACACGATTTTTGCTTTTACAATGGAGGTGCAAAATGTTCATCGATATATGTAGGTACATAGTTTTTAAGGATGGTCGACTAGTCCGTTGTATTATAAACTTCGAATAACATTTTACTAGCAGAACATGTTTTTGTGAAAAAAGTACAACGCTAGTAAAATATTATTCGACGTTTATATACGAGAAAATTATTTATTTGCATTTATTTTGGAAAATTTTGTTTCTTCTGTTATTGACCTCGCCAGCTCAAAATCATACTTAAATCAGTTACGATTTAGTATAGGTGAAGAAATACTAAATATTAATAAATGTTTAAAATATTAATAAATGTGTTAATATATTATTCCGAAATCCCCAGCAATTTCGCAGGCAACGCCAATGAACCGCCTCGATACTCTCGATAGCGTAAAAAAGCCCAAACCACTAGCTGGACCAGTTACACACTTGACTTGAATCAACGACTCAGACGTTGAGTAATCGCTTGGTGTGTTGTAGTATAATACCGTACGCGTATCATCAACAGAGCGCACCTACTTGTGACGTTGTAAGCGTACTGTTTTGTCTGGTTCCTTGTGCGCCGCTTACTCCGCAAAAAGACTGAATTTTAGTGTACTTTTTTGTGAATGTCCGGTCTCTATTAATAACATTGTAGATATATTGGAGAATCTGTATAATAAGTATTTTTAAATACCTTTTTCTCCTACTAGTTAGTTACATTGGTATGATAACTGGTAAAACAAATAAATAAACAAACCTCTATTAAATTATAGACATACTTTATTGTAACTTCATTTGTACAAACAAAAGCAAAAATTACCAGTAAAGTGATAATGAAATAAGTATGTAAAACATATGATTGAGCCTAAAAATTAAATTAGTTACTTTACAGAAACTGTTCATATAATATATATTTGTACAACAATTACATCAGTGTATAAATATGTATATATTACAGAAAACAATAAAAAAAGTAATAAATGGAATATTTACAAATTCAAATATTTCTTCGTAACATGTTGGTATTGTTTTTTTTTTCAAGTGACAAACATGATCTTAATAAAAATGTAAAAAAATTTAGGTCCCTTGCTGAAGACCTAGATTGCTTTCAATTGGGCAAAATTTCTTGATAGTATACATGGGTCCATAGAAACAACTTTTTATCAACTTATATAATGTCAATTGTATATTTGTCAAATTTAACATTAAGTTATGTTTTATATACTGGCAGGTTGTTGGTTCAGCAACTACAATCTACAATTAAAAGCTTTATTGAAAAAAAATATTTTTGATTTATTTTTTTTTTAAATTAAAGATGTTTGTTACTTGAAAAAAAATATAATTGTTAGATTTCGTTCCCAGTTAATTTACATGGAATACAAAAAAAAAGCTTTAATTGTTAAAATTACTCAATTTTATGCCAAGTGCAGGAGATTTAAATCTTGCAGTAGAGTAATATTTTTATACTATTATTTCAAAATCTATAGTTAAAAATTTCCAACTTGAAAAATACTTTACCCTTACTACAAAAAAAAAAACAATTGAAACAAAATATAAACTTTAGGCTTCTTGTGGGAGACCTATTTTTTTCTTAATTGTGTCAATCTTGATGTTATATGTGGGTTCATAGACAACTTAAATCAACTTAAAACTTTGATTTTCCAAAAAGTTTTTTTTATACACTGTACTGCTTGATTGGTCACTACTCATACAGATTGGTATTGTAGAGTAATAACATTAGTATTTTTAAGATTAGTATTTTTAAATAACAAATAAGCAATGATAAATAAGTATGTAAAACATATGATTGAGGTTAAAAATTAAATTAGTTCCTTTACAGAGACTGTGCATATTAACATATATTTGTAGAACGATTGCACATCATTCTATACATGTGTATACATATGTATATATTACAGAAATCAATAAAATAAGCAAAAAAATGGAGTATTTACAAATTTAAATATTTCTTCGTAACATGTACCTGTTAATTTGAATAGACTGTTTTTCCATAATCGCCCCTGAGAAAACGTTTTGTCAATTTACACGTACCTACGTAGAATCCCACCTTTTAGTCGTAGAAAATGCCACATTTAGCTGGCCGTGTGCAAAAAGGGGTTGAAGTAAATACATTCCAACTAAATCTAAAGTTTGTCCACATTTATAGTTATAGCAATACAGACCTTGCTTGAAAATTGTATTCTTTGTAATATGATTGGTGCGTATGTATATGAAATTGAAAATCACATTACGGGTGACCGAGACTTACGATTAGCCGAATCACAAATGTTGATATAACTTTCTTTAAACCAAAATTAGATTCCTTGTTCCTCCAGGCTATTTTTCACATCGCAGATGTTATCCGCAAAAATCAACTTAAAATAAATTCAACTAAATATACAAAAATTAATCTAACCTCAAAATAATATAAAATAGTTTAATTCCTTCAAATTCTTGTACTAAATGTTTGATTAGAGGAAAAGTTCTTGTTTATTTTCTTTGGAGTCATCCTCATTTCTGGCATAATGAGCTGATGTTCACGTTCTAGGCTTCTTTCTTGCGCTCTGTCAATTCGCACACTATTTTAATTTCTGCGTTCTTGTAGTTTGTAGGGGCTATGGTATGGTAGAACTGAGTTATATGCCATCTGTGTCTTTCGATATACTTTGACCTGGAAGATGTTTTGTATGTGGGGCTAAATACGTACAATTTATCACTGTACGACAGTTTGTTTACATCCTGAAATTATTAATAAATAAGTAAATGTGTTCTACAAATAATCTGTAATAAACTCACCTTATGCTATGCGTTCGGTTGTTTGTGAAATTTCACCATCAAAATATTAGGTTAGGACGTTAGGTAATAGGTGGTTGTTCTTCACATTGGCGCTGTCCGCAGACCCGACTGGTGTACATGGGTGCCATCTGTGATCTAAGCTATGTCTCAAACTGTAATCAATTAGAGGTAAAGTAGGCGGCCAAATTTAAACGAAAAGCTAATCGTCTCTATTAATTTACTTACTGTGTTTTCGTAGCAGATTAACTGCGCGGTGACATTCGCTATTTGTCAAATTTTACCATATCATTCCAATTATGCTTGTATCAAATTGCTTAACTCTGTAGATACCCACTGCAATGTGAATAGGTTATGTTATGATGAGGTTATGGTGGTCGCGTTTTTGACGTTCCTAGCTCGCAGCCATGACGACGCGGAATAAACAGCTACTGAAATGTTGAGGTCCTTTCACCAAAATCGCTCGCGTTTCGGAAAATTTTGAAGCAAAAACGCCCGAGAGGTCGTTTTTCGTCGATTTCGAAAACTCACGCAACGTAGAATGGTCCATGCGGGGGGACAGTCGCGCTCCGAAATGCCGCGACTGAAATGCCTTCCCCATTTTTTCCATAAGCAATTAAGAATGGACTTTCTGGCAGGTGAAACACCGATTTAAAATCGTTCAATTGCGTTTACTTAATATAGACGAGACGACTGCATCGGTCCTAACGCGCACCGGTCGTGCGCGCCCACCCCCATTTCGGCACTCATCGGGAATCATCGTTTGCCCATTCATAAGTAGCACTTGTAGAATTTGTCCATCTTGTATAGTGTATTTAGCATCTACGGTTGGCAGGCAATTGGCATGCTGGGCCCGAATTTTGAAGGTTATGTTCAGTATGTTTGATGCAGGTAAAAGCATAACAGTTTTTATTTATATTGCGTGTGCATTATTTTAAATAACAGTCAGGGAAAAATTGGAAAAGACACGACAATGTATTATCTGTTGTGAATATGCGCATTGTTGGTTGGGTAAGTTTACGAATATTATTTGGTTGTATACTCATTCATTATTATTTGCAGATGATACCATAATAGTATGCCAGTCAAGGATAAAGCTTATGATATTAATGGGGTTCCTATTAATGGCATTGTTTCCGGTAGCCCTTCATATTGAACTAGACGTGGAGGAGAACCTTAGCAAGACTACGCAAAGCTATTTGTATAACCATACACGATGCGGGCTGGACTCTCATAGCAGTGTAAACTTGGACAAACCGAAGTTGGAAACAGAAAGCCTGAGAGATTATTCTTTTAACAACACCTGTATAGCATATAGTGCCGTGCTTCCGTAGTGATAAATCAATATCGAAAGATAACGAAGGAACAGTTATGCAACCCAAGTTACTAGAATCAAAGAGTGGCCCGCCTGCCGCTGCTATTATCCACTTATGAGAAAATCAAAACATATCAAACAGTGTGCCTAAGCTATCCCCAATAGACACTCTATATTGGCAAATAAATCTATCGTTGAGATGAGATCGCTTGTCCGGAACAAATGTGGCGTAACTAAAATATTTTGTAAAATTGGTGTGAGACGTTACATTCTTACGTTATTCCTACGCTACGTTCTTAACATTTAAGATTTTTTATTAAATTCATTGATAAAATTATTATACAATTATAATTATGTTCCATAAATCTATTATGTAAACTTTTTATTTGTATTTTTCTTTCTGATAATTGTATAGTACTAGTTCCGGAGCTTTGATAGTCCTGCGGAAGACTACTATTGGAAAAAAAAAATCAGAATGAGTTCTAAATTGTGATAAATGTTTCTCTATGATAATAATAAGTTTATTGCATACTAATGTACAAAAGGTAAATACATATAACACTAAGCAGTGATTTAAAATACTACCCTTCGATAAATTGAAATTAAATTTAAAAAAATCTTAATATCGGAAAGGATGATTGAGTATATTTCAATGATCTCATGATTACTGAAACCTATTGAATTCAGGATGAAGTTTATTAGATATGCGGCAAAGTAAGTGAAAGATCTTCTGAAGGAGAACAGGTGATGCTCCGGTGCAAGTGCCATGGTAGCCGCGTGTCGAAGATATCAATCGTAGGTTAGTATAGACTAGATTAGAATTTCATATTCTGCAATATGAAAACTAATGTTAAAGAAAATAAGCTTGCATACAATGAGTTAAACTGAGCAAATAATGCATTTCCCTGTCCTTACATTTTTCATGCATAATTCATAAACTGCTTGCTACCAAAGACAGATTAATTCACACCAGTTGTTGCAATTTTAACTGATGATTTTTTCCACAAAACTACCATTTTACTTCAAATTAACCAGTACGTAGCTTCTCAAGCATACTTCCAAGCTTACTTCTTTATTTTCTTTTAGAACGTTGCATTGAATAACTACACGAGGGAGTACCTAATCTATTTTTATTCTATCACGTAATAAGTATGTGATATTATTTGATAAAAATGTACTTCTTTAGCTCGACGCACAGTCTCTTGGGCAACCTAGAATTTGTGAGCTAAAATGAATTCAATAAATTTAAAAAAATGTTATCTACGGTCTACACACAAGTATCTACATTATGTAGGTATCGGTTTGTTATTCATTCCACAATGTGATGGATTTGTAGGTTAGAAAATAACGTATATCTTCATCCAACCATTTCAAATCATTTGTACTTCCTCAAGTTCATATACGTATGATAGAAAACGTACCATATAAAATGTCAATAATTTAGTATTTACATTTTAATTTCACTGTACACATAACCTCAATGACAAATAGTGACATGACTAGTAAGTAACCAGATTTACGCATCCGTTCACTACGCAACTCCGCCATCAAAATTATGAATGACATTACCGACGTAACGAAGCTGCCCGAATGACTCCGAGTTGTCGGGTTTAGGACGCGTGAGACGGTCCCCAATAGACGCGCGCATCACACTTTTTTGTTGTTGTTCTTGGTTGTTCTGGTAACTGGTACCCGCGGTGACAGTGACACTTAACAGCGGGAAGGGAACGATTGAAGGGGACCGATTAGTACAAAATTCTGCCACCATGCGCAATGCGCTACACGAATGCGCACAAACAGTGTGCCAAGTTTTCCCATTAGAATAAAGTATCTCTTATTTTATCTTATGTCTGGTGATAACCTAACAAAACTCATTTGACTTATGATCATTTATGACGGCGAAGTAATAAATGTCCTGAAAAAAAAGAACTTACTTGAATTTCTACTTCCTCTATACGTTTTACGATGTTTCCACTCCCAAAAAACATCTCACAGGCACACACATATACACATACTGTTCTAGTTTTGGGTTTCTCAAAGTTTGTCTAGCTTCAACATTTTTACTTTATCATACGCAGAATGTAAAGTATTGTAATCGTGCCAAAAAAAAAATTTTCAGATTTTAGCGGAAATATGTCTTTTTGGGTCCCCTGAACATTGACCAAGGTACAAAAAAATGTCTGTGTGTGTGTGTGTGTGTGTGTGTGTGTGTGTGTGTGTGTGTGTGTGTGTGTGTGTGTGTGTGCGTGCGTGCGTGCGTGCGTGCGTGCGTACGTGCGTGCGTGCGTACGTACGTGCGTGCGTGCGTGCGTGCGTACGTGCGTGCGTGCGCGTGTGTGTGTGTATGTGTGTGTGTGTGTGTGTGTGTACCCGTTTTTTTGTGGCGACGATTCCGGAGAAACTACTAAAGGTATCGGGACGAAATTTCATATTTAGAAGTTTCATAACCAAACATAGAGCTGAAAAGCTTTGTGTTGAAACGGGTCCAATGGAACTGGAGGTTTTGTCTTAGCATTTTTGAAAGATTTTGCAAATAAGCCGCTATTTCTGGAATTTCGGCGAAATAGTTAAATAATAAATTAAAGATAAGGAAATTCTGAATAATTTATGAGTATGACATTTTTTTGGTACAATCAATAGTTTAGCTGCATGAGCAAATTCTATTTCATCGAGATCGGTCGTACTGCATTAAAACTAGTAGCCAGGATATGTCAGAAATTTTGATTCTAATGACAGTAATGACACTAATGACAATCGCTATCCAACCTGAAAGAACGAAGACCCGTACTCTCGGACAACGGAGTGTACAGCCTTAAATGTGACGACTGTCCCGCTGTTTACATCGGCGAAACGGGAAGAGCCCTTAGCACTCGAATTAACGAGCACCGAAAAACCAGGCATCGATCCAACTTCGGACGTCACCTCAACTACAACGGACATAACAGCAAAAATGACGACAACGTGAGACTTCTGCACAGACAGGAAAAAGGATTCAAACTGCTTCTCCTCGAAGCATACGAAATTGAGAAGCACAAACGCAACGGCGAGCTGCTCCTGAATGATCAACTCTTTTTGCAGAAGCCACCTCTTTTCTCCTTCTTGCGAGACCTATGATTCATTCCTTATCCTGCCAAACAAATTACAGCTTCCCCTTTGTCTCAATTTCTATTCATGACCCATTTTCAAATTTCAAGTACAACACCCGCTCCTCTACCTGCTTTGCCGACTTGGATCCGCGTTGCTCTCCCTGTCTTACCGACGCCCCTGTTATTCTACCAGCTACCAGAGTACAGTGACCTGACTTACCGGCCGACCATCCGCTACCCGACACGCGTACGTTTCTCTAACCTATAATTTCATCGCCTAAACTGACAGTTGATTGTTGTGCACCGCTTAAAATTGCTACTACACCGCAAAACAAGGATTTTATTGGGAGAGATTACGTTTCGATGATCGCCTGTCTACGTCTGCACTGCCCTTCGCCTGAATACATATCTCATGTTTTTATTTTTATTTTAATAACCCTAAACTGACATGTGAGTTTTATATTTTTTCATTCACTTACGAACATTCTTTATATTATTATGATGCTTATGCTGTTATTATTGTCTTTTTAGTTGCTTACCTGATGATGGCTATTAGCCGAAACCGGTAGTAAGAAAATTACATAAAATATCTACAAGGAAGAACGTTTTTTATTTCAACGCTACACTAATGACAATGCCAATGTTTTGACAATAACTTCTGCCAATATAAGCTGCGTTCGGATATTGTATTACAATTTTTACACTCAATAACACGTAAGTGTCATTTGTACGGTGTACCCGGTGTCAACGGAGTACAATATCCGAACGCAGCTTTAATCGACATATCTGTCTAGTTCTACTAGTTTTATTTTAATGCAGACAAAGCCGATCTCGATCAAATAGAATCTCATGCAGCTAAAGTATTAATTGTATATATAGTATGATAAAGTCATGTGCCTGGCCACATCAGATTTTTTTTTTATAATGTAGAATCATATCTAAAGTTTATGTTTTGAATATCATATCCGGTAGGTGAAATCCCCCATTTTCAATGCACTGAGTAAACCGACTTCTTGTGTTTCTCATGACTCTTGCCACCATAGCAGGCGCTATGTTGGTGATCAACATCCAGGAAGAATGTTGGTTTTTAGATCTGTTATGGTCCTTGGACGGTTCACCTAAACCCGTCATTTCAAAAAACATAAAGCAGAGTCCAATATATAGCTAAACATCTCTTTTTAAATACAATTATAATGGTAATTGATGCAACGACAAAGAAATAGATACAATTAACACAAATATTGACAATGAGCATTATCATTAAACGTTATTGGTGACATTTACTAAATTTTTACAGATGCCCAAGATCGAACCCTAGAAAACGCTACGTATAGTTGCCCGTTGGAAAAAAACGAACTGGGCAGATAAATACCGATCGTATCAAAAGTTTGCCCTTGCGCCTTATTTGTCGTCATGACTCATGGCAGAACTAACCCTTATTGAATATTGTCTGCGTTTTAGTGTAAATGGAAGACTGGTTTCGTTCGATGTTAAATCCATTCTTGGTATCAAGACACGATTGCCCGTAAACTGACCCATGGCTATTTCGGCGTCTATTCAGTTTTTGAACAACTCTTTTACCACTAATCGAGTACCATTACATAAACCTTCAGCTATATTAATATTACGCAGCAACATGATTGGTACTCCTATTTTAAGAGTTAGCATATTAGGAGGCATTCCCGAAGGGGTAATAGAATTCAAATACTCTCTTGAAAAGTTAGCGATGTCCTGATAGTCCTGTGTTTGTAAACTGTCAGGGCTGTAGTATTGAAAATTTTCACCTGGAAAATTATCTAGGATATCCGCATTGATTTTATCGCAACCATCATTCCTAGGAGATAATATGGCACTATGTTGAAGAACTTCAAAATCGTCTTGGGTATACAATGTTATATCCCCATATACTGCCGAGATGATGTCAGCAACTATACAATTGTCGGGAATCTCAACAACTTCGCTGGAGTCCACGTCGTTGAAATTGTTAGATAATTCGCCATTCCCTAAACTTAATAAACAGCCAGAAAATATTTGTTCGGTCGGTTCGGTTCGCATATTTTCTGTTAATCTACAATGCTGGAAGAATTGCCATGAGGAAACCGTTTACCATGCATGATTGTATAATGGAAGATTTGTGACCCCTCAGTACCACTGGCAAACATTGCCTGAAGTCACCACCAAGCAGTACGTCTTTACCACCAAAAGGTTTTTGGCATTAGCCAGTGCAACCTCGTCCCAAATTATAATTTTAAGAAAATCACAACTGTCAACGCACTCCTTCGCAAATAAACAATCACTATGACAATACAAAATAATCTACGTACAAAGTAATCACTGGTATTTAACTACTCATGTTTAACTTATAACGACGAAAGCACTCGGAGCTCTATCCGTACATATGTGTTATCTTCACTCTTTCACTAAACACCACGTCAGAATGACACACACCTTGCTTAAAAATCGTATATTAACATTAACTAAAACACAATACTAGTACAATGCTAGCCAACAATATTGTCCGACCGAACTCATCTAACGCTACACTCCGACTGCTCTTGGCGTCACGTACTCACCGTCACCTCCCTCCCCGTACAGCTCGGCCAACACAAGTCCCATAACCTTACTAAGTTAGTTAACATATGTTACAATAACTACTAAAAGAAATTGAATAAAAATACTTAGTTTAGACTGTTAAAAGTAACTAAGATGTATGATAGCGTTGCACCCACTACGTTATTCCTTATAGTTTCTCTAATATGGCGACTGTCACAACCCCCTGCCACAAACAGGGTACGTCTACCCTACTTTATTTTTGTATATAGTGGTATACGTCGAAAAGTGCATAGTTTTATGTCTTTTTAGCAAAAAACAAGAAAAGTCGTAAATTTTGTCCATTCTTTGACGTATTTAATGGGACAAATGAACTAAATATGACTTAATTTTTTTTTATTAATAAGCATAAGATGCTTAACATATTGAAACTAATCTAAAAGATTAATCATCAATTTAAATCTGAATTCTTAAAACTAGGTACCTACTTGTCTGTAATAGGCTATCCACTGATGTCCCTATATTTACTTTGTCCCAAACAAGAAGCACTAACACTTCACTCACTGTGCTCTGCTTTTAACACATTTCACTGATTCACTAGTTCGAAGGGTTTAGTTCTTTTTAGTCTTCTCACTAGATTCTGGTTGTCCAGTAGCCGCAGGGCCTCTACGTTGACGTGATGGCTTAGGCGAGATTCGTGCTTAGTACAGTTCTAAGCCAGTAGAGTCTTTTTATCTCTTGGATGACTTGTGGGACACCAAGATCACGGTGCAGGTCACTATTCCGTATGTACCAAGGAGCGTTAACCATATTCCTTAGTACTTTATTTTGGAAAATCTGGATTCCTTGTATATTGGAGCTTTTTGCGCAGCCCCAAAGCTGGATGTCGTATAATCAAATTGGTTTTAGTACTTGGTTGTAAACTTGTAGTTTCTTCTGTACTGACAACTGAGTTTCTTCCCAGAAGCCAGTACAGTTCTCTGTATTTGAGGCCAAGCTCTACTCTTTTCTTCTTAACATGTTCTTTTCACTTTAGTTTTGTATCCAGTGTCATACCCAAATACTTTGCAGTGTTCGCATGTGGAACTATGGCGTCGTTAATCTTGACATGACGTATGTCCTCGATTCTTTTGTTTGTAAAGTTAATGTGGACAGATTTCAGTTCGTTGAGCTTGGTCTTCCATTTTTTGGTCCATCTATATATTTTATTACTAGCGTGTTGAAGATTCCTGGTAGATTCGCCAATAGCTGATCCCACTGCCATTAGAGCCGTGTCATCTGCGAATGTAATAAAACTCATAGAGTGTATATCTGATGTTATTTATTGTGATCTATTTGGCTACATGTTTCGAAACATTTCGTTTCGTCCTCAGGCCTTGCTGCAAAACAATTTAGGATCACTTAAGTATATTATAGGGCTTAAACAAATCGAGCAATCGCAAAACAAAAAACCAGATAAAGAAATTACCGTCAATGTTGCTACAATAAAAGCATGTGGTGAGATAAGGTTGATACCACGTTCAAGTCGCTCAAACGGATTCTCCAAAATTTACAATCACAATGGAACAGAACAGCAAACGATAAATTACACTTTAAAACAACTTTAAAACAACTGTATAACATTTATACAGCTCAGTACATCAGTGTACATGTCGTCAAAAATTATGTTTTCTAACCTATTCATATTATGCTGTCAAAGTAGTGACAAATTTATCCGTTGTCACGAAGTGGCGCATTCCCAATGGCGGGAGTTTTGAACAATTTAAGAAATAATCTATGTGGATTAATCTCGATTTCCTGGTTTAGTAGCAGGTCTGGTGCTCTTACATACCGTTTAAAGATCTCATATTCCTCGTAAATATTCATTGTTTTAGAGTTCCTGATTTCATGGAGTAATTTTAAATTTGCAGCTTCTATTCTATGATATGTGTCCTGAATGTGTTTATATACATAGGATTCGCGTTTGTGTGTGTGTTCTCGGAATCTGATGCCTATGTTACGGCCAGTTTGTCCTATATATTGTTTGTTACATTCAGGACAGGTTATTTCATATATTCCGCTTTTAGACATATTGTCTAGTCGGTGTTTGTTATTGGTTAAGGAGTTGCCTATCTTGCAGGTGCTTCTAAATGATACGTTAATGTTATATTTCTTAAGTGCGTTCTGTATTTGGTATGATGTGTGCCCCTGATAATTTAATGATATGTATGTATTGACTGTTGAATGATTAGGATAAATGGCATTTAAAATTTTCTTTTCGTGTATATTATTATAGATATTTTGAACAAAAGATTTGTCATAACCATTGTTTTTGGCAATCTGTAAAATGTTAAAAATCTCTCTGTTAAAATTATTATCATTCAGGGGCACATTAAATACTCTATTGATGAAAAGTTGCCTGTTTGTTAGTGTTAGAACTGAACGACTCTTTAGGAATTATAGTATCAGTGGTAGTTTGTTTTCTATAAATGTCAAAGTCCAGCTTGTTACATTCGAGGTTTCTCGTGATAGAACAATATATCAGATGTTATGATGTTATACTTGTTAGAAAAAAGTTCTTTTTAATTTCGTTGACATAGAATTCAGCCATGAGGCCCGAGATTGATGATCCCATAGGCAAGCCATCTGACATTTTATAAAATTTCCCATCAAACAACATAAAATTCTGTTTTGTAACAACATGCAACAATTCCACTATATTACTTATGTCAAAAAAGCTCACAACTGGGTGTTTATGTAGGTTATCGAGAAGAAAATTATTGATGATTTTAATAGTATCTCTGATAGGAATGTTTGTGTATAGATTTTTTATGTCAAAAGATATCAATTTACAACTACTATCTATTTTTAAATTTTTTAATTTGTTTATGAGGTTATTGGTATTGGTCACTGAATATTCGGATTTAAATTGAAATTTGTGTTGGATTATTTGCTGAAGGCATCTTGCAAGTTTTCCAGTAGGGGTACTATTATTGGTTACAATGGGTCGGATACTTTTATCTTTTTTGTGGAGTTTTATAAGACTATAAAGGATGGGAGGTTTTGGATTCATTTCGATCAGACCACCAATATTGTAATTAAATATTTTAAGTGTGTTCTGAGCTTCTCTGACATTATTCCTGACATCATTAATGAGTTTTTTCATCGGATTAGAATTAATACTGATTATATTATTATCTCGGAAGAAGGTAAGAGTCTTTTCTATATAGGAATTAGTGGGTAAGAGCACCAAACCTCCATTTTTGTCGCCATAAGTGATAGTGATGTCATTCTGGGTTATCTTTGTCTTGATCTGTGTGAGTTTGTCTTTTTCTTGGGTATCGTGATATTTTCTCTTCGTGAGATCGAGGGGGTTGTTTCTTCTGCGAATGTGGCGGCTGTTACATTTTCCATCTGTGGAAGGTCACTTGTATATAGTAGATAGAGAATTGGTCCCAATACACTACCCTGGGGTACCCCAGCTTTGACTTCTTTTAGTTCCGAGTATTCATCGATCTGTTTTATTCTGAATAATCTATCAGATATATAGGATGTTAGCAGCTCGACGTATTGTAATGGTAGCATACTGTTTGTTTGTGTATCAATCCTTCGTGCCAAACCTTATCGAAAGCTTGTGTCACATCAAGAAAGATTGTTGAACAAATAAGCTGTTCTTCTAATGCTTTATCTATGAAATCTGTTATTCTATGGACTTGATCTATAGTGGGATGCTTTTCTCTAAAACCAAATTGGTGATTAGGAATTAGTTCTGTTCTCTTAATGATAGGTTTCATTCTCTTTAGAAGCAACTTTTCAAAGAGCTTCGATATCATTGGTAACAGTGATATTGGGCGATATGATTTGGCCTCGGTCGGTGGTTTGCCTAGTTTTGGTATCACGATAACTTCTGCTACTTTCCAGACATGTGGGACGTATTTTAATCTGAACGATGCAATTATTAGGTACGTCAGCATAACAATAGCTTTCTTAGGTAATTGCTTAAGAACTTCTCCTGTGATAAGATCATATCCAGGTGCCCTCTTTGGCTTCAGGTTTATATGACTCAAATGATACTACAAAATAAACTTCCACTAATATACCGAATACATAACAACCTAGTTAAAACTAAAACAAAACTTAAGAAGGCTGAAGATGTGCATACATATGGAACCAGATATACCAAACACCTTCGACCAGGAAAATCAAGAACAATCCGTTACGCTCCCACTATTTCGTCTGATGTATTGCATATCTACAACAAACTGCCAGACGATATAAAAAAAACTTAAAATTGAAACTTTCAAATAAAAAATAGAATTACTGCTAAAGAAGAACAGAATTTAGAACACAGCACACTGACGAACAAGCACACAGCACCCTCAAAACCATCAGCCAGAGATAGGACATCCATTCCCAATCCCGTAGCGAAGAATGAGGGAGAAGAAGACACGTACATATATATTTATTTATTATAAATCATGTATTTGCAAAGTATCTTACGGAATACATACTTATTAACGGATTATGAATACAGCGAATTCTATGGAGAATGAACCTGTATGAGAGACTGTATGAGATGTAATTTTCCACGGATTTTCGCCTTCATTAATAAAACTATACAACTGTTTATACGACTTCTGGCGTTGATTAGAATGTGAAAACAAGTTGTACGTCTGTACTTAAAACTTCTAAAATTTCGAGGAAGGTGCTCTTTGGCAGCAGAGGAAACCGCTATCTGTAGTGAGTGAAAAACATATCTAATTAATAATCTAATTAATCAAATGAGGTATTTCAGATTTTGACTTAATATAAACCTCATTATTTATCCATACCATTACTGAAGCATTATCGGTTCCTATACCTATTAATTTTTGCATGTTTAATTTATATTTCCTTAACCCATTAGCGCTCTAACTACTTTTTTTAAATGATTCAAATGATTTAAATGGTGATTGAAAAGATGATTTAAATGAATTAAAATAACTTAAACTTTCACATAAACGGTGAATTCTGAGAAGGTGTAGGGACTAAGGTTTAGTACCAACATTCCTTCTCCACCTATGGTATTCGTACTTGTGGCTAGGCAAGAGATAACTGTAACAACCCTGACTGGGGTGATCAGAATGTTATTAGTTATTTGATAATCGTGAATATTTTAACCCCATGGAGGCAATTATAATTAAAAGCCATTGTTATGCACTAATTCGTCTATTGAGGAGACAAAACAATACATACAAAAACTCCTTAAATTACGCAATGCACGTAATCTTACCCCGTACAAATAATTACTGACTCGACGACGCAGAGTTGATCAGTTACCAGATCCCAGATCTGGTACAAGCATTGGCTAGGGGTTGGATGCAGCTTTCTGGGCGTCCTCGACCCGAACCGAACACACCTTTAGGTACCGAACGACTCCTCTATATTTTCCCTAGTCGTTACCATGAAGCCCGTTGTAGCTTTTGCTGATTTTGTCTTTATAGAAAATTCCATAAAAACTGTAAGAAAAGTGAAAAGATAACAACATATATTCAACTAAATATAACTGCGCGTCGACGCGAAGAATCAATCGCGGATGTAACGCGATTCCGTACATCCGCTGCGTAGCCGAGGCGATGAACCGTGCATCTACATTTGCTTTGGTTTACGTAAATTGTTGCTTAAAATATTGTAAATAAGATAATCTATTATTCTTAAAGTTACTTATAAAATAATTGGTATCGGCGATCGTTACAACACCCTCATTTGGAAACGAATGGTTACTTTTACAGCTATCGACTTCTCTTCAGTGTCTTCTCCCCGATCTCTCTTCCTGGTAGCTAAGTTCTCGGCAATTTTCTGAATGTCTCCCTCACTCATTGGTTCTTTTGTCTATAATCAATCTGTCTCCGTGTATAATGGCGTGATGATCCTTCCGTAGATAAATCATTACTGGTATCCAGTTCCTTCCTTTTTTCTAACATATCCTTGGATAGGTCTTCGGATATGTATATATTTGTTCCCTGGCTCAATTCTTCCAGGTTTTTTCTGTGTCTGAGAGTCTCGTATGCCTTCCTGGTCGCGACAAATTTAATTAATATTGTTCGTATTTTGTTATCTGCTTTCATTCCAATTCTCCTTATTTGGTCGATTTCAAATAGTTCGGTTTCTACTCGTAGCGTGTTGTTAAGGAAATCTACACAGACATATTCCAATTCCCGGATGCCTGACTCCTTTTCTTCGAGTCCATGGACCAAAACGTTTTTTGCACGTCGATCTCTGTCATCATGTCTAAAGTGTGTTCGTGTTCTGAGTTTTTTGAGTTATTTGCTGTACTTTCTTCTGTGGTCTTGTATTTCTCCCCAATTTGTCCTCTAATTTTACGTAAAGAGACGGGTAAGAATTGGAACACGGTATCATTTTCTTTCGTCTATTACCACACCCAAATTCTTTAAAACTCTAGCTAACACAACCACACGTGTCCACTTTCACTTGCTTCAAAGCACTAAAGTAATTTGTTATATTAAAGGCCCTTTCCGTGAGGACAGCTTATTCCGGCAATTTCCCTTTTCAAATTCGACGAAAACTGAACAGAAAGTCAACGGGAACATAACTAACGCAAAATGTCGCACATTTATCACGTTTTTAAATCAATACACCGGTAGTTTTGATTGCAAACGTAAAGAGACGCGTAAGAATTGGAACATGCTATCATTTTCTTTCGTCTATTACCACATCCAAATTGTTTAAAACTCTAGCTAACACAACCACACGTGTCTAATTTCATTTGCTTCAAAGCACTAGAGTGATTTGTTATATTAAAGGCCCTTTTTATGAGGACCGCTTATTCCGGCAATTTCTGTTTTCAAATTCGACGAAAACTGAACAGAAAGTCAACGGGAACTACACTAACGCGAAATGTCGCATATTTATCACGTTTTTAAATCAATACACCGAAAGTTTTGATAGCTAACGAAAAGAGCCGCGTAAGAATTGGAACACGCTATCATTTTCTTTCGTCTATTACCACACCCAAATTCTTTAAAACTCTAGCTAACACAACCACACGTGTCCACTTTCACTTACTTCAAAGCACTGAAGTAATTTGTTATATTGAAGACCCTTTCCACGAGGACAGCTTATTCCGGAAATTTCCCTGTTCAAACTCGACGAAAACTGAACAGAAAGTCAACGGGAACATCACTAACGCGAAATGTCGCACATTTATCACGTTTTTAGATCAATACACCGATAGTTTTGATTGCTAACATAAAGAGACACGTAAGAATTGGAACACGCTATCATTTTCTTTCGTCTATTATACACCCAAATTCTTTAAAACTCTAGCTAACACAACCACACGAGTCACGAGTCCTCTTTCACTTGCTTCAAAGTACTAAAGTAATTTGTTATATTAAAGGCCCTTTCCGTGAGGACAGGTTATTCCGGCAATTTCCCTTTTCAAATTCGACGAAAACTGAACAGAAAGTTAACGGGAACATCAATAACGCGAAATGTCGCACATTTATCACGTTTTTTAATCAATACACCGATAGTTTTGATTCCAAACGTAAATAGACGCGGAAGAATTGGAACACGCTATCATTTTCTTTCGTCTATTACCACACTTAAATATGTGTACCAGTACCAGCTAACTACGTGCTAAGCACGTGATCGATGCAACCCCACTCTTTAAAACGAAGTGTAAGTTCATGGAAAGAATAAGTGACAGAAATCATCATCTATTCGTCATCTTCATTATTGTTAATAATAAAATTGTAGAAGACACAAGAAGCTGCAATAATATTAGTGCCCAATCCAAAATCTGCAATATCCAAATATTTCAATATTCGAAATTTTGTTTTTAATAGTCCAAATGTTCTCTCAATTATAGATCGTGTACTACTTAATCTAGTATTATACACAATTTGTGATGGTGTTAAATGACCTGTATTTCTAATGGGAACTAATAGATAACAGATAACGGATAAGCGGAATGACCAATAAGATGGAAGTTTGGCTGTTACACTTCATGTTCCATATTAGAAAGTCTTCTAAACGAACCACTGTTTCTCGTGCATTCTTCCTGGCATTCCAACAAAGATGTCTGTGAATCTTTTTTTATGATCACAAACTCCTGAAATATTTAGATTAATATTTATTCATATATTTATTATGCATTTAATATTTAATACCTTGTAATATAATCTAATGGAACCCTTTTCGATTATAATAATCATTGGCATTTCCAATAGGTTGCTTTACAGGTATATGGCATCCATTGATTGCACCTACAACGGCAGCAATTCCAAGTAATCGTGCTTCAAATATCGAAATATAACTAATTATTGTAATCTACTACTATATACTAAACGTGGGAGAAACTCCGAGGAGAGTTTTACGAAAATCGCCAAACCGGGCAATGTAAAGGATTTCGAGAGGCGAAAATTGGCGCCGCAGGCGCCGATTTTCCGAGTGAAATTTGATTCTACAGTGCTTAGGCTTTCGATTTCGTCCATTTTCGCCCCAGTTCTCGTTATTTTTTACCTCGATTCGACTAAATTTCTGGATTATCGATTAGGACTGTACTCGTCAGCGCGTCGCTATGGTAACCGAGCGTGCGCTTCGCGACGCGGTTACCAGACGGCGACACATCGTCATGTCGCTGTTAAGGTTACGCTACGAAGCAATAGATGGCGCCCCGTAACCACGCCGAACGTACGAGCATAATCACGTCGCGCGTGTAAGAACATACGGGCTTTTTGTCTCTCTCTTAACGCTTCGGCAATCTACCTAGGTCGACCAGCACATTCTCCTAGTCTGATACTATTAGATATAAAAAAGATTATTACAGATGATATATTCTCCTGCCGCTGTTCATTAGGCCACTGTACATAACGTGGCAACAAACGCACTAAACATTGAACTATTTTCTAAAAAATATAATGTCCATTTCTTTTAGATAATCCAAAACGATTCCCTGCAGCGAGAAAACTTTCGGGTTTACACAAAATCCAGATAGTAAGTAATAATTGGTTTTCTAGTGGCACATTCGGTTCACGTAGATGTTCAATAGTATTTCCAATGGTCAATAGTACATCGTACAAAATAATTAATTAAATAAAATAATGTTAATAGTATTTCTTTACTGTTACCTCAAATGTAGGTTTTGTCATTCGGAAATGTTCTTTGAATTGCTGGATCGTAGACGACGGAATCGTTTCCTCAAAATAATGTTGGTTTCGAACAACCATACGCCTTTGATGACCATCTTCTTCAATTATGTCATCTAGGGCTAGCGCTATATATAGCATTATTAATTTGAATATTATCGTCGTCAATTGCAATTAGAATTTCTGCTATAGCCGGATTCATATTTAATTGAAATACTTTCACCTCAACTTTGCTGGTCACAAATATTTTCAAACAAGAAACACGTCTCTGTCAAAATGAAAAATGACATAAATCCAGCTGCTCAGTGCTCGCTGTTATATGTTTACAACAGTTTACAAGCATCAAATTAAAACTATGCTGTTTTCGACATATGTTTCTATGAACTTTTATGATAAATGTTGCGGACAAATTTTATGATAAAAATAACCCAAGGAGTAGGCCCTTAAAGTTTGTCGCATAAATTAAAAATTATCTGTATAAAGCTAACAGAAATATTAGCCAAGAAATTCTAACCTCAAATTTGATCTTGAAACTAACTTAACCGACAATTTTTTATTTATCTCTCTCAATTCTATTGTTGGGCGAACCATTATACTGTGTTTCCATTATACCGTCGAAGGTTACTTTATAAAAAATAAAACACCACAAGACTTATTTATAACAGAAAATTTGTTTATTGTATAGTGTGGGAAAATATTTGGCCAATATCTGTGCCCTAGCATTACAATCATTATTTCGTATAGGTACTATGCCAGTCCACTCCGCTTCATGTGGTATATACCGGCAACATACACATCTTGCGGAGAAACTTCTTCGTTTATTGCAGGCAATGTTATGCCCAACCGATGTTGTAAGAGTTACTACCAAGTCGGTAGTATCAGGCGTAAGCAAAACAAGAAATTTGTGTTTTAAGACCCCGTAGGACAATACTACAATGCAAATTCATGTTTCGTAATCATTTTGTTTGGATTTAGGTTAGACGAAGGCACAGTCGGCATGTTTAGCGAGTTGAAGCTACCGTTTCTAAAAATCTCAGCTTTGTCAGTTCCTATAATAAATGTAATTTAAGAAAAGTAAAAATTATATATGTGTTTGTATTGCATACCTGGAGATTGTGTACCTTTGTTTGTACGGTCTATTGTCCCTATTACAGGAGGAACTGCTACTTAAAACCCACTGTAGTCTGTAGTGTAGACTCGGAGAGTTAGGAGAAGTTTGTAATAGGAGAAACAGAATGATATCTAAAAAAGAAACACCATTTAACACACAAAAACATACAAATAAAAACTGAACTTACATATATGATGGACATTGACATTGTATCAATCGAGATAAAACCAAGCAAAGTTTCTTTTGATGGTCGAAATCGCTGATTTCTTCAACATCATCGAATCGACAAGGATCATCAAAAAGATTTCTATCTGTAGTAAATATAAATAAAATCTCACAACGTTTTACGTTAGGTTAGAAAAACAGCGCAATTCAACGCGCATACTGTATGCGCGCGCCACCGTAAACTAGGAGTTAGCGCTTTAACTATCAAAAATTCTGCCGGGTAAAATTAACCACGATTTAAGTGGTAGTTAGGGGTAACCCGACCATTGATGAACCCGTAAACTCAAAGTTAAGAGTTAACCTAAATTAAACCCGTAGTTACTGTTTTAACCTTGCATTGATAGATCCACATTTAGTTGGAAACTACTCTATAGTTCCATGTTGAGTCCAACAGAAGATTAAATAAATCAGTATTCAAACGAATTAATTTATATAATAATAATAACATGTCTTTATTGTACAAATATAAAGTAATTAAACTACAATCTTTCAATACTACAGGCGAAATCCAGGTCCACGCATAACTGCGTGGCCTGCTCAATTTCAATTATATATGACAATAACAATAATAGCACAACAATATAATAACTTTTAAATGACTAACAAATAACAATTAATATTTAGTGACCCTCTATTACTCTGTATGACGTTAGCAAGGCGTCTTAGGCATAGATGTCACAATATTTCTAACAAAATCTGCTGGAATTTCATTCCAAGCGAATACTATGGTCGCCTTTCATTCCTCTTCTGTGCGAGGGCGTAATTCGCGACTGTAAATATTTTTAAGTAATGTAGCCCACAGGTGCTCTATAGGGTTTAAGTCGGGGCTATTGGGCTACTCACGAACTACATGGGCTGTATGAACTGGATAATTGTCCTGGAAAAGAAAAAGGAAATTGTTGCGTCAAGAACATTTTATTAAGTTAAATACATGTTGGAATGTAAAGTGTTCTCCAAATATGGGACGACGGAAGATATCATTATTTCCTCTAAAATTCTTCCGTAGACAATCTCAGTCAATCTTTAACAAACAGGTAAGCATAAACATACTTGCAGAATAGCAGCCAAATATTTAAAATATCAATGCCATATTGTTGGGAAATTTGTATGGATGTTGGTAATTTTAACTTACCTAGTAATAAAAGAAGAAGATTGCCCAGTGGTGTCTGTAATTCTAAATTTATTTAAAATTTTCATCCTCCCTGCATCATATTTCTATATTTTTCGATTAATCCTTACGGCTTGCCCGTATTATCATTTTCACTTATACAGAATATACGTGCCTGATCTGCGAATGAATTTGGATATATCGTACATTACATATAATTTAGTACTAATATACTGTGAGCTTTATGCAGTTAAGACCCAGTTCTACCTCTGTCGAAAATCGTTTTCTATTAACGGCGTTATTTATGGTTCAAAATTGATGAAAATCTCAGTGTAAATTCTTTGATAAATAACGAGTTGGGCTAGGCCAAAAATAATTTTTTGGTAAGATAAAAATGAATTTTACTTCTACGTCTTTCTCTTTTTTCTGATATAATACCCTAGCCAAACTCACAATACAATAATGGATTGTTTATCTAGGTACAATTTCAGCCCAAACATTGTAACTTTTCCGCTAACCGAAAAATACGATAATTGTCACATATGTAAACAATGGCCATATTTCAGCTCATACCTGTGGTCAGCTCATCGCAGACTTCATAAACTTTAATCGATACTCTTTAATATACATTTTGCTAAGGTTCATTTTGTTGAATTTTGATATTATTTTTATATTTATTTCACATATGCAGACAAGATACAAAAGAAGCTTTCATGAAGAGGATGTTAAAAAATAAAATGGGTCAGCTGAGGAAGATCCAAAAAGGATGTAAGAAAAATTTTTGCATTGCTCATGGATTCTGCAGTGGAGTTGCAGGTGAATAATATTTTGTCACACGTAACACCAGTGAGTGCCGACTCCGCATGGTCGAAGGTGGCTGATTGATTACGTTGAACAAACTTCTTAAAAAAATCCGTTTGAAGCGGGCATAAATATGCACATTTTGACACATCTTGCAGAATGTGCGCAAAAGATGGCAGAGAGGGGCCGGTATTGCTCTTTAGCATTTAACGAAATTGCAATACGGGAACATACAGAGTATCATTCGTCAAAAGATCAAATAGATGGGGTCATAAGACGGGGTCATAAGATGGGGTCATTGGACGTGGCATAAGGACAGAGCTTGTAACAAAATATGCCATTTTGTTTCTTGCACAGGGAATTAATTCCAACTGGAAACCACCTGTTGCATACTGTTTGACGAGAAATGGAATCTGGAAAATGCCTCGGGATATATTACATGCGACATCCGAAATAATGTTTGTGTGCGACAAGGGCACAAGTAACGTTCGAACATTGCAGAATGTGGGTTCGACTGTCGAAAATCCATGGATTATGACTGACAATACAGTCATATATACGTTATATGACTGTTCCACACTTATTGAAATTGTGTTTTCTGTGTCCCAACTTAATTTATGGGTAGGTCAACGATCAATAAAAGTCCGGGTTATGGTTTGAGTTGTCTATTAGCAGACAAATAGGCAGGAGACACAATACACTGTTTTTACATGTGTTGCTTATGGAGACTTTTTACCAACTAAATGATACCAGCCTTGCTTTTTCCCATCAACCCTCGGTTGTCTGAATATGGTGCGATCGTCGTATGATACGTTTTAACCAATTACAATTAAACGCGTTATAAAAATGATCCAATAAGAAGTGACTTTGAAACAAAGGCTTGAACGTGTTGACTCGATTACAATTACAAGGAAAAATGCGAGTGTTGTGTAAATGCAAGTCTGGCGTTTTAACGTAGAACAAAGAACATGACATACATACAGTTTTTATACATCAGCAGTATTACATAGATTTCCGATAATACATAATATTAACATAGTCACCTTTAGTTAATACAACAAAATGCACCCGCAATCTGCTAATAAAACAATGCTTTACTGCCCTGTCTAACATTATGTGAGTCACAGCAAATGTTGCAGGCACGTTGATCAGACATTGTCACAGCATATCAGGGCTGCGTATCTCGAGTCGTTCGAAAATACGCGCATACGCAAATATTCGCCTGAAAATTTTCTAATAGAAATCATATTTGCTATTCTTGAAACCACTCGTAATAAATTATTCGAATAAGATTCTACTACTTTTTCGATAGCGACGTGTTCCTAGGAACGCTGTGGTAACATCGCAAATTCTGGTAATAGTTGATACTTTTTGTGTGTTGGTACCCAAAACAATGGATATTTCGGGAACGGTCTGAGTAAAATCAATGAAACACTTGTCGTTTTATTGACGGACTACTCCATAATTTATCCATTTTATTTGTTTCGTCAATGCTGAATATGGAAGGGGTAGAACATTTTATCCATCAAACTTGGTTCGTCCGTTAACGTTTCGCTGTTTATTGGTAAAGCTTCATCAGAACGGGTTAATTCTACAACGTCAAAGACAATAATCAATATAATGAAAATCGCAAAATACACAAAGAAAAAGTTGTCGATGTATAAGTGACTAAAATTACTTACAGTGTATTTGGAAACTATTAAGGGAGAACATCAACGGTCAGTTGTCTCTTAAGTCATTTAGTAAAAAGCACAGTAACTAAAATTTAACGAATCAAAGTAACGCCTGCGGCCTGTCACATGGCATTGCAGGTTAACAATAAGAATATATGGTAAAAATTCTTCTGAATTTTGGAAAGTCGGTATGGTAGAAGACTATGTAGCAGGTCGGCAAGAAAGAACTCTGTTCAGTATAATATGAATTGCAGCAATCAACTATCTTAATTGTAAATTTGGTCTCTTTGCCGTTCACTAGACTGTCTATACAACTCTACTACGTTGGAGTACACGCCGCTCATGCCCTCAATGTCTGTACGGTGATTTATGGTGTTAGTACATGCTTTGATATGAAACATTTCAAGGAACAATCTTCCATAATAACTTTCTTCTGACGTTAGAATTTTTACGTTTTCGAAAAAAAAATTGCGGTTCATATTTACAGCATGAGCAGCTAATGCACATCCGTCCCGTACGTTTAATTGGTACTAGCACTTGACCGTCGACATTTGTAAACATCAGCTGATGCTTGATATATCGCGTCGTCTCCAAGTTGTACATTTTATACAGTATCTTGCCTTAAAACTGCTGTCATGATTTTAATTGCGTTTATGTTATTTTAGTAGTAATCAGTCAATCACGCAAGGTGATGAGTTCAAAGAAACACATCACCGAAGAACAGAAGGCGTATAGGGTAGAGTTTATAGAAAATCACCAACAGCTGAAGACCGGAAAGTTCGAGAAAGAACACACTTATGCTTCGGCGAAGCAATTGTGGATGGAGTTAACCGAAGAAATTAATAAATTATTGGGGCCTACGAAGGACTGGAAGTCGTGGAGAAAGGTGAGGAAAACCTTAAGGTGGCTAGCGTTGCATGGATGTAATGGTGTGTGATGAAACAATCCCTGCTGCGTATGTAAATCGCTTTGGCCTGTTATTTAATTAGTTGGGAAAGTATTTTTGCGGTATTTGATTTTATTTATTTTCCTCTATTATTAAGTACCAAGTATTTTTATTAAATCATCTAGTTAAAGTCCACTTTACCCCCTAATAAGATGTGTAATAAGATTCCTTATAGCACTGAAGTGTAAAGTTGTATACTGTAGTTTATTATTTACAGTGCTGGCAAGATTTCCGTAGTAAGGCAGAAAAGAAGCCGAGTGTAGTGAATAGACATAGGAATGCCACTGGTGGAGGATAATCTACTGGGGAACTAACCCCGATAGAGGTGTGAGTTGTAGACTTGAGTAGTACAATAACTGTAGAAGGGCATCAAGATAGTCAGGAGTCTGAAATACTATTAGAGTTACCAATGTTGGAGGTTGTCGATATTGGGGAGCCCAAAAGTGACAATATTTTGCAAGAACAAACTGAAAATGTAGTCACTGATGACACCAATTTCCTGACGGCTCAAACCACCCGAAACACGACGCTGTCAAACACAACGATACGCCAAATACCATTCGTAATCTATGATTCCGTACGCTTTTACCAGTCGTTGCATTTAATCCATTAATTATAAAAGTTATTAAAAATTATTGAGCATGCCATGTTCCCTGTTACAAGAAGCAAATAATAAAGAGCGTACAGATAATATTTGTACGTAACAGGAGACATACAAACCTATAGTATTACAACATTCACATATTTTCCATGAACCCACAAACAGTAATAATGAGACCTGAAATTTCTCTGACAGTGAATATATCTACTTAAAATCTAACATATTTACTAAACTATTATTATATTTTTTTTTTAATTTTAGCCAATCATAATCAGCGTCGTTGCTGTAAGGAGGCAAACGTAAAATTTATTATACGTTTAGAGGTTAGAATTGCCGTAACCGGTGTAACTATTGCGATTGCTGACTGCGCCGGTTATTATAAAAGTCAAAGAACAATGGAAATGAACATGAATGAAGATGACCTGATTTTGACACGGCCCGATGTGGCAGAAAGCGCAAATAATGCGTCGCAAAGTTTATTACCATCTAAAAGTAGAGCCATTTATGAAAAAACTTCGGAATTCGCTGCTTGGTGTGTAGAGAAAAAACTAACGCTCTATTCAGAAACCGTATTATTGGCATATTTCTCGAGTATTGCTGAAAAAGGATTAATACTAGTTTTAGCCAAAATATTCAATGCTTAAAGCGACATTAATATTGAAAGCAAACACAGATATTAGCAGATTTAGTAAATTAATTATATTTATCAAGAGGTAACAAAGATATATACCAATATACCAAAGAAATCCAAAGTACTCGAGAAAGAACACATTCAAGGATTTATTTCTGACGCTCCGAACAGCTTGTTTTTAATGACGAAGGTAAACAGTTACAAAATAAACAAGTGATATAACTGTAATAACATTACTAATATACTAATATAACTGTACTAACACTACTGATTGTTGTAGTAGCTGGCGCAATGAGGAAAGATTAACTTTTAAAATTAGGATCCTAATTTCTAGTCACAATTCAGGCATCGAAAACCTACACGAGCAGAATATTGACTGTTGTAGAAAACGAACAAAACACGCTGCATAATTTGGTTAGACAGTATATCTCATTAAAACCAGCACACGTACCACACAAACTGTTTTTTATAAATATAATAGATGTTCTATACAGCCAGTTGGAATTAATTCATCATCCAAATTACCGTCAACCATAGCAAGTTTCTTGACATCAGAAAACCCGCATCTCTACACTGGGCATTGTTTTCGGAGTTCTTCTACGTCAATACTATCTGACAGCGGTGCAGACTTTGCAGCTATTAAACGGCTTGGAGGCTGGAAATGTACTGCAGTCGCAGAACGATACATAGAAGCTTCTGTTCAGAATAAAATCCATACAGCGGGAAACATTCTTATGTTCTAAAAAATAATCAAAATCGGTTAAAGTGCACAAATGTTATTGAACTAAAATTGCAAAGGTTTACTTGACAATCGTCATTTGTTACAAACATTCAGATATGGGGATGAATCGAAAACCACTTTATTGAGAATTGACACGGCTTTGTCTCAGACTTGAGACCCTGACATCTGACGAAGTATTCCACAAGATGTCTCAAACTTAGACCACCAAAACTTCATGTTGATTCTACCGGTATAATAAGATGTACGAATTGCAAATCCGTGTGATAATCTTCATGAATTTGTTGCGTTGACAAAAACCCATTAATTTAATCCATTAATTATAAAAGTTATTAAACATCAAAGTTTTGCAAAATATTAGGTATTACAAGATCACAAGCTTTTAATTCATTGCCCCCAAATTATTAAGCATGGCCTGTTACCTGTTACATGAAGCTAAGAATAAGGAGCGTACAGATAATATTTGTCTCGTAAAATATCTGGAGTCAAAACAAATGAAGACGTATTAAATTTACTTCTCATGTCATCGGACCCTGTCATAGATACATGGACAAGGAAATGTTGGAGTTGCTGATGCTGCCTAATATAATGTTATGATATTGAAATGAAATAAATGGACATGATATTGACCTGATATTGACACCGCCCGATGTGGCAGAAAGTGCAAATAATTATGATGCGTCGCAAAGTTTATTACCATCTAAAAGTAGAGCCATTGATGAAAAACTTACTCGGAATTCGCTGCGTGGTGTGTAGAGAAGAAAGAAACGCGCTATTCAGAAACCGTATTATTGGCATATTTCTCGAGTATTGCTGAAAAAGTATTGATTGCTAGTTATTGGCCAAAATATTCAATGCTTAAAGCGACATTAATATTGAAAGCGAACATAGATATTAGTAAATTTAATAAATTAATTATATTCATCAAGAGGCAACAAGAGGGCAACCAAAGAATCCAAAGTACTCGAGAAAGATCACACTCAAAAATATATTTCTGACACTGCGAACAGCTTTTTTTTTAATGACGAAGGTAAACAGATACAAAATAAACAAGTTTTATAACTGTAATAACATTGCTTTGTATATGTATGTAGCACTGATTTTTTGAGTAGCTGGTGCAATGAGGAAAGATGAACTTTTAAAATTAGAAAGTGATAATGTGCAAGATGTAGGATCCAAATTTCTAGTCACAATTAAGGCATCGAAAACCTACACGAGCAGATATCTATAGGTTATGACTGACAATACAGTCATATGCAGGCACAGCAAATGTTGCAGGCACGTTGGTCAGACATTGTCACAGCATATCAGACTGATAAAAATACTCGCTATGTTTTTCGTATTCTTCCAAACATAACTGACGATTTTCTCGTGTCAGAAGGTGGAAGAGCTATGACGGTGAATGTAGCAGCTCGTACAATGAGTCGATCTATGGCTTTGTGCATATCTACTAGTAATAATTGATAAAGGTAGTATTTTAGGGATCAATAAGTATAAATATAATTGTAGGAAAGTAGGTAAGATTCGCGGGTTCTGGGCCACGGTGGTGTGAGTTTCGACCTTGAAATTGAACAAGGTTAGCCTTTGACCTTTAAATTACTGTCGATGTGACACGGCCATCGCGTGGCTGACGCGCGGTGTCTTTGCAAAAGAAAAAATTTAAGAACTTTGAAAAATATCGGTCTCCTGTGTGACAGTGTGCGACGGGTGGCGGACGCGCATCTGCAGGGTGACGGAAGTTGTGGCCGATAGAGAAAAAAAGTAACGCTAGTTAATTGCTAGTTTATGGCCAAAATATTCAATGCTTAAAGCGACATTAATATTGACAGCAAACAGATATTAGCAAATTTAGTAAATTAATTATATTCATCAAGAGGTTATATACCAAAGAAATCCGAAGTACTCGAGAAAGAACACACTCAAAAATTTATTTCTGACGCTCCGAACAGCTTGTTTTGAATGAAGAAGGTAAACAGATACAAAATAAACAAGTTTTATAACTGTAATAACATTGCTTTGTATATGTATGTAGCACTGATTTTTTGAGTAGCTGGTGCAATGAGGAAAGATGAACTTTTAAAATTAGAAAGTGATAATGTGCAAGATGTAGGATCCAAATTTCTAGTCACAATTAAGGCATCGAAAACCTACACGAGCAGATATCTATAGGTTATGACTGACAATACAGTCATATGCAGGCACAGCAAATGTTGCAGGCACGTTGGTCAGACATTGTCACAGCATATCAGACTGATAAAAATACTAGCTATGTTTTTCGTATTCTTCCAAACATAACTGACGATTTCCTCGTGTCCGAAGGTGGAAGAGCTATGACGGTGAATGTAGCAGCTCGTACAATGAGTCGATCTATGGCTTTGTGCATATCTACTAGTAATAATTGATAAAGGTAGTATTTTAGGGATCAATAAAGTATAAATATAATTGTAGGAAAGTAGGTAAGATTCGCGGGTTCTGGGCCACGGTGGTGTGAGTTTCGACCCTGAAATTGAACAAGGTTAGCCTTTGACCTTTAAATTACTGTCGATGTGACACGGCCATCGCGTGGTTGACGCGCGGTGTCTTTGCAAAAGAAAAAAATTAAGAGCTTTAAGAAATATCGGTCTGCTGTGTGACAGTGTGCGACGGGTGGCGGACGCGCATATGCAGGGTGACGGAAGTTGTGGCCGATAGAGAAAAAAAGTAACGCTAGTTAATTGCTAGTTTATGGCCAAAATATTCAACGACATTAATATTGAAAGCAAACAGATATTAGCAAATTTAGTAAATTAATTATATTCATCAAGAGGTTATATACCAAAGAAATCCGAAGTACTCGAGAAAGAACACACTCAAAAATTTATTTCTGACGCTCCGAACAGCTTGTTTTGAATGAAGAAGGTAAACAGATACAAAATAAAGAAGTTAATATAACTGTAATAACATTGCATTATACATATATGTAGGAAGCACTGATTTTTGGAGTAGCTATGAGGAAAAATGAACTTTTAAAATTAGAAAGTGATAATGTGCAATATATAGGATCCAAATAACTAGTCACAATTAAGGCATCAAAAACCTACACGAGCAGAATATTGACTGTTGTAGAAAACGAACAAAACACGCTGCTTAATTTGGTTAGACAGTATATCTCACTAAGATCAGCACACGTACCACACAAACTGTTTTTTTATAATTGCAATAGATGTTCTATATAGCCAGTTGGCATTAATTCATTTTCTAAATTACCGTCAACCATAGCAAGTTTCTTGACATTAGAAAACCCGCATCTCTACACTGGGCATTGTTTTCGGCGTTCTTCTACGTCAATACTATCGGACAGCGGTGCATACTTTGGAGCTATTAAACGGCTTGGAGGCTGGAAATCTACTGCAGTCGCAGAAGGATACATAGAAAATTCTGTTCAGAATAAAATCCATATAGCGGAAAACATTGTCCTTAACGACAACATACATGCTCCTCATGGTTCTACAAGTGCTAAAGCACATAATATTAGCTCCATACAACATAACGAAATTAACCTAAATTTAAATAAATTCAACTGACAATAACATAAACACACCGTGTTTCAATTTTAGTAACTGCACTGTTACTAATCTAAACATTAATATTTACAAACAAACTACTGATAAATCTAATGAATCAAAGTAATAAATAATTGTATTAAATTTGTTCTTACCAATAAGTTGTTTAAAATGTTCCTTTGTTCAAATAAATATATAAAATCTGGCCAGAATTTTATTGAGAATACGGTCGACGGAAAAATGTTGTAACCAACTCGAATATTAAACGGCGATTACTGATCTAGACTCTAGACAATTTACGCACTCGCTGCGCTCGTGCGTTAAATGTCTCGATCCTTAATCGCGATTATTAATACACTTGTTGGTTAAATAACTATTAATTTATGTTGTTTTATTAATTTCCATGATAAAAGTTCACAAAATTACTTTATGCCAACAATTGAGGTATTTGGCACTAGTGTGCGGTGGTGCTGCGGCGCTGCTGTCTGAAAGGCGGCGCGCGGTCCCTGGTGGGTGTTAGCAACTATGTAAATTTAAATTATCAGAATCTCCTCTTTAGAGCATTGTAGAAATTCTCTAAAATAAGATTGTTCCTGGTTCCATTTGGCTCTGTGTGTGTGTGGTATCAGTGTAGCATTGGTTGGTAACACTGCTATGTCTTGTTTCCCAACCTTGACACCTAAATTGATAAATAAAAGGCTTGAGGACCGATGTCCTCGTCTTCAGGCCACGCTACGACAAAACAAAATCTCTATACCAATGTTCCCATTGGAGACACCACAAAAATAATAAACAACTTCCTGTTAGACGACTTCCACAAACTCCCACCTATTGATTATTTTGACGTATCTAACCTTGTCGGCGTGGTACGTGTTATCAATAAATAAAACTTTATGATCTTTAATGAGAAATATTACAGAATGCATGATGGTTTGCCCATGGGTTCATCAATTTCCTGCTTAATGGCCGAGATCTATGTTAACGAAATTGAAAAAGAACTGTTCTCTAATAAATATGAGTTTATAACTAGTAATATCTTCTTTTATGGCCGATATGTCGACGACATATTCATTATTTATAACGGAAATAAGGCTCAAATTTTAGCCCTTCACAACATCCTCAATAATCTGGGAATATTGGAATTCACTCTTGAGAGAGAACATGATAACAGTCTGCGATTTCTCGACATCACTGTCAGTAAAAACCTGAACATCAACACTCTTGAGTTCCAAATCTACAGGAAACCCACCACTACAGACACGGTAATTCCCTACAGTTCATTTGACTCCCTATCTAACAAGGAAGCAGCCTTTCGATATTATTCGACCGCATATTTCCTGCTCCCCTCAACAGCCAACACTACAACATGGAAATCTTTAACATACACCAAATAGCTAAGAATAATGGGTATAGTACTAGCTTCATACAACACATTTGCAACAGAAGGTCATTGTCAGAGAAGGTCATTAAAATAGCACACAGCTTAGATGTCAACATTGCTAACTATAACAGCAGACCATTAGCCATGTTCTTCTCCAAGACTAAAGATCGAGTGCCGCTGTTACAGCAAACAAATCTGGTATACAGGATTCCTTGTGGTGTGTGTACGGGTGCCTATATAGGGACCACCAAACAATACTTAAAAACACGCTTACAACAACACCGACAGGATTGTGTCACCCGAAGGGAGGGAAAGAGTGCCCTGGTGTCACATCATATGGACACGGGACACATTTTCGATTTTGACAGCGTGGCGGTGTTGGATAGGGAGGCACGGTATGGGAGGCGTATGTTTTTAGAGATGGTCCACATCCAGAGAGACGATAACTCGGTCAACTTTCGCACGGATATACAAGGGGTCAGCTCAACATACAGCTACCTCCTTCAAATCGACAGAAACCGCACAAACATGGGTAACTCTGATCCCACCTATGGTTCCATTGTCTTTTGATCAGTTGTGTATACACTGTCCCTTTGCCTTTTGGCTTGACTTGTATATCGGTATGCACGCCGGCAATACAGTTACCTGTTGTAAGTTTTGTGTACATGTGCTGTCACTTAACCTCATTGTTGATACTTAAAATTTGACGTACGTTCCAATTGGTCCGTTCTTCTCTGTTAAATGTTTTTTGATTGTGAGTAGATTTTACTTTGTTAGTGATTGTTCAACTAGAACGAATAAATAATAATCGTCTTGTTTGATGCTATTGTTCTAGGTTCTGTTCGTTTGTGTCGAGATTGTAGAGAGATTTATTGTTGGCGCCGTTTGCCTCGTCTTATGTTCAGTGTTGGAATTATGTACACCGTTCCAGTTGTGAGTTACACTGGCGTATTGTTTGTTCGTTTAGCATAATACTGTGTCATTTTGTAGTGCATCCTCCGAAGAAGGCAATAAATTGGTTGCCGAAAGCTCAGGGCTTAAACAAAGGAAGCTGGTTTAATTTCCCTCTTACTGTGGCTGAATCCCACAGTAGTTACTTATTTTGCATACTTTCACAGCCGATAACGACTTTCAACTCAATTTGCAACAGAGTCCGTCAAAGGAGAATCTTAGGCTGATTGTACCCTAATTATAAGAGTGACATTAGATGCATTTCCCTGGACTTCCAGGGACACTCGTCATATTTATTGCAAGAGTGCTTGAGGAAGTACAGTATCAGAATTTAATTTCGGAGCCCACGAAAGTTAAGCCACCAGATAATCAATAATAAAAAAAACCGATTGAGAGATTGACATATATAGAATTGATTGTCCCGAATGCAATAAACAATACATCGGACAGACAGGACGTGGTGTTTTTTTGTGTTCGTTTCAACGAACACCAGAAACCCAAAAAAAAAACATAATATCTTCAAACACATGCAAGAGACGCAACATAAAATGAACATCGATAACCTCACACTTCTCCATCGGATGACGAAAGTATGAATTTGTATGAAGAATTTGAAATATTTAGACACTACTCGAAGGCATCAGACCTGTTACTAAATGAAATTATAGAAATCAACCCCCACAGAATGTTTTTGAGTTTGTTCAAAAGCCCCGCCATTTCGGCGATCGTGGAGTCACCCCATAATAACGAATAGAACTTCGACCTAGCTTCTATTACACGTGACCTGACGTAGATTGACCTATGTTGAGGGTTTTTGCAAGTTTTATTTATTTGTACACATCTGATTTTTGTACACTTTTTATACATTGATTATTTATACTCCTGGGAGAGGTAATTCATTCACGTGTGTTCATGTGCTAATATTGATTGCATAGAATACCTTCTTATAAACAACGCCATCTCATGGGTTAAATGTGTAGCCAACTAGCGATCTCAGCGACGCGAAGCCTCGGACCCCAGAACTAGAAATCTAGCGGGAAATTTGAACTCAACTTTCCGTATTCTTTCCCATTCAGATTATGATATACTAATCATTTCGTGTCTGACAATAGGTCTGTTCGCGAGGCATATTAGGAATATGTTCGGAACCTTTTATTTTGGACCAACGCCGGAATTCTTCATTGACTTACACATGGCCCATAATACATTATTTCCGAACAAATTCAGAACTTGCACGAACACACCTATTATGTATATAAAAGACACGACATGCATGACATTGTATGTGGCACCGTACATGATGGCACTGAACACTTTCTCACGCGCATTATAAAAAAAAATTGTTGCAAACGTTGCAAAATACTTGTATTATGCCGTTTGATAACTGTCATAATATGACATGAACTAAGTAGTCCGTAGTAGTTACCAGTTACCACGGGATCGCCTAGCAACGAGTCAACAAGGCTTGACGTGTTTTTCGGCGCTCCGCGATAGCTAAGCGATATTCGTAGTTTCCTCGTTTAATTTGTTACTTTAATTCTTAAATTTTGTATAATAACGTTCGTTTATCATTGCTTTAATAGTAATTAGTGTTAATTTTCGTTAATTTCGCGCCTGGACGCTTCAATCAGTGAAAACTGTGCTGACATGACAGATGTGTCATTACTTCTGTCAACGGCTCTACCCGTGATCCCCGACGAATCATCGTCCGGCTCGGAGATGAATGTCGACGCCGGAGAACAGAACAGCGGCGATGTTACCGATATCCCATCGGCCCCGCACATTTGGCGACGTCCCGGTCCCGCGAAAAGGTCCCGTCGATCGCGAGAGTCCGCGGACTTCACAATCGACCACCCCATTGGACGAGCCAGACGCGGGAAGGCGTAGCCTAGCAGCGAGGCGCTAGGCCACTCGGACCACTCGATCGGAGCCGACGCCGTCCGAGCTAGTCCAGCCGGACTCAAGCGGCCGGAGCCTATCGGACTCTCCGGTACCAATTGGGCGTGGCTTGACCGCGGAGGCCAAGTGGAATAAAGGAGCGCGCTTCCCAGACCAGGGTACAGGCGGCCAGACGTTCCAAGACCTCAGCTACCTACGAGAGCCCGACTACCTACGAGACCCCGACTTGGTTCTTCTTAGAACCTTCGAACCAACTTCTGTTGCTTGTTCTTTTTAGAACAAGTATTAGAATTAGTTTTTAATTTTTCTGCTTTACTAGATTTTTCTAGTATTTCTAGGCCTGACTTTGCCATGGAGGCGGCAAAGCCAAAGAAGCCGCGGAGGGCGCGGAAAGTCAAGTTGGAGCTCTGCGACCCAGCACCTCAACCCGAAACACCGGTGCCAACCCTGGTGTCCCTGAAGGAAGCGGAGAAGGTGATGGCGGACGCACTGAAAGTCCCGGTACCCGGCGAGGACGACGAAACGGGCTTTACCGTAGTCGCAAGAAGTGCGAAACCGCATACCGGCGTCGACACCCCACGGACGGCCCCGAGAGACACCCGAGTTCCCCCGATCGTCATCCGCAAGAAGACCGACTGGCCCGAAGTTATGGCGTACATGAGGCGCAACAACATCACCTACAAAAAGGCAAAGCTGACCAAGGACGGGATCAGCATCCACCTCGAGATGAAGGAAGGTTTCAAACTGTTGAAACAGTACGCTACGGCTCAGGGCATCCAGCACCACTCGTACGCGCTCACCGAAGAAAAACCACTTAAAGTGGTTTTCAGAGGAGTACCGACGGAATTCTCAGAAGAGAAGATCATCGCGGATCTACGTTCCCAAGGTTTCAGTCCGTACGGTGCTTACCGCCTTCGAATGGGTGCCAGAAGACAGCCTATACCGCTAGTCTTGGTATCCCTAAGAAAAACGGACCAAGCCAAGAAGATCTTCGACGCCAAGACCCTTCTTGGACTGGACGTGACCGTGGAATCGGCGCGAAGGAAAACAGAAGTAGGTCAGTGCCACAGATGTCAGGCGTTCGGACACGCCCAGCGAGGATGCAACCGTGACAAAGTGTGTGTGAAGTGCAGTGGTGCCCATTACCGGGTGGATTGCGACGCCCCAGCGGAAGCCCCACCGAAGTGCGGAAACTGCGGATTGCAACACACCGCCAATTTCACGGGATGCGTCAAACACCCAAAGAACAACCAGGTAAGTGGACTTAGTTACGCTAATGTAGTGTCCACTAACACCCACGTGGCGGCAAAGCAACCAACCGTGAAAGCGGCGGCGCTGACCCAAAACAAGCCAAAAGTAACCTCAAACCTAATCCCGGCAAAGCAACCGACCGGCGCAAGCCCGAAATTGCCTAGCCAATCCCTAACACCCATCCCGTCATGTTCGCAGGTACAAAAACCAGATGACCCAACGGCCAGTTCATCGGGAAATACGACAACCAAGAAGAAGAAGAAGAAGTCGAAAAGCAAGAAGAACAGTGCTAAAAAACAAGTGCCAAGTGAAAAAGTGTCAGTTAAACAAGTGCCAAGTAAACAAATGTTTTGTGGAAAAGTGACAAGTGAAAAAGTGACAAGTGAACCAGTGACAAACACCGACCGACCGGACCTCCTGAAGCTGTTCACGGTGTTGTTTAAAATCTTCGAAGAATGTTATAGCGCGAACGCTGATATTCTGGGGGTTTTAATTAAACACGCATCGGAGTTGCAGACCGCCCTCAAACGTTAATGGAGAGAAGACCAAGAATCCCATGTTCCTTACAGTTGGTATTTTGGAACGCGAACTCAGTTGTCAACCGTGTTGCGGAACTACGCGAATTTGCGGAGAGGTTTAACCCCGACGCAATCCTAATTTGCGAGACGCACATGCGGGCTGGCGACAATCCACGCGTGCCAAACTACCGATTGTACAGAAAGGATCGACAGGGTGCGAGAGGAGGCGGTACTGCAATCTTCGTGAGAACAAGCTTGGACCACTACGAGGACCAACTCCCAGAACTCGAACATCTAGAAGCGAACGCCGTCGTTGTGAAGACTACTGCCGGTCTCTTGAGATTGGTAGCGGCCTACAACGCCCCCGCGAGACGCATCTTAGAGAACGACCTGAGGGCAGTTTTGGACACGGACAAAGGAGTTATCATCGCCGGAGACCTGAACTCGAAGCACCCATCTTGGAACTCTCGAAACCAAAACCGCAATGGTAAGATACTTCACGATCTTGTAGAATCTTGGGACATTCAAGCCGACGCGCCACCGGAGCCAACGCACTTCCCGACCAACGGAAGACCGGATGTTTTGGACATGGTCATCATGCGTGATGTTGGATTGGGGCACCAACTATCAGCGCTGAATGAGCTGAGCTCGGACCACAATCCGGTTCTACTGGATTTGGGAGATATCCAGGACAACCTCATTCCAGTAATGAAGAACGTCATCGCTTGGCCAGCCTACACCGAACACCTGGAGGATACGATTGGACCGATTCGACTCATAGAAGATATCCCGGAACTGGAACAAGCTGTAGAAAGCTTTACGGAACGGATAGAAGCCTCCCTTCGATCAGCAACGAACCGAATCCCCGTACGGAACCAACGGCGCGCCCTACCAGCGGCAGTACGGACACTGATCCGCGAGAAAAACAGGGCTAGAAGAGCGTGGCAACGAAATTGGGACCCAGTCGAGAGGGAAACATACGAGCGTCTCACAAGACAAGTCCGGCGGGAGCTGGACGAATGTCGATTCGCTGCTTTCGATGCAAAACTGGACGCCCTGAACGAAGAGGACCAAAACTCGACGTGGAAACTGATCCGATCGCTGAAAGGCGGCACCCGAACGATGCCACCCATACACGGTTCTGCCGGTATGGCGTTTACTATCGAGGATAAAGCAGAGGCCTTCGCTGATACCTTCGAAAGACAGTTCACTCTGAACGACGACAACGATGACGACGACGAGCACGTCGACAACGTTGAACGTCTAGTAAGACAGAGAATGTCCGAAGAAGATGATCAACCGATCGCCCCTGCCAGTCCAACCGAAGTTAAACAGGCCATCGCCAGGTGCAAGAAACGGAAGTCTCCAGGAGCTGACGGGATCGGGAACGCTGCGCTGAAAGCTATGCCTAAGAAGGCTATTGTCGCCCTGACCGGTATTGTGAATGCAGTACCGCGCCTCCGCTATTTCCCTGAAAAGTGGAAGTGCGCGGATGTGATTGCTATTCCTAAGCCCGGTCAGAGCCGCACTTTCCCGCAGAACTACCGACCGATCAGTCTACTACCAACACTCGGCAAGATCACGGAACGGATAATCCTAACAAGGCTACAAGATATCGTCGAAGAACTCGAGACCATACCAGACGAACAGTTCGGATTTCGCTCAGGACATTCCACCTCCCTTCAGGTACTACGCCTCGTGGAACACATCACCGACGCATACAACCGCCGCGAGCACACGGTCGCGGTTTTCCTGGATATCTCGAAAGCGTTCGATAAGGTATGGCACAATGGTTTGCTTAATAAAATGTTTGTTTCAGGTATTCCCCCTCGTTTAGTTCAATTAGTCGGATCATACATCTCCCGTAGGTCTTTCCGAACTAAGCTGAACCGAACGAGGTCAAGCGAACGAATCCTAACTGCCGGAGTCCCTCAGGGCTCGTTGCTATCGCCGTTACTTTATAGTATCTACGTTAGTGACTTGCCCCGAACACAGGGAACCGAGTTAGCGATGTACGCCGACGACGTTTGCATCTTTGCGCGCTCAATGTCTCCGGACCTTGCGGCGCGCAGAGTGCAAAACGCCCTCTCGGTGTTGGAGCGCTTCTTCGCGACTTGGCGAGTCAAGGTAAATGCGACAAAAAGTACCTCGGTACTTTTTACTCGTAGGATCCGAGGCAACCCAGAGCCGCTAGTTCTGCACGAGGAGGAGATTCCATGGCAAACACAAGCGAAGTACTTGGGTGTCATTCTGGACCGACGGCTGACCTGGAGTCCGCACGTCAAAGCCCTGGCGAACCGAGCGAAAGCAGCGTTAGTCGCCCTCTATTCTCTGATAAACAGGCGCAGTAGGTTGGACCCTACACGTAAGATTCGACTCTACAACGCCGTTATTAGGCCTACGATGACTTACGCTTGCCCAGCTTGGGGATACGCGGCTAAGACACAAATGCGACAACTACAGGTCATCCAAAACAAGTGTCTCAGAATGGCATTCGATGCTCCGTGGTTTGTCAGGAACACCACTCTTCACGAAGACGCCCAGATGATCACCATCGACGAATTCGTGCGAGAGACTGCAGAAAAAATGTACTCGAACCTCGAGGAACATTCGAATCCCCTATTACGGGGGATGTTACCGTACGACACAGAAAACTTGCGGTATAAACGCCCAAGGGTTCTGCTCGATCGTCCGGTGTAAATCACTCAGATTATTCTTCTAGCCCAAGATTCCGATACACTTTTTCTTTAAATTTTCTAACATTCAATTTCTGTTTTAGATGCTCAAACCTAACATTTTGACATAATATTTTTCTAGCCCGGCATTCAAGTGCCCGTCCCCCCCAAACAAACATCAGTCATGATTCCAGTTGAAAGTGCAACCCCAGCACCCCCATTTATACTTCCATCTTCGTCATTAATTACTTTAGATTAAGAGGGTTTTTTAGGTACCTCGATATCTCGTCTGTTCAAAGGTCAAAGGACCAGGGTACAGGCGGTACTGCAATCTTCGTGAGAACAAGCTTGGACCACTACGAGGACCAACTCCCAGAACTCGAACATCTAGAAGCGAACGCCGTCGTTGTGAAGACTACTGCCGGTCTCTTGAGATTGGTAGCGGCCTACAACGCCCCCGCGAGACGCATCTTAGAGAACGACCTGAGGGCAGTTTTGGACACGGACAAAGGGGTTATCATCGCCGGAGACCTGAACTCGAAGCACCCATCTTGGAACTCTCGAAACCAAAACCGCAATGGTAAGATACTTCACGGTCTTGTAGAATCTTGGGACATTCAAGCCGACGCGCCACCGGAGCCAACGCACTTCCCGACCAACGGAAGACCGGATGTTTTGGACATGGTCATCATGCGTGATGTTGGATTGGGGCACCAACTAACAGCGCTGAATGAGCTGAGCTCGGACCACAATCCGGTTCTACTGGATTTGGGAGATATCCAGGACAACCTCATTCCAGTAATGAAGAACGTCATCGCTTGGCCAGCCTACACCGAACACCTGGAGGATACGATTGGACCGATTCGACTCATAGAAGATATCCCGGAACTGGAACAAGCTGTAGAAAGCTTTACGGAACGGATAGAAGCCTCCCTTCGATCAGCAACGAACCGAATCCCCGTACGGAACCAACGGCGCGCCCTCCCAGCGGCAGTACGGACACTGATCCGCGAGAGAAACAGGGCTAGAAGAGCGTGGCAACGAAATTGGGACCCAGTCGAGAGGGAAACATACGAGCGTCTCACAAGACAAGTCCGGCGGGAGCTGGACGAATGCCGATTCGCTGCTTTCGATGCCAAACTGGACGCCCTGAACGAAGAGGACCAAAACTCGACGTGGAAACTGATCCGATCGCTGAAAGGCGGCACCCGAACGATGCCACCCATACACGGTTCTGCCGGTATGGCGTTTACTAACGAGGATAAAGCGGAGGCCTTCGCTGATACCTTCGAAAGACAGTTCACTCTGAACGACGACAACGATGACGACGACGAGCACATCGACAACGTTGATCGTCTAGTAAGACAGAGAATGTCCGAAGAAGATGATCAACCGATCGCCCCTGCCAGTCCAACCGAAGTTAAACAGGCCATCGCCAGGTGCAAGAAACGGAAGTCTCCAGGATCTGACGGGATCGGGAACGCTGCGCTGAAAGCTATGCCTAAGAAGGCTATTGTCGCCCTGACCGGTATTGTGAATGCAGTACTGCGCCTCCGCCATTTCCCTGAAAAGTGGAAGTGCGCGGATGTGATTGCTATTCCCAAGCCCGGTCAGAGCCGCACTTTCCCGCAGAACTACCGACCGATCAGTCTACTACCAACACTCGGCAAGATCACGGAACGGATAATCCTAACAAGGCTACAAGATATCGTCGAAGAACTCTAGATCATACCAGACGAACAGTTCGGATTTCGCTCAGGACATTCCACCTCCCTTCAGGTACTACGCCTCGTGGAACACATCACCGACGCATACAACCGCCGCGAGCACACGGTCGCGGTTTTTCTGGATATCTCGAAAGCGTTCGATAAGGTATGGCACAATGGTTTGCTTAATAAAATGTTTGTTTCAGGTATTCCCCCTCGCTTAGTTCAATTAGTCGGATCATACATCTCCCGTAGGTCTTTCCGAACTAAGCTGAACCGAACGAGGTCAAGCGAACGAATCCTAACTGCCGGAGTCCCTCAGGGCTCGTTGCTATCGCCGTTACTTTATAGTATCTACGTTAGTGACTTGCCCCGAACACAGGGAACCGAGTTAGCGATGTACACCGACGACGTTTGCATCTTTGCGCGCTCAATGTCTCCGGACCTTGCGGCGCGCAGAGTGCAAAACGCCCTCTCGGTGTTGGAGCGCTTCTTCGCGACTTGGCGAGTCAATAAATGTCAGTGAATGAGTCAGTGAATGCGACAAAAAGTACCTCGGTACTTTTTACTCGTAGGATCCGAGGCAACCCCGAGCCGCTAGTTCTGCACGAGGAGGAGATTCCATGGCAAACACAAGCGAAGTACTTGGGTGTCATTCTGGACCGACGGCTGACCTGGAGTCCGCACGTCAAAGCCCTGGCGAACCGAGCGAAAGCAGCGTTAGTCGCCCTCTATTCTCTGATAAACAGGCGCAGTAGGTTGGATCCTACACGTAAGATTCGACTCTACAACGCCGTTATTAGGCCTACGATGACTTACGCTTGCCCAGCTTGGGGATACGCGGCTAAGACACAAATGCGACAACTACAGGTCATCCAAAACAAGTGCCTCAGAATGGCATTCGATGCTCCGTGGTTTGTCAGGAACACCACTCTTCACGAAGACGCCCAGATGATCACCATCGACGAATTCGTGTGAGAGACTGCAGAAAAAATGTACTCGAACCTCGAGGAACATTCGAATCCCCTATTACGGGGGATGTTACCGTACGACACAGAAAACTTGCGGTATAAACGCCCAAGGGTTCTGCTCGATCGTCCGGTGTAAATCACTCAGATTATTCTTCTAGCCCAAGATTCCGATACACTTTTTATTTAAATTTTCTAACATTCAATTTCTGTTTTAGATGCTCAAACCTAACATTTTGACATAATATTTTTCTAGCCCGGCATTCAATTGCCCGTCCCCCCCAAACAAACATCAGTCATGATTCCAGTTGAAAGTGCAACCCCAGCACCCCCATTTATACTTCCATCTTCGTCATTAATTACTTTAGATTAAGAGGGTTTTTTAGGTACCTCGATATCTCGTCTGTTCAAAGGTCAAAGGACCAGGGTACACTCACAGCGTCGTCGACATTCGTCACGTGAACAGTCGCAGTGGGTGCAGACGTTCCAAGACCTCAGCTACCTACGAGAGCCCGACTACCTACGCGACCCCGACTTGGTTCTTCTTAGAACCTCTCGAACCAACTTCTGTTGCTTGTTCTTTTTAGAACAAGTATTAGTATTAGTTTTTAATTTTTCTGCTTCACTAGATTTTTCTAGTATTTCTAGGCCTGACTTTGCCATGGAGGCGGCAAAGCCAAAGAAGCCGCGGAGGGCGCGGAAAGTCAAGTTGGAGCTCTGCGACCTCAGCACCTCAACCCGAAACACCGGTGCCAACCCTGGTGTCCCTGAAGGAAGCGGAGAAGGTGATGGCGGACGCACTGAAAGTCCCGGTACCCGGCGAGGACGACGAAACGGGCTTTACCGTAGTCGCAAGAAGTGCGAAACCGCATACCGGCGTCGACTCCCCACGGTCGGCCGCGAGAGACACCCGAGTTCCCCCGATCGTCATCCGCAAGAAGACCGACTGGCCCGAAGTTATGGCGTACATGAAGCGCAACAACATCCACTACAAAAAGGCAAAGCTGACCAAGGACGGGATCAGCATCCACCTCGAGATGAAGGAAGGTTTCAAGCTGTTGAAACAGCACGCTACGGCTCAGGGCATCCAGCACCACTCGTACGCGCTCACCGAAGAAAAACCACTTAAAGTGGTTTTCAGAGGAGTGCCGACGGAATTCTCAGAAGAGAAGATCATCGCGGATCTACGTTCCCAAGGTTTCAGTCCGTCCGGTGCTTACCGCCTTCGAATGGGTGCCAGAAGACAGCCTATACCGCTAGTCTTGGTATCCATAAGAAAAACGGACCAAGCCAAGAAGATCTTCGACGCCAAGACCTTACTTGGACTGGACGTGACCGTGGAATCGGCGCGAAGGAAAACAGAAGTAGGTCAGTGCCACAGATGTCAGGCGTTCGGACACGCCCAGCGAGGATGCAACCGTGATAAAGTGTGTGTGAAGTGCAGTGGTGCCCATTACCGGGTGGATTGCGACGCCCCAGCGGAAGCCCCACCGAAGTGCGGAAACTGCGGATCGCAACACACCGCCAATTTCACGGGATGCGTCAAACACCCAAAGAACAACCAGGTAAGTGGACTTAGTTACGCTAATGTATTGTCCACTAACACCCACGTGGCGGCAAAGCAACCAACCGTGAAAGCGGCGGCGCTGACCCAAAACAAACCAAAAGTAACCTCAAACCTAATCCCGGCAAAGCAACCGACCGGCGCAAGCCCGAAATTGCCTAGCCAATCCCTAACACCCATCCCGTCGTGTTCGCAGGTACAAAAACCAGATGCCCCAACGGCCAGTTCATCGGGAAATACGACAACTAAGAAGAAGAAGAAGTCGAAAAGCAAGAAGAACAGTGCTAAAAAACAAGTGCCAAGTGAAAAAGTGTCAGTTAAACAAGTGCCAAGTAAACAAATGTTTTGTGGAAAAGTGACAAGTGAAAAAGTGACATGTGAACCAGTGACAAACACCGACCGACCGGACCTACGGATGCTGTTCACGGTGTTGTTTAAAATCTTCGAAGAATGTTATAGCCCGAACGCTGACATTCTGGAGGTTTTAATTAAACACGCAGCGGAGCTGCAGACCGCCTTCAAACGTTAATGGAGAGAAGATCAAGAATCCCATGTTCCTTGCAGTTGGTATTTTGGAACGCGAACTCAGTTGTCAACCGTGTTGCGGAACTACGCGAATTTGCGGAGAGGTTTAACCCCGACGCAATCCTAATTTGCGAGACGCACATGCGGGTTGGCGACAATCCACGCGTACCAAACTACCGATTGTACAGAAAGAATCGACAGGGTGCGAGAGGAGAACAAGCTTGGACCACTACAAGGACCAACTCCCAGAACTCGAACATCTGGAAGCGAACGCTGTCGTTGTGAAGATTACTGCCGGTCTTTTGAGATTGGTAGCGGCCTACAACGCCCCCGCGAGACGCATCTTAGAGAACGACCTGAGGGCAGTTTTGGACACGGACAAAGGAGTTATTATCGCCGGAGACCTGAACTCGAAGCACCCATCTTGGAACTCTCGAAACCAGAACCGAAATGGTAAGATACTTCACGATCTTGTAGAATCTTGGGACATTCAAGCGGATGCACCACCGGAACCAACGCACTTCCCGACAAACGGAAGACCGGGTGTACTGGACATGGTCATCATGCGTGATGTTGGATTGGGACACCAATTAACAACGCTAAATGAGCTGAGCTCGGACCACAATCCGGTTCTACTGGATTTGGGAGATATCCAGGACAACCTCATTCCGGTAATGAAGAACGCCATCGCTTGGCCAGCCTACACCGAACACCTAGAGGATACGATTGGACCGATTCGACTCATAGAAGATATCCCGGAAAGCTTTACAGAACGGATAGTCTCCCTTCGATCAGCAACCAACCGAATCCTCGTACGGAACCAACGGCGCGCCCTCCCAGCGGCAGTAAGGACACTGATCCGCGGGAAAAACAGGGCTAGAAGAGCGTGGCAACGAAATTGGGACCCAGTCGAGAGGGAAACATACGAGCGTCTCACAAGACAAGTCCGGCAGGAGCTGGACGAATGTCGATTCGCTGCTTTCGATGCCAAACTGGATGCCCTGAACGAAGAGGACCAAAACTCGACATGGAAACTGATCCAATCGCTGAAAGGCGGCACCCGAACGATGCCACCCATATACACGGCTCTGCCGGTATGGCGTTTACTAACGAGGATAAAGCGGAAGCCTTCGCTGACACCTTCGAAAGACAGTTCAGTCTCAACGACGACGATGACGAGCACATCAACAACGTTGACCGCCTAGTAAGACAGAGAACGTCCGTAGAAGATGATTAACCGATCGCCCCTGCCAGTCTCACCGAAGTTAAACAGGCTATCGCCAGGTGCAAGAAACGGAAGTCTCCAGGAGCTGACGGGATCGGCAACGCTGCGCTGAAAGCTATGCCTAAGAAGGCTATTGTCGCCCTGACCGGTATTGTGAATGCAGTATTGTGCCTCCGACATTTCCCTGAAAAATGGAAGTGTACGGATGTGATGCTATTCCCAAGCCCGGTCAGAGCCTCACTTTTCCGCAGAACTACCGACCGATCAGTCTACTACCAACACTCGGCAAGATCACGGAACGGATAATCCTAACAGGGCTACAAGATATCGTCGAAGAACTTGAGATCATACCAGACGAACAGTTCGGATTTCGCTCAGGACATTCCACCTCCCTTCAGGTACTACGCCTCGTGGAACACATCACGGACGCATACAACCGCCGCGAGCACACGGTCGCGGTTTTCCTGGATATCTCGAAAGCGTTCGATAAGGTATGGCACAATGGTTTGCTTAATAAAATGTTTGTTTCAGGTATTCCCCCTCGTTTAGTTCAATTAGTCGGCTCATACATCTCCCGTAGGTCTTTCCGAACTAAGCTGAACCGAAGGAGGTCAAGCGAACGAATCCTAACTGCCGGAGTCCCTCAGGGCTCGTTGCTGTCGCCGTTACTTTATAGTATCTTCGTTAGTAACTTGCCCCGAACGCAGGGAACCGAGTTAACGATGTACGCCGACGACGTCTGCATTTTTGCGCGCTCAATGTCTCCGGACCTTGCAGCGCGCAAAGTGCAAAACGCCCTCTCGGTGTTGGAGCGCTTCTTCGCGACTTGGAGGGTTAAGGTGAATGCGACGAAAAGTACGTCGGTACTTTTTACTCGTAGGATCCGAGGCAACCCAGAGCCGCTAGTTCTGCACGAGGAGGAGATTCCATGGCAAACACAAGCGAAGTACTTGGGTGTAATTCTGGACCGACGGCTGACCTGGAGTAAGCACGTTAACGCCCTGGCGAACCGAGCGAAAGCAGCGTTAGTCGCCCTCTATTCTCCGATAAACAGGCGCAGTAGGTTGGATCCTACACGTTATCAGGCCTACGATGACTTACGCTTGCCCAGCTTGGGGATACGCGGCTAAGACATATACGACAACTACAGGTCATCCAAAGCAAGTCAGAATGGCATTCGATACTCCGTGGTTTGTCAGGAACATCACTCTTCATGAAGACGCCCAGATGATCACCATCGACGACTTCGTGCGAGAGACTGCAGAAAAAATGTACTCGAACCTCGAGGAACATTCGAATCCCCTATTACGGGGGATGTTACCGTACGACACAGGAAACTTGCGGTATAAACGCCCAAGGGTTCTGCTCGATCGCCCGGTTTAAACCCATTCAGATTTACATTCTTCTAGCCCAAGATTCCGATACACTTTTTCTTAAAATGTTTCTAATACTCAAATTTCTATTTTAGATGCTCAAATCCAACATTTTGACAATATTTTTCTAGCCCGGCATCCAAATGCCCGCCCCTAAACAAACATCAGTCATGATTCCAGTTGAAAGTGCGACCCCAGCACCCCCTTTTTTTATACTTCCGTCTTCGTTTATAATTACTTTAGATTAAGAGGGTTTTTTAGGTACCTCGATTTCTCGTTTGTTCAAAGATCAAAGGACCAGGACACACTCGAGCAGCAGTACTACTTCGACCAAGACGTCTTCTACCACTACGAGTCTGATGACCACGAACCAGCCGTAGACCGACCTATCGCAGCCCCGAAGACTACGCCGCTCCGAGCTTCTAGTTTATTCTGCTTGTATATTTTTATTCTTTCATTATTTTTATCAATATATTTATTCAAAGAGTCGAACGAACTGGGTTTTAATTGCTGCTCCAACATGATCCGCTTGAACAACGGTATCAGCAAAGGCTTCAAGGCTGTAAAGAAACGGAAACGATTGGTGGTACGCCGCACCGAAACCACGCCCACAACTGGAACATCTATCCAATGCCACAACAAATACGCTCTGTTGGCCGATAGCGTAACACCGGACGTTCCCGGTCCGTCCATCATCACCGAGGATCTCCACAATGCCCCAGGTAACGATCTGTCAAACTCAAATAAAAGCTCAATAACCCCGCCCCCTATCGTTCTACACACTACGGGAGAATAATTAAATTCAAAACTAACAGCAGATTTAAACTAGGTTGTTGGATCTGGCCATTAGCGCGTGCGTTATCGTCCTGGCCAAACTTCCATCTCTGTCGACAGCAAAAGCCAATGGCAAAATATAATCAAGTACTTTAAGGAACACCAAAAGGTGGATTTTCACACCTACCTTCGTGGTGGAGGGTTTTGCCGCAGATATTGGCGCCAACGAGGTTAGGGAATATCTGCGTTTGGAGTATGGGCTTGAGTGCAAAAATCGTTTCTTATGCACGGAACCAATCATCGTGACCCTCACCAAAGAGAACAAGCTGAACGAACTGCAAGCCAAAATTAGATTCGTCTCCGGCATGAGGGTCTTCTGGCAGAAGCTAAGAAACAAAAAGCCTATGCTCCAATGCGTTAACTGCCAACACTGGGGCCATGGGGGGGGGGAGAAATGCTTCTCCAAACCGCGGTGCCGGAAGTGCCCGCATGAGCACAAGACAGTGGGCTGTCCCATCTCCCGAAAAAATAAACTACCAGTAGAATGCTGTCTGTGCCATGGAGGGCACATTAGCAAACTCCCCGACGTGCCCGGTTTATAAGAAGAAATTGGCCCAGAGGCAATTTTCACCGCCGAAGACGCCGGCACCGCCAAAGTATGTTTCGGCACCACCCCCCAAGAGAAACGCTTGGTTTTCTCAACCGTCCGTCGCGCCTCCACCACAATCGCAGCGGCGTGTAGAGGAATACCCGCCCCGTTCCCAAAATACCCCCCGGACACCTCAACGCCGTGCACCATCCCCGCGCGTACGACCGTCCCTGGCAATGGTTCAGCAACGTTAGAGGACATAGCTACGGAGCTCAGGGAAATCAACAAACTCATAAATTTGGACATGCTTTTGGCTCTTCGAAATTTAAAATTCAATCTCCAAAATTCCCCCGATAAATTCGGTAAGGTAAAAGCACTTCAAATTTTTAGCGACGACCTAGATAATGTATAAGTACACCATAAGTGAGTGGAACTGCAACAGCCTGTTACACAAGATGCCAGACCTGCTGGAATACCTAGCCAAGTACAACGTCGACGTCATGTGCTTGACGGAGACGAAGTTGACTGCAGAGAACGACATGCGGATCACCGGATACACGATCTACCGGAAGGATGGGAGCAGAAGATCCGGAGGAGTCGCCATCCTGGTACGGAACTCCATTGCACACGCGCACATCGCAGACGACCCAAACATCCAACACTTTCAGACCGTCAAAATTAAGACACTCGACAACATCTACATCACGTGCATCTACAACAATCCACGTCACAAACTCACGAAACAAAACCTGACCAACCTGACCAGGGGCAAGCGTTGCCTTGTGATCGGTGACATGAACGCCAGGCACACGTCCTGGCGTTGCCGCTGGAACAATCTCAATGGCAACGTCTTAAATGACTTTATAACCATCGCCGTGTGCCATCTCGCGTTCATCCTCTCGATGATGTCCGCCGTGATCCGTGCGACCTGGTGGATGGTGTTGTGGCCGGGTAAAAATCCAAACTGCTCGGGCGGCAGCGTGCTCTCTTCTAACGTGTACGTCATCAAACCACTAACCACTAACGACTAATACCATTTTACTTGCACCGAATACACCGACGCAGTACCCTGAACAGGGGACTACACCCACCATAATCGATATCGCTATTATGAAAAACATCGCCCACATAACGGACGTGACTACTCTGGACGAACCGAACTCGGACCATCACCCAATAATACTATACATAAACGATGCACGTGATGCAGAGACACACGCTGACACAAAAACCATTTTCGACTACAAAACAGCAAATTGGCAAAAATTTCGTACATACATACACGAACACCTTACCACAGATATTTCGGACACAAATACGCTAGAAAACACAGTCGATACACTTACCAACATTATCAATACGGCAGCAACTTTTTCGATCGAACAAAGACAAATTACACCCAAAAGCAAATACACTACTCCTACACACATTCTTGAGCTCATACAGCGTAGGAACTGTACCAGAAGATCCTTCCAAAGATCCAGAGATCCGGACATGAAGGCAGAATACTACCGTCTGAACCATCAAAGGAGAGCTCGAGACAAGAATGAGATATGGCAGAGCAGGCTGGCATCCCTGAACACCCAGGACCACTCACTGTGGAAACAAACGAAAAATCTGACCAAAAATTATAAATCCGTTCCGGCACTTCAGGATAAAAATTTCAAATTTCACATTTCGGACATCGAAAAGGCAGAGCTCCTAGCTACGGAATATGAAGAAGTGCACAGGGGTGAGGGGGACACTGTTCCGGAGCACAATAACATCAGCGATAACGTGCGGAGATTTTTAGAACTGCCCTTTCCTGCACCCGACGATTTGCACCTGATCACATCGGAGACCATCCACAACATCATAAAACCGTTTAACCCTAGAAAGAGCCCCGTTGTTGATCAGGTGACCAACAAAATGCTGAAGAACTTGCCGAGAAAGGCATTGGTGCAGTTGATGCATATTGCAAGGGCAGTTCTAAAACTACAACATTTCCCGGAACAGTGGAAGCGGGCTGTGGTAGTGCCAATTCATAAGCCGGGTAAAAATCCATCCGCGCCACAGTGTGCTCTCCAAGATCATCGAGAAGATCATTAACGAACGACTGATGACGTACACGTTAGAAGAGAGCACGCTGCCGCCTGAGCAGTTTGGATTTTTACCCGGCCACAATACCATCCACCACTTTTAGGAGAGAAGATACCCTTTCGGCGCAAAATAAAATACCTAGGAATTATTTTGGATCAACGTTTAACCTTTCGGCCACACATTGAAAAAATTACACAGAAAACGGCGGGCAAAATCAGGATACTCTACCCGCTCTTAAACAGGAATAGTTTCCTAAGCAAACCGAACAAGATTCTTCTGTACAAGACGATCCTAAGAGCGGGTATGATGTACGGAGCGGCAATTTGGGGGAATTCGGCGATAAAGAAAATTAAAAAATCACAAAACAAAACTCTACGTATAATTTTAAATGGCGACAGATATTGCAAGATTTCCTGGTTGCATCAAAATTCGGAGGTGGAATATATTTCGGACATAATTTTGAGAGATTTATCCAAATTTTATGAGAAATCAAAACTTCATGATAACGCTTAGATCAGGGATATCACGAGAAACAGACTCAAAGGCAAACATCATTATGCCTTTGAGTCTGTTAATGAAGAAAACGGTAGGGGTGACAATGACGGGGAGAGTTTGAACGGGGAGATTGGGGATCTTAACCGTGGCGAAGGCGCTGGCGACAACGTCGGTAGTAGCGACGAAGACGCAGAGCCGGAGGTACCAGACGAGGAGAACAGCAGTCGGTCGAACGAACGTGAAGAGGGTACAGAAGTTGGTCAAATGAACGAACAAATAGCAGACGAGGAGAACGGCAGTCAGACGAACGAACATGTAGTGCAGTCGGTGTTTGGTCAACTGAACGAACGAATAGCAGAGCCGGAGGTGCCAGACGCGGAGAGTAGCAGCAGGATTGGCAGCGTTCGACGAGGCGGCGGGTGCAGCAGCGACCAATAGTGACACCGGATAGTGTCGCTCGTTTTTGTGTTTTGTGCGCTCAATGTTTGAGTGTAAGATGTTAAACGGTGCAGTGCCACACTCTACTTACATTCTATGTATATATGTAAACTGACATTTTATCTACACATTACCTGGACTCCAGGCACACAAATAAACACACACATACACATACGCACAAAGACCCACACCTACACATTAGCTGCGTTCGGATATTCTACACCGTTGACACTTTTTGCACCAAGTGACACCGAGCCGTTTTATTAAGTGTCAACACTGCTACACCGGTGCGGTGTAGCAGTGTTGACACTTTCGTGTTCGGATATAGATAGAGCAGGCAGTGCGGTGTACGTGGTGCGTGCACTATCTACACCTTTAATTTTGGTGGAGTGCGGTGTACGGTGTACGTCAAAGTCACAGTCAATAGCTGTGTTCGTTGTGTTGTTTGTGATTAAGTGAGGTAAGTTATGTATTAAAACCTAGCAAAGTTGTGTAATTAAACTAATTATTGTTCTAAATAATTTAAATATGTGCATGGATATAAAAAAAGACCAGATTCCAGTATGTTAAACAGCATGTTAAGCGGATATATGTATGTGCCGATAGGGTAAACTGCGCTCCGATACTCAAAAATCACAAGAAAACTTGTGAATTGCAGGGTTTTTAAACTATTGTGCACCTCTCATTATTCTCAGAACCTTCGTAAAACGAATACATGCATTCATTTTTAAAACGTTTTGACTGAAATTGTTATTGTTATGAATTAGGAGTTTTTAATTACTCATCCTATTTTTTATTGCTAGATCAATATGCAAGCCACTATCGAAGACACTGCGGAAGCAAGCGGTACCATGTATGAATGTAATGTGTGTGGAGCACATTTTCAGTCATTAGAGGTGGCTAATCGCCATTTCAACACTTTCCATGTTTTTGATAATTCTGAAAATGATGGGAATATTGCAAACGGTAAATGAATAGGTATATATGTTAATAATAAATTTGTTTAATAAGTATGTTTTAGCTACTCATGAGGAAAGTGAAGATGAAACTCAGAAAAAATGGAATGACACAGCAACGCAAACATTTATAAATTTAATGAAACAATTTGATAAAAAATTTGACGAAGCACCTATGAAGAAATTGGTTTGGCTAAAAGTTCTGAAGGAACTAAATCAGCAGTGGAGAACATCGTTTGATGTTCACCAAGTTGAAAACAAATGGAAGTCATTGAAAAGGTCGTATAAAACTATTAAAAAACATAACACATCAACGGGCCGGAACATAAAATCGTGGAAGTACTTTGATTTGATGGATGAATTTTTAGAACAGCGGCCGGAAATCACGGCACCGGCCACATGTAGTAGTACTTCTGGTATAGTCGTGGCAGATAGGGATGTCCCGTACGAAGAAAACCCCGAACATCAAACAAACGAAGCGACTGACATCAGTTGTAAGTAGTATCTAAATGTTATGTTACTAATGCCATAATAATGTTTTATATTTTACAGCTCTTGAAGAAAATCAGAGCTCTTATAGTAAAAAGAGAAAATTTGAAGAAAATGCTGTGGAAAGGCCTCATAAAGAGAGACTCCTCCGCCTCGACAAATTTAACGAGATTTTTGCCAAAATGGTAGACAAAATGTAACCAGCAATAAATTTTAAGTTCATTGACACACTTATAACGCAATACTTCTTTTTAAGGAAGTAATTATATAAATTGCAGAATTAAATACCAAAGCAAAACGCAATAAGAATGGGGGAACATGATATTGCTTTAAAAAGGGACACGCTATTAGGTTTGTTGATTCATATCGAGCTGTAGGTTTCGTGTGAATACACAAATCTAATCACGTGTACTTCTTGCTTAAAGCGATATCTTGTTGCCCTTCTGTTCTTGCATATTGCTTCGGTGTGAATTCTGTCATATATGTACTAACTTCTTTAGAAAAGAATTAATATGAGTAATATAGTTTTTAGAATATTTATTTTTAGATTCGTTACATTTGTTTCATTTTTGAATATTTATTATTTATTTTTTTGCATAAAATGTAATTGTTACTTTTTTAGAATATTTATTTCATTTATCTTTTTACCATAAATAAAAGTTTGCATAAAATAAAATAATTTTATTAAAATATTTATAAGTTATTCTCCCATAGTGGTAAGTTTTGGACGACATTGTTTCGTTTTCCACGAGCTACAGTTTCTGGAGTTTCTCCTTCATATGTTTCACCTGCATCTTCCCTTAACTCTCTGAGTTCTTCTTCGATATTAAAGTTGTCCAAGATTATTGCATAATGCATACGTTATGCAGTATACATGATGTAACAATAATCATAGGAATTAGGTCTTTCTTTCTCGTTTCTAACATTTTAAGGCGCCGAAACCGACCTTTTAACAAACCAAAGGCATGTTCTACTAAAATTCTTACTTGACTTAGCATATAATTGTAGTTCTTCTGGCGTCGTGTTAAGTGGCCAATATTTTTAAAGCCTACTAATAAGTTTGAACGCAACTTATAAGCTAAATCGCCAATGATGTAACCATTATTTGGAAAATATATAGTAAGTAAGTAAGTAAGTAAGTAAACTTTATTCACCCATCTCAAAAGACAGTACAATTTAGAGCTAACAATTAAAAATAAGCTTACAGACAGTAATACAAAATTACATAAAATTACCAGGTACAATTACACAATTATATGATTTTGCATTCTTGTATATAAATCGGATTTTTCCAAAACTGTGTTGTCATGCATCGATCCTGGCTGGCCTGCGTATACATCTATAAATTTCTTTTCATGGTCACATACTCCTTGGAGGAGGAGAGAAAAATAAGATTTTCTGTTGAAATATGACATTTTGTACTCCGATGGTGCATTAATTGGTATGTGAGTACCATCAATAATTCCATGTACACCTATAATTACAATATAAACAATTTAACAAAATGCTCACATGCCAACACCTTGATTTGCAAACTCCAATTCTGCTGGCGATAGAACTAAAATAACATATCAATAATATATGGATGTTTTTATATAAGCATGTTGTCATATACATACCGGAGACATTCCAAATTTGCCAAAAACCAAACAGTGATCATCAGCTGCTTTCCGCACTCTACTTTTGGTTGCCCAACAGTAGGTTCAGGGCCTTCAGAGTGCAACATGTTAAATAAAATTTCGAAAGTTGAAGGATTCATTCGAAAATGCGCTTTAAATTGCCCATCATTCAGAAATGGCACCAATTGGTCGGCAAAACCATACATTTTTGGCACAATCTCGATTGTCTCTGCTTCATCCTCATCATCATCATTAAATAAGTTTTGATGTGCATATTGCAATATTACCGAAAATCTGGCTAATTCACCGTTCTGCATTTTAAGTTGACGTTATGGTTTGACGTACGCGCTCACGATGGGCACCGCCATTGCACCGCAACGTTCGAATACTCTATCGAGTACACCGTACACCGTAGCCACGTGATAGAAGTTCTGTTGACACCGGCACCATGTACACCAAATCCAGAACCGAATAAACGAACACAGCTATACACGCACGCACACACATTCTTTTAACCAAATCTTGTTTTTATATACATTTTATTACTACACAAAAGCCACTATGACCTAGGCATGTAGTCGTTTTTAATATTGTACATACTTTGTTTTACCCAATTTTAACAAAAATAAAATCTATGAATCAAAAAGTTACCACGGGCTAATACATGTCATGTTATGACAAATTCATAACTTGAAGTTTCTCGCCGGAGCGCGAACCGCTCGAAAAAAGTTGTTACACATAACCTATCTCAACCGCATGACCGACCCCATTTTCGTTAGATTTCAGCATCTGACGGTAAATACTACTACCTCTGTTTTTTGACATTTATGCAGATGATTTTTTACCCGTTTTTTTTTTGTAATGGATAAACGAGATACGTTTGTTTTGTCGTAGCGTGGCCTGAAGACAAGGACATCGGTCCTCGAAATATGTAGCCCCAAGCACCAATAAAATCAACATTGGAAATACTCGAGCCTTTTATTTATCACTTTATTAAAATGTCCAATGAAATGGAAGGATATATCTCACTACTTGTCACCTAACCTACAAATAAAGTGAATTTGATGTGGCGTTGTCACATGTATGGCGTGTCCGTAACTGAGAATTTTGCTGGAATTTTTACTGCTGTTTTATACTATACTGACTACGCTGTTGTGCATATCCGACGGAGGTATGTTTTTTGGTGTTGTCGAGCGTAAGAGCTCACCCTTAATTCATATTTGTGATCGTTTTTTTGTCTTGTGAGTTCATTGACCCCTCAAACTTGTTTGTTGGATTGACTTATGTACTGTGAAGAAGAGTGTCTTGTGGAGTTGAACTGTTTGCTGATATACCACTAGGAAATTGTACCATCTCACATGCAGCAATAATTGCATGTGACTATTTACTCTAGTTGTAAGTCATCCGATAGTGAAACCGAGGACGTTGTCGTATTGCCTCTTACTGTAATATGTTGTATTTGCTTCCTGAGGATGCTGGCATCGTCTCAGCAAAATATATAGAAGTTCGAAACAATTGAGTAGTCTTATTGAAGAGCTGACCAAGATATACACACATATAGCATGTTGCACACTCGCATGTTATCTTGTATATCCCTTCGTTCTTCAGGAGTGGTGTGATATCCTGTGGGTTAGGCAAAGGATCATTTACCTTAGCTAGTGCTCTGTGCCTTACCGTGATACCAGATGTCTTCAGTAATCTACCGATTCTTTCTAATACCCCATTTACGTATGGTAAGCAAGCGAACACCTTTGATTCTTGCGGCTTCGCTGGGACTTGCGGTTTTCTTTGTGTGACGCTCCGTATGTCAGACTTGGTGTATCCATTCTGACGAAGGGCCCACTCCAAGTGTTTCCGTTCGTCGTCCAAGGTGCTGGACTAACATTGTTCAGGTGGTTAAGGAGCTGAGTAAGTTTTTCTCTACCGTGTGGCCAAACCACACGGGCACCATCGATATATCTAACCCAATAATTTTAGGACGCTTAGGGCACACCTAAGAAAAGATTGAAATACAGCAGCTCCACGACAGGAGTGCGATCAAGAAAAAGACAGCAGTCCCACGAGAGGATTGCGCAAAAACAGGAGTTCCACGAGAGGATTGCAAGTGAGGAGAATAACAGCAGTACCACGAGCGGGAGTCCAGCGCAGTATTCCAAACATGCCAACGAACAAACAACTTTCAGCATCTTATTGAGATTGAGGTACAGATATAAGGAATCAAACAATTCCATGAAGAAATTTGCGATTACCGGTGAAAGAGGTGATCCAATAGCTGCACCCGCTACCTGCTCATACATCGCTGCCGCCCATTCGAAGTACGTGGTGGAGAGAGTACTCTACAAGATCCAGTACATCGGTTGGTAGACCTAGAGGGACAAGTGTCGTCCAAAGACCTTCGACCGCCTCCTTAACCGGAACACACGTGAAAAGTGATGTTACGTGAAAACTTACGAATATATACTGAGGGTCAATTACAACCTCCTTCAAAATCCGAATAAAATGTTCAGTCTTTGACAAAATTTGTACTTTGTCCTATAAAAGGCTGGATGGTTTTCGACAAGTATTTTGCGAACAAATAGGTTGGGGAACCTATTACGCTGGGTATTGGTTTCAAAGGTACGTTATCTTTGTGGATCTTCGGCAAACCGTTGATACGTGCCCTAGGGGCTTGAACAAAAAGGCTTCTTTGTTCTTGTTCGGCAATCGATGATGATTTAACCAATTCCTTCACTCGTCTTCCTATCTTATCAGTTGGATGGATTTTATGGTACGTATTTGGGTCCAATAGATCGCTCATCTTCCTGTTGTAGTCGTCCTTGTTCAATATCACCGCTGCATTCTCTTTGAGCGCAGGTAGTACTATGATATCTTTGTTGTCCTTGATGGTCATCTTGTTGAATACCGCCTTTCTCCATACGGTGGAATTAAGCTTACCCAAATTTTCGGCAATCTTCGCCAATCTATTTGCTAATTTGAGATGAAGTTTTAGCAATTTATGTGTAGTGTCCTGTAAAGATCGGTACGTGAAATGTATCCTTTCACGACATACGGAATTCTCCGTTCTCCTCAAAATCTTCTTGGCGGCAGCTGTGTTGATATGGTGCTTGGTACGCAGGAATGTTGGTACCTTTGTCCCTACCTTCTCAAAAAGCAAGATTGGATAACATCATGTTCCGTTTTGTTCGTAACGTGTCAAATTCCTTGGTATGTTTTTAAACATTGTCCCCGTAGAGTAAAATTAAATAAATACGTAGGGTTCATGGCCAGAATCATTTACAAAATAAATTGCTTCCGGGTTACGCCGTGTGTCAAAATTCGTTGGTAGGTCTTCAGGATTCAGTTAGCTCTGAAGAAGCGAGCAACATGTATCATCAAAAATTGATGATACATTTCCCTCATATACGAGACCTTAGGTGAACCGCCGCTCCCAAATGAAAATGTTATGTAAAGCCAACACCCTTTCGGCTAGAACATTATCTACTTAAGTTCATATTATGATTATTTAAATGTTAATATAGAGACAATTTAATAACTTAAACAAATGCAAAAATTTATTGAAAAATTTATTAGCGTCAATCTTTTACCTGTGCAGGGGTAGTGGAACGTTTAAAAATAATCATTATAGTACGAGTATTTCCAACGACACACTATTTGTTTCTAATTTGACTACTATTTACTATATTTGAGCACTTGTATTGTTCTCCAAAATAGATTTTGGCATGACATGCTCAAAATTTTATGAGATGATTAAACATAATATTTATAATGAAATGTTACGTCTTACATTTGAGTAACGTAGACTCTTAGTTTGACATCTACGCAAAAAAAAATCAGAATGACGTGTCATACCTCTTGTGATAAAAAGTCTTGTATAACAAACAAGAAAATCATGTCTTATTTTGTCTCAGTATTTTGGTTTGTTTTGTGTTATAATTACGTTTTATTTGGTAAGTATTCGTTTGATTGAATATTTACTTATTTCTTTTATTTTTATTTTCAAAAGTCATTCCTGTCCCGGTTTGGAATTTCATATTTATGGTAAGCCTAGCTATGTAAGGTGTTAACAAGAAGAAACGTAACGTGTCAATGTCTGGTCATGTTTTAGAGCATGATTTTAGCTACAAACTTGAAACACGTTAAAATATACAGGGTGATGCATTTGTGAGAAGCAGACCAAATTCAATGTTGTTTTAAATAGAGCAGCCTGTCTATTTTTCTTTTTTGAGACTGGTTTCAATTCCAAATTGAACTGTATCTAAAACTGCATGTCCCTGAGTTCATTCGTTTAAATATTAAAAGAAAAGAACTAAAAACTGTTAAAAGTATTTCTACCGTGTCAATGTTCGTCCTCTGGGAGGTTACCAAAAAAAAAACATAATATTCTTTGAAAATAACCTTAACCTATAATTACGATATCCCTTTGAATAAACAGAGTGATTCATTTCTAAGTATTTCAAAGTTTAAGAAGCAATTTCCTAAAGCTTTTATTGGAAGCTTTTTCTTTTCAGCTTTTTAGAAAGCAAAATATTGACTGGTTACGTTTCCTTTTATACACACTGTGTAATGATAAGGACTTTAAAAGGTTTACTGCAATTTGAGATCAAATTTTTTATATTTTTCTGACGTTTGTTGAGCGCATTCAATATTTCCAAATTAGAATTCCATAACAAAAAAAAAATTCGAAAAAACCTAAAAACTAAAAATTGTTTTGTCAAACATTGTTTTCTCCTCTAACTTGTTTTTTTTTTTTATGGCAAAAAAATTAATTACTGCTAAAACTACATCCTCTGTCTTTGGAGCTGCACGGGCAGGACAAGGGCCTCTAAAGTTCAAATTCAAATATTCTTACTACGGTAATTTGTTAATTAATTTATAGTTTATAAAATATTGGTAACAAATTTCTCTAGAGTGTAGAGGTTCCGTGACGAGTTACAAGGTGTGAAGTGATGTCAGTGTAGAAATAAAAGGAACGTTCTTCCGTGTAAAATGGGTTTAATTTCTTACAACCTATTTCGGCTAATAGCTATCTTCAGGTACGTAACTGTAAGCCAAAATAAAAACACAGCATCAGCGTCTTAATTACAATAAAATATAGGAAACAACAAAACCAAAATATCGATGAAAAAATAAGAAACTAACATGTCATGTAAACTTATCTAGAGACAATATAAAAGCATGAATCATGTAGACAGAAAGCATTGGCAACATTGACGTACACAGACGAATAGCAATAAATCGCAATAATCTCAAAGTTCCCGGCTCGAAGTACAAAAATCTCACAATTGGGCACCAACAAGAAATGTCAACTGAACGAGTATAAAATTATAGGTTAAAGAAGCTCTCACATATAGGGTAGCGCCAAAAAGCCCTTTGTCAACATTGTTAATGCATATTTTACAATAGCCCAAGAAGGTGAATTTTACCACAATATTCAGTCTCCGGGTTGATACTGCGATACATATTAGTTTGCAACTTGATAGAAATATATTGCATTTCATAAAAAATCGGATGAAGGCGGATGATATTTTTATACTCTCTTAAAGCTAAAGGTGCTACTTATCTGGTAGTATGCACAATTCGGCAGGATTGAGTGGAATACGTCAAATAAACACAAAGAATACTAAAAATACGAACCAGCTATTTTCCAATTTAAATTACAATGAAATGTTTTATGTTTTTCGTCATTATTAAAGTGCATTAAGTAAGCACAAACCTCCAGGAAGAATATTTTAAAAAAATTATCTACATACCCATGAATACAAATAAAATTGCACTTGAAGGCTGTATTGAATTATTGTACTTACAGTAAAAAATGCTTCTCCCGCGCGACAAATCCACATATCTGGTACCTTGTCTTGGTAACTGAAGTAGATTCTTACAATTGTAGCATTTTCATTATATTACGTTTTCGCCAGCTTTTCGCCATAGTGCGACGTCGGCAACGTCAGATACGCAGACAAAGAATTTATTGGGTACTACTGGAATATGGAAATTGATAATGAAATTATAACAACCTTATCAACCTCGATTTAAAAAAATATGTCTATAAGGGTTAACTAGCGAACGGCAGTCAAAATATCGGAGAGCGGTCGTGGGTTGAATAACTAGTAGTAAAATTTTAGGGCGCCACTAACCAGTGACAAAAATTAAAATTAACGGCCCTGGTTAGCCAACCAAAAACATAAATTATATTTCTTAATAAAACTAAAAATGATATTTCATTAATAAGGTTTAATGAACTAAAAAGTATACTGAATAACAAAATTAGACACTTTACTTCCTTAAAACTAAATATTTTATCGACTGATAGCTATCTAACGAATACTTAAATTATTTAAATTATTATACTTAAACTTATTTAGAACTATTTAACAAACCATTCGCGTTATGGTAAATCAATCGGTTTAAAAATGTCGAGAATATGATCTCACAATGGCGAAAAGGGGTCCTCAATTTCACCACGCAACGACGTAATTAAATTTAATTGCCTGACCTGCTTGATGCCCGGTAATTCTTATTATGTCAACGCTGAATCGATATTTGGGGGCGATTGGGTAGTTGCTTTCCCCGCTTTCGGAGTCTTCGCAGATCAGCAGCCAAATTACCTCGTCGATGCCGTGCGCCAGCACGTCAGGGTAGTTATTTTGCAGACAATGTTTCACGTGGTACGTGTCCTAGGAAATCTACATCGTTAATTACAATCAAGATTAGCGATACACAATACAAACGCAAAGTAACAACTTACCCGCGTTGTTTCACGGATTTTTAACTCAATTAAAGCTTCGCTAGTACGGTATTACAATTCTTTCGAGAAACGGTACAATCATATCCTTCACAGAGGATTTCTATCTGGTTCCAACTCCGCACTCCGTTATTTTCCACTTTTTTTTCGCGTTTTCGAGACGGCAAACTAAGTTGGCAAATGCCATCTATATTCGAAAAGCCAAACCCCGCGGGTTGATAAGATAACAGACATTTTAGCAGAGGTTACCTATAACGGAAATTACACCGTTATAATATCCCCCTCCAAAAAATTTAAAAATATACTTAACGCCAAAACTTACAACAAAAATATAGCAAAGGTCATGAGAACGTTCTAGGGTTTAACAAAGCATTACAATTATTGATATCTACACGTATCAGACGCCTTAATTTATAAAAGGTAACAAACCCGGTATGTCAAAATCAGTGAGTAGTCAAAATCGGTTGCAGTTAAAATAAAGAAAACTTAATTGTACACAAAGGCACCCCATAACCTCCCCAATTCCTATTGTTCAATGCTCGTTCGTATACTCTCCTGTGTAAGGTTTTAAATCTTTCACATGCCATCTTCCAGCCGGAGAACCATCTGCACGCGTTAAATCATAGACCAAAAACCCTATTTTTTTCTTAACCACACACAAAATATATTTCGGTGCTAGCTTCGCTGAAAAATTCTTTTCTGCATTAGACAGTACCATATTCCTCTTCCACACTTTATCTCCTACTTGAAATGATATATCTCTTCTCCTGAGATTCTAATACTTGCTGTTTTTGTTGTAAGCATCACGCAATCTTTGCTTAACATACACCGGCAACATATCCTCTCTCAAGTCAGCAAACTCCGTTCTATCTCCCATCTCCAGTCCTAACTCTGGTTGATCTCCACCGCGACTATAGAATTGACTAGAAAGTGGTATATTTCTTCCGAACACATAAATGACTGCTTGTAACCTGTAACCTCATGCGTTGCTGACCGTATTGCATGACCAATTTGGTGATGTGCTTATCCCAATCCTTCTGATTATCTCCTACATTACTCCGGATAGCTGCACCCACAACGCGATTAACTCTTTCCACCGGATTTGTTTGGGGGTGATAACGAGCATTATACATAATTTTATGCACGCCGTATGTCTTCGCTAAACTTTGAAATTCATTGCTGGTAAATTGTACGCCATTGTCGCATACTACATATTGTGGTACACCGAACACTAGAAACACTTTATTTTCCACAAATTTTGACACTACTTTCGCAGTTGCGTCTCTCATCGGATGTAGCAACGAAAACTTAGAAAAAAGATCAGATACTACCAACAAATACACATTACCCTGTTTTGACCGCGGAAAGGGGCCCATTATATCTATTGCAATCACTTGAAAAGGAAAATTTACTGTTCTCTGTCTTCCCATCGTACCATATTTTCCAACATTTGATGATTTTTGCTCATTGCAAGTTTTACAATTTCGAATATATTTGATGACGTCTACTCGCATCTTTGGCCAATAATACATTTCCTGAATTCGGTTGATGGTTTTAAAGAATCCAAGATGAGCAGCAGTCGGTTCATCGTGGTTTTGGCGCAATATTTCGCTGCGCAATTGTTGAGGAACATACAATTTCCACGCAGACACATTTGTTTGCGGTTTAGTTAAAACAAAACGATAAATTACATTGTCTTTTACTTCCCACAATGGATAACTAGCTGGTTGTTTCTTAATCTTGTCTAGTAGGCGTCTATAATACTCATCTTTATGGTCCGGTAAGATATTAATTATCGAAAGTTGCGGTTCAACAGCACGTGATAAGGCATCAGGGACGACGTTAGACTTTCCTTTACGGTGGACCATATTAAACTTGTACTGCTGAAGTTGTACTGACCATCTTGCCAATCTTCCGGTAGGCTCTTTCATCCTATTTAACCACAACAAAGAATAATGATCCATAATCACGGTAAATTGAACTCCTTCAATATACGGCCTAAATTTCTCTATCGAAAATATTACTGCAATGGATCCAAGCCTTCGCGTCTGCACCTCAGCAGGAAATGCGTTCTGTTGGTCTTATTAGCCAGCTTGTTGGTGATGTTAATGTACTGTGTTTCATCAGTACTGTGATGCCGTGCCTAAACGTGTTTGAGATTTCTTGGAAAAACCCCATGTTTAATTAGATTGTGGAATTATTAGCTGTTGTATAATGGTACCTAATGCGTATTCAATTCTAGAATTGCCTGTCTTCCGTTTTTCTTTGTTCTAAATTTTGCGTTTATCACGTACGATGTTTCGTATATCACTTCAGTTTCTTAGAATTATAAATCCTTTGTGTTAGAACGGAGGATGTCATCTCGAATCCTATTGGGTACGTAAGTTAGCTTATCAAATCCTATTGGATAATACCTGTGACGAAACATCGTACGACTCTTCCCTATAAATAGGAGGACTTGCATTTCTTCAGAGAGTTTTGTTACCATTTCATTACGTTAAGCTAGGCCTGTGCAAACCTTGTAACTAGTACTTGCAACAATATATGTTTTAAGTGAGCTTCGTGTTTATTTTGACAAGTTCCCTCAACAAATTTGGTGGCAGCGGTGGGATCTCTCTTTCGAGAGGTAAAATAGCCAAAAAGGAACCGAAGCTACATATATATTCAACATTGACGGTCACTTCGGTGAAACTCTTCGGAGAAAACAAAACGTCAGGAAGTACATCTAGTTCTGCAAGGGCAGAAAGAAGTCTATCAGCAGCAAGTTCTGTGCAGAGACATAAATTCTGCCACGGAGCCAACGTAAAATACACCGCAGAATCTGGAACATCAAACCTCGTGAAGCGCCGGTAAGCCGCTATCAGAGTCCCGAAGATTGCCAGAGTACACCGCGTCCAACAACGTCTTCGCAACGTCATACCAGCCGCAACGCAGAAATCCAGGAATTCCCCGTGTGCGTGCAAGTGTGTCGTGAAAAGTGTATACATATTGGATTACCCAAAACCGAGTAGGTGAGTCTTTCATGTCTCTTTAAAGTCTTATGGGTGATAGCGACAGCGATACTGGGACAGTAATAGACGGTTCGGATATAGGGAACATCACTGATTTTGCGGAAATGCCATTCAAAATAGAATTTGCGTTTAAAATGATCCCCGAGTTCGACGGCAGTCGAGAAAATTTTCAAAAATTTATAGGGTGTTGTGACATAGTTGCTAAAACGGCTTCTACGATCAACGACAAACAGTTACTCTTGCAAATCATCGAAAGTCGAATATCAGGGAAAGTTACACTTAAGTTGCACTTATGATTCCTGGGAAGAGTTAAAGATACTCCTCCAAAATCAATTTTTAGAACGTAGGACAGTTGCTCAGCTCCAAATGGAATTGGTCAATTGTCGGCAGTATCCTAATGAGGATATTCGTACTTTTGCGAATAGGTTAGAGTCTCTAGAAACAGATTTGAACGACGCGTGTATACAGAGCGAAGGTGAAGATTCAGCAGCTGTAGTGATTAGCCTTAACGCGAAAACCGCACTTAGAGCCTTTGCAAACGGTCTTTTAGAACCTTACCGACTCATCGTAAAAGCTAGTAGGCATACCACCCTCCGGGAAGCTATAGAATGTGCTGTGTTGGAAGAGCGAAGCAATGCAACGCGAAAAAGTAATCAAAACTCCAAAATCAATTTGAAACCCAAACAATCTGCAATAGTTTGCTATAAGTGTAATAAACCCGGTCATACGGCAAATAAATGCTTCTCTCTCTCACCACCGGGATCTTACCCAGTTAAACAGCCAGTTATCAAACAAGAAGGTAATGTGAGACTTATATGCTCGTATTGTAAACGCGTGGGTCACCACATAAGAGATTGTCGCAAGCGCTTGAGAAACGCTAATCATATTCCGGAAAACTCCAATGCCCCCGGTACATCAGGCAGTGTAACGGGAGCCGAGATAAAGAAGTCTGCCTAAACCACGTTTCATCTTTTTCCATTCCTACTTCATATGTTAGATTGCGTGACGCGAATTCTATTGTAGGATCCTGTAACAATTTTAATTCCAAGAAGCCAGCAACCGTATATAATATAGACTTGGATGAGTCTCTTAGTTCTCCTTGTGTTACCCTAAGTAGTGATGGGTTTGAAAACCATCACGCCAAACTTCTTTTAGACACAGGTAGCGATATCTGTATCCTCAAGGTGCAAAATGTAAGCGACGAGCAGGTTATTTTTCCGAATCAGAAGGTTAAGCTGAAAGGAATCACTCAAGAATCTATTGAGTCATTGGGTGTCGCAAATATTGAATTAAAATTTGGTAATGGAAGCATCATTCATCCATTCCATATAGTACCTCGGAATTTCCCAATCACAAGCGATGGTCTTCTTGGTCATGATTTGTTCTTGAAATATAACATTAACTTAAACTACGAGTTAAATCAGATGTCATTTAAACTTCATCCGGACTATAATGTCATTGTCAATATGTCTAGACCTCATCAAATAAAAATTCCTCCTAGGTCGGAGATCGTAGCAAAAATCCCTTCCAATATTTACTCGGACAAACTTTGCGTAGCCAGGGAAGTCATACCCGGCGTTCATGTTGGGAACTGTTTGGTCCGTTCGTCTGATGGCACATGCCACATCAACCTATTAAATTCTACTGAGAGCGAAGTAGTTCTTGATGAATTATCGCTAGAGTTGGAAGAGTTATCCGACTATCATACTTTACATTATACAACGATAGCACATGCAGAGCGCAATGAGGTCCTAGAGTCGGTGCTTAGTATTAATCATTTAAATTCTGAGGAGCAAGAATCTATCTTACAAATTTGTCGAAATTATTCCGATATCTTTCACTTACCCAGCGACAAGTTAACATATACAGAGGCTATCTGTCATAAAATACCCTTAGTTGAAAATACTCCACCGGTATTTGTTAAACCTTACCGGTTACCGGAGCATCAGAAATCAGAAATCAATAAGGAAGTAAATAAGATGCTGGATGCGGAAATAATTAGACATTCTAGAAGTCCTTACAATAGCCCGTTGTTAATAGTGCCCAAGAAACCCGATCGTGAGGGCAATAAACGATTCCGTGTCGTCATAGATTTCCGTAAACTTAATGATTGTACAATCTCCGATGCATTTCCAGTGCCGAACATTTCGGAAATTTTTGATCAATTGGGGTCATCAAAATATTTTTCGGTCGTTGACCTCGCGAATGGCTTCCATCAGATTCCATTGCACGAAGAGAGCAAGCCGCTCACGGCATTTAGTACCCCAACTGGCCATTTTGAGTACAACCGATTGCCAATGGGCCTAAAGGGTTCCCCTGCGACCTTTCAGAGATTGTTAAATTCCGTCCTTAGTGGAATTCAGGGAATTAGGGCTCTGGTATACTTGGATGATATTGTCATTTTTGGGTCGAGTTTAAAACAACATAATGACAGATTAGTGGAAGTTTTCAATCGTCTCCGTGAAAACAACCTTAAGTTACAACCTGATAAGTGCGAATTCCTGCGAAAAGAGATAACTTATCTAGGCCATATTGTATCGGAGCATGGGATCAAACCAGATCCAGACAAAGTTTCTTCCGTTAAGAATTTTCCAACCCCTGTGAATGTTAAGCAACTTCAAAGCTTCCTTGGTCTCGCATCATATTATCGAAGGTTCGTATCGCATTTCTCGTCAATAGCGAAACCTTTGTATGAATTGTTAAAGAAAGATATACCATTCCTTTGGACATCTACTTGTGAATTAGCTTTTGAGCAGCTTAAGGGTAAGCTAACCAACTATCCAGTATTGAAATATCCTGATTTCAATGAAGCATTTAACTTAACCACAGACGCCAGTGGTGAAGCAATTGGTGCAGTTCTTTCCCAGGGCGAACACGATCTCCCCATAGCTTTTGCTAGTAGGACATTAAATCGTGCTGAGAAGGGTTATTCAACCATCGAGAGGGAGCTTTTAGCCATAGTATGGTCCGTAGGGCATTTCCGCCCTTATCTCTATGGAAAAAGGTTCTATATCTACACAGATCATAAGCCCCTTATTTATCTTTTTTCCATCAAAGACCCCAGCAGTCGTTTAATGAAGTTCAGGTTGAAATTGGAAGAGTTCGAGTATGAGGTGAAATATAAGCCCGGCAAAATAAACCATGTAGCCGATGCCCTAAGTACATTATACCAATGCACGGTCTTCTACAACTCAACCTGTATGCACATACGAAAGTTATCTTGAAGCACGTTCCAGTGGTATCATTTACAATAAAGCCGTAGTTGACAAGGACACTTCTATTCTTAATGTCTCATCTGAGTTCTGTCCAGTTATCGGAGTAACACGAGACCTTGTTGACGAGGTAGGATACCTCGCGGAATTTTCTAAGAAATACGGTGCTATTTGCGCGAATGAAATTGAAAATCTTGACCTGTATCACGTATGTGTTCGTGACGTTAGCAATAAGCCTATTGCATACTTATTGTTACGCGAAAACATCCATCAAAGATTGTCATATGAGGATGTTTTTCAGTGTCTTCAAAATTTACGTGACTCCTGCATGGAACACAACATTTCCGCGTTAGCTATTCCAAAATTAGTACGTCATCACGATCAATTACAAAGCGATTTGATACGCTCAATGATTCGGTACATATTCAAAGGAACTAACATTCTGGTACAAATTCACCATAACCGAATTCTCGAGGACCTTGACGAGGAACAAAAACGTCAGATCCTGGCCGAATTTCACACAACCCCTACCGGAGGGCATGAGGGAGTCTCGCGGACGTATGATAGAATAAAACTCTACTATAAGTGGAGAAACATGCATGATCACATAAAATCCTTTATTAAAAAGTGTGAACTGTGTCAAAAGAATAAAAGCGGGAAAACTACAGAATGCCCCATGCAAATTACAACCACGGCATCCGCCCCATTTCAAAAGGTATTTCTAGACATTGTTGGTCCTCTAGTACCTACTTATTCGGGAGATAAATACATACTCACGTTCCAGGATGACTTATCCAAATATGCTATAGCCATACCTCTACCAAACCAAGAGGCCGAATCCGTGGCAAAAGCTTTTGTAACAAGAATCATTTGTATCTATGGCATTCCTAAGACCTTGGTAACCGATCAAGGTACTAATTTTTGTAGTCAGCTATTTAAAAACACTTGCAAACTTCTTCGTATAAACCAAATTCAGTGTACCGCATATCACCCCCAATCAAATGGCGCCCTCGAGCGAAGCCATCGTACATTGAAAGAATATCTCAGAAGCTTCATTTCGGACGATCAGTTGGATTGGAATGAATACATTCCTTATGCTTTATTCACCTACAATACAACTCCTCATCAGTCGACCAATTACACCCCGTTTGAGCTATTATTTGGCCATGTAGCGGAACTACCTTCATCCGTATTAAAGCGGCCTGAGGTTATATATAATTATGACGATTATGCGGCTGAATTAAAACTTCGTTTGCAACAATGCCAGTCGAAAGCGAGAGATTCGTTAATTAAAAAGAAAGAAACATCTAAGAGTCAGTACGACCGACATACTCGGGACCTACAAATGCGTGTGGGTGATAGGGTTCTTTTGCGAAATGAACAGACAGAACCGGGAACGAGCCGGAAGTTACGATCTTTATATTCGGGACCCTATACGGTTACTTCTATTGATTCTCCAGTTAACGTTACAATTGCTATTAAAGGGAAATTTGTAAAGGTTCATAAGAATCGGTTAAAGTTGTTCCAAGAATAGTTGAGTGGTTATAGGAATAAACTACTTACTTTAATATTAAGCTTAGCACCACTTAAGTAACACTCAGTATTCCTTACAGATATGACCCCCTTAATCATCTGTCTCGCGATAGTCGGCTGGGTCAGCACTGCGCATTCCTACGAAGGTTACAACGACAGCCACTACAACGTATCGTTTTACAAGCAGAGTTCAGGTCTGTTTTACGAGGAAGTTGGAGACATAAAAATCCATAACGCTAAATGGAATTTAATTACTTATTATGATCCCAGGAACTACAGGAAAACCTTATCAAATGTTTTACATTATTCTGACCATATATTCGATTTTTGTGGTAAGGCTATTTCTAAACAATTTTTGAGGCATGAGTGTACCTCCTTTAAGCCTGTTTTGTCCAGCATTGGCATTGAATTGGTACGAACGAATGAACTTATATCAAACATAATTGAATCTAAACATGAATATAGATCAAAGCGTGGATTAATTAATTTAGTGGGAAAAATTTCCAAGACATTGTTCGGAACGTTAGACGAAGACGACGCACACTATTATAATGATCAGATAGATAAATTAAGTACAAGTCAGGATCATTTAATTACATTAATGAAGCAGCAAATTTCCGTATTTGAAACAACTATTGAAGCATTCAATACAACTAGTGTATCGTTGCAAAGTAAATTTAAACAAATAGAAAAATCAATGATTAAAATTTCAGATTATGTCAACAATTTAAATCTTGGTGTATCAACAATACACTACCAAAATGAGTTTGAAATATTGGTAAATATGTTCACCCTATTGTCTAGTGAAGTCTCTAAGCAGCAGTCAGTCTTGATTCAGATTTTATCCTTGTCACAGAAAGGCATAATAAGCCCATTCATAATGAATCCTGTTAAGCTGATAAGCGAATTAAGAGCCATTCAACCTTTCTTACCGATAGGAACTACTTTCGCATTTGACATTACTCTGGATAATGCACAGTCATTGATGCAGTTGTTGAGCCCAAATGTTTATGTTTATCATGATAGAGTAACATTCATACTTACCTTGCCTATCGTAGAAGGAAAAATATATCATTTGTACGGAATAAGCACAATGCCATCTACAATTAAGACAGATACATTTCAATACGTTCACGTCGAAAAACAATTTCTTGCAATGGATACTGTTCAGCAGTATTACTTTGATTTGGATTACATTGAATTGAATTCATGTACTAGAATTCAAAAACATTATATTTGTAAACAATTAAAGCCAATTTTAATGACTAATGTGCACAGCACCTGTGAATCAAGGTTATTCAATTCTCATATCACGCATATCCCGGACTCGTGTTCTATTCGAGTTTTAAAACTATCAAATCCTATGTTTATCAAGCTGTACCAACCACATTCGTGGATATTTGCCATTCCAGAAACGGTCAAAATAAATTTACAATGTCACAAGACGTCCAAGATACTATATCTTAATGGAACCGGCATTCTTTCAGCTAAACCCGATTGTAAGGTGTTCTTAAACTCAATAATCCTTGCATTTCCTGGTAACAACAATTATTCGGTGTTCAATAATTATATTCCAAGCGTTCATTTTAATACATCATATTTTGAAAACCTGAATACATCTTTTAGTCCAGCATTGACAATTCCTACGGTCATTACGCCTTTGGATGTCTCTCCGTTGAAACACGCTAGTATGTCGCTTGCTATCCTTAAGACTGAGGCAGAAAGACTACAACATGTCTCGTATAAAAATCATGTTCATTTTATGTATTTTTATGTTATATTAGCTTTAGGATTAATTTGTCTTTTGTATGTTATACATATTAAATATCCTTTATTTTTAGCAAAGATATTCAGACGAAAGTCTGATGCAGTAGAAAATATTGTTTCGGTGGACGGTACGGATACAACCCCATCTCCGTCTGAGTCAGTTCAATCTTGTGGTAATGTAAACGAAAATTGTACCAATCCAAGGTACAATTTTAAAAATTAGGGGGAAGGTGTTGTATAATGGTACCTAATGCGTATTCAATTCTAGAATTGCCTGTCTTCCGTTTTTCTTTGTTCTAAATTTTGCGTTTATCACGTACGATGTTTCGTATATCACTTCAGTTTCTTAGAATTATAAATCCTTTGTGTTAGAACGGAGGATGTCATCTCGAATCCTATTGGGTACGTAAGTTAGCTTTTCAAATCCTATTGGATAATACCTGTGACGAAACATCGTACGACTCTTCCCTATAAATAGGAGGACTTGCATTTCTTCAGAGAGTTTTGTTACCATTTCATTACGTTAAGCTAGGCCTGTGCAAACCTTGTAACTAGTACTTGCAACAATATATGTTTTAAGTGAGCTTCGTGTTTATTTTGACAAGTTCCCTCAACATAGCCGATTGCAGTGTAATTTGATAAACCAGGATTACTGGGGGAGAAGCCAGTGGGACGATTAATAAAACAACTTCCTTTGCAAGGCCCTAAGCTTTCGACAGTTTATTTATGCCTTCATAAGAGGGAAATCTGCAAACAACAAAATAGAACAATCTTCACAAGTACCAAACAACAAAAGAATCAACCCACAGCCGGAAGCGTGCACCAAGTTAACAAAAGATATCGGCCGTGCTCCACGGACTGGTCCCGGCAAACATTCGCTCAATCAACGTACAGTGGGACATATCGGGGTTCTCCACACCTTTACAATACTACTAAACATCCGCTGTAAAAAGGATATCAAAAGGGTAAAACTTCTTTACTCCTACCTACTGTTTGGAGTAACTTTTCTTAAGTTTCAAACGTCTTTAACAATTCAACGATGTGAGTGATAGTTGACGTCGAGGAAATATATACAGTCAGTGATCCGTTTCGCTTTATTCTTCTCCCTTTTTCCCTTTCACACTCCTTTTCTGCTAGTTATCTAACCTCACCTCGCCAAAAATCTCTTATTCGTCTGTATAATATGGTTAGAAATAAATCAACATACTGTACATCTCAAAATCGTCATAAACAATTACCTAGACTTTTTGTAATAGTCAGAATAGCGCTGAAGATACTTAATTGTTATAGAATACGCAACACCAGAATGACAGCGTGGTCGATTTATACATAAAACAGGTTAGACACAACAAGCGAGAGTTCCACATTACCGACCCAGCAACCTGCAACATACAGGCTGGTTGGTAGGTTTACATCGTAAGGTCATACTGGTTGACTAATGTTGGGCGTTGTTAAAAGGTAATCAAGCCTAACGTGGATTTATTCTTCGCATGACTTACTCGCGTTTTATCCAAGTGGAGTAGGAAACTGTAGGTGGCGCTTACATCCCGGATATCTGTGCGAAAATTGACAGCATGTCTTTCTCTCCGGATATGGATCATCTCCAAAAATATTCGTCTGCTGTATCTTAGCTCCCTGTCCACTACCGATACCCTATCAATGTTGAACCTATGGCCGGTGTTAATATAATAGGCCACCGATGCACTGCTGTCTTCTCTGCGTCCCACACAATCATGCATATGCTCTCTAATTCTCGATCTAGGGTGTTGAGAAGTCGTCCCTATGTATACTCCCTCACAACCACCGCGACGTTTGTCTGTAGATGCAGTGGTATCCTGACACTGGAAAACAACGTTGCCAACGGTCTGCTGTTATAATTAGCAATGGTGATATTGTGGTCATAAGCTATATTCTTGATTTTTTCTGACAGTCCGGGAATGTAGGGGAACCCGACATATTTTGCCACCCTAATTGTATCATTCGATGGGTGTGTAAGGGAGATGTTTTGTCTATCAGGTGGGATCGCAGTCGTGTTGAAATTCAGCTTTCTGAGCATGGCTTCCAGGTACCCATTATTCAAGAATATTTTGAATGCATCTTGTTCTGTTTCTGGAAGGAAGCATGTGAGATCTTACCGACCCTATCCCGCATTGCTATTACAGTATTTATTTTTTGTTTGAATGGGTGGTTGGAAAAAAATTTATAAAACGGCCCGTGTACGTGTGTTTCTTGTACCAGTTCAGAATTATTCATTGGTCCGCTCGTCTAATTACTATTGTGTCCAAGAACGGAACCAAATTGTTCGTCTCTTTTTCTACCGTAAGTTGTAGATGCTGGTTGAAACTGTTCATTTTGTCTAACATCTCTCCAACGCCAGTGCCTGGTAGTCCACACACCAAATCATCAACGTATTTGTAGATGAAGGGTGGTCTGAAAGAGAGCTGGGGTAGGACCACATCCAAGAGCCTGTCCATTACAATCGTTGCAACGATCGGTGATAGAGGGCTGCACATTGGAGTGCCAAACTGCTATCTGTAATAGCCATCATTGAAGGAGAATGTTGCAGACTCAAAGAGGAACCTGATTGCCGAACTGACACAAGCGGTCACTCTTCGATCACGACGTCTACCACCAAATCCAGAGGAATGTTCGTGAACAAAGACACGGAATGAAACGAAACAAGGACGTGGTCCTGGGGCAATATTCTACATCCTTCATCTCCTCTACAAAGGCTTGCCTCTCGCTTGTTGTGTTTTTGTCTAACCTGTTTTATGTATAAATCGACCACGCTGTCATTCTGGTGTTGCGTATTCTATAGCAATTAAGTATCTTCAGCGCTATTCTGACTATTATAGCAACTCTAGATAATTGTTTATGACGTTTCTGAGATGTGCAGTATGTTGACTTATTTCTAACCATATTATAGAGACGAATAAGAGATTTTTGGCGAGGTGAGGTTAGATAACTAGCTGAAAAGGAGTGTGAAAGGGAAAAAGAAGGAGAAGAATAAAGCGAAACAGATCACGGACTGTATATATTTTATCGACTTCAACTATCACTCACGTGCTTGAATTGTTAAAGACGTTTGAAACTTAAGAAAAGTTACTCCAAACAGTAGGTAGGAGTAAAGAAGGTTTATCCTTTTGATATCATTTTTACACCGGATGTTTAGTTGTAGTATTGTAAAGGTGTGGAGAACCCCGATGTGTCCCACTGTACGTTGCTTGAGCGAATGTCGGGACCAGTCCGTGGAGCACGGTCCGATGTCGTTTGTTAACTTGGTGCACGCTTCCGGCTGTGAGTTGATTCGTTTGTTGTTTGGTACTTGTGAAGATTGTTCTATTTTGTTGTTTGTAGATTTCCCTCTGATGAAGGCATAAATAAACTGTCGACAGCTTAGGGCCTTGCAAAGGAAGTTGTTTTATTAATCGTCCCACTGGCTGCTCCCCCAGTAATCCTGGTTTATCAAATTACATTGCAATCAGCCAATAATTCCACAATATAATTAAACATGGGTTTTTTCCAAGAAATCTCAAACACGTATGGGCACGGCACCACAGTACTGATGCAACAATACATTAACTTCACCAACAAGCTAATAAGACCAACGGAAAGCATTTCCTGCTGAGGTGCAGACGCCAAGGCTTGGTTCCCACACACATTCTCAATGGCTCCGGATCGTTGATGACACTGCTGGATGGCTCGCGGGGACAATTTACAAGAAGAATTAATGACTTTAGTGATGGGTTGGGCAGGAAGATATTGAATTTTGAAATATCAATTACCTTTCACGACATAAAAACATTTAACGTTGTAATGCCTAATATTCAACGTGACCTCACGGTTCTCTTGCCCGACCATATTGTCTCGGAATTCAAAAACAGAGCAAAGGTTATTTACAACAAGAAGTTCAATAGTGTCAAGAAGACCAACAGGATGAAGTTTGACACCCTCAGACAGACTGCTATGCAGTTTAGCACATTGTCCCCTGGCAATGCAAATTGGTTTATCAACAGGTCAAGCACCGCCTCCTCCGTAAACGTCAGCAACTTCTTGTCACTAGGACCAAAGTTCGGTCTCCATCCTCACAAGAGAGAAATTAAGATACCCACACTACTCTCGAATGTGGAGCAGATTGTTGGAAGTACTACACCTGACATGATGGACACAACCAGATCACAGTTAGCCAACGTGGTCACAAACCACATGCTACACGACGACGGCAACACTAGCACCTCTAGCACCACTAGCACCACCAGCACTTCGTCCCTGATCAGACGTCTGCACTCGGAGGCAACACGGTCTCTAAAGGTAAGGAGGGATGACCCAATCCTCATACTTCCGGCAGATAAGGGACAGATCACGGTGGCAATGAATAGGTCTGAATATAACGAAAAGTGTAAATTATTGCTGTCAGACCCCACCACTTATATTTCGCTCAGCAGAGATCCCACTAGCTCGATCCAGAGCAAGACCATTGGTATCTGTAGATAATGGCTAAACGACCAGTACATCGACAACACCACTTACCGTGGTCTTAGATGCAATAACGGCACTATCCCGAGGTTCTATGGCTTGCCGAAGGTACATAAGTTGGATTGCCCATTACGTCCGATTAGTCCGGGAGCCAGGGGCATTTTTGACCTCATCATTTCATGCCGATCGATTTTATTAATAAAGGCATCTGCCTACTTAGCCAATGACGAAAACGACTGTCAGCTGGTCCAGTAGCGGTGTATGAGCAGGTGAGAGGCTACGAAACATGTCAACATTTTTTTTACAAAAGCATTTTAGTGAACCTTTGTTTCTTGTATTATTGGCATTCATTAGGATTAAAAAAACACAGTCAGCTGTGCGATAGAGGGGGGGGGGGGGGACCGTCAACTGAACGGGTTAACTTGTAAGAAAAATTAAAAGTAGAATTATTTTATGCCGATTGAAATTTTTTTACATGATTTTGGACACGTATGGAAATATAATGATGATAATCAGCTACATTTATAGCGATGGAAAGACCGTCAGCCAGAGCAAGAATGTATCATTGCGTTTATATATATATATATATATATATATATATATATATGTATATATATATATATATATATATATGTCGGCGACGCACAGAATTTTCAATGGTCCGACTGACGACTTTTCCCCCAACAGGCAATTAGCTGACGAATATTTTTTCATTTTTATTTATATATAACATGATTACAAACACTTATCTTTCCGATGAAAAAAGTAAAGTAAAGTGAAATTAAAAGTAGAATTATTTTATGCCGATTGAAATTTTTTTACATGATTTTGGACACGTATGGAAATATAATGATGATAATCAGCTACATTTATAGCGATGGAAAGACCGTCAGCCAGAGCAAGAATGTATCATTGCGTTTATATATATATATGTCGGCGACGCACAGAATTTTCAATGGTCCGACTGACGACTTTTCCCCCAACAGGCAATTAGCTGACGAATATTTTTTCATTTTTATTTATATATAACATGATTACAAACACTTATCTTTCCGATGCTTCACATCTTTTACACTCATCACCCTTCGACTTAATCTATAAAAAAACTCAAGCCTTTCTGAAAAATAAATCTGACATTTTGATAACAAGGGCTGACAAGGGCGGTACGACGCACAGTGGGGCTCTGCTGTATACGGGAGGGACAAAAATGGTTTTCACCAACTACCTCCTACAAAGTAGAAATTATTTTTATAATAAAGTAGATAGAGTAAAGTTTGATTTGCCCAAACATTTTATTATTTGAAGGTCTTGTTGTTATTCTACACTACGCCAAAGTTGACCTTATCGGTTACTCGCAAAAATTTATTGCGCGCATACCCCACACAAGTAGTGATTTACTGTTATGTATGCAACTTTTCCTAACGTATTATACATCACTGGAAAGAGAATTACATCTACCTTTCAAATATGCTTTGCTTAATAAAAAAAAATATTTTCCGTGACCATGTTAAAAAAAGTAAAAAAAATACTTTGACTAAGCTTTTGGTCTTTGCCTCCATTTGCCTCCAACGTCTAACATACTACGTTTGATAGCTCTTTTATCTAGCTACACAATGCCATAGGTTTATTCTGCCCCTGGGCGCCCCTCTATGCTAAAATTGAAAAATTCTGAAGTAGTGTACAATAACAGATTTTTAACACGTAACGTCTTTCTTGGTAAGTTACCTTTTAAAATGTTTATACATAAGCAAATGTATCTTTAGTAGGAAGAATTCATTATTTTGCGTTCTTTTATATAACGATACTAACATTTGGAAAACTTGATATTTCAACATTTGCTAGCAAAACTTGGAATGTCTTTGGAGTATCCGGCTTATTATACTTATTAGATGTAATCTTTAAATGATTGACGTCTATTTGACATACATGTGTAAAAACTGATTGGTTATTTGAGAATGAAATTATGTATTAAAATACATACAGTATAACTATAATACATATGCATTTTATTATTCATTATTTCCTAAATTGGTGGTCCACACTCTCTAACGGAACTGTACTTCTTGTCTATATCAATTACCCACTCCTAGAAATATTAAAACATTATCATAAACTACTTTAGAGCTAATGCCTAACCTAACATCGTTCAAGAGATTTATGTCTAACACAATATATTTTTAGCTTTTATCAATACGAAAATAATATTATTGCTGGATAAGTTAGAACTAATCACACAAACAACCACCTATTTTTGTTTTTTACCTATTTTTGTAGTGATAAGGATAAAAATAATTAACCGCAAACTGTGAGTATCGTCAATATTATGTATTATTGTTCTGTGATATTGTTAATATCTTGCGGTTTAACGACTATAAAATACCTTGCACACCTTCATATTCAGTCAAATTTTTCTACAGTCAGACCAAACACTTAACAACAATGAGTTCTATAAACATTAATAAACGCGAGTTATGTGTTACTCTTATAGAACACGGAAAACATATATCTTCAGTGCAGCGTTATCTTGAAGAAAAGTTTCCTACTCTCACTGAAGCCAATTACACATGTGCTATTGTGAGAATACAGAAAGTTTTTTTGCCACATTTCAAACAGCGTTGGAGTAATGCTAATAGAACTAAGGACAAGTTTTTGAGAACGAACGCTGACTGGCTTGATGGAGATTTCTCTATACAGTTCGATGAAGAGCAGTCCGATGATGAGCCTACTACATCATCGGGAACAAAACGAGGAAGGCCTTGCAAGGATTATGAATTATCATCGGAGAAAACCAAACAAAGAAAGGCGATTAAATTATTTCGGGACTCTGGACTACATCAAATCCATCATTCTTACGTACAAGGACTGCGATCGATTGGAGAATTGAAGCACGCTACCGTTGTTGAAGAATTGCGGTTTGCATCGCCAGAAACCTTGGAAGTAATTCATAAAGATTTATTACAAGAAAATTCAACTGTGATGCCTTATACAAACCAAAAAGCTCTGGCAATCTTACTTGATATGGACTTAACAAAAGAGCAGTACAACTACCTCAGGAATTGTATTGAAAGTAAAGGTCTTCATTTGTTTCCCACGTATAAGCAAATGGTTGAAGCTAAAAAGGAATGTTATCCGGATAATTTGGAGATAACAGACATATGTGCAAAAGTTCAACTCCAATCTCTTTTAAATCACACCGCTAATAGATTGTTAATGATTGATTCCATTAATATAGCTGATGGTGGTTCTAGATACTCCTTATACAGTAAGTGGGGATTTGATGGTTCTTCTGGGCAAAGCGAGTATAAACAAATTTTGTCAGGTGAAAGCCAATTGATATCTGACTCCCATGTGTTGATAGCATCGCTTGTACCACTGGTTCTTTTTAACGACGATAATGGACATATTATTTGGAAAAATCCATCACCTTCGTCAGTCCGATATTGTCGCCCTATTCTTATAGAGTTCGCAAAAGAAACTCCAGAGAAAACCAGGAGTATTGTCCAAAATATTGAATCGCAAATACTTGCACTTTCTCCTACTTGCGCAATATTAAACGAGAAAAGACTTTCTGTGAAGCACACCTTACACTTCACTATGATAGATGGTAAAGTGGTTAAGGTCTTAACAAATACACCATCAAGTTCCACGTGCAATGTATGCCTAGCTAAGCCAACAGAAATGAACGATCTTGCCCGCGAAATGCAAAAGCCAGAAAGAGAGAAAACCTTCAGATTTGGGCTTTCAACTTTACACGCTTGGATCAGATTTATGGAGTTAGTTCTTCACATATCCTATAATCTGTCATTCCAAAAGTGGTCTGCAATTACAGAACAAAATAAGAAGGAAAAGGCAGATTAGAAAAAAGTAGTGCAAGAACGTTTCCGTCAAGAATTGGGTTTGATAATAGACAAACCTCGTCAAGTTAGCGGAAATAGTAATGACGGTAATACTGCAAGAAAGTTTTCTTCCTATTCCACTTGTACGTCTGAAATAACAGGAGTTGATAACGAATTGATAAAAAGATTCCATATTATACTTCAAAGTATGTCTTGTGGTAAGAACATTGATGCAACCAAATTTGGGATTTACACTCGCAACACAGCTGAACTATACGTTAGCAAATATAGTTGGTACTACATGCCCTCTTCAGTTCACAAAGTTCTTGTTCACGGAGAGAATATAATCAGATACCATTCTATTTTGCCTCTTGGACAGCTATATGAAGACGCACAAGAAGCTAGAAATAAAGATTATAAAAAATTTAGACTTCGTCATTCTAGGAAATGTTCTAGATCAGCGACCAATGAAGATGTTTTTCATCATTTGATGTGCACATCAGATCCATTTATAACGAGCATTAGAAACCAACCTTCACAGAAACACATAGATGTCGATGAAGAAGTTATCGATTTACTAGAAGATTAAAATTATTATTTCCTACAATATTTTGAAACAATTTTTATGATGTTAATCAATATTTAACATTTTTTTAATATAATCGTAGAATTAATAACATTTTTGTTTTGATTTAACGCCACGCGTAGATTTGCAATAATTGTTTACATTTTGGATTTTGAGTTTGCCATATTTCATCCACCATTTTGAATTTTTAAAATCTGACATCGGATTTATAATTAGTGACACAAAAACACCTTAAATATACAGTTTTATTACAAATGACACAAAACCAAGCTTGCGACTTAAAGGATTCTTGTTTGTTATTTTATAATAAATAAATTATTAACATTTTAATGTTTTTTTTTTACTCAGATTAAACCTTAGTCCTTTCTTGTTATGCACACAAAATTTTATAAGAATTCATCTAAAAATGACAAAGTTACAGAATTTTGTCCCCGAAAGGTCATTTTTGCCCCACTGTGCGACGGTTGGTATCAGCAGAGAGAGGTATGTTGTTAAGTCTTTGGCTCTTCTTAATGACAGCGTCATCTACCAACCTCTAAGTAGAGACCCTACCATCACGGTTCAGAAAAAGAGCAATGATTTTGTGAGCTTACTAAAGACGAGGTTGTTAATTGATGGCGACACTGCCAAATCCCTTATGAAATATAATTCCATCCCGGCGAAATTTTATGGTCTACCTAAAATCCATAAACCTAACGTTCCCCTCCGTCCCATAGTTTCATGCATCGGCTCCCCTACTTTTGCTCTCGCTAGATTCTTGGCTGACATATTGCAGACATCCCTTAAGGACGATGAAAAATACAATGTCAAGGATACCTTCACTTTTTGTAACATGATTGAAAGGAAAATTTTACCACCTAATTTTGTTCTCATTTCACTAGATGTCGTCTAACTTTTTACTAATATACCGCTTGATTTAGTAATAAGGACTGTTGAGGACGGGTGGGGGGTCAGTGGTCTTACTTGCGCTGTTCCTCTCGAGCTGTTTTTGGATTTGATTAGGTTTGTCTATGCCAATTGTTACTTCACCTTTCAAGACAGATTCTACAAACACATATTTGGCACACCGATGGGCTCCCCATTGAGTCCAATATTGGCTCAGTTGGTCATGGATAGCCTGTTAGAGAGTTGCATTAAGAGACTGTCCTTTAGCCTCCCATTCCTTGTTAAGAAAGTAGATGACATTATTTGTGCTGTTCCTGCTGACAAGGTGCAGGAGATTTTAAATACCTTTAATAATTTTAATCCTTAGCTACAATTTACGGTGGAGGAAGAAACCAACTATGGGGTTCCGTTTTTTGATACGAAGGTCATACGTGACCCGACATCTAATAGGATTATCCTGGACTGATACAAGAAACCTACGGCCTCTGGTAGATACATCAATTTCTATTCTAGTCATTCCATACATCAAAAAATAAATACTGTGTTAGCTATGAGAAGCAGGGTGGTGCGGATTAGTGATCTTTCATTCGTTGACAGTAATTTGCGTGAGTTGAGTGAGACGTTCATCAATAATGGGTATCCTAAGACATTGGTTCAGAAATTGATTTTTAGCAGTCCTTTACCCGATCACACGACAGATGACGGCTGTGGTGTTGCCCTTGTCAGTTATAAGAAACTTCCTTTAATCAACACTCTATCTACTAAATTGGTTAACCTGTTCAAGAATGATGAGTTTCGGATAGTAGTCAGTAATAAAAAGACTGTCAACAATTTGTTCTCCAACATAAAAGATAAAACCGCACAACTTTTGAGGTCAAATGTGGTTTATTGTCTACCGTGCGGTGATTGCCCCAAGAAGTACTATGGTCAGACAAGTCAGTGGCTTAAATCACGTCTAGCGTTATATAAAAGAGACACTAAATTACACAAAAAGAACTGTGCGGTAGCTCAACATGCCATTCATTGCGATCATAGTATGAGGTGGGGCGATGCCGAAATTGTTGCCGTTGAAAGTAATTATAGGTGTAGACTTTTCTTGGAGATGTTTTATATTCAATGTAATAGTGAAGATAGCTTAAATTTCCAATCGGATACATGTCAACTCAGTAATATTTATTCCTTTTTAATTTTCAATAAATCTAGTAATTCACGTAAAACAGTTGGTGTTGGCAGCTGTGGCGCTGAAACCTGATTCATGTCACCTAAATGTTATAATGTTACCGCCATTTCCGTTTGTGCTCTGTTATGGTTGTGTTTTGGCATGGTTTGTCCGATGATGCATTTCTCCATGCGAACTTTTCTCTAACTCTATTTGTAAGTAAAAGTGTTTCTTTTAATTGACCATTTATTTGTTGACTAGGCCTGTGTTTTATTATATCTGGCTTGTTCCTGAAGAAGCTTTAAATTAAAGCGAAAATTCGAACTGAGATAAAAGGAGTTTCCTTTAAATAGCCTTTCTGACCGAATTTCCCATATTATTGACTTGCGTTTCCACTCAACGAAGCCACGGTCGATACCTACTCTGAACTTTAATATATACATATATATATATATATATATATATATATATATATATATATATATATATATATATATATATAAGGAGAAAGGTATTTGTCGGGCAATTCCGTCATACGAAAATCGATGAAGCAACCGTAGACACGTGTTTCGGACTATTAGTCCTCATCAGTACGGTATAGCCAAGGAGCAATTGAGTGTCCATCTCAAATTTCATAAATGTGTAGCACCGTGATAGTTTTTAGGACTGTTTATACATATATTTTTTTTTACACGGACGTCGCACATTTGTCGATTTCGCTCATTCTCTTGACCTCAAAGGCTTTCGAACCGGTTTTGGAATATGATTTTAGACGGATGGAGCCGAATCGGCCTGTCCTCTATTAACTATTGCGGAACAGTTTTTGCAAATTCGCAGTTTTACTCGCGAGAAAAATTTTCTATCCGCCGTAAAAATCGTTAAATTTTTAGACCGTCTATGAATTAGCTTCGCGCAAACAAACGGTTGTCGGGACAACACCCCATGTCCATACAAGCGCTTTGACAGAACGCGACGAGAGGCCCGGTCGGGACGCAGGCAGTTACTCCCGATATTGGCGGCAAAAACGTTCCACGCAGGTCAAAATAGATAACAACCGATCTTTTAATATGGTAAGATCCCGCTATACATCGATATAGACCGTGTCGCGTACTATCTAATTTGTTTTGCACGAGAAACATAGGTACAAGTCGCTCGACGCGCGTCAGCATTGGCCATTATGGAGACAAAATTCGGCCGGGAATTGCGATAAACGAGAAAGCACGCTTGCTAGAATCAAATGAATGATTGTAAGCCCGGTCGCAAATAGCATATTGATTATTTCCGGTACCTACGTTTAAAGCCTTACAAGTTAGTGATCTAATGACATTTCAAGACCCTTATTAATAAAACCCTTTTAACGGTTGGCGCCTTTTCCGGCGATCTCTTTAACCACAAGACTCATTTTGAGCGGTTTATCTGAGAGCTAGCGACAGTTTCCAAGAGCGCATTTTCCGGTTCCATTTTCGATAGTAATTGGAGACATTTTGCGTTGAAATCAAGTTGAAACGGCAAGCGTGTTTCTTTGTCTATTTATCGATCGATTTTTACACGCTTACCAACCTGCGTGAGGCATAAAAGTTAGGTTATGTAAACGTCAACAGGTTATATTTTGCAAATACGTGCTTAATATTCCAGTATTTTATCATCGATTTTCTTATTCTACCATCCGCAAATTTGCAAAGAGCGAAAGGAAGGAAATACGGACGAAAGACGGCGCCAGAAATGCGATTGAAACGATCGAATTGCCCGTTAAAGAGAATTGAACTAATCAGTAAACATTGGACATTTAGTCCTACTCTGTCTGTCAAAGTTAGTATAAATGTAGGACGTAATGTTTTAATCTCAATACTTTTTGCTTTGGTATTTTACATATTTGTAATTCATTGAAACATATATCTATACCAAAGTGGCCATTCAAGGAACTAATCGGTAAACATGTGACCATCATGTGACAAAAAATATCAATATCCCTTTCTGTCATGTTGGTTGCATATAATACAGACATTCATTTCAAGAACTGTCAAAGTAAGTATATAGTACCTACCTGATTTTTTATCTCAATACTTTTTTTATAGGTTTCTTTACATATTTGTAATTCATTGAAAACTATATACATAGTACATGTGCTTTTTGTCACAAATTTTAGGATTGTCCGAAGGAGAATTATACCGTACTGAGGTTTGAATTGATAATCTCACCCGGCCGTTCAGAACTACCTACATGCTTCTGATAATTGATATGGACAGAAAAGATTGTCAGTAAGTACCGACTACATATTTATTAATAATTTTTTTAATGCTCTATTTTATAAGACTCAAAGATGTCAATTGGCGCACGGTTAGTATCAAGATGTTCTATGAAACAGCGTAAAATGGTATTTTTCTTCTTTGTGTCTTTAAATTTATACAAAGTGTGGTAAAGATATGTTAGCCGTAAATTATTTTAGAGCAGAAACAATTGTAACGAACAATAATATCTGGAATATATGATTAAAGACCAATCTTACAAGTGTATGTATAACCAATAGAACAGTTATTCTATACTTGTGTATAACACCTAGTCTCATGACTATCAAGCTATATGAATCTAACCTAAATTGCTAAAAAAAAAGTGTTCGATATTAAGTGTGGTGACGCTCTAAACTTCACACACTGCACGTTGCTCTGCTTTGTTCACCTAACACTCACATAACCATCCTTTCTTCAGGTGTATAAACTGGAGAAACGGATGCAAAAAAGGTTAGGTTACAATTTTACATACCATTTGCCTTACTATATTATTACATTGAATATTTTTGGCATTTTTTAACACTGGTATTTCTGAATTACTTATGATATTGGGTTTCTGGAAGAGTCTTAAGTGGGAGTGTCGTTATCTTAAATATTTACTTATGGGCCTTTTTGCTACAGATGATTTCTGTAGCTTGCAAAAATGCTGCTTCATACCTTCCAGAGTTTTATTTGATTTATTTGGGCCCGCTGGACTTGATACAAGAAGAAGTGTGCTTCCTGCAGTTCAGTTTCCGGAATCCTTCGACACTGGGCACTAGGGTGGAGCGAAAAACACAATTCTCGAAAAACTAAAACGCTATATGCGGAAAAGTGGTTACTAACTTAGATAAGAAACGTTGAAAAATTTGAACAAAATCGGACAACGTTTAGCGGTGCCCCCACCGTCTGAAAGATCGCATGATCATTAGAGGCGCTGCATGTAGGCGGAGTGGCCTAGTGGTAAGGCGTTTGCCTTGCACTCCACAGGTCCTGGGTTCGAATCCCAGGGTAGACATACGGATTTTTCACTCCGCCGTCGTGCTTCGGAAGGCACGTTAAGCCGGTGGTCCCGTAACCAGTCTCGACCTCTGGTTTCGATAACATTGTATTGGATGGAGTCACGTGATAGCGTGCCTCGCAGAGACAGGCCTCGGCTTGGGGGGATGTGCTCCCACGGGAGGCCACCCTCTCTGTTCAAGGGGCATTGGCTATACTAGCCAGCCGTGTTCAGCCAGACTGTTCTGGTTAGAGGCGCGCTGCGCATTTGTGACATCCATCGGGGAAGCAAAAGGGGCCAACTGTGGCCTAGGTGCGCTGCTACTATAATAGCTATACCCCACATATTCCATAGAGGCGCTGCATTTGGGGGTTGTTGCATGGTGGGCGGTAGCTAGATGACATAAACTTGGAGTAGCCGCTAGACCAGTTTGCTAGTGACCATTGTCACTATTGTGTTGTTCGTTATAACCTCAAAGCGGATTTGAACTACGTATTGTAGCCAGCGTGTTGTGAAAATAATTCTCAATAATGCCATTTACGAGAAAAAACAAAGAATGTCCTGTGTTTGGTGCACCTATCCAATTCAAAGGTAATGTGCTACCAACTTACGCGGATGTAATGAGAAATTACTCTTGGATACGGTATGCAATACTGGATGCTTCCCCTAATAACGCAGAACCAACTTTAGCGAAGATTTAAAGTACACTAACTGCGGAACTAGCGTACTATGGGCCTAAGCTTCTATCTCAGGATGTGCGAAATATCCATTAACTTGAATAGTTTTATCAACTATCTTCCTCAAACGGAGTGGCCTATAACGAGATCGGCGTATCATATCGTACAAGTGAATCGGCCCGTAGTTCATTGCGGATTTAATATTAAACAATGTAGGTAACTACGCCGATCTCGTTATATGCCACTCCATTTGAGGAAGATAGTTGAATAGAATAGAATAGAATGGAATAGTTTATTGGTGTCTACACAAAAAAGTTTACACAGGGCATACAGTCATCAAAAATATTCAAATAACACAGTCAGATCACTAACATAGTATAGTATATAAGATAGTATTACATTCAGAACATTAATAGTACAATACAATCACAGATCATAGTAACAGTCAATCACAGTTCGTCGCAACACAGTACAATAATACAATACGGTGTAAATTGGACTAATCACAGATCGCCGTAACGCAATACAATATAAATTTAAATAGGACGTCACGCAGCTGCATCCAGGCTACAAAAAATGGGCGTCACCCCACTCGGCGTTCGGGAAATCCCCCCTACTATACAGAAAGCACCGCAAGACCAGCAGTTTTATTTTATTTAAATAGTGTTTTAATTTCATGTTTTTAATTTGTACCGGCAACGAGTTGAAAAATAATGGCCCATAATAATTTGGTCCATACCTACTGTGGGTTAACCTGAGAAAATTGATTTTTAAGTTTTCCGTTTGCCTTGTCTCATGGTTATGGCTTATGCCTTGTTGTACGTAATGGGTTTGATTTTGTTTCATAAATTTGAGGCACTCAAGAATATATAATGAAGGCAGGGTGAGGAGCTTATTTGCAATGAAAGTCTCATATCATCTTGGTAGTCCTTATCATAAATAACTCTGAGCACCTTTCTCTGAAGACTGAAAATGTTCTCCGCGTGGGGTGAGTGTCCCCAGACTATTAGACCATATGCACAGTGAGACATAAACAGTGAATGATAGGCCAAGAGCAAGGTTTCACGTGGCACATGTCTCTTCAGTGAGCGTATGACAAAGATGTTCCTAGATAATTTGTTCGCTAGGCAATTGCAGTGCTGTTCCCAAGACAGAGTGGGGTCAAGGTGAAAACCAAGAAACCTTGCATTTTCTTGTCTCCTGTGTGAAAAATGCATTTGCCTTGTCTTCTGCTCATTGAGACACAGACCGTTCTGTTCGAACCAGCGACTGGCATCCGACCGCACCACACCGATTCGCTCCCGCACAACATCACAATCCTTGTCTCGTATGACAATAGTAGTGTCATCCGCAAAGAGTACCCGGTCCGCTCCCGGCCCGATGCTGAAATCATTTACGTACACTAAAAACAGCACCGGCCCCAGGACCGAACCCTGGGGCACACCGCAGACGACATCTCTCATCTCGGAATTCCTCATGTTCATTGTAACATATTGTTTACGATTTGAAAAGTGCGAGTTCATTAGGGTGAGACTATTTTTGCTGAAGTTATAGTATGCAAGTTTGCTAAGATGCAAATAGGGCAGCATGCAATCGAACGCCTTGCTGAGGTCACAGAATAGTGTCCCTACCACCTGCTTGCACTCGGTTCCATCAACTATTTTACCCACAAACTGATCAGAGCATCAGTCGTGGATTTTCCCGATCTAAAACTGAACTGGCCTTCGTGAAAGAGCCCGTTTTGTTCGAAATGACTCATAATTTGTCTCTTTAGAACTGTTTCAAAGATTTTCGATATAACAGGCAGTATAGCAATCGGTCTCAGGTTGTCGGGGCTATCCGTTTGGCTAATCTTGGGTATGGGGATTTGACAAAACTATTCAAATTAATGGATATTTCGCACATCCTGACAATATTCTAGTGGCAATGCTTGGCGATGAAAGGATGAACACGGTGAGACAAGTGGCGGTAAAACGAATTTTAGAATCAAGTACTCAATAGCCCAGATGGGAGAGCATTGTGCTAGAGACGCAAAGGTTTCTGGATCAAATCCAGGTTGTGGCTGTAATTTTTGATTTATTTAAAATTTACATCCCGCCTGTATGTCATATTATTAACCTTTAAAATCAAGGACCGATAATGTTGCTGGAGTACGAAAATTTCAAATACCAAAAATAAATTTGCAAGCAAGTGATTACACTGAATTAATAAACTGGCAAACACTAACTGCTTCAGAGCCACCTATTATAAACAAAATGTTACTTGTCTTTCCTGTTGACCCCGCAAATATTGATCCCTTAATGCTATCTATTCATCTCATATACTTTTCGATATTAATTGATTATGCATTCTGTATATAATGTGATATGTTTATTGTTTATAAGCAAACATGTTTATAAAATATACTATCAATGGTTATTGTTCGTTTACGATACCGAAAGTGTTATTGTTTGGTACGTGGTATTTCAATGTCTTACTATTATGGTGACCCAATTGACCTGAGTGTCTGACATTGAGATTCGGTATATATAGTACCATCCTACGGTTGTAAAGGAAGAGTAATTTTAGCAGTCAACAAGAAGGTATTTCAACAGTTCCCGTTGAACCAGCCAAAAACTGTACCAGAAGTAGACCAATAGACAAGTTTAAGAAATCACACGTTTTATTTCCAAATTCCAACCCCAACATTCCCAAGCAGTAGAGTGGTGTGTAAAGTTGGTGACGGTAGCTTCATCGTCTGTTTGTGGGCCAGATGCAAGAGATGGATTTTTAAGGTGTCGTATGCTTTCTACGCCACTTTTGCCAAAATTTGACACAAAATCTGATTTTACTAATATGACGAAATAATTATTGTTTGTCTGGACAGGGTGGGAGGGTGGAACTCGACATGCAGCCACCCCCTTGTGGTGAGTTTTGGGAAGTTTTTAGTAAAAACTAGCGAAGAGCTGCATAAAATGTACGACAGCAAATTTTTTACATTTATGGCCGTGGGGGCACCGGAAGATGAAACCTTTTAGAACTCAACCTTTGCAGGTTTAATGGACATTAGTTCTATCCACTTTTCCGCATATAGGCAAAACAAAATTAAAACAAAAATTCAGGTATTTCGATCCACCCTACTGGGCACATCGGCACAAGTCAGCAGCGGCATTTTGTAGAATAATAATTGAAATATTTTAGAATTTATTTATTTATGTTTTTCTTCAATTGTAAATAATACTTAAATGACAGAGTCAATAACGATTATTATTATTAGTTATTCGAATTAGAAATATTTCTTTTTAGAATTGGGTTTGGATCCGTTCTATGTGTTCTATCGTCTACCGCTACAAAGAGAATGGTTTAAACAACAAAGTAAATGCATAGAACATCGGTAGCAATTGATGCTACTGGTAGTATTGTCATCCCACCAAAAATGTCTAGCATTTCAGAATTTACAGGGAAAGAAAAACATTTTTCTATATGCAATATTAGCAAAAACGGAAAATTCAACCAGTGCTCCTGTGGGCCAAATGCGCCAAATGCGGCCAAATGCGACGTATTGGCTGTCATATTGGGTAAAGTCAACAAAGTGTCCGGATGAGGTAGTAAGCGATGACTCGGCGGCCTTATCAGCAGCAATTGTACAAACATTCATTTCATGTAGGGCGGTACAACAATATTTAACACTATGCGAATCAGTTCTGAATGGTACGGCAAAAATCCTTCCCGAATGTTTTTATTAGACTGGACAGATCGCATTTTGTGAAAACAATAATAAGAAATAAAATATTTAAAAGTGAGGATGAACATCAACAAAAGCTACTGAAGTCGGTTATAGGGTATCTTATCACGCGATAAGTTTTCCATCGCTGAAGCTGTCGTAAAAAGTTATTTGCATTGCTCTTCAATGAATATACACGTCAAGATTCGTCAAAGCATGATCTAATTAAATTATGTTCAACATTTGACATAGAAAGCATGTTAGCAAACACAGATAGCTTACCAGATGAAAAAATAAATGATTCTATAATTTTAACAGAGATGTCGATTTCCCGTAACTGGATACAGCACATATTAGACAACATTGATATTTGTGATGATGGTGAGGTAACTTATATTACTTACTTACAGTGAAACGTACATTGATAAATTTATTATTAAAAATGCCCCTATGGAGTAATATAATGTTACATCATTTTAATAATAGGAACTGTACATCAACGAGTTCCAACATACAGAGCTAGCTACCTTAAGAATATTAAACATTTAGTGATAAGCTAGACATTAAACAGGGTTGACCAATTTTTAATCAGTCATATAGAATATTTGTCTGATGTTCTAAAACTGCAAATGTCTAAACTAAAGAAAACAAATATGTCTCAAATAAATGCACAAGACAGTGGAAGCGGAAGTGAATCCGAAGAAAATTGGAAAAACAAAAATAATAAGAAAAAAGACAATGTTTTCAGTTTTTGAACCACGAGACATTACACTTAACTGCTATACGTTAGTACAAAACGGGTATACACGCAAACTGGGGAAATCATGTACAACGATAATGTAATACATGCACATTCGATTCTGTGTTTACAGCAATAATTACATCGAATCAAGAATGCAATAAATAATGTCAGCCAAAGTAGTAATTTTTTTAGCTTGTTACTCATTCTTATTAATGAAACTAAAGTTACAGCACGCTTTTATAGAGCACGCACAGAACTTCTGGAACCATTCTTCAAGAGCCCGACTTTGCAAAATATAGACTGCAATTCAAACATCTCTTATATTATTGATAAATTTTTGTCACAGCACATATGCACTTTTATATTGAATAAGAGTTGTAAAGTTTGTAAATTTTATAGGCACACGTTTTTTACCTACATATACATCAACGTAGACATTTTACTGCCAAACTTGCAAGCAGAAGTAAATGGCGTAGTTTCTGACGATAGGTGCAACAAGTCCTGTAATTGTGGTGCCGACTTAGAAATATCGCGTGAATATCAAGAAATAATTGTAATAGTCGATGTACAAAGTAATAAAAAGATAAACATACACGAAATTCCAAAAGGTAATGAAATCAATGATCGGTTGTATAAACTAAAAGCAATTACTGATTATCACGGCACTATGTTGTCCATGTCAACCGACTTAAGCGGCGTATTTGAAACATACGACGACTTGAAACGTTTCATTACAAAGCCGCTCACAACCGATTGTGTGATGCCGCACGTATGTATTTATATTTTACCATAGTGTAGTCCTTCATCAGATAATACCCTTAACTCTGTTTAGTTAGAATTCTCATTTTTTTTTATTTACCACATTATCAGTGAAATTCTTTTTGTTTTTACTTATATAGTTTAGAAAAACAATATGTTAGTGTTATAATATAGTTTAAGTTTATATTCGTTTGGTTAGGCAACCAAAATAACAAGTTACTTTCTATCAGCATTGTATATATTTTATGTCTTGTATTGTTGAACAAATAAAGAAGACTTTAGTTAAACCTCGACAGTCGTTTCAATAAGACCTACGTCAAATAAAAACCCAAAGTATAATATGGCGCAGTCCAAGGAGTAATAAATTAGTTAAATTAAAAATCAAGAAGAAAATTAAAAATAAGAGCGACAATGGAAGCCAGCAAACCAATCCCGCAAATGAATTTCAATGGAAATCTTTCAATAAACTGGAAAACGTGGATGCAGACGTTCGAAATTTATTCTATAGCGGCGGAACTCACAAAAAAGGAAGAAAACGTGCAATGTGCGCAATTACTTCACTTAATGGGTATGGAAGCGATCCAAATTTATAACACATTCACATTTAAAGAGAATGAACTCAATAAAATCGATGTGTTAAAGAAGAGATTTGAATCCTATTTCGTCCCAAAGAAAAATTTAACCTATGAACGCTACAAATTTATTAAAACACGGCAAAACATGGAATCAATAGAAGAATATGTGACGGCACTGAAAAACCAGGCAAACCAGTGTGAATTTGGGCAACTCAAAGAAGAATTAATCAAATTAATACTTATAATTGGCATAAAAGATGATCCAACCAGGGAAAAGCTAGTACAAAAGGAAGATCTAAAATTGAACAAGGCCATCGAAATATGTATCCTTACTGAAAATTCCAGATCTCAATTAAAGGACATGAGAAGAGCCGAAGAAAAAAATGAAGTAATAGAAGAAATGAAGAAAGGTCGAAGCAAGCCATATATTGCTACACGTACGCATTCAGCAAAAACAAGTCCACATGGTCCACAATCATTCAATTTTCAAGGAACCAAAAAAGAAGCCAGGTACAAGAACACGAAAATAAATTATAAGGTAATACAAAATTGTTACAGATGTGGCTACACACATAAAATAAATGAATGCCCTGCTTTTGGGAAAAAATGTAATGTATGTAATAAATTAGGACATTTTGGAAAACTATGTAAAAATAATGTAAACAAAAATAGACAAATTAACAACTTAAGTAATGATCTTGCCATTGATAGTATGAGCAATAGTGAAAGTAAAGAACGAATTTATGTAAATTTAAAAATAAATAACAAAAGTGAACAATTTAAAATTGACACAGGAGCGGATGTAAATGTAATTAGTTTAGAAACATACAAAAAGTTAGGCTTAGATGTTAAAAATATTAATAAATCAAGTCAAAAAATATATTCCTATACAAAAAATGCAATTAAATTTTGGGCACTATTAATTTGATCACGGAAATCAACAAATGTAATTATACGATTTTATTTTATATTGTATCAGAAAATTATGGAAACATTATTAGTTTAAAAACCAGTTTAGACCTAAATTTAATTCAAATAAATAAAAATTTAAAAGAAATAAACTCTATAAATGAAATAAATGATTATAAAACAATAATAAATGATTATAAAGATTTATTTGAAGGAATAGGAAAATTAGACAAACAGTATCACATAAAAATAAATAAAAATGCCACCCCAAAGATTCAACCGATTAGAAGCATACCTTTTCCACTTCAATCTGAATTTAAAAAATGCATTAATAACTTACTAGATCTCGATATAATTGAAAGGGTTCACGGTACATCAGAATGGGTAAATTCATTTGTTTTAGTAAAAAAGTCAACAGGAAATTTAAGACTTTGTCTTGACCCTCGAGAATTAAATAAAGTAATAATTTCCCAGCCATACAAATTACCGAACATAGACGAAATATCAAAAGAAATAAAAAATTCTACATGTTTTTCAACACTAGACGCATCAAATGCCTTTTGGAATGTCCCACTGGATGAAAAATCAAGTAAATTATGTATGTTTGGCACGCCACTTGGCAGATTTAGATTTAAAAGATTACCATACGGTATAAAAACCGCCAGTGAGGTATTCCAGGAGTATTTTCAGGAAATTTTTGAAATGCAAGGTGTAAAAGTTTACACCGACGATATTCTGATATATGGAAAAACAAAAATTGAACATTTCTAATTATATGCCTTCCATCCCCTTTCTTAATTTTGTAAGTTCTATCTCTTATTTTATTTATAATTATTCCCTTTTGCCATGTAGTTTTAGGTTTTTCTTAAATCAATTTTTTCGAGACATGGAATTCCAAAGATTGTTATTTCTGATAGCGGAAGTCAACTTAAGAGTAAAGAATATGATGATTTTGCTAAGTCATGGAACTTTACATATATAAATTCTTCACCTTATCATCAGCAATCAAACGGTCAAACGGAAAGAACAATTCAAACAATTAAGAAAATGTTAAAAAAATCACTAGAGGGAAGTGAAGACTTTTATTTAGCTTTATTAGCATTTCGAAATACACCCGTATTACATTGTTTCACCCCATCTCAAATTTTAATGAGCAGAAACCTTAGAGAAAATTTACCGATGATTGAAAATAAATTACAACCTAAAACAATCAACAAAGCATTTTATAATTCCAAAATAAGACAAGACAAGGAAAACAGTAAGAAATATTATAACAAAAACACATCACAAAGGACATTACCAAAATACAGAATAGGACAAAAAATTAGATTTCAAGAAAAACCTAAAACTACATGGCAAAAGGGAATAATTATAAATAAAATAAGAGATAGAACTTACAAAATTAAGAAAGGGGATGGAAGGCATATAATTAGAAATGTTCAATTTATTAAACCATTTAACGACAACGCAGAGTATGTAACACCTAATCATGCAACAAATCAAAAATCGTCAAATTACGTATACGATGAAAGTAATAGTGAACAAAATGGCGACATGATAAATTTAGATTTGGAACAAAATATGATACCCGAAAATGACGAACCAAATCCGATAAATAATTGTAACGCGAATCCGAATCGTCGTAAAATTACTGTGCCGACTAGATTTAAGGACTTTGTAATGACTTATTAAAATTTAAAAATTTTAGTTTAAATAAATAAAAAAGGGAGATGTTATAATATAGTTTAAGTTTATATTCGTTTGGTTAGGCAACCAAAATAACAAGTTACTTTCTATCAGCATTGTATATATTTTATGTCTTGTATTGTTGAACAAATAAAGAAGACTTTAGTTAAACCTCGACAGTCGTTTCAATAAGACCTACGTCAAATAAAAACCCAAAGTATAATAGTTAGATATAGAAATAAAGTTTTTTGTCTTTGTTTATGTTAAAGTACTTTTTATTTATCAGTGAAATTCTGTTATTGTTTGCTATTTATTTATAAATACAAGAATATTATTTTGTTTGTATGTCTTTATTCACATTATTTGTTTCCCCAAATCCCCATATTGAGTGGTGTTGAAGGAGCAATAATACCTTACACCCTATTCTTAATAACATTACAGCATATCATGTGCATATTTGACCAAAAAATATGACATTATAAAGATAATACTTCTGCCCTTGAAGGGAGGGTGATTGGGAATACTGATTGGGATTTTAAACTTGACCCCCAAAAAGTGTGCCACTATTTATTGTCTATTATTCATCAGCCTATGAGGTACAATTTCTGAAATATTTATTAAATACTTATTCAAAGATCTAATTGCGTACAATTAGATCAATATTCACCTACCGGATTCATAAATATTAATATTGAAAAATATTTGAATAAGTTAAACTTGAAATATTCCGGTATTAGCACTCATTGTAATAACTAGTGCAAAGTTTTGGGGAAATTTACCGAACTGGTTAATAGTTATTAATATAACAATACTGGAAATGAAACTTCAACCACCTGGAAAAGGCTAAACCTTTGAGGTATAAATTTTGTGCTTGTAATTTTAGCCCAGTAAAAATTAGTGAGTCCTTTTCGTACAATTTCTGAGACGTAGACTATTATTTAATGTCGATTGTAAGGTCCAGTTGTATACAGTATGATCAAAATTCATCTACCGAATTATTAGAATATAATGTCGTAAAAATACGGTAATCTTTCAAGAAAATAAATTGGGGTTGTGGTCAGTATTTAGAACCCATTGTTATAACTGTTTGTGTGAAGTTTGAGCGAAATCCTACAACCGGCGAAGTAGTTATTAATATTACAAAAATACCGAAAGTGCAACTTTAACCCCCTAGAAAACGGTGAATCTTAGTACACATTTCGAGTTTGGTTGTGAAAACTAGTAAAACTTCGGTGCTAAATTATGCCACGAAAAGTTCTCGTTTGCGATATATTGCTGTGTCGTTCGCTGGCCGATTCATATATTTTGTTGATAGGTCACTATACATCCGGTGAACATGGAATAAATGCAATACGAGGATGTCGCCGACGACGGACAGCAGGGAGATAGGATTAATCGAATCTAGGTAGCGTAAGAGTTAAGTCTACATATAGGAAAAATAAAGGGACTTGTGAGAAGGGCTTCGAAGTGTATACATTATCCCTCGACTATATCCAAGTGATTGCGAGATGTTAGCGAAGTGTGCGAAGTTACTATAAGGTAAGTGAACGTTCATTATTATTATTTAAATATATTAGTTGGTACCTCAGCACTAGATTAGTGAATTAGTAGCCAAGCGAGTAGCCCCTAAACTAGAGAATAACTGGCTTAACGTGACAATTGGTGGAGGCTAAATTCAATTGGCTAAAATTCTCAATTTTTAGACTTTTTTGTTTGTTTTTGTAGTACGTATAACGATAAGATATAGTAATGTCCAAGACTAGGTTGCAGGCTACAAAGCAAGCAGTTTTAGGGTATCAGCATATTGATTTAGATCTTGTTTTAGAGGTTAGTTTTTAGAGTTTAGTTACTCCAAGATACCCAACAAACATGAGTACAGCATTCCCTCTTACATCCACAGAACCACTCTCGATAATAGTTAGTACTGCTACCGGTACAATTCCTAAAGCTTCACGATTTCCACCACCCTCGCCACCAGCTAAAAGTCTTCTTCTGACAGATATTCCTTTGGATGATGCCGATTCGCCAAAGGCCTATCAGCAGGTTCCCATTAGACATTCGCCACAAGCGGGGTGGGAATTAAACACCCCATTCTTGCCACCTCAAACACCTCCAGGGTCATTAAGACATATCTTTACAAGTGCATGTAACGCCCCAAGATCAGCTGCTCAAGTACAAAACCGATCAAGTCAAAAGAAGGTCACCCTAATACCACCTCCCAACCGAAGTTCATTCCCAAATTCCCGAGTCTCTAACGATACAGGTCTCAGAAATAACACCATTTCAGACATCCATCAATATCGCAAACCTATCACCCCAAAATTTATGCAACCGTCCTCATTTAGACCGAATCATGACAACCGTATCCAATTTTTAAAGGAGTATAGAATGGCAACTAAGAATGGCCCAAACTAACGCGTGGGACGATATGCTACAACTTTGTAACTTTGCAATTTTTTTGCATGATACGGCATTTACATTGGATGGCAACTTCTGTTTGTTAAACACTATTGCTAAAAATCTTGCGGTTTCTTATAAATTTAATAAAAACTTTAAAAAGCTATTTACTCATATCCAACCGTTGCAAAAGAACCTGTCATTGGGAAATATAGTTAATGCGAGAGACGAAAATAGACACATGTGTTATACGGTTACCAAAGAAAATAGAAAAACTAAATTAGATAAAGAATCCGTTTATACACTGAGCGGCATAAATAACGCGACACCTAAAATGATGACAAGTTTCAAACTGCAGTAACTTTTGAACGTATTGCTCGATTTGAATGAGTTTTTTTTTATTTGAAAGGTCCGCTTTTTGCCAATATTTCTGTATGTGTGCTACCCATTTTTGCGCTCTTCCATTTTAGCAATGGTGAATAACGTTAATGCTTGTTTTCTTCTTACAGTTTGAAGCTTGCTGTGCGGTGCACCGACAAAAGAATTTAACTTTGAGGAGGGTACAATGAAAAGCTTGTCAGTCTTTGATATTTTATTCTCTGGGCTATTCACATTTGCCTACGTTTCACCGATATATGTCTTCGGCTTCTTCAGGGCCTACGATTAAATCAATACAATACTATCAGTTCGGCAATAAACAAGATAAAATTATAATATTTTTTTATAAAACATACATAAAGGGCACAATCATGCGGGTATATACTACTTACTAGTGTGGGTGAGATTTCGTCAATGGTTGGGGGTGGAGGCCTTTGCGGAGGCAGTCATGTTCGCAGTGTACAAACAGCGGCATCAAGCCAGTACAACTCTAATTTGGTGGACATATACAATATTACTTCTAATTTTAATTCAGCTAGACACATACGCACTATAACAGTAATGGCGAGTGGCCACCAGCGACATCTAGCGGAAGCGTCTCAGGGCTTACGAACCATCGGCAATGTAGAGCACTGTCCATGGTTCGGCACCGGGGATATGACATTTCACGCGTCATTATGCAAAAATGTCAACAAAACAACCGCAGAGGTTATGGGGCACCAAATGGGTCGATAATTTTAATCCTGGTGAATTTTCCATAATAACTGGGAGTATACGGTGTTGACCAGGTGATCTTGGACATCCGTTTGCAGATTGATGTTGTTCGGCGTGAGCAAGATGTGGATAGCTTCTCGAAAAAGACGTTTATGGTAGTGAGGATCTCCGTCAATAATTTCCACATCATCGAACACTATGGTATGTCCCTGGTTTGCGGATATATGTTGGGTGATACCGGTCTGTTCATGGTTCTTCAATTTACCCGCTGCTAGTCTTTGAATGGACGTCTTATGTTGTTGTAATCGCTGTCGTAGATACTGTTTTGTTTGGCCTATATAATGGAGCCCGCATGTGCAGGTGAGTTTGTATATTACATGATTGCGTTGGTCCTGGGTGAGTGTGTCTTTGGTGTTGGTGTGTAATTTTCTTATGGTGTGAGGATGATAAAAGGCCAAGTCATGTGTTTCGGTTTTTAGGGTTCGTCGAAGTGTTTCCGATAGCCCCCTTACATATGGTATTCTAGCGTAGCTTGGAATAGGAGCCCGGGCTGTGTTTGGCAATTCCCCGGAGTTCGGCGCTGTATCCATTACACTGGTCCTTGGGATGCTCTGTCTGAGGTATTTATCAATGATGTAGCGCGGATAGTCGTTCGTTATTAATATTTGTCTGACTCCATGTAATCCTTTTTTCCTTTCAGATGGCTGCGAGAAGTGATGTGCTCTCTTCGAGAGCATTCGGATGATGTTAGTCTTCTGAGAGAGGCCGTGGTTTGAGTAGAAGTTGACATATACCTTAGTGATGCCGTAGGCTTCTGGTACCAACTTGTGATAAGGTGTCCATCCGGCTGTCGTGTGATTGTGAGCTCAAGGAAGTTGATACTCAAATTGTCCTCGCGTTCAACGGTAAACTTTATGTCTGGGTGATAGTTATTAAAGCTGTTTAATGTGTGATCAATTTTGTCTTCAGGCAAGATCAAGAAGAGATCGTCAACGTACCTTCTGAGATAATATATGTCCTGCTGTTGGTCTGGCTTCATGATCGAGCCTATGAGCTCGTCCAAAACAAGATCCGCAAGGGCCGGTGACATGGATGAGCCCATCGGGAGACCACTTTTTTTGTCTGTAAACTTGTTTATTGTATGTGAAATAGCAGTTGGTAAAAATAAACTCCATCACTGATGTTAATTGGTCTTTTTCTAATGATGTTAGTGTACTAATCTCTGTCCACTTCTCGTTTATAATTTTAATAACTAAATCTGTAGGAATGTTAGTGTACATACTAGTGACGTCGATCATCCTCACACCATAAGAAAATTACACACCAACACCAAAGAGACACTCACCCAGGACCAACGCAATCATGTAATATACAAACTCACCTGCACATGCGGGCTCCATTATATAGGCCAAACAAAACAGTATCTACGACAGCGATTACAACAACATAAGACGTCCATTCAAAGACTAGCAGCGGGTAAATTGAAGAACCATGAACAGACCGGTATCACCCAACATATATCCGCAAACCAGGGACATACCATAGTGTTCGATGATGTGGAAATTATTGACGGAGATCCTCACTACCATAAACGTCTTTTTCGAGAAGCTATCCACATCTTGCTCACGCCGAACAACATCAATCTGCAAACGGATGTCCAAGATCACCTGGTCAACACCGTATACTCCCAGTTATTATGGAAAATTCACCAGGATTAAAATTATCGACCCATTTGGTGCCCCATAACCTCTGCGGTTGTTTTGTTGACATTTTTGCATAATGACGCGTGAAATGTCATATCCCCGGTGCCGAACCATGGACAGTGCTCTACATTACCGATGGTTCGTAAGCCCTGAGACGCTTCCGCTAGATGTCGCTGGTGGCCACTCGCCATTACTGTTATAGTGCGTATGTGTCTAGCTGAATTAAAATTAGAAGTAATATTGTATATGTCCACCAAATTGAAGTTGTACTGGCTTGATGCCGCTGTTTGTACACTGCGAACATGACTGCCTCCGCAAAGGCCTCCACCCCCAACCATTGACGAAATCTCACCCACACTAGTAAGTGTATATACCCGCATGATTGTGCCCTTTATGTATGTTTTATAAAAAAATATTACAATTTTATCTTCTTTATTGCCGAACTGATAGTATTATATTGTTTTAATCGTAGGCCCTGAAGAAGCCGAAGACATATATCGGCGAAACGTAGGCAAATGTGAATAGCCCAGAGAATAAAATATCAAAGACTGACAAGCTTTTCATTGTACCCTCATCAACACTTCACACAGTCGATAGCTCCTCAATTTAACTTTAAACAAAAGGAGCTTGTAGTCTCGTCTGTTCTGATCATTTATGTTTTTTGTTCAAGTTTCTATTGTTGTTAACGTCAAAGTTACAAGATCTTAAAGATAACGCTGCTTCTTCGGCAGCGCCATCAGAAATTAAAGCTAGCCATGGTAATCAACAAAAACATTTATTGACGCTTAGTGTCGTTAACGTCATTGACTGTTGCTAGACAATTAAAATGCCTTTAAGCCTAGCAGAAGTTGCTTTTTTTTTTGGGAAGGAATCTGCTTCGAAGCACGTACGGAACTTTGCTTTATGAACGGAAACCTAAACTTGGCTCGGTATGTTGAAGAAATTTTGGCGGAACACGTGGTTCCCTTTGGGCTATTTATTGGTGACAACTTCTTGTTCATGCACGATAATGCACACTCCCATACAGCCCGCATAGTGTCCCAATACCTGGATGATTTGGATATCAGCAGAATGGAATGGCCTGCACGTAGCCCTGATTTAAACCCCATAGAACACATGTGGGATATGCTAGGGCGCCGAGTTAGAGCCCGTGGTGACGCGATACAAACGCTAGATGATCTCCGAATAGCGCTAGAAGAAGAGTGGAACCAGATTCCCCAAAATGAGATTCAAAACCTAATTCGAAGTATGCCTAGAAGGATGAGGAATACAATTCAAGCGAGGGGAGGCAATACTCGTTATTAACATGTTGATCATTACTTTCACAGTTTAATTAAATTTTGTCGTTATCCATGGCTTTCTTTAATTTCTGATGGCGCTGCCGAAGAAGCAGCGTTATCTTTTAGAGCTTGTAACTTCGGCGTTAACAACAATAGAAACTTGAACAAAGAACATAAGTGATCAGAACAGACGAGACTACAAGCTCCTTTTGTTTAAAGTTAAATTCTTTTGTCGGTGCACCCCACAGCAAGCTTCAAACTGTAGGAAGAAAACAAGCATTAACGTTATTCACCATTGCTAAAATGGAAGAGCGCAAAAATGGGTAGCACACATACAGAAATATTGGCAAAAAGTGGACCTTTCAAATAAAAAAAAACTCATTCAAATCGAGCAATACGTTCAAAAGTTACTGCAGTTTGAAACTGGTCATCAGTTTAGGTGTTGCGTTTTTTATGCCGTTCAGTGTAGAAGCGCTAAACAAAATTAAAAACTATTTACTAGACAATAGTGTTCGTGAGTTGGCAATGACTAGACACATATGCGGATTACGGTATCAGAAGTTGATGAAAATCTTAGGCGAGGTATTTAAAGATAGTAGGTAATCTTATAATTTGGATTTGTAAATTGGAAAATACAAATACGGCAAATACTACTTGTAACAAGGAGCAAGATGTTTGGAATGAGGTGCCTAGCGTAGATATTATTGACCCTAGCCCTAATGCTAGTATTACGAAAATTAGTTTGACGGAGGACGCGATTTTTGAGCCGGGGATATTGACGTTTTGTAAAATAAAGTTGTCGAGAAAGCAATAAATTGATATTATTGCGTTGTATAGCACATAGTTGTACATACATAGTTAAATAGTTAAACATACACCTAACAAACATTACAACACAAAACAAAAACTGAACTAAAAAGTATGTTTCTTCAAAAAAAAGTACAGTTCTGTAGAATTCAATCAGAATCACTGTCTGCTGCTGGCACTGGTATTGGGTCAAAGCCAGTAGCCCCAGATGATGTTGAAGGAGTAGGAAATGGCAATGTTGCTGCACTTGCATCTAGCATCGTCTTCTTCCGAGCTCTTCGGAACATTGAAGGAATATCAACCTGCTTTTTTGATTCGTTGCGTTGTTTTTTTATAAAAATTGTTCTGAATGATGGGAAGATTCATCACTTCAGCAGCACTATAGTGTTTGCACGTCTCAGCAAACTTTACAAATTTATTCAACGCCTCCGAAGCACAGTTCATGTGATGTGAGTTGTTGACGTTGCATCCTCTTCATCACTCCCGGTTTCTTGTGGTTCCTGTGGGCCTAACACAGTTTGTATGATTGCCTCATCACTAAGCTCCTACTCTATGGGTTCATCTTTATCAATATCAATCCATTCGTGGATTTCTTCTTCTAAAAAACCGCTCAGTGGATTGTTTGGAACAGAAGAAATGGCATTCACAACCTGATTCCCCGGTTGAAGGGTCATCAACCGTAGACGTTGTTTCAAAATGTTTTAGCCATAGCTTGCGTCATGCCTTGGCTGTCAAAGCCAAGTGTCAAACTCACCTGTATTTTGTCAATGAACATGTCAACATTGATGTGAAATATTAAACGCAATAAGTTTGGTAAACTGGGCAATAAATAATAAATAAAAAGTTGAGTGATCCGGTATATTTTACCCAAGCGGAAGGTGTGAAAAAAAAAGGTGGTAGTTATCTTCCTAGTATGGCTTTTTATTGACAAGGTTAGCGCTTTCGCTCGTATTCAGAGCATCATCAGACCGAAACCACAACATAGCTATTTTACACTAAAACCGCGTCATTACACGAGCGGGCGGGGGGAGGTGAGTCGCTAGGCATCCTTAAGTGGATAAGAAATGCAAGACAGTTTGATGAAAAGCGCTCTCCGGCTTTTTTCAAAAACGGTGTATGCCTTCAGCGTTATTACAACAATCTAAAACCGGAGAAGCGTGCACGAAAGGAAACGTCCATGACAGCAACACGACAGTGACAGCAACACGACGTCACGACACGACGTCGTGTTGCTGTCACTGTCGTGTTGCTGTCAGGGACGTTTCCTTTCGTGCACGCTTCTCCGGTTTTAGATTGTTGTAAAGGTTGTAAAGGTGGTATCGTCAGCAAATTGTATGGGCTGTGCAGCAGATGGTACATGTCTTGGTAGATCGGTCACATATAGAATAAATATAACGGGGCCAAGAATACCTCCCTGTGGGACACTGCAGGTAACATTCCCCAGGGTTGATTCACCTGTTGACGTAATCGTTTTCTGGAATCCGTCGGTTAAATATGATCGGAACAGACCAAATCTTTGGAGGTCGTCACAAGTTTCAAATGTACCACTTGGACAAACGTGTGCTACTGAGCTTTTGTTTGAGTAATCCAATATTGACTGAATTTGATGTCATACTGTTCGCCTTCAACACCTTTGGAATATCACCAATTTGAAACATTATAGTACTTTGCATCTCAATGATAAGTACGTCTTGGAATTCGCGAAATACATTGACGTGGCTCCACAACTGCAATCTTTTTTAGAATGTCCATCGGGTATAATATTGTCTACTTCTTTCTGTAACTCTACTACGTCCAAATATGTGAAGGGAGTGTTTGTGGAAGTTCCACAACTTTCACAAGTTTTAATTAGCTGATAGCTGTGAAGATGTGGTGCTAAATACCTATCAAATACATAGAAATATCCTAATATGCTTTCTCGAATTCCTGGTTATGTTTTTGTTTATTTTAGCTTTAATAGATCAACAACAAGTCTTGATTTTATCGGTAAAAGTAAATTGTTAAAGAATTTTGTCGTACCTCGATAGAATATTACTGCAAGCCAACTTCTTGAACCATAAATACATTGATTTCGGAGTTAAATACCCTCGAAAGTGTAGCAATTCTATTATTCTATTTTTACCAACTGGGTTAAAATTTCAACCACTTGTAAAAGGGACTTCATATGAAGTATACCGGGACGGCAAGTTTTAAAAATAGTATTCTAAGGGATAAATGGAAAATGTGATCGAAACCCTCCGAGCCATCGGGTTTGCAAAAATTATTTCATTACCGCAAGTACAATTGCAACCCCATAGAAAAGTCCTTCGAGGTTTGAATTTGGAGGTTGGTGTTTTCTGAGGGCACCAATTGGAATAGTAATAAATTGTTCCTCTCCATATTCAGAATCGAAGTAGAATACAAGACTTATGGAATATGGACAAATTTTTGTTTATTTTTAAACCATTTATGTGAGATCGATTTGGATGTATAATACATCATCCTCAGGTCAACGCTACAAGAAATTGAGGTTAAATAAGCAACGAATTGCAATCGGGGTAATTTAACTCAGTCAAACAAAAATAGATATTTTCTATCTCGAAAAAGGTATAATCACAACAACAATTCCGGGATCATCCCTGACATCAACTATCGTCACTATACATAACAATCACCAAGAAAACTTGTATCATGACAATGTGGCGACAAGTAAAGTAGGGTTATCTAACGAGGCCAATTCTAAAGCCAGAGCGAGAGACCGCAATTAAACAAAGTAATGTAAAATACAATTATATAAATATCTTATGTTTTACCAAATCCGTAATTAAATAATAACTGATGACACGGAATATTTGCAAGAATGGGCATATTCTCAATAGCATGTATCTCGTTGACCGTTTGTCAAATCTTGATAAAGCCAACACAATTCGATTCCCCTCTTTTTAAACTATAAAATGTCAAAGTCTGATCGCGATTATACAGGGTTGAGGTAGTACGCGTGCACGAAGGTCGGCGTGTTTTGCGACAGTTCGCGTTCTTAACTCCAGCTCCTTTTATGGGAATTTACGTGTTTTGAAAAAGTTGTACCAATTGGGTACTAAATGCGTACAAAAGCTGGAGGTGACGCGCATCACCATTACCCCCCATATCGGGGTGTTCCTTTGAGGTACCAATTTGAGGGTTGGTGATTTCTGGGGTTACCAATTGGGTACTAAATCCTTATAAAAGTACAAGGTGATTCGACTTGTTTTACGACAAGTGGCGTTCTGAGGTGACGTTCGAAATAACTACCCGTGATATAGGAAGGTTCCTTTGAGGTACCAATTTAGGGGTTGGTGTTTTCTGAGGGTACCAATTGGGTACTAAATCCCTACAAAAGTTCAAAGTGATTCGACTTGTTTTAGGACAAGTGGCGTTCTGAGGTGACGTTCGAAAGAAATACCCGTGATATAGGAAGATTCCTTTGAGGTACCAATTTGGGGGTTGGTGTTTTCTGTGGGTACTAATTTGGTACTAATTCCTTACAAAAGCTAGAATAGATGCGACTTGTTTTACGACAAGTGGCGTTCTGAGGTGACGCGCGCTATCTGGGTCCCCGATATCGGGGGGTTCCTTTGAGGTACTAATTTGGGGGTTAGTGTTTTCTAAAAATACCCATCGGGCATTAAATGCTTACAAAAGTTCAAAGTGATTCGAATTATTTTAAGACAAGTGGCGTTCTGAGGTACCGTTCAACAGAACTTCTCATAAGAGAAGGGGGTTCCAATAGAATTGAATAGAGTTATATTTTCCCGAAATACGTAGGTAATGCAAATTATTTCGTATCGTAAAGCCGTCAATTTGGTTGGTTACTTCGCCCTCCCTGCATACACCATAAACTCCTCTACACTGTAGAAGCTCTGCTCCTGCAGCATCCTTCTCGGATCTCTCTTGAAGACACTACTCTTCTCAAGTCATGTTTTGGGAAGTGCGTTTAAAAGGTGCAAATGGCGGTATTGAGTTGCCGTGGTTGAGATGCTGCGGAATGGGATTGTAATCTCCAGGGCACTTCTGAGGTTTCTTCCGGTGGTATCGTGCCTGCGTTTCTCGTGGCGCAGCTCTGCTTTCCCTCTCAGAAGTTGGTGGTATATGTACTAGAGATGAGCTAAACTGCGATTCTTCAATCATATTGCGAACTGCTACTGCGATTCCCCAATCACAGTGATTTTAAACTGCTACTGCGATCGCAATGCGCAGTATAGGCACCCAGTCATACATAAACGGAGTGGAGTATGTGCAACGCTCACAAATAATATGAATGCGTTCGCTGTTCGCAAATAGTAACCAATAAGTATATAAGTAACCTGTGTTTAGTATGTTTGCGGAGACCTGGGAATGATTTTCGTGGATGATGATACTTTGAATATTTGCAGTAAATAATAATATTAGTTTTTATAAACTATTTTGTACGATCTGCCTTTCTACTTCTGACCCAAAACGCTAGACAGCATGCGCAGAAGACTTGCCGTCGCTGTCAAATCTGATAGCAGAATATTGCTTAAAATCCCTAGAAAACACACATTCCAAGTAAAATTACCAATTTCGGCTTTAATCATGAAGTCTTCTGTAGCTACGTGTCCGAACTCAAGGAAGCTTGCCGCGGGTGTTTTTACATACTTTGCTGAACTGTCCTAACCTAAAAACACAGTAGGTATTTTGTTTTCCATGTTCACATGCATATAATTATTCAGTTTTCAATGAATGCATATGATTCTCACACCTACCTTTTATCAATTACATTTCATTTGATACTAATTAGGCGTTTTACAAAGCAATTGCCTACTTAATTTCGTCCTGGGGGGAGAAATGCGCGCGCACTCCGTGACCATCAAAAACCAGAAGTAGAAACGTCTATTGGGAATACTTACACGCGACGACAAAACCAAGTAAAACATGTTGGAAAGAAAGTCCTACAAAAATATTTCTGGTTTTTGAACAAGCAGCATCGGTGTTGATGTATGAGTTGATGTAGATGGCAGCGACACTGGTGTATTTTGAGTGTAAAGGTCTCTTTAGATTTGAGACACCCTTCCAAATGGAGATCGCCTTGTCGAGGTGGTTGGGCTCTAGTAAGGCTGTCTGCTCGGCCAGGCCAACGGGGTCTCCCCGGTGGCAGGGTCGAGTTGGCCGCACGAAGCTAAATGATCTCTTCCCTAGGGAACTCACACTTTGTGAGTTGTGTTTATGTGGTGGCGCGCACAGGGTTCCCGAGCTGAGACCGCCATTTCTTCTCAATCCTATGGTGGCCTCCTTCTCTCCAAAATCTTTTCTATCGGTCTAATCTCGACCAAAGCTTTTTCTGACCCCGACGCTATTAGATATCGAGGGCTAGGGGTCAACTCTCCCAATCCCACCCTAAAATATCCCAAAAATTTCTTCAAAAAAAAAAAAAAAAAAAAAAAAAAAAAAAAGTTGTGTGTGTATGTCCTGGATTGCCCCTGCCACGACGACCTTGCTAGAACCCGGACACGAACGGAATCCAAGGTGTTTGCCGTGCCGAGGGATGGATGGCCGCACGTTATGCGGTCGAGAACGGCTCCAGACCCCATGTGGCAGGGCCGTGAAATTCAAGTAACGGTCCGGTGGTGACTGCCGCATGGGGTTTTCTCCTCTCACCACGTCCCCTGCCAGCTAGGAAAAAAATGGGGGGAATGGTAGGCCCCTTATAGCCTCCACAAACATTAATGGCCGAAAAGAGCCCAGCCTCGGACAGCCACGTCGGCGATGATAGTCGGCGTGGCGGCAGGGGGGGATCGCGGTCGACCCCCCTGCGACGGACAGACCCACAGAACGACTCCACGCAAATTACCACGGACCACCAAAACACAACGCCACATGAAGCCCCACCGCGGGACCCATTCATGGGAAGCTCCAAGATGGCAAGATCCCCACCCGCACACACGACCGAGGGGCTAAGGCAGACTGCAGGTGGATGGGCTGATTCTCCCATCCCCAAAGGCAAGACCAGACCAACGAGCGAGAGCTCCAACGACGACGAGGAGGAAATGGACGCCTTAAATTCAACGATCGTCGACCGGCAGGCAACCACGCCACCCAAAAAAGAAAGGGGCATCGTCGACCTGATCACGCCAGGGAACACGGAGCTCCCGGACGCAAGCTCCCCTGGCTTAGAGGGAGCCACCCCGAAGAGATTCCGGACTTGGTCTCTGGACAGTATCTTCAGAAACGCACTACAAACCACCCCCAAGAAGGAGGTAAAAAAAAGAAAACGCGAATATACAGACGACAGCACGAGTGGTAGCGACGAAGAAACCAAGCGAGAGACGCAAGGAGGTCCAGCGAGAGAGAAGCCAAGGCTCGTAAAGGAGGCAATCCAGAAGATGATTGACCTAGTAAAGACGATCAGAGCACACCAGGAGCAGAACACCAAACGAGAGATCAAAACTGCTGTCCAGATGATGGAGCGAGAGGCAGAGATGCTCGAGAGAGAAGACATCCAAGAGTGGCTGAACCAGCAGATGGAAGGACAGAAGAAGGAAAACCCAAGAAGGAAACTAGAAACAAGAGAGATGTCGACACAGACAGAGACAGAAGAAGAGAGGAAAGCGAGCAGAGAGAGGAGAGTAAGGGAAATGATCCGGAATATAAAAGACTTTGAGAGCTGGAAGCGCGCGGAGAGCGAAGACTGGAGAGACGAAGACTTTTCTTACACTGAAATAAGAGAAGGTAATCCGATCCACCAACAAATAAACACCAAAGTAGTCATGGTTGAAGCGGACGACGAAAAAATGGAGAAAGGTATACAAAACCACTTTAAGAGGACACACCCACTGCTGGAAACGTTAACCGACGAATACGAGGTGATAGAAATGACCACAAAAACAAAAATCAGAGGCCAGGAAACCGAGAAACGAGACCGGATAATAAAAATAAATATGACGGGGACGGAAGAGGAGCAGTGGAAGAGACTGGAGAGGCTGGCGGACGATAACATCGCCGAGACCCAAATAGCCATGCACCATCTCCGAGGCATGAATCTCACGACTCAAAGAAAAATGATAGAAGCCGTCTTCGCCAAAAGAGCAATCAAGGTGATAATTTATACAACCAAACAAAAAATACAGGAGGTTGAAGACCAAAGACAAGGTAGACGAGACCAGAGACGTACCTATGCGATAGTGGTCGAGAACAGAGCCAAAAAATACGAAGACGTCGTAAAAGACATAACACAGTCGATGAGAGGAAAACCTGAAATACAGCACATTGAAGGTATACGGAGAACGAGAGACGGTAGAGTTCTGATTACAACGCAGAGGAATAAAGAAGCCGTAGAGGAAATACAGAAAACCCTCAGAGGAAATCCGGACCAAAAGGTCAGAGGCCTGGGGGACAACCGGCAGATGAGAACCAAGGCAGTAGTAATTAAAGGTATGGCGGCAGCAACCGAAACAGAAGAAATCGATGAGGCCATAGAGAAAACAACCAAGGAAACGACGTTAACCCTTGAGAAAAGTCAGCTCAGACCGTACGCAGGCAGTATGCTCGCGGTGACGGTCACAATGCCAGACCAGCAAGCAGACAAGCTGATCAAGGAAAAGAAAATCCGGATAGGCCTGGCGATATGCACAGTGGAAGAGAAAAAGCGGATCATAAGATGCCATAGGTGTTGGGCACCGGCCCACATTGCCAAGGAATGCGAGGGCAAAGACAAGTCGAAGATGTGTTTCAACTGCGGAAGAGAAGACCACCAAGCGAAAAGTTGCAGGAACGCACCCCACTGTCCCGATTGCAACCAGGAAGGGCACAGAGCCGGGACACTGATCTGCCCAAAGGTTGCCCAGGAGATGAAGAGACAGAGAGAGAGTCGCAGAAACAAAAAAAGCACGACGCCAGTTAGAGAGCCAGAAAAACCAGAGGAAAGAGAACGAGAGCAACGGCCGCAAGAACGAGTAGAGACAGGGGAGAGTAGCCTGGAAAGCGGCGGAGAAGATGTGGATCGCGGATTCACCCTGGTGACACCCAGAAGGTCGAGGGGGGCGAAAGGGAGTATGAGCCCTGACACCCCTCCCCAGTCCGAAAGCACCAATGCCTGACCACGTCAACATTATGCAGTTAAACTGCAACCGGAGCTGGGTGGTGCACGACCTCCTGGAAGCAACCGCCCAGCAGAACAGAGCGGATATCATATTGGGACAGGAACCAAATATAAGAAGAGCCAACAACCTTAGAACAGATGACAAGAGCGATTCCTTCATCCAGATTCTAAAAAACACCATTCGACCAACGGAATGGATGACGGGGAGCGGTTTCCTCGGTGTCAACCTCGGTTGGGCAACAATATGGTCGGTCTACTTCCCCCCAAGCGGCCAACTGCCGGACTTTGAACTACTGCTGGATGAAATCGAAAAGATAATAAGGAAGACTGGACTACCGGCGGTCGTTTGCGGAGATTTCAATGCCCGAACGATGATGGCAGCAGACACAACACACAACCAAAGAGGTACCGTACTAGAGGAATGGGTGACAAAGAACAGAATGGTCTTGGCAAACGTCCCAGGAATACCCACATACAGATGCGACCGAGGGTCCTCGGTGATCGATCTAACGCTAGCGAGTGAGAGAATAAGCGCCGGTATACGCAACTGGCAGGTTAGAGACGAGGATGAGATGCTGAGTGACCATCTATTGATATCATTCAGCGTGGGCGACGATCGAGACCTGCAACAGATATTAACTCCAACCGAAAATAAAGGGTGGCGGTTCCCCGACACGAAGACGAGACACCTGCAGGACGAATTCCGACGCCTTGCAACTACTGATGACGTATCCCCGGAAGCCCTACAGCACAGAATCATCAGGGCCTGCGATCGATCACTCAAGAGGAGGGGATCACCACGCTACCCACCGAAATATTGGTGGACACAAGACATCGCAGAGGCCAGGCAACGCTGCGTAGAAAGCAGAAGAGCATTACAGAGAGGCAGGAGAAGCAGGTTACCGGAAGACGTCCTGGAGGACTACAAATCAGAACACCGCCTGAGAAGGAAACATTTGACGACAATTATTAAGAGGACAAAAGAAGTCAAATGGAAGGAACTGTGCGAGGATCTGGAGAGAGATGTATGGGGCACAGCCTACCAAGTCCTCACGAAGAGGATGGGCGCTAGGAATGTGGGACAACTAGACGACAAGACCGTCCAAGAACAGTTCGAGAAATTGTTTCCCCTCGCTCCCGCGGAGAGCCCATCGCGGGTGCCGCCGGGACACAACGAAAATGAGTACGACCCCTTCACCGGTACGGAACTTCTCGCCGCGCTGGCGGGACTTAAACCTCGGCGAGCACCTGGGGTGGACGGAATCACCAACGAGATCCTAAGAGCATGTGCAGAGACGGACCCAGACGCCTTCCTCAGAGTATACAACGATTGCCTGAAAACGGGGATATTTCCGAGGATATGGAAACTAGCCAGACTCGCCCTCGTCGAGAAACCGAGGAAACCGAATCAGCCGCAGTCGTACCGACCACTGTGTATGCTTAGTGTAGTGGGAAAGCTCCTCGAGCGACTGCTGAACAACCGCCTAACCCAGGACATGGAATTAAACGCCACCATCAGTGAATCACAGTACGCATACAGGAAGGGGAGAGGAACCGTCGACGCTATCATGACGGTGGTGAACCAGGTCAGGGAGAGGAAGAAAATTCCGACGACACACCGGGGCTTTATCGTCATGGTCCTGATCGACATAAAAAACGCCTTTAATTCGGCACCTTGGCCTGAGGTGAGAAGCGCTCTACATGAGTCCGGGACCCCCCCCCGAAATCGAGCGAATGCTAGGAGACTACCTGGCGGATAGGACGGTGATGCTCCCCAACGGCGAACGACGGGCGATGACCTGCGGAGTCCCGCAAGGATCTGTAATAGGGGGCACCCTTTGGAACCTGTATTATGATCGAGTGCTAAAATTACGACAAGAGCGGGGCGTCAGAACTGTTGGATACGCGGACGATATCGCCGTAATAATAGAAGGAAGATCCAGAGAACAGATCAAGGACATGGCAGAACACGCAGTCGCTAGAATAACGACCTGCCTTCGCGGAATGGGCCTGCAGATCGAGGAAACGAAGACGGAGATCGTAATACTGGAGGGACGAAGGAAACTACCGCACGTTGCAATTAAAGTCGGACAAACGGAAGTCACCAGCACAAAATCCGCAAAGTATTTGGGCGTCCACTTAGATAAAGATCTCCGAATGACGGAGCATGTCAAGAGAGCCGTGGAAAAGGCCACAAGAATCCAAAACAACCTGTCCAGGCTCATGCCCAGAATGGGAGGACCATCCCAGGCAAAAAGACGGGTTCTGGCCACCGTCGTCCAGTCGGTCATTTTGTACGGAGCCCCAGCCTGGGAACCGGCCACCAGGCACAAGAGGTACGTGACGATGCTGAGGTCCGTCGAAAGAAAGTGCGCAATATCCATCACCTGCGCATACCGAACGGTATCAACAGAAGCGGTGGGCGTGCTTGCAGGGTACCCACCGTACGACCTGCTGGTCTGGGAGAGATCAAGAAACTGGGAGCACAAAAACGACAACAGCGACGACGTCCACCGGGAGATGATCACCAGATGGCAGGAGAGATGGGAGCGATACGACGGCTGGGCGAGAACGTTTATCAAGGATGTCGCGGCCTGGAGGGAAAGGGGGCCACAAACAGATTATTACGCCACACAGGCGATCACCGGCCACGGTTGCTTCGGAGCCTACCTCAAAAAGATAAAGAAGCTGGAAAACGACGAGTGCTGGTTTGGTTGCGGAGTTCCGGATACCCCCGAGCACACAATCTTCCAGTGCGAGAGGTTCCAAGAGCTCAAGAGAAAGGCCGAGCTCCAAATCGACGCGCCCATCACAGTCGAGAGAGTAGCGAATACCCTCGTGGAGAACAATACCAAGGCGAACATCCTGATGGACTACCTGCGAGCCACGATGAGGATAAAGGAGAGTGAAGAGAGGAGAAGAAAACAACTGGACGCGGAGGGGGGCCCAACAGGATGATGTAAGTTGGACCCCCCCTCGGCCGACCACGGCATAAAACCAACCAACCAAGGAAGAAGACGGAAGGATGAAGAAGGGCGGAGAGAGTCACGGCAACCCTTTTCCCTGAGACACGACTGCGGGAGAAGGAAGACGAATAGAGAGAGAAGCGGAAGACCTTATCGCTGCGATGGCCGAGCAGAAATGCGGAAGCGGGTCCCGACCATCCTAACAGAATAGCGAGGGATGATGAGGAGAGGTTTTTAGTGGGTACACGTTTACGGAGCCCCACACTACCACCGTGCCTGAACAGCCGGTGGTGTGCGTAAAGCATTTTCCTCTCCTCCCGGAAAAAAAAAAAAAAAAAAAAAAAAAAAAAAAAAAAAAAAAAAAAAAAAGGTTTGAGACACTGCTTCTGTACGACAGTTTGTTTTGCAAAGATTTCATTTTGCATCTACTTTCTCAAACAAAAAACATCCATATATCACTTCGCTGATATCTCTTTTGCATGACTGACATTTTGACACATAAAATAATAACAAAAAATTGTACGTTTGAACATGGTTTGAACGCACAGAGTTTGTGCGGAATTGCGAGTGGTGCATTTGCCGACCGCAACCGAGCAGATACGAAGATCGGCGGACGACCAGCGACATCATTTCATAATCATTATTTCATATTTTTGGAACAGTGGTCTACAGTGGGAGGTCTGGCTCACCCGCTCGATGGCTCTCGCTGCTTTTTTTGCAGTCGAAATATTTTCTCTGCATATGCCGACTCTCCCCACAGTCTTATACCGTATGACATCTTTGAGTGGAACATAGCGTGATACGTCAGGAGAGCTATTTTGCCAATAATATTTTGCCAGGTCATCCGTGTATCGAGGGTGATTGAGGGTGAACAGCTTTGTCGATGTCTTCGCTTTGGTAGTTTCTTTTTGTCGTGAAGTGGATGTTATTTGTTTTTTCTCTGTTCACCATGAGGTACCAATTCCACGGTTGATGATACCAATTGGTACTAATTGGGTACTAATTATTTGGAAAAATTCGATTTGCAAAAAGTGGCGTTCTGAGGTGGCGGACGTGCTTCCATCACGTTGTTTGTTCAGTGATGGTGGTTGAACAAATTAAATCGTACAGGTGTAGAAGGTACCACAAGGTTCAAGAATAATAAAATGGGTTAATCTTAAAATAAAATTTATAAAAAATAAACTTTCAACATAGTTAATAGTAGTACCTGTACTAAAACTAGTACCTATTATAATAAAAATAAAATTTGTAATAGAATTTTTAGGATGTTTGAGGTTGCATCTCTTTTACAAAATGTGAAATCCTGGGGCTAATACTATTGCTCAAAGCTACACGCATAGCAATACTTGCTTTCAAGCGATTCCGGAACTTGTTTTTAGTTACAAACAGAGCAGAAAATCCTTGTTCACATAAGTAAGTAGTAGAGAAGAAAGATAGCGCAAGGCGATTCCTCGAATTTACGTATATGAAATTGCTTTTTTACACAAAAGCTCCTCAAGGGAAACAGATTCAAACGCGTCCTTGCAGTTTCTATCATTTTGCAATGAGTTCTATGAGTTCTTCCTGGAGTTCTTCAGCAACTTCTTCAATATTAATACCAAAAGGGTTACGAATCAGCTTTTGGATAGCTTTCGAATCGGTTTGGTTATATTCCTGGAAGTAACGATTGAATTCATCGACCAGCATTTGCAGATGACTTCTTATGTACGTGTATTTGCACTGAAAATATCATATTTTTCATTATCGACAAGCATGTAATCGTAGAAAATTTTTTTCGCCAACTTTATTTATCCATACCTGAAGTTTGCAAATAAAAGCGCGAAGTTTATCTTCCAAGATAAACATGTTTGTCAGGCCTTCTAAATTTCTGTTTCCGGACGATTCGTTTGTCACCTAGTTTACTGACAAAACCATACTTAATAATAAATCCCAACAACTTAAACGCGAAATTCAAAAACTAAAAGAGGCATCATTGGAAACCTTCTTAACCAAATTGACTCCCGATAAAGAAACAGATTACTCGCTGTGGAAAGCAGTGAGGAAATACAAGAAGCCAGTGGCCCATGTCCCACCTATAAGACGAAGAGACGGTACCTGGGCAAGAGACAATAAACAGAAGGCTGAAATTTTTGCAGAACATCTAACAGAAATCTTCCAGCTCCACAACATCGAATCAGAGCCAATCACGAATGAAGATATAACCTATGATGAAGAAGCCATACAGCTAGTTACTCCAAAGGAAGTTGCCAGAGAAATCAAGACAAACCTGAATCCAAAGAAGGCACCTGGATATGATCTTATCACAGGAGAAGTTCTTAAGCAATTAACCTAAGAAAGGTATTGTTATGCTGACGTACCTAATAAATGCATCGTTCAGATTAAAATACGTCCCACATGTCTGGCAAGTAGCAGAAGTTATCATGATACCAAAACTAGGCAAACAACCGACCGATGCCAAATCATATCGCCCAATATCACTGTTACCAATGATATCGAAGCTCTTTGAAAAGTTGCTTCTAAAGAGAATGAAACCTATCATTGAGAGAAAAGAACTAATTTCTAATCACCAATTTGGTTTTAGAGATAAGCATTCCACTATAGATCAAGTCCATAGAATAATCCCAGGGTAGTGTATTGGGACCAATTCTCTATCTACTATATACAAGTGACCTTCCACAGATGGAAAATGTAACAGTCGCCACATTCGCAGACGACACGGCTCTAATGGCAGTGGGATCAACTATTGGTGAATCTACTAGGAATCTTCAACAAGCTAGTAATAAAATATATAAATGGACCAAAAAATGGAAGACCAAGCTCAACGAAGTGAAATCTGTCCACATTAACTTTACAAACAAAAGAATCGAGGACATACCTCATGTCAAGATTAGCGACGCCATAGTTCCATATGCGAACACTGCAAAGTATTTGGGTATGACACTGGATACAAAACTAAGGTGGAAAAAACATGTTAAGAAGAAAAGAGTAGAGCTTGGCCTCAAATACAGAGAACTGTACTGGCTTCTGGGAAGAAACTCTCAGTTGTCAGTACAGAACAAACTACAAGTTTACAACCAATTACTAAAACCGATTTCGTTATACGGCATCCAGCTTTGGGGCTGCGCTAAAACCTCCAATATACAAGGAATCCAGATTTTCCAAAATAAAGTACTAAGAAATATTGTTAACGCTCCTTGGTACATACGGAATAGTGACCTGCACCGTGATCTTGGTGTCCCACAGGTCATCCAAGAGATAAAAAGATTCGCCACTAAGCATGAATCTCGCCTAAGCCATCACGTCAACGTAGAGGCCCTGCAGCTACTGGACAACCAGAACCTAGTGAGAAGACTAAAAAGAACTAAACCCTTCGAACTAGTGAATCAGTGAAATGTGTAAGCAGAGCAGAGTGAGTGAAGTGTTAGTGCTTCTTGTTTGGGACAAAGTAAATATAGGGACATTAGTGGATAGCCTATTAGAGACAAGTACCTAGTTTTAAGAATCAGAGTAAAATTGATGGTTAATCTTTTAGATTAGTTTCAATATGTTAAGCATCCTATGCTTATTAATAAAAAAAAAACCTAGTTTACATCTTGCCTAATAGATGGCGGCCGGTACAAAATTTGTTTCTATTTTTAAATTATTCATGCTTATTTTTTAACAAAATTGAAAGTAATCATAGTGTTGCTGTGAATTGACGATACACGCGCCTGTTTAGTCTTTTTATGGTGCAAATCTACCTATATGTTTTTGAATATGGAAGTTGAGGTTATGTTGGTGTGTAGCGTGACAATATAGTAACCATATGGCAACACTGGCGCGCATGACACTTCCTTATTCGACGATTAAAATTTGTTCTGTCGAAAATCGATCAACTATAATGATCGGGAGATTTAGCAGCAGACTTTCCTTGTTCGGCATTTATAATACTCAAATCTACAGAGTAAAGTAAAATATTTGCCTACTAAATAAATTCTATAGATTATTTACGTTTATAATACCGGGCCGTATCATTAAATTTAACATGAATATTGACGCAATGTACTAAAAGGCTAGTACCTACAGACAAAAATCAGGAATGAGAGTGTTAAGAGTAAGACTGAAGACACACGGTCGGTGATACTACTGGAGCCGTTAACTCACTAAAACTAAACAGAATCACTTAACACAGCCAAACAAGACGGGAAATGCATACGACTGACTGACGATGATCGTTATGGGCAGTATTTTCTATATATTCATATGAAGGGTCACTGTGACACGATGGGCTTCTACGTGCTCGTGACTGCGTTAAATATTTGGCAGACCATATTATAGTTCTCGCAGACCACCTGTGGTCCGCGGACCACTGGTTAGGAACCGCTGATGTAGTCAGAAAGTCAGCAAACAATGGATGGTTGTGTTGTTGCTGAAATGTGTAAGTACTAATAATAAAAATCAATACATTTTAACAATTGAGAAAGCTCTATTTACTTGCAAAATGTTCATCCCGTTCACTATTTCGTTTGGTGGTAACAATGCCAGGGCGTAATATCCTCGCAAGACTACCTGGCCTTGATCATTGCCTGCTAACGGCGCTAGGCCAAGTGCCCTCGTTTTTCAAAATATCGCCTACCAAAAATATGATCTGTTTGTGTAGGTACGTAGAATTGGGTAAAAGAAAATACCTGGAGGTAACAACCATGAAACTGGGCATTTTCAAAGCATTCCTGAAGAGACTGCATAAGACCTGCTTCATAATCAGATACCACGTGCATTGGTAGAAACGTGGGCAACTTATCTCTAATGTACTGGAATACGGCTTTGTAGAGTGCAGAGTGCTTACTTTCCATGAAAAAGAGGAAACCCTAGTGACAACATGTAATAATGTAATAATAATAATATGAATGAACTTATGATTTGCACTAAACATTATGATTTTAAATTGCATATCACAGAAAAAAACATGTACAGGGAATCTGTAAATTTAAAACTGGTGGAAATTTCCTGATACCACAAATACGTTCAGAAATCGCCCATGGTTACCTAAACCCTGATAAACATTATGTTCTGTGAGACACCCTGTTTATTTTTACTTACTGCAGTAACTAAATATTTAAATATAATAAACTTACATGCCCAAAAGACGTCCCAAAGATGGTTAAAAGCTGTGTAAAGTGAGGCCTTCCTTAGTACAATGTAACGTTCCGATTTGCTATTACTATTATGTCGACACCACCAATATATTTTTTTTCAGATGCACTCTCGGCTGGCTGTTGGACAGGTAACTGGGTGGTTCGCCTTTTGAGTATTAGATGGCGCTTCACACAGAAAGATTTTTCTTCCTTGTTTTGATTTATTTATTACTTTTCGTTAACGCAATACAGCAATTGGACCAACAGTATTTTATTTTTAGCTTAATTTTCAATTTTCATTCTTGCAGTTTATTCATTCCTTTGGTTAGTTTCTGAACGTTTACTCCGCTTCACGGATGTAGGTTTTTTTGTCAATTTCCGCTGTAATAATTTTTCACCTGGCACGCGAGGCCAAGAGATCAGATAGATTTTGAACTTCGAGTTGATTAGTGGTGTGCTAGATTTGTGAGGATTGGTTGCAATTTTTGATTTGGTTAACGGCTTCTCCAATGTTTGGGATTTCTTCTTGCACCCACGGATTGCGTTTAGTAATTATATACGCACGGCATTCACCGGATTTATTCACCCAAGTTTTAAGAAGAATTACTACAAGCCATTTTATATCTAAAGGTATGTTTTATTTTGGTTATTTCTTTTTATTGGTCTAATTGCTATGGGATTTCATTTAGGGTTTTATCGACGAGTTTTACGAGCAAGTTTTATTAAAAGCGAATCTTAAGAGGGAAGTCCAACAGCTGATTGACAGCAGCTTGGCTGTTTTTGATGAGTTTGGAAAATCAGTCGAGAATTGGTCTTTGCGTGGGGACGTCGGCGTTTTCGCTAAAGCTACTTTGGAACAAGATAGACTTTGCCGACGTGCGGTGAACATTATACGGTCTAACGTCTTTAACGCTGTTTCAATTATTTTTGCACACGTAATCAGGCTGTCCGTTGTATAGTGATTCTTTACAATGCTTACCAACATAACATGGTAACTCTAAAAATTACTGTGATAAATTGTTGACATAACGACATAACCTATGTTGGGAATTTGAGATATTTATCATATATTTATATAACTTCTACGGTTTAAGACGTGATGTCTGCAAAAACACACATACTAGGAATATGTGAAATATTTGAAAGTGTAAGGTTATGTGCCCATTTATACCTAAAATATGTACGTAGCATTGTGTGTGAAAAAATACGTGTGACAGCACAGGGATTTGATGTAATGGGATTTCACGTATAAGAAAAATAAAACACGTAACAAGTTACTCTTTATTTACCAATTTGTAATTCATATATTAAAAGACAATTTGACAACATATTATATAGCTTTATTAAAACTATATTATAATGTCAACATAAAATCACAAAAATGACGATGGTCGCTATCATCAGTCACGCATATGGTTCGTAATGCTTGTTTGGTTCTTCGGGGGTAATTTCAATAGAATCTGCGATTTGTTGTCTTAAACATAAATTCTCCATACACTTTGCACTTGAGAAGAAAAACATCAGGAGTCAGTGGTTGACAACTCGACTATGTCCCATTATATAACATTTCTCATATAATAATATTATAGACGTCTTCCAGTAATATTACTAAGAAATTTGATACAAAATTGGTAATCCTCAGCATACCTCCGTGATTTTATTGTCAGTTCATGGAAATTATGAAAATTAGTAATCACATGTCTTGTCTAGAAATCCTCTTCGATCAACAAAATAGTACGTCAGGATTTTGATTCTCCGTAATGTAATTTGAATCCAAATACAAAACCCGTAATGAGCTTCTGCATCATACCATACTTGGAGCTTGAATTCTCTGGTAGTAGAATGGATAAAACAGCACTGTTTATATGTATATTCTGCTAGGTAACCTAACAATTGACATGTAGTTTTTAATAAAATGATAGTATACTTCTTTTAATTAATGAACCGATTTCGTCGTTGAGCACAGCCAGCCAAAAGTTCATCTACCCGGCCACTTCCACCCCCAGCGTTTTGGGAGGAGTACGACGCCAAAATCGTGAAGCCGGCACGTTTGAAAACGCAACCGTAAGCTTTTTATTACTGCAATAATTGCGACCGCATAGTCACTCGAAATTTGTTTAAACTAGTTTTTTTGTTAGTCCGTACGACCGTAATTATTACATTTTAACCTGTGTAAAAGCCGAATAGAATTCCTGTACGTCCGATATTATTGTTTGCACTTCTATTAACTTAGATTTTGACTAGTGAACTGGAAATAGAATTGGTTTTGAGATTTAAATTCATTTACTTTAGTTTTTTTTTTGGATGTAACGTCGTCAGGCCAACTTATTTGTGGTGCCACAACTATCTGGCTTTTGTTCTTTTTTTCATTGTTCAATTATTTAAATATTTTAGAGGGATCGTAATTATTCTTGTTTAATTTACGATTCTATTCTCTATTATCACGAGGTTTTTTTTGTATGCAACTGCTATCAATTCATTAATTGTTGTTGTTGTTTGGGCATTAATTTTCGCCGATAAATATTTTTGTTTTGCATTGATTGGTGTTGTCGACGTTGGCTTTGTATCCTCTTAAGTATTGGGTATTTTTTTCCTATTATTATTTTTTTGTGCTCTATAAATTGTTGAAAAGTTTTGTTTGACAACGTTATAGTTCTGAATTATGTGAATGGTACCAGCAAATAGCTTATTTGTCTTTATATTTTGTGCTTTTATTTTCTTTTGCACTGTTTTGATTTTATTGCCGTGTGCCTACCTTTCCCCATTTATATTCAAGAACGTTCGTAATTATTACAATCGGCGTCCTTTTATTTCAAATTTTAAATTGCGTGGTGCTCCTTTTTTTTCACCCATCCCCATCTTCACTGAGCTAGTAGGGAAACTTAAGGACACCGAAATAGGTAGGTCTATTGGATACCAGCGAGATTTTGGAGCGTAAACGTAGCATCAACAAACATTGTGTCACACTCAACAAAATTCCTGATAAACTCATGTGTTGCATGCTGGACCATACCTAAAATAAAATTTCCGGCAGAACACTGGGAATAATAGCACCTGCGTTGACAAAGTTAAAAAGAGATCTGAATGTCTTGTGCCAGAATTGGACGGGTTTCAGCTCTCCCTTTGGGAACGGACCTTCCCAAATGAGTATTCGGCAGCCGCATCCCCATGTCTAAAATGTTATAAAAAGGCAGTTTTGTGGTTCACAAGAACATGAACAAACATCAGCATCTCGTTCAGAAATAGCTTTTGTTGCAACCTCCATAACAAGAGTAGCCTGCTTCAAACCTTGTCTAAACAAGGCAATTTTCAAGCGAAATAAATATACATTAATGAACTTAATCAAAATGATTTAAATAATATCATTGCTGTTCAGGTAAAACAATGTACAATAGAATCAACAAGGTTGATTTTCTTTGCTTCCATATAACGCTTCCAGCTGAATGAGGAGTTGCTTACGAAATCAGGAAACCCACTACTTGTCAAGCCAAAGTTTTACTAAAAGTAGAATATTGTATAAAAGTTTCAAGCTTATCATGGATGATTTTAGGTATATGACATTTAATGATACACAAATTTTTATTTAAGTTAGATATCCTAAATATATTATTTTAGTTTTAACAAACCTTTTCAATATTTTTCTATTTTCCTGCTGTTCCAAAGTTGGTACATTCTCTATAAGTGAAGAATAAATCGTTTTGTATTTAGTTTGCATTCTTTTATACTAACAATATCATATCGAATAGCGTATACAGGTATTTGAAAAAAAATGAGTTTTTTTGAAAATTTGAAAATTCAATTGTGTTGTAAATTTTGAACAACCTGTATAAGATATCATGATGAAGTAAACATCGTCCTATTTGGTTATGTTTCTAGTTTTAGACCACCAAGCATGAAACTTCCAGTTTCAATAATAACCGAGATATTCAATTTTAAACGTAACCGCTAAAATCACCAAAAAAGTAATAGAATCAAAAAAACTTAAAAATTGTGATATTTAGGTATACGGAAACCTTATTATATACATATATATATATATATATATATATATATATATATATATATATATATATATATATAACCTTACAAAAATTTATATCATTTCATTTAAAATAACAAAGTTGATACCGACTTCCGGTGACAGGACGTGACAGTTAACTTGAGAATATTTTAGCTGAAGAGCTCAGATCGAGTAAATTCTAATTCCAAAATTGCAATATTCCATGAGAAACATCTAACGTACCAGTTCCGTGAGACACCTGTATTCCTCGATATTCTAACTTACTACTTTGAGCTTAAATAGCTGACAAATGGAATTCTTAATATGCGACAAAAAGTTTCAATGCTTGCCTGTCAATCTTAGTAAGAAGTACGGAAGTTTTTACAAGGAACATAATGAATATTATTTTAAAATGACCCAAGAGTCTAAGCGCAGTAAATCATGGTAATTTATTTATTTACTTACATACGGACGCACCAACAGGACAGAATCCCAATAAAGGTGGTCCCAACATATTCTACAAATAGATTATCGTGTATGCTAGAAACATACATAACTAAGTAACCCCAACCAGAAACGCAAAGTCAAGGCAAAACCAATCAGTGACAAAGCGCGGCGGTACATACACACGACAGCAAAAAAATCAACAAATATAAACAATCTAAAGCACAAAATACAACAAGGCTCATATGAGACAACGCCGCAACAAGGTGGTCCTCAGTCGGTCGGTGAAGCATGCAAACACGTCAATCTCCGCTCGGTTGCAAGCCGTGACCATCCTGTTAATAGGAGAGTTCCGAAAAGCGTTCGTACGCGGCAAAGGCACAACAAACGCGTCCCGGAGCCGCAAGTTGCGCACTCCGGTATTCGCCGGGGGGTGTGTTGGTGTGCTTGGCGTCACAGAGGGTGTCCGCAGAATGCCCGGAGGGGCCGGTGCGGTGATGGTCGGAGCAGGTGGAGCACGTGGGGCGGATGTTGGGGGAGACGCGAAAGACAAACGGCGTGGCGCAGACGGAACAATTGAGGACCCGCGAGCAGCAGAGGTGGACGTGCTGAGGCGTTTGCGGGAAGACTCGATATGAGCTTCCCGCGCGTGCCGGAGGTATTCCTTGTAGTCGTCAGAACGCCGCCGGTTACTGATCTGGTCCCGAGTGAGACCAGTGGCGCTGACCATCCTCTCGATGAACGGGACCCCCTTGACCGCCGACGCCTCGATCTCCCCGATGGCCTCCAACGTCTCTGACGCAGACCTGGCCGGGAAAGTGGCCGCGAGCGACGCCTTGTGCTCCACCGCATGGAACCTACTCTCATGGAGAATAGCGTAGGATTTAAAGTCCTTTCCGCAGTACTGACAAACAGTACGCTCCTTCTGGCCGCACTTTGGACGGTGATTTCTGCTCAGCGTGGGTGCGAAAAACAGCGCCGCACCGAAGACAAGGCCATAAATGGAACTGGGCTCGGAGCCAGATAAAGGGTTGGGTTGAGACCCATCCGCGTGGAATTCCGGGGAAGATGACGTCCCCGGGCCCGACATTGTCGGCTAAACAAGAGCGCGTGAGCGAAGCGAATGCACCAGCGAGAACCGTGCGCCCGCGCCAACAGGAAAAATACCGGAGGAGACACCGGGGAAGCCCTACGGGGGGCTCGCGAAAAAGAGACCCCGGGAGCAATCCCTATGTGGAGTGGAATGGTATAAGGTGGGGTGTTGCACAGCAAAACAGACGCCAGAAACATACACCGCCACCCGCATCCACAGCCACGGGTAAAAACTGGAATTCAGACGGAATATCCCGACGAGACAACAGAAAACGAGAAATCACTATTACGAAAGAAAAATAGACGTTGAACGAATAGAACGGGCACAGGAGACTCCACAACGACGCTCCAAGCTGACAATGGCGTCAAAACGACCAATCCTCGAGCGTGGAAAACTTTCCTGCGACGGGCCCAAGTACCCACCCTCGTGAACCAAGTCAAGGGTCCAAAAGAGGGACCTTGCAGGAACAAAAAGAATGGGACAGGAGCACGTCCCCGAAAGAATGGGAGTAAGAAAAACCAAGTTTTTCGCCAAAAAACAACACGAACGCGGCACGTGCAGCCGCAGAAAACACGCGGGCGGGTGCGGAGCGTACGATAGTTGATGTTAGACACACAGCAAACGAGAGAATAAGGGATAGGCAGAGTTACTCCCGCCGTTTTTCCTCGCTCAGGACATTAGGCGCATCGTTCTTGCCCACTAACAATTTTGAAGCAAATAAAATGTCTGAGCAAATCCGCATGTCCACCAGAGTCGCGATCCCAAATCTACGACGGCGCGCGGAGTAACTTGGGGCATCGACACTGAACTTATAGCACAGTCGGCGAAGAAAGCTACGCTGAATCGACTCAATACGGTCAATGTACGCGGCATATTGAGGACACCAAACGACACTGCAATAAGACACCTGAGTGTAAACAAACGCGTAGTACAGGGGTACTAACGAGCCAATCTGATTAAACTGAAAGGTAGTTCTCAAAATGACGCCAAGCATACTGTAAGCCTTCCTCAACATTGCATCTATGTGAGCATTGAAAAGGAGCTTTGTGTCGAAGGTCACACCCAAGTCTCTAATGCTAGAAACTCGGCCTATTATTGTATTGCCTAGCTTATAGTCAAAATTAACGAGGGTCCTATTTCTGGAAATTGTTATAACATGACATTTATTGGTATTGATACTAGCGAAGTTACTCCGGCAGTACTCCTCAAGGCTACTCAAATATTGAAGCTGTTGAAGCTTAATGCAATCGCCGCTGCTTCTTACTGCCATAAATATTTTCATTTCAGCATATATGGGACATTTTACATGTCGAAAACAATCCATCACGTCGTTGATATATAACAACAGCGGCCCCAAGTGACTGCCCTGAGGAACACCTGACGTGGCCGTAATGGACCTCGACACAAACCCCTCTATGGACACCTGCTGAGAGCGATTTTTAATATAAGAGTCAATCCAGCGCAACAAATCCCCCGTAATGCCAATGCCACAAGGTTGGTTTCCACGCACCTGCCAGGAAAAAAAACGGTGCTGCTGCACTCGTATTAGTTGCTTACAATTGAAAAAAAAAATACTTTGTACACCAGCTTCTCTAGCAGTTTGCCAAATACCGGCAAAATAGATACAGGGCGATAATTAGTAACCGACGTCTTATCGCCGGCCTTAAAAATTGGAACACGGGCCAGTTTCCAGAGGAAAGACACCCTCCGAAGTGATTTATTGTAAATAATTTCTAAATAACTTCTTAGGCATAGCTGATATTGAACTGGACGTGAATGGCACCCAGGTAGTTGGGACTGCTGCCGCGAACTGCCTTCATTGTTACTTCGTTTCATCAATTCAGGATATATGTGCTACTTTTCAAGGGGATATTGACTTAGAGTTTCTTTGCAGTAATATTGGTTCGACTTGTAATGCGTCATTTTGTATGCCACCTATAAGCCATATTGATATTGAAGGCTTTATTGGGAAGCTAAAGACGTCCAGATCCAGTGAATTTGATGAGATCTAGTTTTCGGTTGCTGCGGGTTGCGGGGATGGTTTCTTCTCCACTGGTGTTTGTTTTAAACTTGTGTCTCTCACAGGGAATTTTTCCAAACAGGCTAAAGTTTGCTGTATTAAAACCGTACTTTAAGGAAAGACAACGAACACTACTTGTAAACTATCGTCCTATAAGTTTACTTTCGCCTTTTTCTAAAATTATCGAAGCTTTTGTCAGCAACAATTCAGTGACTTACTTTTTAAGGAACAAATTTCTGAGTCCCTGCCAGCATGGTTTCATTAACGATGTAAGTGTCAGCTTCGTTTGACTTTGTGGGCAGAATTGTACAGGCAGTGGATAATAGGAAAGTGACTATAGGATTTTTTGTTGATTTTTCAAAGGCATTTGACTGCGTGAGTCATGATCCATTGCTGCAAAAGCTTGAAAGATATGGAATACGAGGACTAGCGTTAGAGTGGTTTCGATCGTATCTGGGCGGTCGCAAACAGCAAGTTGTCATTAACAACAAATATAAGTCTCACAGGGAAGAAAATCATTGTCGTGTTCCACAGGGCTCAATACTCGGACCAGCGCTTTTCACAATATTTATAAATGACCTGCCAAACTATTTGGGATTGCTAGCATGTAAGATGGTGTCATATGCCGATGATACCAATATCCTTATCACAGCTAAAACATATTCAGAAGCATCCATCATAGCAAATAATAATATTGTTACTGTTTTTGCCTTGTTTATTGTAACTTCAATCTACGGGAGTTCTTGGGAGTAAAGGCTTCTATATAATCAAACTTCACAGCTTAATGTTGACTTATTTTATTTTTGTTCAATATGTCGTGACGAATTGTCACTTCTTCAAGAACTACAACAATAATACAAAAGTGTTATTTATATAAGCGGCAAAGGTATCCCAACCAAGGTGATGTTACCTCAATAACAGTCAGACACTGTGAATTTGAAATCAGTGTTCTCGAACCAATCATCGGTGAGTGCAAAGTACAAACGGGGGGCCCGCCACGCCGTAACAAGAGAACACACAGCAAAACAACAACAGGAAAGCCCCAGGGCACAAAATGCAACAATATAAAAGAGCCAGGACGAAACGTTAGAATTCCACGTGCAGCTAACTTGACAATGACAGTCCAAGCCAGGCCAAACATACCACAGTGCCACCAACCACCACTTCGCAAACACACAAAATTCACCAAAACGCGACACATCAACAAACCAGTGGCGGGTAAGCAACACATGGAAAAAGGGGGCCAATCAGAAAACGAGTTCACTCAAATTGCCAAACCCATCAATGGTGTCATCTAAGACTTGTCTATGGTTATAATCAAGGTTTAGCAAGTATGTGTAGATGGAACTGAGTACTTCCGTATCTGATCTAAGACTTAGGGAGTTATTCGTTTCCTTTATGCCGAGCATCTCAAAGGTGTTTCCCTTAGATTGCGCTTCTTTTAGAATTTTTCGGTGTTGTCGAAATCCACAGCATGCCCCCTGTCAACTGCGTGCTGGGCCAATGCACTAGTTGTCTTACCGTAAGACGCACTACTATTCCAGTCGATATTGACAAGTTGTTAATGCTTCAATTTGAATAAATTATGCACAAATACAATTGTTAGAGTGTCCCTCAGGATTCTCAAGACCGGTTTAGGCATAAAATAGACCACAACACCATGTTTTGTGCAAAAATGTGTTTCAATCAGTCACATTTGCAGGGTTTGGCGGTACTCTGCGTAGTGGCGCTAGTTGTTCTAGAGAATATATTTATTCCTGGCTTCGTTACCAGCGTTTCTATTGGTCTATGTAAGAATTAAGGCAGTGGCCTGGTTTAGAAACCTCTAAAATGGTGATTTTCGGCGATTTTTTTTAGTATGGATAAACACAACAAATCGTTTTAAGCTTTTGAGTATATTTTCACATATGTTTTAAATAGTATAAAAAAATATTATATTAAAAAACATTTGAAAAATGGCTGAATAATTGGCAGACCATTGAAGTGCCGCGCCGCCGGAGTCTCTAATTGGCAGGAAAGGTGGAGGGCGTAATTTTCGTCTGAAACGGCAAAACCAACATTATTTCCAAAGGACATATATTTTTATCGTCGATGAACTAAAAATAATAGAAAAAGACGCAAAATGATATCAATTTTCGTACTTGAACAAAAAAATAGCGGTTTTTACACGATTTTTTCTTCTTTATTTTCGATATCAAAGTGGTATAAAATGACTTATACCAAAGTTTTTAGTTCATCTACGATGGTTTTCAATCTTCTAGAGAATAAACTTTGGTTTGCGTCGATAAGTCAAATAGTTTTTTTGTTATCACTCAGGCCAATTTGAAAAATGCTATTTCGAGAAAATGCGAGATAAAGTTTTCGGTCGAAAAAATATGAATTATTAGTAACTTACAAATATGTAATGCTAATCAGCTACACCTGGTCCATACAGCAGTCCCTCTGCTTCTTCAAAAAACTGATTCTGCTGCATTTGTTCAAGCCTACGAGCAGTACGAGCCTCCTTGGAACTGCTTTGTCGACGGTGGTTCTCACGTATCAGTCGCTTTTCGTCGGTCTGATCGGCGAACATCTTGCACTGCTGGCCAATATTTATCTCCAGCAATCCCATCATTAGCAAGATTGCTACATAGCCTTCGTTGAAGACGCCAGCAGCTATATACGCGGCGATTTGGACAATTTTAGGGCCCGAATTCAAATGTTTTGGGGACATGCGCCACACTGTAGAATTAAAAGACTCGTTGGCGTTTTGCGTGTGTCCGCCCAAACATCTTGATAACAGATCGTCAGTGGAGAGATCTTCATAAATAGGCAAAATATGCTTTTCTATATCTGGCTGAATAACACGAGGTGGATGCGAGAAAGACTCTAATCCATTCTTGGCTTCCGCTTTTCGCCACTCACACCAACTATCTGCGCCCGCGGGACAATTCTCGTGCTTCGGCGTTTCATCTGCTGAGGAATAGTGATCTAGCGTTGCCATGATAGCACTTTTCATTCCCGCAACAGACTCTACATTTCTCCTAATCGCCAAGCCGTAATAAGTAGTTAACTTTTTAATTAAAACATCTGTCAACCGCCCTTTTCCGCCTAATTTTTCTTTCTTTTTTATATTACGGAGCCGCGTGCCCATTCTTTTCTGGACGTGTCCCACGCACTCGCTTTTCCGTACAAGGAAATCGTCACCGTAGGGATTCGCTTTTAAAATATTTGAGAATGTTTTCGAATCGCCGTCGCCAATGTAATCCACGTATTTCACTCCAAATTTTTCCTCCGACTTTGAAAACATTTCGATGATAGAATCCACCTCCATTTTACCTGCCGAACCTTGGTGATTTGCAGAACATTCTTCTTCGTGCAGTTCATGCCATTCTGTGTATTCGTCGGTCCCTTCCTTCTTGCTCCATGAAATACATGCTTGGCAGTATGAACTTTTGGTTACAACGTCAATTACTTTGCCGCTGTAATACCCGATTAGAGTTGTTACGCCGTACAAAGAAGTGAACCCGCGTTTTTTCCACGATCCATCGCCAGATACTTTTAAATGTGTTTCAGGTCTTCCCTTTTCCGCGTTTTTCTCCTTCTCCTCTTCAACAGCTTTATTGCTTATTGTTTCAAATAATGATGTCGCTGAAGAGTGTATGTGCTGCACTATAGCATCGTACGTGCCTTTTGATAGCCCTTGACACAAGTCCATAAGGCCACAAAATATATTTATGCCTTCTCGTCCAATACCAAGTAGTCTCATGACAAATACAATTCTTCTGTTAATTTCATACCCGGTGTTGATGAAGGGTCCTGATTTGATCTCCTTGCGACCACACGTACATGAAACGACAAGTTTGAAACCTAAGCCTCGATGCCCGCTGTCTTCAAATTTTACGTTTTGTTTGCATATTTTGCAAATGACAATCTCCGCAATCGCACCAAAAACAGTAATAAATTCAATTAGTCTATAAGTGTGGAGATGATTTACAATTATATTGTCAGTACTCGCAGTACTCAATTTTCTCGCAGTACCGCTCTTATCTAAGTCACTATCGCCGCCCTCTTGCGTGAACCGGTTGCCGTGAAATCTACGCTTACGTGACGACCGACCAGCCTTTGTTTTTGTACCTTTCGGATACATACTGCATGCATCAAAAATCAAAACAACACTACCCTGCAGTCTGTACTGATGGCCTGATGACCACTGCAAAACCTTGACACAAACACCCTACCTACACACGCAGACCTCCGCGCGCAGCTGACGCCATGTTGAAATCGCGCAGACTATTGACCAATAGAAGACAAGCAGGAAGGTGTATATAAGTGTGGTCATTTAGCATGAACGTGTTTTATACCTACTGACCGGTTCGAGTACAGTCAATCCATTATTTGCCATCTCTACCTCATAACGTAGTTGATTGCTCGATTTATTTGTTTGGTCTAGCTTGTGTCTAGACTTCGTTCCGTGCAGGTCCGTATTGGCTGTTTGAATTAGGATGTATAACGCAGTAGTATGCAATATGTAGCGACATGCCCATTGTTTCGCAGATATTCCGGCCCTGTGTAATCCTCAGAAAAGATGGCGCGAGGTCATAGAATCTGACCGAGAAAGATCAAAGGCACCGCCGAGAGTTTCCCTCCTGCTTGATTCTGTTCTGTTCTGTGACGAGATACACTACCATGCGAGCGGTCCTGCTTACTCCTGGTCTGCTCAGACCCGGGTCAGACCAAGCGCGACGCTTCCATGTTCCCGGCGCTGTATCTCCGAAATTACTTCGAATTTGCCTCCAAAACTTTGGGAACTAATTCTTCAATATTTAAACAATCGATTAATAAAAGAAAAAAAATCGATATTTTTTTGCCCCGTAAACCAGGCCACTGCCTTAAGTTACAACCCACTTCTAACGCTGCGAGTTTGCGACAAACGCCAATATAATGAGATAAATATAAATCCTCTCATTTCACTGGACATTTAATAATAAATAAAAGGCTTGAGTATTTCCAATGTTGGTTTTATTGGTGCTTGGGGCTACATGTTTCGAGGACCGATGTCCTCGTCTTCAGGCCACGCGTCAGATGCTGAAAGAAACCGAAAACAGGTCGGTCATGTGGTTGAGATAGGTTATGTATAACAACTTTTTTGGAGGTTACAATGTCAATCTTTTAATAGTATAACCAATGTATAAGCATACAAGAATGTCGGGTATTTACAGATAAACAAACTTGCGAGAACCCTGGAACGATGTCCGGTCGACATCGTCTTGTTGCTGAGTTCAAGGATAAGTGTGCAAAATTATAAAAAATTAATTAATGTTCACATACATGATTTGCATTAGTTTGATGGCACACGTCTGGATACGGATTTGAATAAAAAATAAAAATTAGGAAAAATACTATAGACAATATAAACTACGTCGTTCCTGCACCATCCCTCTTAGGTCTGGTAATGATCTCGTAAGGCAGTGGTTTCCAAACTGGGAGGCGCGCCTCCGTTGGAGCGGAGCGAAGTTATTGAGATAGCCAAGACCGGGAGAAGGGCAGCGCAAGCAGTTTGGAAAACGTCGTAAGGTCTTCCTTCTGCCAGTTTCAGTTATCTTCGTCGGATTTTTTCGCAGTTCTTTAATCTGTAAATACAATAAATATTCAAAAATTGATGAGAATATTGTACAAGAATTAATTTTCACTATTTTATAAAATAACAACTGCATATGGAACCTATCGTGTGAAAAGGTGCTTTGAAGTAATTCGTGTAGAAAAACACTTAGCCGTTATTTTACAAAGTTTTTTGTGCAAAGTGTTCGCACAATTGTCCCTATTTGCATCAGCGGCCACATATAATTATGTAAAAGGTGTTGACAAATGCAATATACCTCCAATACTCGCTCTCTGTAATACTCTGCCCGAGCAAGCAAGTGCTGCGTATAGGCAGTTCTGCGCTTAGCTCTGTGCCAACTCTAGATGCAGGTGCATCTTGTACGACCGGCATTTCAGACACATTTTCCAAATGGACAACTGGAACTGGCTCAGGAGCAGGCTCAGGTTGTTCAGACGGTGGGGGAAGAGCAGGAGACGTCCGGCCGATATTACCCACTTCCCGGCTCGTGAATGGCTGTTCACCATCGTGAAGTGGATGCCGTGTACCGGGCATCCACGTAAGTACCTTACGTTCAGGGAGTGACCACTAGGTATCGCTGACTTTGTCCTAATAAAAAAAAGATTTTAAGTAAGAATATTATATTCCCACAATAAATCAGAATGCAATTGCATATCAATGCCTCAAGTCAGACTGGCATTTACATATTTATATAAGGACCTTGCAAAATACGCGCCTTTGTATCCTTTGCTGACTTTAACGAACAGCCCTTGCTGTCCACAGTAACGTCTTGGCTGGCCATTTCATTAGAAATGTCATCCCAAACAACGTTTCGGCGTTTGGGATGATGCCTATTTACATAGTTATTGTGGACAGACTGAATCAGCACCAGTGTGTTATCGAATCCCAATTGATTTTGGTTGGAAGCCTCGTTATCTTGCGCTGGTTAGCCTTCCCCCATGCGTTCTGTTGCGCTTAGCGCTGCCTTCACTGCCTCTGTTGCCCTTGCTGCTATAGGTAAAGCCACGAGAGCTGAAAGTGGGTCATCGCCTAGAAACGCAAGAACAGACGCATGAAAAAGCACTCTGTTTCTTTCTAACGCACGGGAATGGTCTGCAACGTGGCAGCAAAATAACAGCTGCTATCGATGACTCGCTCTCGTGGTTTTACCTATACCTCCATTGTCTCAGACACTTCATCTTCCGTCGGCTGATAATGTGCGCGTGAAGGAGCAATAAGTTTGCAAAGTCACCCTCTAGGATCTGACCCACCCATTTAGTTTCAACTGTGGTCATGGATGCTTTGAGAATATACTTCAACTTATTGAATGAATATAATAGTGGATAACCAATACAGTAGCAGTCGGCTACTATTTATTTACTTTTATAAATCTGGAAACAAAGTTTTTTGTGCAGGAAGAATGAATAATTTAATTATCTGTTCGGCATCTCTCCTCATCATCCGCGCTTGCTATCATTCTATAGTAATGCCTATGTTCCGCGGTCGAATAATGTGTTTGTAGCCATCGTCAAACTACCCAAAACCACCACAACTGCCTAGTCAACTTACAAAACAACATACTCAACTTACCAAACAACACTAGCGTGGTAGTTACTCGTAAAATATGTTTTGATCGGTAACAGTGCTTGAGGTTGCTGAAGATGCTGGACTTAAAAACGCATTGGATTGCCCACATCACTTGACCAAATTTGCGATCAGATGGGTCTGATTACAACTAATCACAGCCGGCAATCGAACGTGCCTTAGTGTACGGCCACAACGGAGCAGCGTTTTTATTTTCTTGATTTTGTATGTAAGCGACCTTTTTATGGGCGCTGATATCTCAGAAACGAAAAACAGCAGAACAACGCAGTTAGCACGTAAACAATACTTAGTTACTGTGATACTCGTCCATTGATGTATATTCAGGGCTAGCCAACCGAACCGGTTTCGCCTATCACTTTACATGCGGAGTGCGGCCCGCAGTTTGGCCAGGGTTGATGTATAATAACATTAAACTTATTTGGCAATTTTTACAAGTGAAATTAATGTAATCTATTCTGTGCGCAGGCTGGTTCCCCTCGGGGAAAGGGAATTACGGGCGGGAAGCGATGCAAGCGTACAGCATTTGTTTAATGAAAGAATAGTTTATATCACCCGCTCATCTTACAGTCAGACTACTGTGATTCAAAACGTTTTCTTGCGCAATTGCAAGTAATTACTTCCATACGTGAAGTGGCGGAACTACTTTTAATTCACACCGCAGTCTCAAGTAGCTTCCGGACATATTACAGCATGCCTAATTTTTCTTACTTCACCTGTGACAACAGCGACAGCAGAACGAAGCTTTTCAAAACTTAAATTAATTAAAACCTATTTAAGAAGCAGCATGTCGCAACACCGTCAAAGCTTTTAGGCCACAATATCAATTCAAAAAGCAATAGCATGTCAACTTGATTTGGACAAAGTGACCGACCGTTTCGCAAACGAAAAAGCAAGAAAAAAAGTGATTTTAAAGTTTTAATGTGGTTTCAAAAAGTATAATGAATATTAGTACTGAGTACTGCGTATATATGTATGTCGTTATTGTTTATTTTATTATTATATTTGTATGTATTCATTTTATTGTCTTATTATTGAACTACCTTGAATTTCAAATAAATAATTTTAATGAGCAGCAAATAAATAAGGTAGGTAACCACTTTTTATACTGAGGGAAAATTTTGCCAGACCTCTTCCAAATGGGGGCGCATCGACTTGACTTGCTCCAGCGCGCTTGATATCTAGCTACGCCACAGTATAAGTTCTCAACATCAAACGACACCATTGTGAGTCCTTACGGCTTCATGGGTATTATATATATATATATATATATATATATATATATATATATATATATATATATCTTGATTTACTAACTGTCGATATCTAAAAGGATAATCGTAATAACGGGTATTCGACCGGAGACTTTAAATGAAACTACTCTTTCTGCATAAGTCGAGCTTTCGGTGCTTTTATTTTATCACCTTCTTCAGGACACTAAAATTTACAGAGAACAGAACATTTCAGAACATTTTAACAATTTAAAACTAATTACATGTACAATACAATGCCTATACATAACCCAACTTACGTTGCAAGTGAGGATGCTAATAAAACCCCGCCAACGAATCTTCCAACGCATAAAATACAATAAGTATGAGGACATTCACTAATATTTCGAGTTAATTGCGGGCTCCAATTAGCCTTTGTCGTACGGATGCTGTTAATTCTCTTCGATAAACTATCTCTGCACTGATCTCGCTTCTTCGATCGACATTTGCTGTTTAGACAATGGTTCACCGTGGTGTCGCTAGATGGCGCCAAGAGTGTCAGCGTCCGTGTGAAGTTCGTCTATTTGTTTTTAAATGTTTATTTCATAAAATTTGGTTGTGAAAAATAAAAGCTGTAATTACCCAGGAATTAAATGTTGTTTTATTTATTGACCTTGAATATAACTTGGCTGTCGAAGGTTTAGAATGTTATGGCTTCGTTGAATAAGCTGTCTGTTTGATTGCGGTCATTTTTATCCAATTCCAGTACATATGTATATAATGCGCTTAGGTCTTGTATGTCTGATCTTTTGTTTAAAACCTGTTCGGTTTTGTGTATGTGGTACATCTCTAAAAAGGACCGTTTAGCATAATTTGGTTCGATGTCTAAAATTTGTACTTCATCGTACCTTATTTTGTGGTCCTCTTTGTGCACGTGTGTCGCTAGCATGCATCTATCTGGATTCTTTGAGCAGTCGCTTCGGTGTCCCGCTAGTCTGTTTTTGAGGAGTTGAGACGTTTGGCCAATGTAGTACTTTTGGCAATCTGCACATTGAAGTCTGTAAATCACATTTGCCTGTGACAGGGTCGGGGTTTTGTCTTTTAGTCGTGTGTACACCTCTGCTACCGTTTTTATCTTCCTTACTGCGATTTTGATTTCTTCATTTCTAAAAGTGTTAATCAATTTTTTAGTAAGGTCTGGTATATCCATAAGTACACTATACCTCTGGCTTTCCGCCACTCTTTGTGGTTCCACCGCCTGTTCTGCGTCATCTGGTGTAATCGACGTTGCGTAGAGTAAGTTTCTTATTAGACCTTGTGGATACGAGTTGTTGAGGAGGATCTTCTCAAGCTTTTTCAAGTTAGCTTGCAGGTATTTTTCGTCACTTATAGTGTGGATTCTCTTTTTCATTTCTTTAATAAAATTTATTTTGATTTTGATTGAATGGCTTGAAAGATAGTTGACATATCTACCTGATGCTGTCGGTTTTTGATACCAGTCCAAGATTATTTTTCCATCAGTTGTTCGCACGACCCTTGTGTCCAAGAATGGAACGGAGCCCTCTTCGTCCTCTTTTTCCACGGTGAATTGGATGTGGGTATCGTACCCATTGAAAACTTGCAAGATCTCCTCGGTGCCATTTTCAGGCACAGCGGTAATCAAATCATCTACAAACTTCTTCATAAATGGAACCTGATATGTCAGCTTCGGTAAACTTTCCTCTAAGAGATCATCCATAATGTATTGAGCCAAGATGGGGCTCAGTTCCGAACCCATCGCACAGCCCATTATTTGTCTGTAATGAATTCCACTGAATACACAATAGCTGTTGTCTAGTACAAATTTTACCAACCTCCAGAAATGACTCTCGCTCATTCCCTTTACGTGGTCCTTTATTCCATCCCATTTCCGACTCAGCACTTTTTTCACCAGGTCTTGTGTGATATTGCCAAAAAGATTTATTACATCTAGCGATATAAGTCTGTGGTTGAGTGGAACAGACATATTTTTCATGCATCCAGCAAACTTAAAAGTGTCACCCACATAGTAGTTGTTTTCCTTTTCATAAGCTGTATCCAAGATGTTTGCAATGAATTTGGCTATATTCTGGGTTGGACTGCGGAGGCCTGAAACAATCGGTCTAAGAGGAATATTTTCCTTATGTAGTTTAGGGTTACCATAGATCCTTGGGCAGCATGTGTTGTAACTTTTGTACTTCTTTGCTTCTTCCTTTGTTATTACCTTCTTTGTTTCTAACTCAGTTATCAGTTGGTTCGCCTTTCCTTGCACCGTGAGGGTTGGATCCGTTCTTAGTTTCTTAAAATTTTCGTTATCGCCCAGTATCTCCATCATCTTTGTATCGTATTCCTGCCTTAGCATCACCACCGTTGTTCCTCCCTTGTCACTCTGTAATGTAATTACCTCGTTATGCTCTTTTAAGAATTGTTTGGTAGATTTTAACATCTTGTTCAGAGGTACAAGTTCCATGGATTTATTTGTAAGGTGATTAGTAATGATATTTGTTACCTTGGCCCTGTACAGGTTTCTCTTATCGTCGTCCACCAAATGTATAATCTGCTCCACCTCTGCCAGTAGTTTCGTCACTGGTATCTCTTCTTTCTTCACTGGTATTGCAAATTTTGGTCCTAATGACAGTATGTTGACTGCATCGTTCGGAATTTCCATCGTCGTCAAGTTTCTCAGCCAACTTTCCTGAACCCTTATAGTTTGCGTTTGATCCTTTTCCAGCTTCTTAATTTTTTGAATATTGGATTCTTTTATTCTCTGAAACCTCACACCAAACTTCCTTCCCTGCCTCAATTTAAATTCTCTGAGTGTGTGACCACATATCTGACCTAAGCTGTTCATTATAGCTTCTTGCTCCTTTGTTAGACGATTTAATTTGTTAATTGTGTACTGAATTTCAAAGTTTAGCATCTTTACCCACCTCCAATTCACCGTGGAAAAAGAGGACGAAGAGGGCTCCGTTCCATTCTTGGACACAAGGGTCGTGCGAACAACTGATGGAAAAATAATCTTGGACTGGTATCAAAAACCGACAGCATCAGGTAGATATGTCAACTATCTTTCAAGCCATTCAATCAAAATCAAAATAAATTTTATTAAAGAAATGAAAAAGAGAATCCACACTATAAGTGACGAAAAATACCTGCAAGCTAACTTGAAAAAGCTTGAGAAGATCCTCCTCAACAACTCGTATCCACAAGGTCTAATAAGAAACTTACTCTACGCAACGTCGATTACACCAGATGACGCAGAACAGGCGGTGGAACCACAAAGAGTGGCGGAAAGCCAGAGGTATAGTGTACTTATGGATATACCAGACCTTACTAAAAAATTGATTAACACTTTTAGAAATGAAGAAATCAAAATCGCAGTAAGGAAGATAAAAACGGTAGCAGAGGTGTACACACGACTAAAAGACAAAACCCCGACCCTGTCACAGGCAAATGTGATTTACAGACTTCAATGTGCAGATTGCCAAAAGTACTACATTGGCCAAACGTCTCAACTCCTCAAAAACAGACTAGCGGGACACCGAAGCGACTGCTCAAAGAATCCAGATAGATGCATGCTAGCGACACACGTGCACAAAGAGGACCACAAAATAAGGTACGATGAAGTACAAATTTTAGACATCGAACCAAATTATGCTAAACGGTCCTTTTTAGAGATGTACCACATACACAAAACCGAACAGGTTTTAAACAAAAGATCAGACATACAAGACCTAAGCGCATTATATACATATGTACTGGAATTGGATAAAAATGACCGCAATCAAACAGACAGCTTATTCAACGAAGCCATAACATTCTAAACCTTCGACAGCCAAGTTATATTCAAGGTCAATAAATAAAACAACATTTAATTCCTGGGTAATTACAGCTTTTATTTTTCACAACCAAATTTTATGAAATAAACATTTAAAAACAAATAGACGAACTTCACACGGACGCTGACACTCTTGGCGCCATCTAGCGACACCACGGTGAACCATTGTCTAAACAGCAAATGTCGATCGAAGAAGCGAGATCAGTGCAGAGATAGTTTATCGAAGAGAATTAACAGCATCCGTACGACAAAGGCTAATTGGAGCCCGCAATTAACTCGAAATATTAGTGAATGTCCTCATACTTATTGTATTTTATGCGTTGGAAGATTCGTTGGCGGGGTTTTATTAGCATCCTCACTTGCAACGTAAGTTGGGTTATGTATAGGCATTGTATTGTACATGTAATTAGTTTTAAATTGTTAAAATGTTCTGAAATGTTCTGTTCTCTGTAAATTTTAGTGTCCTGAAGAAGGTGATAAAATAAAAGCACCGAAAGCTCGACTTATGCAGAAAGAGTAGTTTCATTTAAAGTCTCCGGTCGAATACCCGTTATTACGATTATCCTTATATATATATATATATATATATATATATATATATATATAATTCTTGTAATTCTTGGGAAAAGGGGTCACTTCAAGAAGTTACTCAATTGTTTCTACTTCAATATATTTCGCTGATCGTTGTCAGCAAGCACCACATGCTTGCTTGTATGTACTTTTCAGTAAAGTATAGTTACAACTTATTGCCTAATGTGAGTTTGCAGGCATTGAAAATTGCGTTACATCGTGCACATAATGTGCTGAGTACCCTAGTTTGTAAGTTGTTGCTAATTGTCGTTTGTTCTTACCGTTAAACTGTTTCTTTTTATAAAACTTTTTAGTTCTTCCTGAGGATGCTGACAACGATCAGCGAAATATATTGAAGTAGAAACAATTGAGTAACTTCTTGAAGTGACCCCTTTTCCCAAGAATTACAAGAATTATATATATTAGGGTCGAGAATATCAGTTTAAATATATATATATATATATATATATATATATATATATTTATTTATATATATATATATATATATATATATATATTTATTTATATATATATATATATATCCTTATATATATATATATATATATATATATATATATAAGGAGAAAGGCAATTTGTCGGGACATTCCGTCATACGAAGAAGCAACCGTAGACACGTGTTTCGGACTATTAGTCCTCATCAGTACGGTGTAGCCAAGGAGCAAGATGGGCGCTCAATGGAAAACACACAAATGGAGACCATAAAGGGGGTGACCAACGTCGCGAATTTGGTGCTTCAGTCCCAACATCTTCAGGGTTCAAAGACACGAAGTGACGTCGCGCCAGAGGTGACTGGTACACCCCAGGTGCACCATAACCCATGGAAATAACATGGACAACTGCTTAATCGACGGTGAGATATTCAAGGAGAAACGCAATTTGTCGGGCAATTCCGTCATACGAAGAAGCAACCGTAGACACGCGTTTCGGACTATTAGTCCTCATCAGTGATGAGGTCTAATATAATTTTTGACCTGTACCAAATTGCGTTCTTCGTAGGGCTACTAAATCGCCTAGTTCGTATTTTAAAGCTTTTTTTCTTTTCTTGTTAAAGTTCCGTTAATTTTACTTGTTGTAACTTTATGATTTGGCAGACCGCTTCCTTTCTTAGATTGTCCCTGTTATCATTGAATCTAATTCTGTGTTCTTCTTCTATTAACTCTTTCAATTTTAAATCTTCTTTCTTCCGCATTTCTGTTCCAATCCGCAATTGGAAAGGTGTAGTACTTATACTTCTTTGATAGGATGAGTTCATAAAACGCTCAACGTCAAAAACGGTAGTGTCGCCATCTACATCTAGTAAAACATCGCTTGGAAGCCTTGAAGAAAAGAGCCGCAACTCAACGTTTGAATGTGGGATACGGGAGCCTGAATGCTAACAAAAGAACATAAATATGTCCTATTTGGTGCATTCACTGAAAAATCAGGAAACAAGATGATACCCAGAAATTGCAAAACATTGCCTCTGTAGCTCAAAGTATTTGGTCATATGTGAGACTCACAGTGAGAGATACTATATTTTATGTAATTTTTATATTAACTGATTACCATTACCCAACTACTTTCGCTCGTACGTAGTACCATTGAGGAAAGAGTTTTATAAAGAGGCGCATCATCCATGTATTCAAGCGAATAAGTGCTCGCTCTCAACTTCAGGTTTCGTCGCCACCAAACTGAGCGATCCCGCGTTGCTAGATCGTGCTGCATCTTCACATCTGGCGAACTAACCAAAATTACGGTAGAATTCGGTCGGAGTTGAAGTTCACAGCGCGGCGATATGCACTTTTGCGAGCCAATTCACAAATTTAATTATTTATTTAATTTTTAAACCATATGTATGTATACATACCTGCTCTTTTTTGTGACAAAAGCATGTTACAAACATGAAGATTCTTTAACATCCATTACCACTAATGGTGATTAAAAGAAGTAATAAGTATAGAATAAAAAAAACAGTAAAAATTTGAATTCCGTCAGACAATGCATTTTGTCTCCGAACCTTGCTCAAAGATTTTATTACAATAATAATCCAAAAAATTTAAATCTTTACCAAACTTTATTATAATATAAAAAATTCTTCAGTTTCTAATTTTACTATGAACAAGGATTCTTTTTTTATACTTACCTATGTGATAACCATACTAAATATACTTACTTTTAAAAGTAGCCAATTAGAAGTATTTTGATAGAAAAAGAAACAATATAGTTCAAGGAAACAGACTTTTATTAATAAAAATTGAAAATATTTAAAAATAAAAAATAATATTGCGCTTTGCTTAAATTTAAAATAAGAGAAAAAATCTGATGTGGCCAGGCACATGACTTTATCATACTATATATACAATTAATAGTTTAGCTGCATGAGATTCTATTTGATCGAGATCGGCCATGTCTGCATTAAAATAAAACTAGTAGAACTAATAGACAGATATGTCTATTAAAGCTGCGTTCGGATATTGTACTCCGTTGACATCGGGTACACCGTCAAAAATACCCACAATGAAAAAATTTAGAACAACACAACTATAAACTTAGAGATTACGTACGTTATGGCGCCGGCGCATGATACAATTGGTCGCATCTTTAGGGGCCCTTGTTTATGTACCTTGGATAATTCATAAAACCGTGGAAGGATGCCAATGATGCCATTATGTGTTTTAAGTCTACGTCCAATTTCACGTGTGATCTTTCCTTCTCTGACTAGTTGTTGAATAATTGTTCAAGTTCCTCTGAATTGTTGGTGTGGGGTCACGTTGTATTTTTACATATATTGTGTCTTCATCCAACAAGGCATTCATGTTTTGAAAATATTCAACCCTATCCATAACGACTGTTAGGTTCCCGTTATCGGAACGCGTCACAATGATTTATGGGTTTTGTTTCAGAAATTGTTTAGTTTTGTAGTATTGGTGATCAATATTAGTTCTGGTGTTCTTATGTGTGGCTTCATACTTGGGTTTTGAGTGTAGAAAGTTTGTTACTATGTTAGTAACCTCCGCTCTCTTTTCGTTCTTGACATCAGCGTCTTTAGATCGACTATTAATGACGATCTCCACCTCCGTCAACAAATCAACGAAGGGTATCTCTCCAAATTCTGGTTTTAAAGTAAACTTTGGACCTAACGAATGTAATTCGAGGTGTTCATTATCAATTATTGTTGTTGTTCTGTCAATTATCCATCTTTTATCTCCTTTTATATTTGTTTTGATGGTTGAACTTTGCATCAATATCTCTAACATTCTTTTTTGTCGTATTTTCACTTTATTGCATATTTCTTCATACCTGTGTGATTGACGTTTGCAGTATTCTTCGAATATAGCTTGTGGAAGCATGTTTTTATTCTCGTCAACTACCGAAGTAATGGTTGTTTTAATGTACTTCAAATTCCAATAAGCAATCTTTATTTTTAAGTTGAGTGTTCTGCTCTTCATACTTGTGCAACATATTTCTAAATAATTATGTCAAAAGTATTAATACGAAAAACTTCTAGTACAAGCGAAAGGAAGCTAAAAAATTAAAGCCACGTTAGTTATTTTCGTTTATTTATTTATTTCCGCTGTGAACTTTCAAATTTTATCAAACGTAGAGGTGCAGACGTCCATGCCTACTTGCCTATCCATGTTGCGCCCGTCGATATGTCCCCTACCAACTTCTAGTTCTCGGAGTATCCCCCACTCCATGCATTAGGCCTGTATATCTAGTCGGCATTGGTTCAACGCAAACGCTGATGTTCTGACAATACTATCAACAGAATAAAAATATTTGGTTAATAATATTCTTTGTAATCTTGGAGAGCACGCTGAGCAACAATATCGCCCTATGCGACTCTGCGCAGATGGATTCTTACCCGGCTTCTGAAATGGTACCAGCGCTCTCTTCCACAGTTCCAGAAAATGCTACAACTTAAGAGCTGCCCTTGATATATGCATAATCCGCACCAGTGTATTTCTCGGCACGTGCTTCAGTATCTTGTTCGTCACCTGATCAACACCGGGCCTCTTTCAGTGGTTGAAGTTTTTGATGATGCGCTTGATTGTCTTCGTCTTCGTCGAGTGATCAGGCAAAGGTTTTCTGGTGCAGAAAAGGGCAGGTAGTCTAACGATGGCAGACGCTTCCGCCTCCGCCGTCGTTGATGTCTTCGCCCCTGCTGACTTCCCCGTCGTTTAATTCCTCACCGTTGACGTCCCCGTCATTTTCACCCCTATCGTCATCGTCGCTTTCGTTGTCAGGCTCAAACGCATGTCGATGTTTGCCTTTTAGCCGGTTTTTGTTACTAATCTAGCTGATTAGGATATTGTCGTGGACTTTTGACTTGTCATAAAATAATGTCTGAAATATATTCCATCCCATGATTTTGGGCCCAATAGAACGTAAAAGTCCCATTTTTTGTTATATATTAACAAAGAAATGTTAGTATTGTTAATATTGTCTCAAAGGATATTTAGTACTTTTCTAAGACATTTTTGAACCGAAATTATTAAATGGTCCAAACTTAAGTGAGTCGGATGGTAAATGTAATAAATTCTGAACATTATGGTTAATGTACTCCATCCCATAGAATTCACCATAGCGTTGTTTAACTGCTCACGTAAGTGTTTTAGATATTAGGATTGCATAACTACGTAAAGAATGAGAAAATGTAAGTATATTTTTCTTGCGTGAACTGTTTTGTACAAGAATTGGTCCATACTATAGCAGGAACTAGCGAAATTCAGTTTCTTTCAACCTCCTGAAGTATACGTGGTTTCGTTGTAAACTCAACGACACTATTTTTCTTACATTTTATGATGGCCATATCGACATTTCTACACTGCTGTTTATTTAAGCGGACATTCATCCGCCATTTCTGTAATAAATTGTCAATTCTTAAATCCAGGTTTAGCGTATGTTATGTTTTCCGGTTGTTCAGCAATGTACCTTCGATCCAACATCTTGTGCAGCTAAAATTTGCATTATGATTTTTACGCAACGGTTTGCCGTCAAAGTTTATTCTCTTGTTAGTAATGCCTTCACGGCTGATGTTGACATACTCATCTGCAAGGCATTTTAAAAATGCATTTCTATCCTTTGGTTTACTAAAATCGTGATAGACCCCAATGGGGACTACAAATCAAAACTGGCCACCACTACTCTTGGAAAAACCGCCCACGGTTTTTTTAATATTTAATGATTGAGTTATTTCACAAATATTGAATTTATCTAAAGCAACTAATATAGACTCCTTCAATCCAAAATGGTAGTAGCAGCCAGGATTAACATCAAAGGATGTAAAGCTCGTTTAATTTGGCGACTGCAAGTTCGTCCTTGCATATGTAACTTCTAATATTGATGTCTGCTTTTAAAAAATACAATTTTTTATAGGAATTCTGAGGGATTTGACAATCAACAGCCCAGGTGTTAAAATGTGACATACACATTTTTATATCAACATTACCTCGCAGTATATGGCATGACATATCGGATCTCTTACCAACTAACTGATAGAAAGGTCAACAGGAATCGGACAATTATGAAATGGAGTAACGTATGGAGTTGCCATAGGTTCTTTACACACAGTTTGTCGTGGTCTTCTATTTTTGATCTTTTGCTTGTACCTATTGACCTCTTTTTTAACGAGTCTTATATGACGGCTTGAGTGCAATTGTCCAGTATTTGTAGGTTTCAAAAATAAATATTCGCCTGTATAAATTAATATTAAAACGCCATTGCCCTAATATGCGGTATACATCTTGCATAGACAACCACTTGCTGGCTTAATTTTAAAATGCGATGTGGTGCAATTTAGCAATATTCTTAAAACATTTCTACCGTGTTAATGCTCGTCCTCTGCGAAGTTAACAAGAAAAAATCTGATGTTGACAGGCACATGACTTTATCACACTACAGCAGTGTTTCTCAACGTGTGGCCTACGCCCCACAGGGGGAAGAGAGACTTTTTAACCAACAAGATGCGCGCATGCTTCTCCTAGCGATGTTTGCGCCCGTGGTTCTCTTTGGTATGGGAATCGCAACGCATTTGCGTGTTGAATTCGCGTTCAACGCAAACGCTGATGTTCTGACAATACTGTCAATAGAATAAAAATATTTGGTTAATAATATTCTGTGTAATCTTGGAGAGCAGGCTGAGCAACGATATCCGCCCTATGTGACCCTACGCAGTGGGATTCTTGTCCCGGCTTCTGAAATGGTACTACCAGCGCTCACTTCCACAGTTCCGGAAAATGCTGCAAAAAAAACTGCAGCGAGAAACTTAAGAACTGCTTTTGATATGTGCATGATCCGCATAAGTGCATTTTTCGGCAACTGCTTGAGCATCTTGTTCGTCACCTGATCAATACCGAGGCTCTTTCTGGGGTTGAAGTTTTTTTTGATGCACTTGATTGTCTTCGTCTTCGTCGAGTGATCAGGCAAAGGTTTTCTGGTGCAGAAAATGGCAGGTAGTTTAACGACGGCAGACGCTTCCGCCTCCGCCGTCATTGATGTCTTCGCACTTGCTGACTTCCCCGTCGTTTAATTCCCCACCGTTGACGTCCCCGTCATTTTCACCCCTACCGTCATCGTCGCTTTCGTTTTCAGGCTCAAATGCATGTCAATGTTTGCCTTTAAGCCGGGTTTTTGTTCCTAATCTAGCTGATTAGTATATTGACTTGGACTTTTGACTTTTCATAAAATTATGTCTGAAATATGCTCCATCCCATGATTTTTAGCCCAATAGAACGTAAAAGTCCCATTTTTTGTTATAAAATGTTTGTTCTATATTGAAGAAAAACCATTTTGCTGATTACAAAATTGTCTCAAAGGAAATTTAGTACTTTTCTAGGACATTTTTGAAGCCGAAATTATCATATGGTCCTAATTTAAGTGAGTCGGATGGTAAATGTAATAAATTCTAAACATTATGGTCAATTATATAATGCATGTTAATTCTTTGCAGAAACCTGCATATATTGATATAAAACTTTGAAATAGTTAATACAAGATGGCGGTATATACGGACCGGCAATCCGTATATCTGGGTTCGAATCCCAGGCGTGGCTGTAGTTTTTTAACTTAAAAAATTACCGCCATCTTGTATTAACTATTTCAAAGTTTTATTATGGTTAATGTACTCCATCCCATAGAATTCCCCATAGCGTTGTTTAACTGCTCACGTAAGTGTTTTAGATATTAGGATTGCATAACTACGTAAAGAATGAGAAAATGTAAGTATATTTTTCTTGCGTAAACTGTTTTGTACAAGAATTGGTCCATAATATAGCAGGAACTAGCGAAATTCAGTTTCTTTCAACCTCCTGAAGTATACGTGGTTTCGTTGTAAACTCAACGGCACTATTTTTCTTACATTTTATGATGGCCATATCGACATTTCTGCACTGCTGTTTATTTAAGCGGACATTCATCCGCCATTTCTGTAATAAATTGTCAATTCTTAAATCCACGTTTAGCGTATGTAATGTTATCCGGTTGTTCAGCAATGTACCTTCGATCCAACATCTTGTGCATTATGATTTTTACGCAGCGGTTTGCCATCAAAGTTTATTCCCTTGTTAGTAATGCCTTCACGGCTGATGTTGACATACTCATCTGCAAGGCATTTTAAAAATGCATTTCTATCGTTTGGTTTATTAAAACCGTGATAGACCCCAATGGGGACTACAAATGAAAACTGGCCACCACTACTCTTGGAAAAACCGCCCACGGTTATTTTAATATTTAATGATTGAGTTATTTCACAAATATTGAATTTATCTAAAGCAACTAATATAGACTCCTTCAATCCAAAATGGTAGTAGCAGCCAGGTTTAACATCAAAGGATGTAAAGCTCGTTTAATTTGGCGACTGCAAGTTCGTCCTTGCATATGTAACTTCTAATATTGATGTCTGCTTTTAAAAAGTACAATTTTTTATAGGAATTCTGAGGGATTTGACAATCAACAGCCCAGGTGTTAAAATGTGACATACACATTTTTATATCAACATTACCTCGCAGTATATGGCATGACATATCGGATCTCTTACCAACTAACTGATAGAAAGGTCAACAGGAATCGGACAATTATGAAATGGAGTAACGTATGGAGTTGCCATAGGTTCTTTACACACAGTTTGTCGTGGTCTTGTATTTTTGATCTTTTGCTTGTACCTATTGACCTCTTTTTTAACGAGTCTCATATGACGGCTTGAGTGCAATTGTCCAGTATTTGTAGGTTTCAAAAATAAATATTCGCCTGTATAAAATAATATTAAAACTTGCCATTGCTCTAATATGCGGTTTACAACATCTTGCATTAACAACCACCTTGTTTGGCTTAATTTTAAAATGCGATGTGGTGCAGTTTAGCAAAATTCTTGAAAGATTTCTACCGTGTTAATGCTTGTCCTCTGCGAAGCTAACAAGAAAGAAATCTGATGTGGCCAGGCACATGACTTTATCATACTATACAGCAGTGTTCCCCAACGTGGGGTCTACGCACCACAGGGGGAAGAGACTTTGTAACCAACAAGATGCGCGCATGCTTCTCCTAGCGATGTTTGCGCGCGTGTTTCTCTTTGGCATGGGAATCGCGACGCATTTTCGTGTTGAATTCGCGTTCAACGCAAACGCTGATGTTCTGATAATACTGTCAATAGAATAAAAATATTTGGTTACTAATATTCTGTGTAATCTTGGAGAGCACGCTGAGCAGCGATATCGCCCTATGCGACTCTGCGCAGATAGATTCTTACCCGGCTTCTGAAATGGGTACTACCAGCGCTCTCTTTCACAGTTCCTGAAAATTCTGCAACTTAAGAGCTGCCCTTGATATATGCACAATCCGCAATAGTGTATTTCTCGGCGCGTGCTTTAGTATCTTGTTCGTCCCTGATCAACACCGGGCCTCATTCTGTGGTTTTTGCTGATGCTCTTGATTGTCTTCGTATTCGTCGAGTGATCAGGCAAAGGGTTTCTGGTGCAGAATATGGCAGGTAGTCTAACGACGCCTCCGCCGTCGTTGATGTCTTCGCCCCTGCTGACTTTCCCGCCGTTTAATTCCCCACCGTTGACGTCCTCGTCATTTTCACCCCTATCGTCATCGTCGCTCTCGTTTGCAGGCTCAAAGACATGTCGATGTTTGCCTTTAAGCCTGTTTTTGTAATCTCGCTGATTAGTATCTTGTCGTGGACTTTTTACTTTTCATAAAATAATGTCTGAAATATACTCCATCCCATGATTTTTGGCCCAATAGAACTTAAAAGTCCCATTTTTATAGTCTCAAACGAAATTTAGCACAAATGGTCCAAATTCCAAAGTGAGTCGGATGGTATTATAAATTGTGAACATTGTGGTTAATACAATACAAAAGGTTTCCTTTTTGGGGTTTTACGAGGCAGGTGCTGATGAGAAAACGCACTAAGTAATTCTATGGACTTTTTTATTTCTGTTCAATATTTCGTTGTATTTTACAACTTCATCAGGAACTGTAAGAAGAGAACAGGAGTTTATACACAAATTCTCACACCGGAGTGCAAACAATTACCTTCAACAACGGTCCGATTTGATATGACAAAAAACAAAACGACATCAAAACAGGAGTGAGGTTATGCAACGACGCATTAAACTTTCGGGAACAATCCTCCAAAAATAACCAGCCAGAAAACACCAACAAGCTATAAGACATAATTAAATCAATTAGTAAAATTAATTAACAAGATGTCAAAGATTATCTAAGATAACAATTTATCACTATAAAACAGGTGTTAATAATTTTCACATTGACAAATGACATTGCAAGACTCCAAAACAACAAATTGAGGTGAACGTAGCCGCACACATAGTACCAACTGCTGGTAACAAAAACACCAACCGTTCCCTATCGCGGGCAACGGTGCTACACTGCAAAAATAAGGTCGAAATTACAATGGTAAAAAACTCACTCAAATCTCCCAGAATCGCTGCAGACTCATCCAAAAATCACCTATGGTCATGTTTAAGGTTTAACAAATTGGCATATGCCGAGGTCATCTGTGTCCGAACGTAGATTCATGGTATTGTGAGTAGTCTGTATTCCCACCATCTCCAAAAAAAGTCTTTCCCTCCGTCCCAAAGAATTTACCATAGCGTTGTTTAACTGCTCACGTAAGTGTTTTAGATGTTAGGATTGCATAGCTACGTAAAGAATGAGAAAATGTAAGTATATTTTTTTGCGTAAACTGATTTGTAAAAGAGTTGATCCATAATATAGCAGAACCTGGCGAAATTCAGTTTCTTTCAACCTCCTGAAGTATACGTGGTTTCCTTGTAAACTCAATGACACTATTTTTCTTGCATTTTATGATGGCCATATCGACATTTCTGTACTTGCTGTTCGTTTAAGCGGACATACCTCCGCTATTTCTGTAATAAATTGCCAATTCTTAAATCCACCTTTAGCTTATGTAAAGTCATTGTTCAGCAATGTACCTTCGATGCAACATCTTGTACAGCTAAAATTTGTATTATGATTTTTTACGCAGATTTTTGCCATCAAGCTTTATTCCCTTGTTAGAAATGCCTTCACTTCTGATGTTGACATACTCATCTGCAAGGCATCTTAAAAATGCATTTCTATCCTTTGGTTTATAAAAAACTCCACTACTCTTGGAAAAACCGTCCACGGTTATTTTAATATTAATGATTGAGTTATTTCACAAATTTTGGGGTTTTAACTAGTGAAGATGAGCCCGCGCCGAGATTCTCCATCCTGTCCACGCTCGAGCTAACCGACAAAGGAGCACAGGCATCCATCTGAACACCAGCGCCGATCAGCCCGACGGAGCCAGTCTGGACTACACAATTCCTCACGACCGTCTCGCTACCAGCATCAGTGTATACGGATAAACGTGCAGAATCTACGGATTTTCTTGTATAAACTACAAAACAATTGTTATATGTATTATTTTATTTGGTAGAGACGATATTGTCGCGGTATATAGATATTGATCATAAATGTGTATCTGGGTTGGTGGTAATAGTAGTGGTAGCAGACGAAATTATAGTATTTCGCACCAGACGTAATAGTGACACCTATTAGTTTGCACTTTGCATGTACATAAACATAAGTCACTAGCTGTATAAGAAATACTATAATGGCGTCTGGTACCACTACCATTACCACTAATCAGAACATACCTTAAATGTTTGTATTGTGTAATATGTTATGCAAAAATAGTTGCATGGAAGTTTGGCTGCACGTTTTCATAATTTTATAGAGCATATAAGCTATGCTACAATAGATCACAATCGACTCTCCTGACAATCCAGAATCTGTTATGAAGACTAAAAATTTCCGAGCAAATAATAATAAAAATGTTAGGTGTTATAAAAAGGCCGGGTGCCTATATGCAAAGGAGAAGGTGATTATAATTTTGTAGTTGATGAGCTCCAATATTTCTAAATACGTTTTCAAATAACATTTTTGCATAGTTTTGAACACAAAGATACTTTACTCTTAAGAGTTTTTCATAATTTTGTTAACACCTGGGTACATGCAAGCAGACAGTTACATTCTAATATTTGCATTTTAGGTATAAACGCGGGGCTTCACCAAACTGGGCTAGCCCGGCGGCAATCGCGGCATTGCCGTCGGCATAAAATTTGGCGGCTTGTTGCAGCCTTCTGCGGCTTTGCCGCGGATCTAAATTCGACTACACCAAACTGGGTTACTGCGGAGCTTGCTTGCCGGCTTGTCAGTTGATTGTTTGCTCTTTTTGAGAATGTTTGACGACGACGACATTCTATTAGGGTGTTACGAGACCAGACAAGAAGACTAGCCGACCACCCAGCCCTGCCTAGACGCCAGGTCAACCCCAAAACACTTGAGATGTTTATATTACACAACCAGCCTGTAACCAACACATGTTCTACACTATATGTATTCTTACCGACAGATTCATTAGAGCCTTTGGCTAATACAGTTGTATATTCTTTTAAATAAAATAGTTTAAGCTCAACAGTGTTTAATTTCCAACGAGTACTATTTTAAAAGTGGCGCAGTCGGTAGGATTTGTGGAAGACCGAGAAATAATTTAATCAGTCTTTGATTTCTATCATTAATTCACAAATTCGAACATCAAGTGTTGGCCGTTGGCAGCAAATCGAAGGAATCTCGCTATCAACTCATCTGACTATCGAAGTCGAAAACCCTGACTATTGGAGTCGAATACCCTGACTACTGGAGTCGAAAACCGGACCATTGGAGCCGAAAATTTGATTATTGCAATCAAAAAGCTGACTATTGGATTCGAAGACGTGTGCTCATTTGCGAACAAGGATAGCAACGACTATTTCGTAAGTGCAGTTAACGTATTTTTCTATTTACATATTATTTACCATATTCCCGTTTTCCTTTTTATTTTACCGAACACATATTTTTATTCTAATACTTGATCCGAAATACTTAGTTTTGTATTGTGACTTGTGACATAGGATTGAATTAATTGATGAAAATAATTAAAATGGCAAACTCAAGTTACATTTCTTACGATAAGGCTCTCAAACTGATCCATTCTTTTGATGGAAGCCCTGAGAAGCTCCATAACTTCATTGACTCTGTGGATTTTGTTTCGCAAAGGTTTGATCCTGCGGAATGCGATATTTTTCAGTTTGTTATGAAAGCTAAGGTCGAAGGCGCGGGACTTAATCACATAGGAATTTTGGAACTCTCTAGCTGGGGGGAGATTCGATCCGAATTGTTTAAAAAATTTGGAGAAACTTTGGATATTCATAGCCTATCATTTGAGATGACTAAGCTTAGACAGAATTCCATTGAAGCCCCTCTCGAGTTTGTCAATAGAGTGTCGAGTCATCTTCTGAGAATACAGAAGCTTGTTAAGTATAATCCCGATTATAAAAAAGAATGCAAAGATGTACTTTATGAGTACCAAGCAAAGTCAGCACTCATTACTATCTTGAGCGGATTGAGGGAGCCATTGGGTCAACGTATACGTATTCAAAATCCTAGTACCATAGCTGATTTAACAAATTTGTTGATTTTGAATCAAAACCAACAATTCATATCAAAACAAACGTTCCCTCAAGTACTGCAACCTTATTCTCAACCATTACCCAGTTCATCAACGACCAATATAAAATTAGAGCAGCAAAATACAGACCCAGTAAAATCACCTATTAAAATGTTTGTGAAAAAATGCACATTTTGTGATAAAATAGGTCATATCGAAAGCGAGTGTTTTGTAAAGAACCGAAAGCAATCGCTAAGGGGTGCAAAGGCACAAGTTGTCGCCGAAACCCTTGAGTCGGGTGATGCTTGCCAGGACTTCGTAGAAGTCGAGGTAGGACCCGATAATTGTTTAGAGATAACAGACTATTCCTTACCCAGACCAATTCAACGACTTAATAATTTAAGCCACTCAGAAAACCAGTTGTTATTTATACAGGTAAAAAATGTAAATCTTAAATTTTTGGTAGATACCGGAGCAACCATATCTGTTATAAAACCAAATAAAATTAATAATTCACAAATTAATAAAGAAAATTTAGATGTTTCTGGAATTAGTGGCAAACTAATTAAAATTAATAAGAGCTTATCAATGAACATTTTAGGAAAAGCTCAAAAATTGTACATATTTAACTTTGACTCGGCATTTGATGGCATTTTAGGAATTGATTTTCTTTTTAACAATAAATGTACCGTAGATTTTGCAAACAAACAGTTAGTAACGCCTAATCGCACAATTCAGTTATTATGGCTTAATAAGCCACTGCCTCTAGTACCCAAACTAGGTAAGCATGACACAAACGCTGACAGATCGTCACCAATCAAAATAAATACAATTTCCTCTAATACATTCGTCGATTTTCTGGAAAAGAGTGACGATTTATATCCATCATTTAAAACAATACCGGATCAAGTTATGTCTAAGAAACATAAAGATATAATTTACTTTATTTCAGACAAAGACGCCATACCTTCAGATTATGACCGAGATTTCAAAGATAAAAATATCCTCACTATTAAAAACGAATTTGAACAGAATATTACATTTATTCCTTGGCATCCGTGTGATCTGCATAACTTATATGACGCTGTAGCATCGATTGATATAAATAATAATTTAACATATTTTCTAAATAACATACAAAACTCAAACATTTTCAAACTGCTTGTATTTCATTTCCCTGATACAAAATTTATTAATTGCAAGAATATAGTAACCACTCCAACAGAAGCCGATATCAACACTATCATAAAAACATACCACTGTTCAATTGACAATTGTCACAAGGGAATTTTGAAAATATATAAAAAAATAAGAGCCTTTTATTTCTGGCCAAACATGTATAAAACGATTTCCGCATTTATAACTTCTTGTGAAATTTGCCAATTAAATAAAATTAAGAGTAAACACAGAAAATCAAATTTAGGTGAACCACCTATAAACCCTAGAAATAAGCAGATTGCAAATAAAACTGAAATTAAAGACAGGATTTATAAAAAATTTACAGATAAAAACAACACTCTTCATATAGGACAACTAGTCTTGTTGAAACCCAAACTGAACACCGATAAATCAACAGAACTACAAGAACCATACCAGATATTGAAAGTTGACATAAATAATAAAACTGCTTCTATAAAATTAGAAAAGTTACGCTATATTTTGGTCAGCTAAAACCTTTGTGTCAGTTCCTCTTTAATAAATTACATAGACGTTAGTGATTTACAAAATGACAAGTTATTCATAAAAAATGCTAAACTATATACGCAGAATCAGATTATTGATCTAGTAATTAAGGTAAAGTATATTAAAAATGTAGAATATTAAATTTTAACAATGTCTGTAGATAGACAGCATTTTGTCTTAGAGTTACTGAATATAATGAGGAGTAAGAAACGAGTAATTTTATAGTTTTATATGTGCGTTCATTATCAAGTTCCGTTTGTCACAAGCCAAAATTATAAACAGTCTGATTTCCTTTTCCAATTATGCTACCTCCCTTATTCCACCCGAAAATACGTTGCTGTATCTTATGACAATAGCTTGCAAATATATGTCCGACTAACCACCAAAACGCAAATTATTAATTGCCACATATGTTTGCCCGAGCCCGAAAGAAGAAGCCTTGGATACCGGGAAGAGGATACATCACACCGAAGATGACTTCATCACATGGCGACCCAAAATTGAGCCAACTGGAACTGCACACCCTGTCGACACCAGTCATCTTCCAATGATTTTCGACACCGATAAATCATCCTTTATAAGGGGAAAGTGTTACGAGACCAGACAAGAAGACTAGCCGACCACCCAGCCCTGCCTAGACGCCAGGTCAACCCCAAAACACTTGAGATGTTTATATTACACAACCAGCCTGTAACCAACACACGTTCTACACTATATGTATTCTTACCGACAGATTCATTCGAGCCTTTGGCTAATACAGTTGTATATTCTTTTAAATAAAATAGTTTAAGCTCAACAGTGTTTAATTTCCAACGAGTACTATTTTAAAAGTAGGGTATAAGGCCCTAAATATCATTACCAACAATAAAAAAATTAAACGAAAATGCAGATTTTGAGTACGGCCAAGTTTAAATAAAAACCTTTACCGTGCAAGTGAACTTTTAGAAGACCTAAGAAGAGATGATTATTGTCGAATCTACGCCAATCTACTAAATTTCGAGGAACTAATTTGCTTAATTGGACCAAAAATAGCTAAATTAAATACAAATTATAGAGCTGCTATACCAGTTACTGAGCGCTTAGCAGTAACGTTGCGATTTTTAGGCACAGGTGATTCTTATGTTAGCCTAAGCTACACCTTCAAAATGTCCAAGCAAATAATTAGAGTTATTGTACCCGAGGTGTGCCAAGCAATAATAGACGCTCTCGAAGGCCAAATAAAAGTAAGTATACCTATTTGTTATTTTTTTATTAAACGTTTACAGAAAAAAAAATTAAAATACATTCTTGGATTAACTGAATAGGATTAGACTTATTAGCTGATCAGCAAAACGAATGGAAAAACTAAGAAAACAACATTCTGAAATATGGTTTTTTAAATATTTGTGCTTCTACAGACTTTTAAACTCCAAAAATGGATCTTCGGTATAGTCTTGATCATTAAAATTTTCTAGTGCTCTCGATTTTTCTTTATGAGGCTGGTCAACCTCTGCAACTGTCGTCCTGACCGTGTTAGATTCAGTATCACTAGCACCATGTGCATGTGGTGGTGGTATCCATGTTGATTGTTGTGCAGGAATTGGCTGCTGGAAGCTAGGGTACTGCGGCGGTGGTGGAGAATTATACATACCAAGGGTAGCTTCAAAGAGTATGGTTTGAATTTTATAGGTAACCATACATTGTGCATAATTTGTTGGCAAATTGCGAACTTTTAATTCAACTTCCCTGCCTAGCAGTGAAAACTCATCGCAGTTCTGAGAAACGAAAACCGAGAAATGAAAAAGGCACTGGACTTCTTATCTGATAAATTTGATGAAATTCAAAGGGAGAACAAGGAACTGAAAAAAATGATGAAGGAGGAAAACAGGGCGAGAGAGTTGCTTGAGCATCGAATGGAGGAGATTGAGGAAGCCGTCGAACGCCAAGAAAAAGTGAAAGTATACAACAACTTGATTATTAGTGGGATCGAAACCCAAGACCGCAATGAAAACGCAAAAGAAGTCGTAATGAAGATAATCAGAGGAATGAAACTGCATATTGATGATAATGAAGTGTTAAACGCAAAGAGAAAACATGAGGGGAAGCCAAATAGTCCAATTGTAGTTGAACTAAGAGCAAAAGATCAACAACAAAATATACTAAAAGCACGTAAAACAACAGGAGCTATAACAACCACCGATTGCTCCCTAAAGGGAAAGCCCGCAACGATCTACATAAACGAACAACTCACCTGGAAGATTAATGTATTGTTTTTCAAATGCAGACAGGCAAAGCGTGAAAAACACTATGCACATGTATGGACCACAGACAACAAAATCTACATGAAAAAAACAGACAACAGCGAAAGAATACGAATTAAAAGTCAGGTGGACCTAGACCAATTAAAGTAAAAAAAAAAAATAAAAAAAAGAAAAAAAAAAAGGGAAAAAAAAGGAAAAAAAAAATGTATATATTTTTTGTTTGTTTAAATGATGGGCTCTATATATATGCACAACGTTAGAAGTATAAAAAATAAATATCACGAAATTGAATTAATTCCCACACTTAACAATTACCCAATAGCGATCATAATAATAGAAACATGGCTATCACCAATAAACGAACACCTCTACAACATAGATGGATATAACGCTGAATATTACTCAAGACAAGACGGAAGAAATGGAGGTGGCCTAGCAATATTTATAAGAGCAGATAACCGATACAACATCAAAAACAAAGTCACCATAAATAACATCGAAATGACATCAATATACATAGATAACATCAAAACAACCATAAGTGCAGTCTATCGACCACCGCAAGTACCATATACCGACGTCAAACATGTACTCCAGAATATCCTATTAAATAGGAGGGCGGACCATATAATACTGGGGGAGTTTAATGTAAACATAATGGAGAAAAATAATGAAACAAGAGACTACAAAACTACTATCACTGAACAAGCGTATACACTGATCAATAAAACAGGACAAAAACATTATACCAGAACCAACCCACGAGGACAAAACACGATACTAGACCATGTTATGACAAATGCAAAACACAGGATAAATAAACTTAAAATAGCACCCTCTAATATTTCTGACAACTACCCTCTAATAATTGAGCTTACTGAACGACAAAAAAGAACTTATACCTACCACGAATACAAACAAACAGACAATAAAAAAATTAAAGAGGATATGATGAACATCGCAAATAAACACATAGACACTTTCGAGGATCTTTCAAGGGAGATGGAAAAGATAATCTCTAGCAACCAAAAGACCAAGAGAATAAAGCGTACTAATGAATGCCCGTGGATAACTGAACGCGTTATAAAGCAGATAAAAGAAAGAAACAAATTACACAAGCGTTATAGAGAAAACATAGAAAATGAATTATCAAAACAAAGATTTTACGCAGTGAAGAAAATAACGAACGACACAATAAAAAAGGCAAAAACAGACTACTTCAAAGTTAAATTCCAAACAGTACAACACGATAGACAAAAAATATGGCAGATAGTCAACAACTTAACAAATAAAAACTCGAGAAAATCCACAGAAATCCAACAAATAAAGAGAGAAGATGGAACAATAGTGAATACTCCAATAGAAATGGCCAATGAAATCAATAGATACTTCTCAGAAATAGGTCATACCCTGGCTCAAAAGTGTAAACACAACAAAAAGCACAAGGACTTGCCAAGAGTGAACCGTCGAGTGACTAATCCAGTCAATTTCCAGAAAACCACCGAGGAAGAGGTGAAAACAATAATAAGGGGGCTAAAAAGGAACAAAGCACCAGGATTTGATAAGATCTCGAACAATATCCTACAGCAAAATGCGAAAATAGTAACTCCCATTATTGAAAAACTCGCGAACAATATGCTTACAAGTGGAACCTACCCCGAATACCACAAAAAGACTGTTGTAACACCCGTATACAAGTCAGGAGACGCCGCTAGACCTTCAAACTACCGACCTATCGCAATTCTTTCAGCACTCAATAAGATAACGGAAACAATCATTAAAACACGAATAGAGCAACACATAAACACAAATAATTTAATCAGTGATAGACAATACGCCTTCCAGAAGAAAACCGGTACAACATCTGCAACAATTGACCTTATATCATATATATCTACGCATCTCGATAGGACTAGGAAAGCGGCTATAATACTTATCGATATGAGGAAGGCATTTGATACGATATGCAAAATAAAGGTAATCGAGAAACTGGAAAGATTTGGAATACGTGACAAAAACCTAAATCTCATAGAATCATATCTAAAGAATAGACCGCAAACAGTCAAAGTTGGCAAAAATGAAAGCAACACCGCTTATCCGTCACACGGATTGCCACAAGGAGGAAATTTGTCACCTGTCATGTACATCCTCTACACCAACGACATCCATGAATTTCATCTCAAAGGCAAATTATTTGCGTACGCCGATGACATCTGTATTGCCTACAATAATGAAACCGCAGAAGCTATGGAAAGAGATGTCAAAGAAGACCTAGAAAAAATAGAAAACTGGTGCACAGAGAACGACCTAACAATAAATGAAAGTAAAACCAACTACATCATAATGAATAACAAGAAAGAGCAAATACGATTTAACCTAAGAGTAAACAACAACGATATACAAGAGGTCAAGGAAGCTAAATACCTAGGATTAACCATAACACAGGACTTCAAGTGGAATAGCCACATCAACCTAATCCGAAAGAAAAACGCAGCCACAATTTTAAAGGTCCTGAAGATAAAGCAGCTAATACCAACTTACATGAGAAAAACTATTTACCATTCCATGTTTATGGCGAACATCAACTACCTGACAACTTTGTGGGGAGCTACAACTGCAAAAAACCTGAATATGCTGCAGAGACAACAGAATAAGATACTAAAAATACTCTATAATCTGAAATACCGCACACCAACCAAGGAAGTGTTTGAAAAAACAAAGGAACTCAACATACAACAGACGATACTGCTTAACGACATCATGCTGCTACACAAAATCCAGACAAACGAATTACGAACCAACATAAAATTAACATTAACTAGGCAAGTACACAGCATTCACACCAGGCAACATACGCAAATAAGACCGCAAACATATAAAACAAGCAAATATTCATTGAGCACGACAACGACAACAGTACAGAAATACAACGGAATTGACAGTAAGATAAAAAAATTACAGCTAATACCATTCAAAAAGAAAATCAAAACAATGATACTGTCGGGGAAGATCCGGCCGTAGCTGACACCGATCCAGACCAATAAACCCAATAGACCCTCAATACCGTTAGCCCGGGGAGAAGATTTTCGACACTCGAGGTGAGGCCAGAGGGAGGAAACCGTGTGAGGATTATCAGTACCACTGATGATTGCCCATACATAACCATATGTGTGATCTTTATACATATATATATATATATATATATATATATATATATATATATATATATATATATATATATATATCTTTGTTAATGTATACACATGTATGGCAGAACAAATAAATAATTTCTAATTTCTAATTTCTTTTTGCTCTCGTACATGTCTTTAAACATTTTAAAAGTTTCTTCTTTGACCTCTTCTACCTCTTCATGCTTCCTCTTGGTACGCCCCTTTTATTCTTTTTATCTCTTGAAGGTACCATCATCAAAAGAAGCTTGGCAGAAGATAGCTGATCAATTTTTTTTAAGATGGAATGTTCCTAATTGCGTTGGAGCAATGGATGGCAAGCACGTCGCGCTTCAATCACCAATACACAGCGGAACAGATTTTTTAACTACAAATCCTTTTTTAGTATTGTTGTGCTTGCCATTGTCGACGCCAATTATAATATATTATACGCTAATGTAGGAAGCCAAGGTAGGATATCGGATGGAGGAGTTTTTAACAACAGCGGTATAAAACAAAGATTAGAAAGCAATGAGCTTATGTTACCTGATCCTTGTCCTCTACCAGGACGAACACAGCCAGTACCGTATATAATATTAGCAGATGATGCTTTTCCGTTGACTGAACATATCATTAAACCATATCCTGGCACACATCGAATAGGATCGAAAGAACGAATTTGTAATTACAGAATTAGTAGGGGAAGAAGGATGTCCGAAAATGTATTTGGTATTTTGGCTTCAGTTTTTAGAGTATTTAGAAAGTCTATGTTTTTTTTTTTTTTTTTTTTTTTTTCTGTTGCCGTGAGCGTTGGCTGAGGGTTGGGGTGCCCTAGCACTGCAGCCATGTGGCTTGTTGTACTGCCGCCGCCCAGGTAGTTAATCGAAGATCTTCGTCCAGTTAATAAGGCTGAGGAGTCTTCCGATTAAATTTTCTTTTGGGAAGTTGGTTGAGGGGTTTCCTCTTCCAAGGTTTGCGTCCCTCCAGGAGGTCAATGCTAAGCATTCGAATAGAACATGAGAGGCGTCTTCCTCCTCTTCGTTGCAGAGTCTGCACACAGGTTCTTCTTTCAGAATTTGTAGGGTGTGCAGGTGCTTCCTGAGGCTGCAGTGTCCGGTTATAAGTCCAGTCACCATCCTTAGGTTATTCCTACTGAGTTTGATCACTTCAGCGGCTATATGTCTTGAGGGTTTTTTCAACAGTATCTTACTATGTCTGTGCCCTGTCAAGTTTTCCCAGCGTTCGATGTGTTTCCTGATAGCCCACTCTCGCACGTCTGATTTGATCACACACTTTGATATGCCTATCATTGGTTCCGGTCCAATGCATGGTCTACTTGATCCCTTTTTAGCCAGTTTGTCGGCTTTTTCATTGCCTCTCTCCCCTTTATGTCCTGGCATCCACTGTAGGGTTACAGTGTTTGCTTCTGCCAGTCTTGTTAGGTTTTGGAGGCATTCCCAGGTGATTCTGGATTGGATTTTGTAGCTGTTCAGCGCCGTAAGGGCTGCTTGGCTGTCGGAGTATATTAGGATGTTTTGCCTTTTGTACCTCCTTTGTAAGTTTTCCAATGCGCATTGGTCTATCGCAAAGATCTCGGTCTGGTATGCTGTTGCCAGCGCCCCCAAGGAGAGACTTATCTCACATCTGGGGGATAGACTGTATATCCCTGCGCCCGATCCATCTACCCTTTTGGACCCGTCTGTGTACCAGGTCAGGGTTCCTGGCTTTTTTGTGTTTTCTCCTAGTTCCCTTCCAATTTTTATTTGGAAGGTCTTATCCAGGGAGTATTGTGGTGTCATGCAATCGCTTCCCATGTTTAATGTTGGTTTTGCGATTGTTTGAACAATTCTGGAGTGTTTCCCATTTGGGTGCCAGTTACCGTTCAGTTGTAGCCTATAAGCCCCTAGCCTCGCTTCCACTTTAATGATGATGTCCAGTGGTTGGAGGTTTAGCAGGGTTTCCATAGAGGCCGTCGGTGTACTGCCCATGGCGCCAGTTATGCATAGGCATGCTAGCCGCTGTACTCTCGAGAGAGCTGTCTGGGCAGTATTCTGTTCTACTTTTGGCCACCAGACGGTGCATCCGTAGGTGATCATGGGTTTTACTACCGCGTTATAAAGCCATAGCATCATTTCCGGTTTGAGTCCCCATGTCTTTCCGAGTGCCTGTTTGGTTGTCATTAAGATCCTTTTGGCTCTGTCGGTTATGTGTTTGAGTTGTCGGTTCCAAGTGAGTTTTGAGTCCAGGTATATCCCTAGGAATTTAACCTCATTGGTAAGTTGGAGTGACTGGTTAAAGAAGGCAGGAGGTTTCAGCCCTTCCGTTTTCCTTCTCTTCGTAAAGGCAATCAGTGCGGTTTTGGATGGGTTTACGTTCAGTCCCACTTTCCCGCACCAGGTTTCTACCTTTTTTAGGGCGCTGGTCATGAGCCCTGATGTCGTAGATGGATGCTTTCCCTTGATGAGAATAACGATGTCATCCGCATACCCTTGGGCGTAGTATCCATTATCGTTTAGTAGCCTTAGAAGCTCATCCACGACCATATCCCAGAGTAAGGGAGATAGAACTCCTACTTGTGGGCATCCCCCCTTGGCCATTATGGTTAGGGTTTCATTGTATTGTTTTGTCGTGACTTTTCTGTCAGTTAGCATGGATTCTAGCCACTGAGTTATCGTGGGTTCTACTCCATGGTCATTGACAGCTCGGACAATGGTACTGATTGAGGTATTGTCAAAAGCCCCCTCGATGTCCAGGAAGGTAGCCAGTGCCACTTCTTGGTTGTTCAGCGAATGCTCTATCCTTGTCACCAGCTGGTGTAGGGCGGAGTCGCATGATTTTCCTGCTTGAAAGGCGTGTTGATAGGGGTGCAGTGGCCTAGCGGTGAGCGAGGTTTCCCTGATGTGCCTTTCAATTAACTGCTCCATCGTCTTTAAAAAAAAAAAGTCTATGTTACTTCAAGAAACAACTGCTACTGTAGTAACATTGGCATGTTTATATTTACACAATTTGATGAGACGACATGAACAAAGCCGAGCTCATTACAACCCACCAGGTACATACGACATTGAAGACACAGAAACTGGGACAATTATACCAGGATCATGGCGAACGGACAATTGTGCCGGACAATTGTGATGCCGTTCGATAGAATTCCCCGAAAATCTGCACAAATTCCACAGAAAATTAGAAATGAGTTCTGTGACTATTTCGTAAACGAGGGCAAAGTCGATTGGCAAGAAAGATGCGCATAATTTTCTACAATTATTTTTTCAATTTCAATTTAAGGGTGTAGTAATTATGCAGTGTACAATGTACAAGTATGAAAAAATATAATAGGTACTTTTCTTCCTAATATGGACTTCAAAATGTAAATAAAAAGCTAATGTTTACATATTTTGTACAATTAAAAATAAAATAAAACTTACTTGCTTATTAATTTTTTCAGTTTCTTGAGTGGAACGTGGTGTATTTCTGTCTGTCAAAAACTCCAGATAAGGATAAGCAAACCATTTAGTTTTATAATTATCTTCACTGCCTGAGCCTGACTTTTTGACATCCATTTTTTTCTTTTCTCGGTAAAAATGACTCGTAATGTTTTCATCTTCCTTTCGACTTCACCTTTTTCAACCCCCAATGACTGGCATATTTGTAAATATGAGTCAGATCTTTTATTTTTATTTTTATAATTGTTGTTTCTGGGGTCCCACAAGTTTTCTTCTGCTCGAAATAGTTCTATCAACGACAATACCTTTTTTTTTGTGGCCATTGATCGTCATTTTCCGCATCCATAGCTTGGCTGTCTAATAATTCTGTCAAAAGTATAACCTAGTAGTCTGTGGTATAACCTCAAATTCGCCGTTCTCCTGAATCACATGTGTCAAACTACCTTGAACTAACTTAGTCGCGCATGCTCATAGGCGCCTGCCAGCGTAGCCCGCAGAAATTCCTTTGATCTTTACCGACAAAAAGCCGCTAGCAAAAATAGGCCGGCGGGCCATGCCGGCGGCCTCGAAGAAAACTTTTGCATATTTTGTTTTTCGGCAAAAGCCAGCGGCATGTGCCGCCGGGCTAGCCCAGTTTGGTGAAGCCCCGCCTTAAGACAATCAGAAGCTTTTATGAAGAATACAATTTTCTGAAAAGTTAATATCTCTTTTCTATTAGTTGCCAACTTTCTGCCGGATACTGTCAGTAATTTTCTGTCCTCCCCAGTTCCCACTCGCTCGATCCTACAGATAATACTACAGATTTCTAGTCATTTATACAAGGATTTCTACAGATTTGTGCTATGTCAAAGTGCTACAGATTTCTACGGATATTGAGCTACGTGTCTACGGATATTGTCCAATCAAAAGTTGGCATCCCTGACCAGCAGCCGGCCAGCAATTGACGCACGCAGATCCCCAATCGTCGCCTGCTTGCTCTCCAGCATCATGTTCATCCTCTTTAGTTGATTCTTGAGAGCCTCATTCTCTTCTGTCAGCTCAACAACGCGATACTGAGTTGCTGCTAACTTATCGCGCGTCACCGGTAAGGGACCAAGCTCGCAAACATCACCAGATTGAACGTCTGTGCTAACCATCGCGCCTTTACCAGTTACACATACATATCGTAATTTTAAATTTTTTAACAACGACAATTTCCTTTCTGATCTTTTCTCAATTCCATGGTTTGAAATTTTTGATATCAACAGTATCAATGATAAACTCAATTTTTTTAACAATAATATATTATTTTTATTTGATATTCATGCCCCTTTTACTACTACTACCTTTAAACACTCTTACAAGCCATGGATAACAGACAATATTAAATTTATGATGAATTTACGTGACAAGGCATATTCGAGGTATAGACGAACTCAGAGTATTGGCGACTTCAACTATTAGAAACAATTAAAAAATTACACCACTTTTGCGGTTCGTAAAGAAAAAAAATGTTATCTAAAATCAGTTTTTAATACTCAAAATCATAAAAACCTTTGGTCTTCTTTTAGAAAATTAAATATCTACTCTCATAAAAAATCATTTGATCTTCCACCTGAACTCAGCAACCCTGACGACTTGAATTTTCATTTTTCTTCGGTGCAAGTGCCAGATGACCCAGACATGGAACTTTTAAATTTTTATAACTCCAACACTCATGAAAATGTTTTAGAGACATTTGAGTTCCATGAAATAACGGAAGCCGACATTGCACGTGTTCTTAGATCCTTTACTTCTAATGCTCTTGGGTCAGATGGTATTTCTTTACACATGATAAATCTTTGCAGTCCTTTTATTCTTGATTACCTTCGTCACATCATTAACTTTGCAATATCCACTCGTAGTTTCCCGTCATGTTGGAAAATTGCAAAAATTACTCCTATTCCGAAGAGGGGGGACGCTGCGGAATTCAGTGATGTCAGACCGATAAGTATTCTGCCTGTTCTCTCGAAGATGTTTGAGAGGTTGCTGTCTGAACAGCTACTGAGCCACCTTAATAAATATAAAATAATTCCTGATTGCCAGTCCGGTTTTCGATCAGGCTTTGACTGTACTGGGGTGCTTCTGGGTGTCACCGATGATATCTTTAGAGGCATCGATAAGGGTGACTTAGCTGCTTTGATTCTAATAGACTTCTCCAAGGCCTTTGACACTATTAACCATAAACTTCTCTTAAGTATCTTACGTTACATTGGCCTTGGAGGCACTGCTCTGGAACTCATTTCAAGCTATTTCACTGAGCGAAAGCAGTTGGTAACTGTGAGTGGCACCTCTTCAATGATGTCTAACGTGACCTCGGGAGTACCTCAGGGGTCTATTTTAGGTCCAATCTTCTACAATATATACACATGTAATCTTTTCAAATGTATAAAATTCTGTAAAGTCTATGCTTATGCAGATGACACTCAACTGCTTACAAATATCAACTTAATGAATTTTAATGTTCATATGAACGAAATTAACTCTGATATTAATGATTTATTCAAGTTTGCACATCAGTTATTTATAAATCCTAATAAGAGCTCAGTTATTCTTTTTGGTAAGAAACAGGACCGTGACGTTGCAGTGCGTAGGCTTAATCTCTCAATAAATAACTTTAATTTGCCGTGCGTCGAATCCGTAAGAAATCTCGGACTCACCTTGGATTCCAACTTAAAATTCACCCCGCACATTAACAACCTTATAAGAAATTCCTACTTTATTCTTAAAATATTATATAAAAATCGTCATATCCTTGACTTTTCTTCTAAAAAAATATTATGTGAATCTTTAGTATTGTCTAGATTTAATTACTGCGACATCATTTACAATAACTGTCTACTTTATAATGATAAGCGGAGAGTACAGGTTGTGCAAAATAGCTGTTTGCGTTTCTTGTATGGGATTAGACGTCGGCAGCATATTTCTGGGTTCGCTGAGAGGGCGGGTTGGCTGTGTATGGCGCGACGGAGAGTCCTCCACTCACTGTGCTTCTATCATAAAATTCTATTAACGGGGACTCCACCCTACCTCTATAATAAGATCAAATTTAGGACGGATGTGCATAATGTTAATATAAGAAGGAAGGATAAATTAGATATTCCTTCTTTCCATCGTGACAATTTTAAAAAATCCTTCTCGTATGACATATGCTCATCCTACAACAAACTGGAGCCGGAGTCAATTAAGCGGTGTTCTCTGTTTTCTTTTAAACGTAGACTTACCTCTCTTTTATTTCAGAGCGACTTGTGAAACGCTGATAAATATTTATCATATTCTACTTTCTCTCCTTTGGTAATTTAAAAGTCTGTTTATATCTTTTTCTACCTTTTCTTATCCTACAGTGGGTCTTGTGATGCTGTCCCTTATGGCCTGTTACTTTTATACATCTTATTACTGGGGTACCTCTTTCATCAGATGGTTGTTTTGCAACCGATCTGCTGGTTACCCCATTTGGTTCTGCAATGTTTCATTGTGTGATGCTGCTTTTTTTGTGTTTGATATTTCATGAATTATGTATACTTTCCTTATTGTACTTAGTTGGCATCATAGCATCTTACATGTACTTATAAGCAGTCCAATAAATGGTTTATTTATTTATTTATTTATTATATAGCTATTATTTAGCTGCTTATTACTTTCACGATCACTGCGTACCTGAGAACGGGTACGCAGTGATCTACCAGGGAGTCTAATCTCGTCATCTTTTTGAAGCAAATGCGAGACTTCTCGAATGGTTAGGTGAGAGTGGGGATATCGGCGGTTGCCCTAATTTGCTCATAGATACGTTCCAGAGGGGTGCCGCTGATATCCCCACTCCGTCCACCTAACCATTCGAGAAGTCTCGCATTCGCTTCAAAAAGATGACGAGAATAGACTCCCGGGAGCCATAATAAGATTCAAAGGTCAAAATTTATATATCGAAGATCAAAAAGTTTAGCAACAGATGCGAAGAGCAGAGTACGGCCCTGCTGTAAGCGATGTCACGCTAGGGTGGCGTTTATATAACACTTTTTAAAAATTTAATAATTTTTTGTGGGCTACCCTTCAGTTTGGTTCCATTCTTTGAAACAAAGAGCTCTGTGGAATTTGGTGTCAGACGGATAAGGGTAAGCTGTGTCCCTAGGCCCTTAAAAATGCAAAATAACCAAAAAACCACAAGTAGATATAAAAGGGCACTTCTGGAGCCGCCACACCCGCCACATTTACATAGGAAGCTATCCCCTCCACTTTTCTGCGCGAAGACGACCGAGTCCCAAGTCAGTCGATCTGCCGAGCGCGACCGAACGTTGGAACCTGGAGTGTATGACTCACACGTCGCTGTTAGAGAGAGAACGCACTACTATATTCATTTTCGAGCGTGGCATGTGCAAACCGATCAATCAGATTAATTCGGATTTGAATTTCGCGCGCACCATCTTACCCGATGATGACCGAACGCCGAGCGCACCCGAACCGATAAAATTCAAATTTTTTCCGTCCGCAAGTAAATGCTGTGTCCGCAGAAACAGAAATAAATATTAACAATACACATACTTAATTGAATTGTCTTAATTGTGTTACTGTTTGAATAAAATAAACTGATTATTATTATTATTATTAATAAAAACTATAGAAATAATTATTTTAGAGGACAAACTCAGTTCAGATGTCAAAATAATTTTAGAGAACAAAATCAAATCTGAGGACAAAATTATTTTAGAGGTACCGGCGGCGCCATCTATTGGCGAAGTGCCGAGCGCTCTACCGACCAATTACCGAACTACATACCGCCGTGGATCCACACTGAATTTATAATAGTTCACCAATAGATGGCGCTACCGCTATTGAATTTATTTATTATAATTTTAATTTAATTTTTAATTTGTTCCAAGCGTTAAAATAAACGAATTTTATGAACTTAAGAAATAAATCATGCGATTGACCCATCTATTATACAATTCTCCATCCACAAAATTAAAATCGTGAGAACAATTGAATTGTCTTAATTGTGTTACATCCCCTCCACTTTTCTGCACGAAGACGACCGAGTCCCAAGTCAGCCGATCTGCCGAGCGCGACCGAACGTTGGAACCTGGAGTGTATGACTCACACGTCGCTGTTAGAGAGAGAACGCACTACTATTTTTGTTTTCGAGCGTGGCATGTGCAAACCGATAAAATTTTCGCATCAGATTAATTCGGATTTGAATTTCGCGCGCACCATCTTACCCGAATATGACCGAACGCCGATCGCCCGAGCCGATAAAATTCAAATTTTTCCCGCCAACCTTAAAAAATTCAAATTTTCGCGTCAACCCCAGGTCCACCAACCCCAGACGTACCAACCCCACGCGCTAAAACGGCATGCCACCGGGCGTCATATTTTAAATCAAGTTTTCGCGCTAAATTTATTCGGACTAATTTTAAAATTCTACAGAGCATGCGCGAACCTAGCAAATTAAAATTTTCGCACCATTAAGGATCAACCATTTTGTCTCCACATCTAAAAAATAATTTCACAAGTTTGGTTTGTTATTGAGGTTGCATATATGAATGGAAAAGAAAAATTGTCAAAAAGACGGTAAAATGACACCTATATATCGGCGCAGCGACCTTGGGATGAACCACCTAAGGGGTAGAAATTTAAGGGTGGGAGGCTCAACGCGATAAATCTATTAATTTTTAGTTTGTAACATACGATGACATCAAATCAATTTTACCATCAGTTGATGGTTGAGCGCTAAGAAGAAATCGAAGGGTGCAACGGGGGAGAGTAATCTTATGACCAAATGTTTCATACAGCACCGAATTACAATTTAACATTGTTTCTTAAGGAAATCAAGCAAAATATTTATTTATCGGTGTAAATATGGATGTAAAACAGAGGCAGACAATAGCATCCATGATGACAAATGTTATATCGCGAGAGTTAATTAAAACCGAGGAGGACCATCTCATGATGTCATACTTCCAGAACATTGTAGAAAGTCGATCATCTGATCCATATTTTAGTAAGACGCCACAACATGTACGAAATGTGTGATATAATGTAAACAAAAGAATTCGTAAAATAGCTAATAAATATATACAAAAATAAAAGATGTTCATTATTACACACTAATATCAAAAATAGCATCAAATATTAATGGTTCTTTGACAAATTTCAATACCGAAAAATATGCTAATTGACGCTCCCGTGTCCAGTAAAAATAATAGTTCTTCTCTTCTGGTAATGGTTTTAACAACAGCAGGAAATTTAATTCAAATCATAATAATCGAGGTAACAGACAAAATTCTCTCGCAAATAACAATCAAAGACAGAACCAAAATTACGGAAATGGCAATACACCAACAAACAATTATTTGCAACCTCAGCGCGACTTGAACAGAGGTCGTCATCCGCAAGTAAATGCTGTGTCCGCAGAAACAGAAATAAATATTAACAATACACATACTTAATTGAATTGTCTTAATTGTGTTACTGTTTGAACAATAAACTGATTATTATTATTATAATTAATAAAAACCATAGAAATAATTATTTTAGAGGACAAACTCGCATTTTTGGGAAAATATCGACAACTACGTAACATAAACTTTAATACAAACTATTTTTTAAATTCTTTGTTCATTGGCTATCAAATTACATAATGCGCGACAGAACGAAAAATCTATTGAAAATTTTGGTAAGGAAATTGAAGAGCTAATGGTAAATTTGACTTAGTTATCATGTGACAAAATTTTTAAGACAATATCTGCAAAAATGTAATAATACCGTAATTTTTAAGAAATGCCAGCAATTGCCATTGTTTTTTCTTTTTTGACAAACAATTGAATATCGCAGGTAAACTAGTTACTTTACACAGGTACAACTTACACAGTTGGAAAGACGACTTCCTTAGCGTTTATAAAATGGAATGATGTACAGGGCGTTCCATTTAAAAATGTACTGACTTTCCGTTACGCCTAAATGCAATATCCTGTATAAATGAAAATAATTTTACGTTATAGAAACTAATGAGTCAAACAACTCTTGTACAAAACATTTTTTCTTTCTCAAACAATTTAATGACTATCAACCGCCAGGATACTAATAACTCACCCTGTATAATTATATATTTTTAAAATGTGACGTGTTGATATTTATGATTAAATTATTAATTAAATAAAATATCGGTTTGGCTTCCGTGGTAGATCTTTTTACAATAGGAATAACCAACAGAGAGTATTTACCTACAGTAAGTCCAGATGACCACAATGAGGTCGATGCACAGCAAGGTCGAGAGCAACCTAACACCAGGCGGTTTTTCGCGAATAATGCAGATGCAGTGTGTCTTAATATTAATGGTATGAATATAGTAAACATGAGATATGAAATGAAAGAATTGAAATTTTTAATAGATACAGGTGCTTCGATAAGCATTATTTTTTTTCAGATAATTTAAATTGTCGTTGTGCCATAGATAAAAACGATACTATAAGAATAAGTGGGATTAGTGGCAGCACTTATTCTTTAGGATCAACAATTTCAGATTTGAAAGTAAACAATATTTAAGTTTACAATTATTCATAGCACAAACTGCGCTAATATTGTTCTTTTTGTATGAAACTTGCATGGTGTACTTCTCCATGAGGGGTGATTTAAACCACAAAGCGTCAGCCCACCAACCCCAGACATCACACCTGCTATCACGTATAGAATATATACCAAATATATTTGTGTTAACCCAAACTGTATAGTATGAGCTAGTACGGGATAATGTCAACATATTATACCACATGACTCTAAGAGTAACTCAAATGTGACTCAAGAGTGACTCAAATGTGACTCAAGAGTGACTCAAATGTGACTCAAGAGTGACTCAAATGTGACTCAAGAGTGACATTAGCGCCTCCATTTATCCTCTTAGCGCCTCCATTTATCCTCTTAGCGCCTCCATTTATCCGTTTAGCGCCTCCATTTATCCGTTTAGCGCCTCCATTTATCATCTTAGCGCCTCCATTTATCCTCTTAGCGCCTCCATTTATCATCTTAGCGCCTCCATTTATCCTCTTAGCGCCTCCATTTATCATCTTAGCGCCTCCATTTATCATCTTAGCGCCTCCATTTATTCGTTTAGCGCCTCCATTTATCCGTTTAGCGCCTCCATTTATCCGTTTAGCGCCTCCATTTATCCGTTTAGCGCCTCCATTTATCATCTTAGCGCCTCCATTTATTCGTTTAGCGCCTCCATTTATCCGTTTAGCGCCTCCATTTATCCGTTTAGCGCCTCCATTTATCCGTTTAGCGCCTCCATTTATCCTCTTAGCGCCTCCATTTATCATCTTAGCGCCTCCATTTATCCTCTTAGCGCCTCCATTTATCATCTTAGCGCCTCCATTTATCATCTTAGCGCCTCCATTTATCCTCTTAGCGCCTCCATTTATTCGTTTAGCGCCTCCATTTATCCGTTTAGCGCCTCCATTTATCCGTTTAGCGCCTCCATTTATCATCTTAGCGCCTCCATTTATCCGTTTAGCGCCTCCATTTACCCGTTTAGCGCCTCCATTTATCCGTTTAGCGCCTCCATTTATCCTCTTAGCGCCTCCATTTATCCTCTTAGCGCCTCCATTTATCACCTTAGCGCCTCCATTTATCCGTTTAGCGCCTCCATTTATCCGTTTAGCGCCTCCATTTATCCTCTTAGCGCCTCCATTTATCATCTTAGCGCCTCCATTTATCCGTTTAGCGCCTCCATTTATCCGTTTAGCGCCTCCATTTATCCGTTTAGCGCCTCCATTTATCCTCTTAGCGCCTCCATTTATCATCTTAGCGCCTCCATTTATCCGTTTAGCGCCTCCATTTATCATCTTAGCGCCTCCATTTATCCGTTTAGCGCCTCCATTTATCCGTTTAGCGCCTCCATTTATCATCTTAGCGCCTCCATTTATCCTCTTAGCGCCTCCATTTATCATCTTAGCGCCTCCATTTATCCGTTTAGCGCCTCCATTTATCAGTTTAGCGCCTCCATTTATCCCTTTAGCGCCTCCATTTATCCTCTTAGCGCCTCCATTTATCATCTTAGCGCCTCCATTTATCCGTTTAGCGCCTCCATTATACAGATCTGTATACAGACCCTGTATAAATTATACAGACCATGTATACAGACCCTGTATAATCACAACAGACCCTGTATACAGACCCTGTATATTGACCCTCATTTGACCCTCCGAGACCCTCATTTGACCCTCCGAGACCCTCATTTGACCCTCCGAGACCCTCATTAGACCCTCCGAGACCCTCATTTGACCCTCCGAGACCCTCATTTGACCCTCCGAGACCCTCATTTGACCCTCCGAGACCCTCATTTGACCCTCATTTGACCCTCCGAGACCCTCATTTGAACCTCCGAGACCCTCCTTTGACCCTCATTTGGGTTGGGATGAGTTGGGTTTGGTTGGGCGCGCCCAACCAAACCCAACTCATCCCAACTCATCTCGGAGGGTCAAATGAGGGTCTCGGAGGGTCAAATGAGGGTCTCGGAGGGTCAAATGAGGGTCAAATGAGGGTCTCGGAGGGTCAAATGAGGGTCTCGGAGGGTCAAATGAGGGTCTCGGAGGGTCAAATGAGGGTCAAATGAGGGTCTCGGAGGGTCAAATGAGGGTCTCGGAGGGTCAAATGAGGGTCTCGGAGGGTCAAATGAGGGTCTCGGAGGGTCTAATGCGGGTCTCGGAGGGTCAAATGAGGGCTCGGAGGGTCAAATGAGGGTCTCGGAGGGTCAAATGAGGGTCAATATACAGGGTCTGTATACAGGGTCTGTTGTGATTATACAGGGTCTGTATACATGGTCTGTATAATTTATACAGGGTCTGTATACAGATCTGTATAATGGAGGCGCTAAACGGATAAATGGAGGCGCTAAGATGATAAATGGAGGCGCTAAGAGGATAAATGGAGGCGCTAAAGGGATAAATGGAGGCGCTAAACTGATAAATGGAGGCGCTAAACGGATAAATGGAGGCGCTAAGATGATAAATGGAGGCGCTAAGAGGATAAATGGAGGCGCTAAGATGATAAATGGAGGCGCTAAACGGATAAATGGAGGCGCTAAACGGATAAATGGAGGCGCTAAGATGATAAATGGAGGCGCTAAACGGATAAATGGAGGCGCTAAGATGATAAATGGAGGCGCTAAGAGGATAAATGGAGGCGCTAAACGGATAAATGGAGGCGCTAAACGGATAAATGGAGGCGCTAAACGGATAAATGGAGGCGCTAAGGTGATAAATGGAGGCGCTAAGAGGATAAATGGAGGCGCTAAGAGGATAAATGGAGGCGCTAAACGGATAAATGGAGGCGCTAAACGGGTAAATGGAGGCGCTAAACGGATAAATGGAGGCGCTAAGATGATAAATGGAGGCGCTAAACGGATAAATGGAGGCGCTAAACGGATAAATGGAGGCGCTAAACGAATAAATGGAGGCGCTAAGAGGATAAATGGAGGCGCTAAGATGATAAATGGAGGCGCTAAGAGGATAAATGGAGGCGCTAAGATGATAAATGGAGGCGCTAAGAGGATAAATGGAGGCGCTAAACGGATAAATGGAGGCGCTAAACGGATAAATGGAGGCGCTAAACGGATAAATGGAGGCGCTAAACGAATAAATGGAGGCGCTAAGATGATAAATGGAGGCGCTAAACGGATAAATGGAGGCGCTAAACGGATAAATGGAGGCGCTAAACGGATAAATGGAGGCGCTAAACGAATAAATGGAGGCGCTAAGATGATAAATGGAGGCGCTAAGATGATAAATGGAGGCGCTAAGAGGATAAATGGAGGCGCTAAGATGATAAATGGAGGCGCTAAGAGGATAAATGGAGGCGCTAAGATGATAAATGGAGGCGCTAAACGGATAAATGGAGGCGCTAAACGGATAAATGGAGGCGCTAAGAGGATAAATGGAGGCGCTAAGAGGATAAATGGAGGCGCTAATGTCACTCTTGAGTCACATTTGAGTCACTCTTGAGTCACATTTGAGTCACTCTTGAGTCACATTTGAGTCACTCTTGAGTCACATTTGAGTCACTCTTGAGTCACATTTGAGTTACTCTTAGAGTCATGTGGTATAATATGTTGACATTATCCCGTACTAGCTCATACTATACAGTTTGGGTTAACACAAATATATTTGGTATATATTCTATACGTGATAGCAGGTGTGATGTCTGGGGTTGGTGGGCTGACGCTTTGTGGTTTAAATCACCCCTCATGGAGAAGTACACCATGCAAGTTTCATACAAAAAGAACAATATTAGCGCAGTTTGTGCTATGAATAATTGTAAACTTAAATATTGTTTACTTTCAAATCTGAAATTGTTGATCCTAAAGAATAAGTGCTGCCACTAATCCCACTTATTCTTATAGTATCGTTTTTATCTATGGCACAACGACAATTTAAATTATCTGAAAAAAAATAATGCTTATCGAAGCACCTGTATCTATTAAAAATTTCAATTCTTTCATTTCATATCTCATGTTTACTATATTCATACCATTAATATTAAGACACACTGCATCTGCATTATTCGCGAAAAACCGCCTGGTGTTAGGTTGCTCTCGACCTTGCTGTGCATCGACCTCATTGTGGTCATCTGGACTTACTGTAGGTAAATACTCTCTGTTGGTTATTCCTATTGTAAAAAGATCTACCACGGAAGCCAAACCGATATTTTATTTAATTAATAATTTAATCATAAATATCAACACGTCACATTTTAAAAATATATAATTATACAGGGTGAGTTATTAGTATCCTGGCGGTTGATAGTCATTAAATTGTTTGAGAAAGAAAAAATGTTTTGTACAAGAGTTGTTTGACTCATTAGTTTCTATAACGTAAAATTATTTTCATTTATACAGGATATTGCATTTAGGCGTAACGGAAAGTCAGTACATTTTTAAATGGAACGCCCTGTACATCATTCCATTTTATAAACGCTAAGGAAGTCGTCTTTCCAACTGTGTAAGTTGTACCTGTGTAAAGTAACTAGTTTACCTGCGATATTCAATTGTTTGTCAAAAAAGAAAAAACAATGGCAATTGCTGGCATTTCTTAAAAATTACGGTATTATTACATTTTTGCAGATATTGTCTTAAAAATTTTGTCACATGATAACTAAGTCAAATTTACCATTAGCTCTTCAATTTCCTTACCAAAATTTTCAATAGATTTTTCGTTCTGTCGCGCATTATGTAATTTGATAGCCAATGAACAAAGAATTTAAAAAATAGTTTGTATTAAAGTTTATGTTACGTAGTTGTCGATATTTTCCCAAAAATGCGAGTTTGTCCTCTAAAATAATTATTTCTATGGTTTTTATTAATTATAATAATAATAATCAGTTTATTGTTCAAACAGTAACACAATTAAGACAATTCAATTAAGTATGTGTATTGTTAATATTTATTTCTGTTTCTGCGGACACAGCATTTACTTGCGGATGACGACCTCTGTTCAAGTCGCGCTGAGGTTGCAAATAATTGTTTGTTGGTATATTGCCATTTCCGTAATTTTGGTTCTGTCTTTGATTGTTATTTGCGAGAGAATTTTGTCTGTTACCTCGATTATTATGATTTGAATTAAATTTCCTGCTGTTGTTAAAACCATTACCAGAAGAGAAGAACTATTATTTTTACTGGACACGGGAGCGTCAATTAGCATATTTTTCGGTATTGAAATTTGTCAAAGAACCATTAATATTTGATGCTATTTTTGATATTAGTGTGTAATAATGAACATCTTTTATTTTTGTATATATTTATTAGCTATTTTACGAATTCTTTTGTTTACATTATATCACACATTTCGTACATGTTGTGGCGTCTTACTAAAATATGGATCAGATGATCGACTTTCTACAATGTTCTGGAAGTATGACATCATGAGATGGTCCTCCTCGGTTTTAATTAACTCTCGCGATATAACATTTGTCATCATGGATGCTATTGTCTGCCTCTGTTTTACATCCATATTTACACCGATAAATAAATATTTTGCTTGATTTCCTTAAGAAACAATGTTAAATTGTAATTCGGTGCTGTATGAAACATTTGGTCATAAGATTACTCTCCCCCGTTGCACCCTTCGATTTCTTCTTAGCGCTCAACCATCAACTGATGGTAAAATTGATTTGATGTCATCGTATGTTACAAACTAAAAATTAATAGATTTATCGCGTTGAGCCTCCCACCCTTAAATTTCTACCCCTTAGGTGGTTCATCCCAAGGTCGCTGCGCCGATATATAGGTGTCATTTTACCGTCTTTTTGACAATTTTTCTTTTCCATTCATATATGCAACCTCAATAACAAACCAAACTTGTGAAATTATTTTTTAGATGTGGAGACAAAATGGTTGATCCTTAATGGTGCGAAAATTTTAATTTGCTAGGTTCGCGCATGCTCTGTAGAATTTTAAAATTAGTCCGAATAAATTTAGCGCGAAAACTTGATTTAAAATATGACGCCCGGTGGCATGCCGTTTTAGCGCGTGGGGTTGGTACGTCTGGGGTTGGTGGACCTGGGGTTGACGCGAAAATATGAATTTTTTAAGGTTGGCGGGAAAAATTTGAATTTTATCGGCTCGGGCGATCGGCGTTCGGTCATATTCGGGTAAGATGGTGCGCGCGAAATTCAAATCCGAATTAATCTGATGCGAAAATTTTATCGGTTTGCACATGCCACGCTCGAAAACAAAAATAGTAGTGCGTTCTCTCTCTAACAGCGACGTGTGAGTCATACACTCCAGGTTCCAACGTTCGGTCGCGCTCGGCAGATCGGCTGACTTGGGACTCGGTCGTCTTCGTGCAGAAAAGTGGAGGGGATGTAACACAATTAAGACAATTCAATTGTTCTCACGATTTTAATTTTGTGGATGGAGAATTGTATAATAGATGGGTCAATCGCATGATTTATTTCTTAAGTTCATAAAATTCGTTTATTTTAACGCTTGGAACAAATTAAAAATTAAATTAAAATTATAATAAATAAATTCAATAGCGGTAGCGCCATCTATTGGTGAACTATTATAAATTCAGTGTGGATCCACGGCGGTATGTAGTTCGGTAATTGGTCGGTAGAGCGCTCGGCACTTCGCCAATAGATGGCGCCGCCGGTACCTCTAAAATAATTTTGTCCTCAGATTTGATTTTGTTCTCTAAAATTATTTTGACATCTGAACTGAGTTTGTCCTCTAAAATAATTATTTCTATAGTTTTTATTAATAATAATAATAATAATCAGTTTATTTTATTCAAACAGTAACACAATTAAGACAATTCAATTAAGTATGTGTATTGTTAATATTTATTTCTGTTTCTGCGGACACAGCATTTACTTGCGGACGGAAAAAATTTGAATTTTATCGGTTCGGGTGCGCTCGGCGTTCGGTCATCATCGGGTAAGATGGTGCGCGCGAAATTCAAATCCGAATTAATCTGATTGATCGGTTTGCACATGCCACGCTCGAAAATGAATATAGTAGTGCGTTCTCTCTCTAACAGCGACGTGTGAGTCATACACTCCAGGTTCCAACGTTCGGTCGCGCTCGGCAGATCGACTGACTTGGGACTCGGTCGTCTTCGCGCAGAAAAGTGGAGGGGATAGCTTCCTATGTAAATGTGGCGGGTGTGGCGGCTCCAGAAGTGCCCTTTTATATCTACTACCACACACAATCAAATTTATTTTTTTCTTTAATTTTTAAAGATTAAGTTATTAGCAAAAAATATTACTGTTAAATTAGCTCAAACTATATATAAATTGTATTTAATTAATAAACTATAATAAGTAATTAATTAATTCATATCCATATTGTATTAAGCTTTACTAGAAAAAATAATGGTATACATTTATCGAGAAAATACAAATTTGAAATAAAGAAAAGTTAATAATTCACAAAAGAAAATGTCATGATGGATTAAAAATCTTTATTCTTCGATAAAGTTTGTTTTCTGCTATCTGGGAACTTTTGGCGGTAGTCATTTACAACCTGAAGCACATACTGCTTCTGTTGCTCGTTTTTTGTAAATAAGTTATTGTCGTCACTCTCTCCACCGGATCGTTACAACCTTCAGTTTCTTAACCAGGCTTTGAGCATTGACGAAATGTTCATTTTTATACCACTGCGAAGGATCTGTATTAAGGAACTCGTCACTTATATTGAATCTACTGAAAAATTGCCCTGTTTTATTGAATCTACTGAAAAATTGCCCTGTTTTATTAGAAACACATTGTTCGATTCCATTGTTTATAATTTCTGGTATTTGATTAAGTTCCACTTTAATGCTTTTAACATTTTCATCTGATACGTCTGTTTCACGATTTAATGCTTTGATCATTTTCATTTTTGATTCAGAAGGCAAATTAGAGTCAAAGAACGCCAAGGCGATGGATTCAGGGGATAGATACCACAAATGATTTTTAATTTTTTGTAAAGCCACACGAGAAATGTCACGATCAATAACCTGATATTTATAAAGTTGTGAAAGAAGCCTGTAATCCAAACATGGTGCTTTGGCCGCAGAAGGACCACATAACCACGGTTCGACATATATACTGATTAGGAAAATGCAAATATCAAATATTCATCACGGAACATGTATATTTTCAAGCAATAAATAGCCTTTGCCATCCACCTTGCATGATGGATAGCCCCTGGGGCACGGAAGGACACTCCACGAGGTGGTGTTTCGCCAAGAATCATAGCAGTCAATTCTAGAAATTCTCTATAATTCTCCCTAGGATGTTGTTCTTGCAAAGCGTCTCGTACAAAATCAAGAATTCGGGATACATCGACCGATACATCAATTTTACCGCTACAAAGGAATGTTCTATTTCAGTCACCCTGTCTAACGCTGTTCTTGTTCAACGGTGCTTTCGTCGGATATGTATAGGGCCATACTCAGCCATAGTGACATAGTGATCCGGCGTAGTTACAGCGTTGATAGAGTTGATGCTGAAAATTGCATTTTTGAGGGCCGAGGGGCACACTTCCCACTTATCGGATTAACTTCAAATTTCGCTCAGCTCATTTTTTTAGTTAATGGAACTAAATTGAGGGGTAGCACAAACAAAAAATTAAACTTCAAAAATAAGAGTCACCCTAACGTCACGCGTCCGAGCCCGATACTTGGACACAAAGAAGTTGTCAGCGCAAAAAAATAACCCGACAAGTTTTACCGAGTCCTATGCAGCGTGAATATAATTTTCTATTTCTTGTTGTTGTTGTTCATTAGTTTGTTCTGGTGTTTCCGTATTGACTTTCTTGCCAAGAAAAGCTGCAAAACCACTAGTTTTTTTTTGTATTTTCATGTTCTACTGTTGGCAGATGTAAGTACGTCAAACTCTATTACAACAATTTCTACAATAATATCTTTCTCATTGTTATCAAATAAAGACGCTTTAAAGCGTCAAGGATAAAGAAATGTAAAAAAAAGCTTATAAAAGTCTTTCCGTGTCACTTTTTTGGGCATACCTTCTATTAAATGTGCTGGATATCACGACCATTATTTTATTTTTAATTGTGACTTATTCAGCTACAATTAGTTCTGTTGGGTCGCACTCATAGTCTGCAAGCGTTTGTTTGAGGATTGGAATAATAGATGCTGTAACTCGATTTTCGCTCCATAAATCTTCCGACGTTAACTGGAAGGGTTTTAATATTTCGACAACCGACTGTAGAAGAAAAAGATTCCAATGAGTGGAGTAATATTCCAGCGTCAGATCATGTTTTAATATTTATTTTCTCAAATGTCAGTTTGTCCAACGCACTTAACATGTTTACGAAATATTTTTGTTTACAATTATTGTTACTACTTCTACTCTTGCGTTCCAACGAGTTTCTACACTGTGCTTAACATCTTGACCAGTGACAGAAAGTAAAGTATCTCATCAATGAGTGGAAGACGAAAAAACGATAGTCCCAAAAAGTGTTGTGGAATTTACTGTAGCAGAAGCTGCATGTACACATGCCACGTTTAAAGAATGATTTGTACATGCTTATCCACATGCAAAATTTTCTTTTATTGCAACGTCCTTGACCAATAGAGTCGTTGTTTGCAACAACAACAACAGTCGCTAAAGAAATTATTAGCAGCTGAGTGGTTTATAATCATTGATTCTGTTGATAACAATATAATTATAGTATTTTTATTTTTAAATAAATTAGTCAGAAATATAAAAAATGCCGCCCCAAAATATGTGCCGCCCGGGGCGGACCGCCCCCCCCCCCCCCTAGGTACGCCACTGGTAACCTCCATAAGTCGCAGAAGCGACCACCAACATGTTCTAGAATACGAATGTATGCTCCTTATTGGTAGATCGAGACGCATCTGAATATTTTTCAAATCACTTTTAAATTTCCAACTTTGTTGCGCAACATTTTGTATTTTTTGTATCTTTTTGAACGGTCCTTCAAGTCAGATATTTCAGGTTTGTGTAACTGCGGTGTTTAACGCAGTCCGAAACAACTTAAGTGGTCTACTTGCAAGTATTCAACAGCTTTAAACACATTTTCCCAGCAGTCTGTAGTAAAAGCAGGAATTTGACTGGCTGCTATATTCCAATGCATCAAGATTTCTTAAATTATGTCTCTTATATTTTTTCCTCTGTGATCTTGTGACAGAATACAGCAATTCAAGCATGCTGATTTTAAAGACCAATCAAGTGTTATAAATTGTACTGTTACAGCTATGTATGGGTCTTTGGCTGTTGTGGAGTGGGTTAGTAGGGTGTTCGATCAATTAAATGTTAGAAAAACTCGCTTTCTGTGTTAGTTGCTATGTTTCGAACCTTTTATGCGTTCTTCTTCAGGCAATAAAAAATCTACAATGAGAGAATGAGCAGTCAGAACAATCATAATTAAAAATAAAATACAACACTCACGTGGAGTTATATGAGGCGGCAAGAGCTGTGTGATGAAACATTATCATTTCTCAACACTACGACATAATACATTTAAGAAGTCTGTGACTTCGAACAAACCACATTTGTACACATCAAAACAAACGGGACGACAGATGTTAGCGACGTTTTGTGGAGTCATTTCATTTGGGCTTTTATTGTATCATTACTTAATTAAAAGTTCAATAATCTAACATAAAATGCTTGATCTCTATAAACTATGTTTCATTCTTCAGTGTGAAAATGCTAATACATATAACAATGTATCTCGACACACCCTATGTCGGTGAACATTATAAAAAGTAAGAACAAAAGAGTGAACATTAGTCTTTAGTACATTCAACTGTGACAGGTATGTTGATTTGGTGACTACTATATGGCTAGACATAATTTACGTACCTTGAAATATCTGAAGAATTTCTTCAGGCATGTCCCAGTTTGCAAGTAACTGCTCCATCTTATGATATATAACTGTTTCATATATAATCTGTAAGTGTACACAAAAATAGCAAAACGCACCGACCACTTTATCAAATTTTTTTTAATTTAACAAATTGCGCCGCAGTACGTCGAGAAACAGGGGACCCCAAGAAACGATGCAGTTTCTGGAGTGCGTGAGTGTGAGAGATAATGGTCCATAGGGTTAACTTTTTGTCCAGTTTTTATCACGTTATTTTGAACTTTTTTCGATACACCCTTGTGTACATCATTTCAACTAATAAATATTTTAACAATATTTATCCTGCCATGGCAACTTTTCAACAGATGCAAAATATTCAGCAACTGTATCTCTAATTATTTTTGGCTGAAGAGCGGTCGTTCTTGCATCGTTGTGAAGCGGCAACAAAGATGTAATTTCCGCATTATCATGTCCCCACAATCCTGGAGTAATGTGCCCGTTTACTTCACAATCAAACGTACCTGGAGAGGAATATTTTGCGGCCGATGTTTTGCTGTTTCTCAGGAAGTTATGGACTACTGCACAAGCCATGGCAATATTCGATGCATTGTCAGGCTGAAGCAACAAAGGTTTTCGCAATACTCGAAAACTGGAAGCCATAATGCCAAACACATTTTCAACTACTCGACGGGCACGTGATAGGCGATAATTAAAGTGTCTTTCCTTAGTTCCTTTCACATAAATTCCTGGATATGGTTTCATTATATGTTCGCTCAAAGCAAATGCATCGTCAGCTACTATCACGTACGCAAGGCATAGGTGTCTCTTGTGATGGCCTGAGGTAGATGTAACTGATTAGCTTCCAGTTCTTTAAACAGAGAAGTGTTTCGATAAACACCTCCATCACTCATTTGCCCTTGGCAGCCAATATTAACATATATGAAAGTATAGTTTGCATCTATCCAGGGCCGTCTTAGACAATGAGACAAATGTAAGGTAATACAATGAAAGAAAGAAATGAAATATAAGTGAATATGTGATATGTTGACTATTTCAGGACTGGATCACTGGGTTTCTGCTTGAAAATTATTTCAGCAGGACTAACTCCAGGAATGCTGTTGGGTAAGTTCCTATATCAGAAAGGGTCTGTAACGTAATGCTCCAATTTGGTTCCGTCATATCTAGTAATTGTTTCTCCAAATTTCTCTTTACCGGGCGGGCTACCACTTCTTTCTGCACTTGATGCTGGATGGTATGGTGGTGTGTTGGTTATCCTAATTCCGTTTGCTCTACAGAATGTATGAAATTCCTCTGAGTTAAGCGGAGGACCATTCTCAGCCGCAATTTGTTCTGGTAACCCAAAGGTTGCAAAGAATCGTCGTAATTTCTCGATTGTCTTTGTTGCATACATGATGAAAACTTTAGCTTTTAGTCCATGGCATATTGGTTTTCAATGTCATCGTTTAATTTACGCCACACGATATGCGACGTAGCTCGTGTGTTTATTCTAACTATTCTAGGGTGTTGATCATGGAAAACATCCAAAACTTCTGACCGTAGATGTTCTTTTATCGTACGATAGATATCTTCATATGTACAGTGTTGAGGGCATTCTGACTTTGTAAAGTCCAAAGATTGTTTCAACCCGAGAAAAACACCTCTATCACTTTTCGCCCTTGGCAGCCAATATTAACATATATGAAAGTATAGTTTGCATCTATCCAGGGCCGTCTTAGACAATGAGACAAATGTAAGGTAATACAACGAAAGAAAGAAATGAAATATAAGTGAATATGTGATATGTTGACTATTTCAGGACTGGATCACTGGGTTTCTGCTTGAAAATTATTTCAGCAGGACTAACTCCAGGAATGCTGTTGGGTAAGTTCCTATATCAGAAAGGGTCTGTAACGTAATGCTCCAATTTGGTTCCGTCATATCTAGTAATTGTTTCTCCAAATTTCTCTTTACCGGGCAGGCTACCACTTCTTTCTGCACTTGATGCTGGATGGTATGGTGGTGTGTTGGTTATCCTAATTCCGTTTGCTCTACAGAATGTATGAAATTCCTCTGAGTTAAGCGGAGGACCATTCTCAGCCGCAATTTGTTCTGGTAACCCAAAGGTTGCAAAGAATCGTCGTAATTTCTCGATTGTCTTTGTTGCATACATGATGAAAACTTTAGCTTTTAGTCCATGGCATATTGGTTTTCAATGTCATCGTTTAATTTACGCCACACGATATGCGACGTAGCTCGTGTGTTTATTCTAACTATTCTAGGGTGTTGATCATGGAAAACATCCAAAACTTCTGACCGTAGATGTTCTTTTATCGTACGATAGATATCTTCATATGTACAGTGTTGAGGGCATTCTGACTTTGTAAAGTCCAAAGATTGTTTCAACCCGAGAAAAACACCTCTATCACTTTTCGCCCTTGGCAGCCAATATTAACATATATGAAAGTATAGTTTGCATCTATCCAGGGCCGTCTTAGACAATGAGACAAATGTAAGGTAATACAACGAAAGAAAGAAATGAAATATAAGTGAATATGTGATATGTTGACTATTTCAGGACTGGATCACTGGGTTTCTGCTTGAAAATTATTTCAGCAGGACTAACTCCAGGAATGCTGTTGGGTAAGTTCCTATATCAGAAAGGGTCTGTAACGTAATGCTCCAATTTGGTTCCGTCATATCTAGTAATTGTTTCTCCAAATTTCTCTTTACCGGGCAGGCTACCACTTCTTTCTGCACTTGATGCTGGATGGTATGGTGGTGTGTTGGTTATCCTAATTCCGTTTGCTCTACAGAATGTATGAAATTCCTCTGAGTTAAGCGGAGGACCATTCTCAGCCGCAATTTGTTCTGGTAACCCAAAGGTTGCAAAGAATCGTCGTAATTTCTCGATTGTCTTTGTTGCATACATGATGAAAACTTTAGCTTTTAGTCCATGGCATATTGGTTTTCAATGTCATCGTTTAATTTACGCCACACGATATGCGACGTAGCTCGTGTGTTTATTCTAACTATTCTAGGGTGTTGATCATGGAAAACATCCAAAACTTCTGACCGTAGATGTTCTTTTATCGTACGGTAGATATCTTCATATGTACAGTGTTGAGGGCATTCTGACTTTGTAAAGTCCAAAGATTGTTTCAACCCGAGAAAAAAATATACACTTTTTTGACGTATTGGAAGTATTCTACTGCTTCTGAAACACATCCAACCAAAATGGCATGATTCGCACCTGTTTTGCTTAAAGTGTATTTCCTTAGTTCCTTTTCAATAAATTCCTGGATATGGTTTCATTATATGTTCGCTCAAAGCAAACGCATCGTCAGCTACTATCATGTAAGGCGTCGGTGTGTCTTGTGATGGAATGGGCTTGGACTGAGGTAGATGTAACTGATTAGCTTCCAGTTCTTTAAACAGAGACGTGTTTCGATAACGCATCGTCAGCTACTATCATGTAAGGCGTCGGTGTGTCTTGTGATGGAATGGGCTTGGACTGAGGTAGATGTAACTGATTAGCTTCCAGTTCTTTAAACAGAGACGTGTTTCGATAAACACCTCCATCACTTATTCGCCCTTGGCAGCCAATATTAACATATATGAAAGTATAGTTTGCATCTATCCAGGGGCATCTTAGACCATGTAGGGCACACACATTTTGGGGCCCCTTTTAGGAAGAGAAAAAATGTGGAAGAAAACATCAAAATGTACTTTTGTACATCGTATTTGTAAGGTAATACGATGAAAGAAATCAAGTATAAGTGAATAATATATGTGATATGTTGACTATTTCAGGACTGGATGCACTTATGTTGATGTAAATGGCTTCTTTCGTGATTTCAGAAGTCCAAAATCTTCAATTATAGCCTCAAACTTCAATTTTTGAAGGGTATCACTTTCTATGCACAATATTGATAAACTATTTAGACGTTCTGGTAACATAGTCGTTCGTAATTAATTTTTAATTCTCTTTAGTTGAGAAAATGATCGCTCTCCGCTGCAATTGATGACCATTAGACAGAGGAATATTCTTGTAGCAACTTTTACATTCGGAAATGTTGCTTCTAATTTGTTTGTCCTTATTACAGTATGTAAGACTGATATACTCATGTCCGCGGCGTCATTTCTAAGGTTCTTCAAGTACTGTCTTAAGGTGGCGTTTAAATCGGAAATAATAATAATAATAATAATAATAATAATCGTTTATTGACATAAAGGAAATAACACACTAATTACAAACTAATATTGGATACACATAATGGGTCAAAAGGGTTGCCTTCACCGGAATTAGATATAGCCGTGAGGAATACCTAAACCGGTGCTATTCTTGACACCCTGAGAAATGAAAACAAACATCAAAAGGAAATAGTACACACAAAATGAAACAATCAAAAGAGAAAAAAAAAGCATTCATCGCATCTCCGCAATCAGGCTGTCGAAAACTTTAGCTCTGAAGCACTGTACCGACACAAACCGCCCCGTCGCAGATCGTCCTCTACACGCACTATATTTGTTCATCAACCGAGCAACACGGCAGCGAAATCCGCACTCAAAAAGAGCAGTTCGGTGCACCGGCACACTAATTCTGTCCCGTCTGCGCACATTCACGACGTGAATATCACCCCGAAAAACAACTTTCTTAAACAGGTAGCCGGGCCTCTTGGTTATCAGAATCTTGTAGAAAAATGTGGCACTGTGTAATTTACGCCGGCTTGCCATGTCAAGCCAGCCGCTGGTTTGAAGACTCCCCGATGTATGCCTGCCTCACCCGAATCCCGTATATTAAGCGAATGCAAGAATTCTGCATTCTCTGCAGGCGATCAGCATCAATCCTACGCAAAAAGCCGTCATAAACTGTGTCCATATAATGCAAATTCGAAAGGACTAGGGAATCGCATAATAGTTTCTTGCAGGGTCGGTTGAGATAGCTCCTGTTGGCATATATTGCCTTCAGAGCGCCAAAAGCACCTCTCACCAGCTCAGACGTGTTGCGCTGAAACCGTAGATCGCAGTCCATCCACAGCCCAAGGTTGCGTACACAGTGCACGAGAGGAATTTGATCTGCACCAAGGGCAACACGAAAATCACGCTCCACAAGCCCTCTCGCCTTTCTCGGCCCAAACAGAATAGCCTGAGTCTTAGTTGGGTTTATGTAAGTTGGTGGTCCTTAGAAAAATCTGTAACGATGGAGAGCATCCGGCGGAGCAAGTCCTGGGCCTCTCCAATCTGTGATGTATCGAAAGAATGATACAGTTGGGTATCATCAGCATATTGGTGTTATCGGCATTCAGTAATTAATCGGGGTAGATCCATCGTGTACAGGGTGTACAAGAGAGGCGTGAGAATGGCACCCTGTGGGACACCCCTCAATAGCGAAGCTGGATCCGACAGCCGGCCATCCAGGCAGACACGCTAGGTTCTGTCCGAGAGAAAAGAACGCAGAAGATCCACCGCACCAGGACTCAGACCAATAGAGGCCAGTATCTCAACTAAGATCTCGTGGTTAACCGAATCAAATGCTTTGCTGTAGTCGAGGAGCACCAGCACAGTCAGCTTGCCACTATCAGCAGCCGAAACACTATCATCAGTGATATCAGCGAGCACCGTGGCGCAGCTGTGAGCGGGTCTAAATCCAGCCTGATATTCAGGTAGCAGGTGCATGGCGTCGACATGGTTCCGCAACTGTCGTTCCAGCAGCCTCTCGAATATCTTTGAGATAGTGGGCAAGATGTTTATCGATCGCAAATCACTCAGATTTGCAATAAACAAATGCGGTTATAATTTTCAATCGGCTATTACATCTGGATGTTTAAGTTTGTACGTTCAAAATATACGTTTGACTGTACCTTTGCTAATAATAAGAAAAATACCTGGCTCAGTTCTGTCAAGTGTGGGTGACGAATTCTGTGAATATCAGCGTTTTTTAGTTGAACGCAAGAAGACTACGATATAGCCACCAACAATCTTAAAATCCGTCACCTAGACTCGGCAGAATTGAACCGGATATATTTTGTAGTAACGGCAAAGGTTCCAAGTTCAGTTTAACGTATAATTTGAATGAAAATACCTAATCATCTTGGTGTAATACTGATCGCATTTATGAAGTATATTTGGTTGCCTACTTATTTCGAAGCCAACCTTAAATGAAAACATTCTGATTCGAGCTCATTAGCGTTAATGTCTTGGTGGTAGAATTCTGCAAATTCTTTACATCTTTTTCTCAACTGGTCAGGATCGATTATTGTTAACTGAGAAAGAAAACTAAAACGTTAGTAAACTTCCTTGTATGCTTCCGATCGTTGCTTTAAATGAGCATCCAATGTATCGATGATAGGAAGAAACGTTTCTATGTGAAATATTTCTTTCCCAGTCAGGTTGTACAGGTGGCGGTACAGTCTCTCATGGTCCTTCAAAAAAGGTGATGCGTGTGCTGCGAATTCTTTTACTTTAATCTATATAATCAGCCATTGGATATTTTTCTTTGGCAACAGATTCATACTGATTGGATGAAGTGCGTGCGTTCCTGATATACTCGGAGAGAGATGCAAAAAGTTGTGTAGCAAAGTCCATTGTTATGGAATTATTCTGTAGGGTTAAGCTAGTGTTATTCATAATTCCCAGAAGATCATTACTTATCTCTATTAGGAGAATGGTCTCCAGCTTTTCCATTTTTTTGCAATGTTTTTGCCTCGTTTCCGGTTTCTCCTGGTTGATCGATGTTTTCGGAAATTGACGTTAAAGCTTTAAAAATATGCAGACCATCTGGTTTCAGAAAGGGATTTCAGAACTTCATTAGCACCTAAACATTCTGTCAATACCTTACATCGATTGTTTGAACCCGAGAAACATACACTTTTTGGACGTGTTAGAAATATTCTACTGCTTCTGAAACACATCGAACCAAAATGGCATGGTTCGCACCTGTTTTGCTTTTTTGTTAATTGAACTAAGAAACCAAGGTTTTTTTTAAATTTGTTAATTAATTTAATTCGATGATAAATATGCGGTCACGGCTTTCGGCATTTCTGACCCCCATCACGCGGGACCCCCCTCAGGACGGGGGCCCTGGGCACGTGCCCCACGTGCCCTTGCCCTTAGGGTAAAGACGGAACTGCATCTATCAAAGTCATCAAAACAATGCTGAAGGAACTTTTATAGTTTATGAACTCTGATCCACTGTTGGTTGGTGTCTGTAGTATAACGTGTTTTCCATCGAGTGCACCGATACAGTTCGGAAAATTCCAGAGTTGGTAATACTGTTTTGCAACATTTTCCCAATCTTCCTTAGACTGTGTCATCTGTAACAGAATAAATCATTAACTTTCTTAAGGGCCATTTTTACAAGTGTGGTATAATCATCGGAATAGCTATTCCCGGAATAAATACTATTATCCTGCCCATTGGTTCAGCCTTCTGTGTTTTCATAGTAATAATAATAATAATAAGCTTTATTGTCCACAAATTTTGCGTACAATTGTCAAAATACAGGGAAAATAAAGAAAAGAGCTAACTAAATATTACATTCTAGGTATTCCTGAACTGAATAGAATGAATTTGAAATTAAAAAGTGCTTAACTCTAGCTTTGAAAATATGTAGTGGTAAATCAGTGTACTCATGTGAGAGTTTATTATACAATTTTATGCACATATAATTAGTACTTTTGTTGTGCCCTATTAATTCGATGTTGCGGAATTATGAAGTGGTGTTTTTGTCTCGTATCATGTTCGTGGATATCGCTGTGGATCGGATATTTCTCCTTGTACTTGTGGATGCAGGTAAGTGCCGCAAGTACATACATACTTGGTACCGTCAGTATCTCCAGCCTTTTGAAAGTTTCTCTGCACCTATCCCTCGGTCCGGCACCCGACAAAGCACGAACTGCCTCTTTTTGCTGCAGCAGTACTCTGGAAATCTGAGGCGATGAACCCCATATTTCAATACCATACTGCACACGCGAGTTGAAGTAACTGAAGTAGGCAGCTCTGGCTGCGTCATATGTAGATATTTTCCGAACTCTTCGAATAAGGTAAAATGCTGATGATAACTTTTTTGTAAGAAGTTCTATGTGAGCGTTCCATTTTTTTTTTTTTTTTTTTTTTTTTTTTTTTTTTTTTTTTTGCCGTGAGCGTTGGGGTGCCCTAGCACTGCAGCCATGTGGCTTGTTGTACTGCCGCCGCCCAGGTAGTTAATCGAATATCTTCGTCCAGTTAATAAAAGGCTGAGGAGTCTTCCGATTAAATTTTCTTTTGGGAAGTTGGTTGAGGGGTTTCCTCTTCCAAGGTTTGCTTCCCTCCAGGAGGTCAATGCTAAGCATTCGAATTTCCATTTTACGTGTGCCTCAATGTTTAGGCCAAGGAATTTTATCACACGACCAGTGTCCGGTTCCCTGTTAGTAAGGATAATCGATTGGGTTCTTTTCTCATTAAGGCTATTAAACCATTCCCTAGCTTCGGGCAAAACTTCATCGGATCTTCTGAGTAGCTCGTTTCTACCATTGGATGTGACTAACAGGGATGTATCATCTGCAAAAAGACATGTTAGATTTGCAGTCAAATTTTGGGGTGTCATTGACATATATTAAGAATAAGATCGGTCCTAAAACGGATCCTTGAGGGACGATTTGCTTGAATATATTGACGGTGGAAAATGTGCCATTCCAAAACACCATCTGTTTTCTATCCCGCAGGTAGTTTTTGAAAAACATGAGCGCAATACCTCATTCCGTAATACTCCATTTTTTTCAGACGCATTTGATGATCTACGCAATCAAAAGCAGTGCCTCTTCCCTTCTATCAAAAGCATCGGCAATACGTTCAAGTGGATCCACAACAGCTGACGAGGTAGACCTCCACTTCCGGTAGCCATGTTGAGAAGCAGTGAAGGCGTCGTTTTTTTTTCAAGGAAATCCACTAATCGGTTTTTGATGACTGCCTCCAACACTTTGGATAATGTCGGCAGTATGGCAATCGGCCGATAGTTGGTTAGTTGCGACTTGTCGCCACCTTTGAAGAGTGGTACAACTTTTGCCATCTTCTGGATACGTTCCCGTTCACCATGCATTCATTTACTATCTCGGATAATGATCTTGCCATAATATCTCGAATATTCTTCAGCAAGATTGTTGAAACTCCATACAAATCCACGGTGTTCTTTGAATACCGGTCATATTCCAAGTATATGCTATTCCAAGTATATATCCCACCATTTAATCGGTGAGTGGAAGAACAGAACAAGTTCAACAGTTAACACTTCAAACTAAGATAGCCATTTTGTATGAAATTTGTCGATCGTTTCGAAAATATTATGATTATAATTCTATCTATTACCAGGATTGCTGTGGGTTGCTGTGCTTCATCTCATTGCACGGAGTACTACACTACGCAATACTTTTAGGACAAAAGTCGCCAACCTTTTGGGCCCCACGGACCCCTAAACTATCAATTTAAGAAAATAAACTGCTTCCGGGTTATGCCGTGTGTGAAGATTTGTTAATGCTGACGTTTCGCGAACCATGTTGCTCGCTTCTTCAAAGCTAATTGAATACTGAAGACCTACCAAGAAAGTCTCCCTTATATACCTGAATTTACACCTCACTGCGCACATCTGGAGCTACCGCTCCATGTGGTTTTCCACCTGACCGCGTTAGGATCGATTTCCAGACCCTACTATCAATTTAAGCTTCCGCGGATCCCCTATAATTCTTCTTCTTCTCTCTTTTTTGAGGTACTTTAAAATAGTGAATATATTAGTCAATATGAACTACTTACACTTCTTTAATTATAAAAAGAAATATTAATGGGATGATTGTTGCTTCTTATAAGCAATAACATCATGGATTCTTAGGGACCCAGGGCACTGCAACACGGAGAGTACATTATCTCTCTGGCCGACACCGGTACTAATTTTTAATTGCCGTAACAGTAAAATTGTTCTTTCACACTACTATGTTCTTGAAAATGGAGTCAAAATTTTGATGGCTTCTGCACTTAGTACAGGGTAGGGTGGGGAGGGGCACATTTGGACATGAGGCACTTTTGAAAAAAGATGTCTTGATGACTAGTTACATTTAACTTTAAGACTGGCGTCATACTATAAATCGATTAGGCTTGCTTTCTCTTTTAAGCTCAAATGGCTTTCTTTAATTTATAACAAAAGTGGATCTGCTATCCTCATGTTGCCCATTCGTGGGATGCTCTTCCTTGGGATAATAACGAGCAAAAGATTTTGTGACTGACTGTAAGTGCTGTCGAACAATGGTTGTTACCTGACGATTGACGTCCTCTTCTTTCATACAGTCAGCTCGATTTGGAAACAGATCGTCTTCAGCTAATCGAGATTGCAACAACAAAATTTTCTTTTGAAATTCGAGAATTGATGCCTTGTGCCGAATTTTATTTATAATTTTGACTACTTCAGAGTGTGAAGATCTGGAGGCATTCTTTTAGCTGCCAGTTGCTCACGACAAATAATACAAGGCATAAACATCTTTCACTCTTCTAACAACTCCTGAAAGGCGCTCGGTCATGGTTGCTGCACTATCTGTACATAAGCCAACACATTTCCATAGTCCAAATTTCCAATTTCCAAGAATCCAAATTTCAAATAGTCATGGTTGTATTTCCTTGATTTTGAAACTTTGAACTTTTTATTCTCTCCGCCTCCAGTTCTTTGTGATGGTGCGTGTTGGTGGTTGTGGAGACTCAAATTGTAAGGATTCACGTGTTATTTAAAAAGCTTGTATTGTACGTATAACATAAAAAAGAAATAGAATTCTACTAATTCCAGAGATATTGATAGAAAATAAACCTGTCTTAGATAAAAAGATAAAAGGACAATATACTTTTATTTCATGTATAAGAAGAGAAAATAACTTATTTTGATATTTTTATTATTATTAGGTAAGCATTCCAATTTCAAAGCATTGTAAAATATACCTATTATTTAAATTTATTTGTTAGGTTTCATTTAGAAACAATAGTTCTTCACTTCTTAGGTTTTCTTTTCTTCGGAATTCACGAATCAGCTGCTACACGGAATCATTCAAAAACTCATGAAGTGAGACTACAGTAATGTTTATTTCCTTGATGTTAAATTTTGTTCCAAATATTAGAGTGGTTGTTTTTTTTTTCGTTTGTATGTTTTTTTTTCTTTTCAATTCATTCGAATAATATGGTTTTTGTCATCAAATAAGTGATAATTACTGATAAACTGTCATTGAGTAGAAGAACAGACCATGTCCATCCGATGTTGTAGCCGTAGCTAATTGTAATAACATATTTATTATTCTTTCTTTAAACTTTCTTTTCTAATTTAAAACTGCATACGCGACGGCTATAAACAAAACACTGACTGTCATTTTCTTTCCCATGCGCGGCGCGGGTGGAGGGGCGCGCTCTTTGTCCGTTCCAGCCACTCCGTACTTGCCGAAACGCGCAACGCTCGATGCTCGATGCAACGCGCGTATGACATGCACCTACTTTGATCGCATTACTCACTCGCTAGACAAAGCGCAACCTGAACATTTTCTTTAATCGTTTTCAGTGATGTTATTCTTAACATTAAATAATATTAAAAAATATATTAACCTTTACTTCCTGATGTAGCACTTTTATTATAGCCCGGCAAACTTCATGTACAATACGTGATATTACTTGAATGGAAATCCTAAATAGGTACGACAGACTTACAAAACTGTCTCCTGAAGCAAAAAATCTGAAAGTCACTGCAAGTCTTTCTTTCGCAGATATTGCTGTTCTCATCATTGCATCGTTCTTTTCTATGTCTGGGCCTATTTTATTAAGAAGATATTCAAAATCAGTTGCAGACATTCTGCATAAGTTTTCGGATTTACCAGATGGCTCCTTATTTTCAGCAGCGTACCTGAAACATTTATTAGTAGCAGTATCTATATAAAATCATAAAAATATTTTATCATAAACAGTTTATATCCGATTATTTTTTATTTTTAATGGTATACCTACCGATACTCTGCTGAGACTTTAGTTAGAAGTTAGATCTATAGAAACAGCATAGGCAAAGTTGGTCGTGTGAGGTATAATACTATACCTTTTGTTAGAACCAAACAGGTAAGTTTTATTTATTTATTTAGACAAACCCCATATATTTTCACTCATAAATTTATATTATTTACGACTTTATCTTTTATTTGGCGGTGAAATAAATTGTTTTCAATCGTTCCGTATCAGAATAAAGAAATGCTTTCATACTATAAATTCAATAATATAGATGTCAAGAACTTGTTTTGAAATAGAGTTTAGAAATAAAGTTTCTTGAAAAAAGAACACAAAGAAATATTTGGAAATTAATAAATTTAGTTGCTCAAAAGATGAGAAAAAACCCTTGAATGTATTCAACAATGTTTAAAAACTATAGTGGATGCTTTTCTATATTTTACTTATCAGAAAAATAACAAACAGTATATCGGTTACTAAAAATATTGTGTTGATAATGAATATACCTAAATATATATTAAAACTACGTCTATGCAAGGCTTATCTTATAAATCATTTCAATTTTATTATATTAATCATTTTATTTTACATGAAAATTATGAATTCCTTGATTTGACTGAAATGAAATATTTATATAAAGAAAATTAACATGGCCCTGCATAAAAATATAGTATGGGCCACTCAGCAGATCTTATCCCATCCTATTCAACATTTGTAACTTGAAATATAAAGAAAATTAAAAATAGAGACTTATGGTTACGTGGCAACTAACAAAAACTAAATTATTTTGTTTCCTGTATTGCTGCATATTTGTATTTAATATTTTAATATTCTCGAATGTACTGTATAAATAATTACTTTAATAATTTAACAACTTTATTAAACAGTGCGATCTTCGGTAGATAGATGACGTGAAATAAACTTGGAACGACTTTTAAATATCGACAATGTCCACCAACTTCTCTTTCGAGGCTCACTTTTTTTTTAATTCGAAGCAACTATGCACTTACAATAACGGAAGCTGCGGCAACAGCAATTTTATTGTCTTCACCGTCCATTTTTATTTCTCTATACGGTACGCTACTACGGGCCTACTACGATCACAGAAATACCTAGCGTCCAATGAAGTAACTGGACGCACAACGCAAATCTTGGCGTAATAAATGCGCACACTACGCAGCGTTACACATGGCCGTCGTTGGAGAGACGTTGGCACTGCGTGTGGGAACGCCCTTAGACTAACAGTAAATAATTATTAAGAAATAAAATCCTCTTAAACTTTGCAATATTTTATTAGATATGCTCTGGTACCGGTTTCGACATTACGCCATCTTCAGCCAGAAATCTGTACAAGAAAAAACACGACAAATAGCAAATGGAATTCAATAAATAATAAACGTGTTTTATACACATATTAGAGTTTGATTCAACTCAGAAGAATACATCCGGTGTTTTCCCGCCATATTGCGCAGAAGAACAATTTTATTCAGGGGCGTAGATATTTTGGGAGATTGGTAAGCATTCATAAAATGTACCCCAATAAATAGATTCAACAGAGAAGATTTCTTGCGTCTACAGTGATTACTAGCACATAAGAAAATAATTGAACAATTCTGAATGCTTTTGAAATTATTATAATAAATTATAATAAAATTAACGCTTTCGCTTTCGAGGATTCCAAGATGGTGGATAGTGAAGACCACCTGTCTGAGACATTGCTTAAAAATGCAAAATTGTGCGGCTACTGTAAGAAGCCAGTATCTGCAGAAGTAAACTGCAGCAACTGCAACGTGAGGTTCCACCCCGCTTGCCAAACACGCCACTCCAAACAGTGTACCAGTCACCAACAGGAAATTCCACAAAGTGAGGTTCCACAAAGTGAGGTTAATGGAAAGCAACGGCAATGTGATTTGGAGGTTAGAGACGAGCAAAACGATCCAGTAGTATACAAATTACAAGTGGAAGTAACGCTGATGAAGAGAATCGTAAGGGAAATGGAGGAGAAGTACAGTATCCTTTCGGAAAACAACATCCTCCTGAAGGAGAAAATTAATTTTTTGGAAAACCCGAATTTTTCTGGAACCAAACACAGCGCCACCTATGTATCTGTGGCTAAAACTCGCCCTAGCAACACCCCCAAGGAAAGTAGGAACCGCCGAGAACATAACCCTAATGTACAAATTGAAAATGCAGCTGCTCCACACAGCAAAGACACTCAAACTACTAACAACAAATCCAGCAACATATCAAAAAACAAAGATTCTGCACCACCTGCTGCATACATACATAAACAAGCTAACATTCAGGAAGTACCGACTAAGGCCAAACAACTAATTGATAAACAGACGCAACTCATGAAAGATATAATCAATTTGGACTCGGATGACACAGGTAACTGGCACGAAGTCAGAGGCAAGCGTACACCCGCATTAAGAAAAGGTATTGTAGGTACAGCAACTAACAACGGCAGCAACATAATGTCTACGGCACAGATGAAGAAAGCCTGGTTCTCAGTAGGACGAATCCAACCAGGCACCAGTGAAGAACTCATCAAGGACTTTGTAGTAAATGCAATTGGAAAAGACGACGCCAACATTGAAATAGAAAAAATCTACTCGTCACAACACAGCCAGACCGTAAGACTCGGAATCAAGTTTGAGTACAAAGATCTGATTAGCAAGCCCGAATTATGGCCAGTGGGTATAGTGGTAGACAGATACAATTTTATAAACAAATCTAGAAACCCTTTTCGTCGAAGTACGAAGGAGAACCCAGTAACCTAACAAGCAACACACGAGAAATCTATCTACTGCACGATCAAACCATTAAAATTAATAGGAGCAAAAATAAGCTCACTGTTATGGCATCCAACGTCCAATGCCGCACAAATAAAACCAAGGTGCTGCAAACTACATCCATCCTAGAAGAAGCAGATATTATCTGCATATCAGAACATTGGTTGACAAACGATAATGCAAACCTCTACCAATTACAAGGCTACAAGAGCGTCAGCTGCTTCTGCAGAACAGAATCAATTCATGGGGGAGTGTCTATTCTGGTCTCGGAAGAAATCGAAGCAGTCGAACTGGAACACGTGAAGGAAGCTGCAATAGAAAAGGATTGTGAGCTGGTGGGAATCTACTTACCCCGATACAATATCTCGGTTGTATGCCTATACAGAGCACCCACTGGCAACATCAACAATTTTGTCGGAGCACTTCACGACACTTTGACTCAAATTCTCGATACCAGAAGTTCAAATGCAAAGATAATACTGGTGATACAAATATAAACCTTAACGTGGACAACACAAACAAAAAAATGCTGCTCAACCTAATGCTTTCCTTTGGCCTAAAACAAACCGTAACGGACCCAACAAGGATCGCAGGAGATGCAATATCCTGTATAGACAACATATTTACCGACTTAGAAGAGACCACTGTTAAAGTCATAGACCCAGACTACGGAGACCATAAAGCTCTGATAATGGTAACTAACTGCACAAATGACCAACCTCCACCTCAGACTCTCCGAAGAAGATACACCGCCAAAAACAAGAAAAAATTCGTAGAATACCTAGAGCGAGAAACATGGCAGACAATAATTGAAGAAGAAAATGCCAACAAGGCGATGGACAAATTCATGTACATTTTTATCCGAAACTATAATTTGGCATTTCCACTTACCCAAGGCAACAAAAAACTAACCAAACCAGCAGTCTCAAGTGAATTAGTCCAGATCCGAGAAACACTTGGGCTGCTGAGACGGATCAATGACGGACACACTGACCAAGGCGCACACAACTTCATAAGAAACTACGAAAAATTCTATACAATATCTGCGGAACAACAACACAAACAGGAAAACATAACCTCCATCCTCCACTCCCAAAACAAACCAAAGTTTATATGGCAAACTATAAATCGACAAACTGGAAAGCGAAGAAAGGAGGTCCATCCAGAAACACCAACTAGCGAAGACTTTAACAACTTCTATACGCGCCAGCCAAACATGTTAATAAATGCAACGTACACAATTCCGCAAGAAATACAATGTCCACAATGTATATTCTTCCATCCCACGGATAAAGTAGAAGTAGAAGAAATTCTTCAACTAATGAAACCTAAACCAACTGAAGATGTGTTTGGAATAAGTACTCAAACACTCAAACTGGCAAAAATGCAAATATCGCACCCCCTGACAGACATCTTCAACAAGAGCATAGTACCAGGCATTTTCCCAGACAAATTGAAGGTTGCGAAGATAGTCCCAATATATAAAAAGGGAACACCCAACAATGCAAAAACTACAGACCAATCTCAGTCCTACCCTCCATTTCAAAAATTCTGGAAGAGATTATACTAAGGCGAATACAACATCACTTTCAAAGACACGGCTTACTAACGCAGCAGCAATTTGCTTACCAACCAGGTAGGGGAACAATCGATGCCATGAAACACCTTGTCGCCACTGCGTGCAATGCTCTAGAACCGGAAGAAATGCGGCGCACAGCTTTGTGATTTGAGCCAAGGTTTCGATACAATCCCACATCCGGTATTCATCACAAAAATGGAACAATATGGGGTTCGAGGGACGCCACTGGAATTAATAAAATCCTACCTGACACAGCGACTACAACAAGTGAGCATAAACAACTCCACCAGCACCTTCAGAGAGCCGAAAGTGGGAGTCCCGCAAGGCAGTGTGCTTGGTGGATTGTTCTTCATTATATACATCAATGACTTACATCCTGTCTAAGCTCTACAACGATAATTTATGCAGATGACACTTCTAACATCTGCAAACAGCAACGCGGAATTGCAACAAAACATGCAGGAAGGGCTGACAGAAGCAAATCAATGGTTCCAACAAAACGCTCTAACTCTCAATGAAGAGAAAACGGAAAAAATCACCTTCCAAATGGATAGATGGGAGCGGAGGGATCCTCCAGTACGTTTCCTCGGAGTGCACATAGACTCCCGTCTCACATGGCTGGATCATGTGGACATCCTCGGAAAAAAGTTAGCAAGAGCAACGTACGCTATCAGAAGAATCGACCAAACAGCTGGCAGCGAAGCAGCAAGGATCACATACTTTGCTCTGTTTCACTCCCGTATGACGTACGGTATAGAAGTTTGGGGCCACAGCGCGCTTGCACCTCAAATTCTTGTACATCAGAAGGGTCTGTGAGAGCAATAACCACTGCAAAACAGACCACACACTGTATACCATTATTTCAAAAGCATGGCATCCTCACAGTGCATGCAGAATATATATACAGATGTCTATGCGATATTCACAAAACCAGAGACTCGCATGCCAAACAAGGGGACCACCACAGGCACATGACGAGACAGAGGGAGCAACTTTGCAGCACATATATGCGACTTGCTACCACACTTAACCACGGGATCCAGGTGAGGCTGTACAACGCTCTCCCAGGTGAATGGAAAATGAACCAAACCAAAAAATTCAAGCGCATCGTGAGGGAACATCTTCTTAGATCATCACCCTACAGCGTCCAGGATTTTGAAGAATCTCTGCCACATGAATGACATCATCTGATCGACACTTATGTTGTAATATTATCGTTAATTGACTTATCTTTGTACAAAGAGCAATAAATTCTATTTCTATTTCTAACGCAGTTACGAACGTATCGTTTTGTGAGGTTATGTTATCTTAAACAGTTAGCACAGAAAAGAGAACAAGCAGAAAGGAAACTATCGTTGGCGGGAAGATCTACGCAGACCACCGCGCGCAGCTGACGCCATGTTGAAATCACGCAGATTTTTGACCAATAGAAGGCAAGCAGGAAGGTGTATTCATTTAACATGAACGTGTTTTATATCGACTGGCCCCATTACTTACCATCTCTACCTCATAACGTAGTTGATAGCGCGATATATTTTTTTGATCTACCTCGTCCCTAAACTTCGTTCGGTGCAGGTCCGTCCAAAATTTATACATAACCCCTAAACATACTGCAACGGGCGATCATCGCGCGGCTTTCCGTAAAGAGTTTTGAGGTACATGATCGAATATGATGTCTTGCCGACGATCCAATTGTTCCAGTAAACTGTAGCTGTTATTTACAGAACATTATTTTATAAATACATATGGGAACGTGTCTGAAGAATGCGATTAGGTATGGGTACATGTTATTATTATAACACATTTTAAATCAATGTTTTTATTGTATTTTATTAAGGATTGAAGATATGCGACGTGTTTAAGTGGTTTCGAGAAAGCAGTACACAGGCCCGCCGTAAGCGGGTGTGCAAGGGGTGCACCGCACGCGGGCGGCACCTTCAAGGGGGCGGCACTTTCAAGGGGGCGACAAATGTAAGAATGTCACCATTTTCAAACTCATTTTCATCGGTAGAGCATTTCATTTATAAAATGTTTTTTTTCTTTAGTTATGCGTTCCTCTACAACGCCAATAAATGTATGATAACAGTCTGCCACCTATTGGCTTCTAAACGTATTGCTAAAAACATTTTCAGTAGAGGCTAGTAGATGGCGGGTATAACTGGGGGGATGACGGGAAAAATACGGCGTTGCAGTTGTCTGCACATGGGAATCCCAACGTTTCCCGTATTGCAAAGAAACTGATTACTTCCTTAGGTCGCTCGTTGACTGTTGTCGATCTGTCTGTGTACGATATTAACTGTTTTGGTGGAAACATTGCTGCAGATATGGTAAGTACGTTATGTAATTATTTAATGATTAATATGTATTATTTATACAACGGTAATTATAGTACCATAAAAATAGTACATTTCTAAAGTTGCTACTGTCGCAAACAAACCCCCTGTTCGATTTAAATGATATTTGTTTGTGTTTTCTCAGTTTTACTTTGTTAATTCACGCTAATTCTCCGGATACTACAGTAGAAACTTTTATTTAAATTTGTATTGATTATGTTAAACGACAAATGTGTATATTTAAACTTTGATTGCTACATTTCCAAACACATCAATAGTCCTGAGAATATTGCTTACTATGCCGGTTTCGGTGGCATCTGGTGAAAGATCCTTTTCAAAGTTGAAAATTATAAAAAATTATTTACGCTCAACTATGCACCAGGACAGGCTTAATAATTTATCTATTGTTTCAATAGAACACGAAGTCTTGGATAGTTTGGATACATCAGAATTAATAGCAGATTTCGCAAGTTTAAAATCAAGAAAAGTTCAGTTCCTATAGACAGTTTAGTTTTGTTTTTTTTTTGTGTTCCTATATACATATATTTATATATTGATAAGTTCAGTCACTCTGTAGTGAAGTTAATAAAATGATTTTGATAATTATTTGTTTGCTTTACACCTCACCTCTATGCAGAGAAAATTTCTACAACACTTATCACTATTTGTGGAAAATAATGTCATTCTTACACGAGCTTAGTACTAATTAGTACTAGTCACACTATTTACAATACCCGCAATTCTGCTAATGTTTAGTACTAAGTCGACTGGCGTAAAGGATGGGGGCGGGGGCGGCATAGTTGGTTATGCACGCGGGCGCTCAAGTGGCTGGCGGCGGGCCTGGCAGTACATAGGATATCTACAAAGAATGAGTGCAACCACAGTGCAACTATAAAACTAACGGAGGATATACTTTTGTTTACCAAGAACATAATAAGATTTAGGTTGAAATACGAGGTAATGACTTTTGTATCATATTGAACACGTTTTATTGGAATGAATTACTAATTTTACAGTTGTGTGTTACCTCATTTGAGATGAGCTCAATCAGTTGAGACAAAGATAGAATGGAACACAGTCTATATTGCCGTAACAAGTAACTCATGAAAAACCAAAATAGGCGGTTTTTCAAAGGACAATATATTCTTTGAATAGTCCAAGTCAATTTATGCTAATATAACATTTATGTAGTATCAGATTCCTAAACTGGAATTGTCTGTTGGTGAAGAGCAAGTTGACACGCAAGAATCGCCCCCTCCGTTAAAAGGAATGAAAATACTACAAAATATTCAACTGCCTCCTACAGGTAAACAATAGTTAATTGTGTTCATATTATTCATTTATTTTTGCATAATTCATACCATATAACTGCATACTTTTTTGAAGACTATGCTTAAAATTGTAAGCAATCTGTACCATCATATCTATAATTTATATCTACATAACCATTTTATACAAAAAATATAATTTTTTCAGACCTTCTGCAAGAACTGGATTGGAATGTACCTTTGGTTACTCCATCATCGGTTTCACCACCTTTGCTATCTCCAACATCTACTCAAACAAGTTCCAGCCTTTCATCGCATACACCAAGGAAGGAAAAGCTCAGGAGTACAATAAAAAAACTCCAAGCCGAAGTGGTGTACCTCCAAAACCAGATTCCCACTACAAAAAGTATTGTGGACAATGCCACTTTTGAGGATTACAAATCACTAACTAATAAATTTGTTGAAAACAAGGAGCTTGCAAATTTTATGTTAGTGCAGGTTTCACAAGCTCAGAAACATCCTAAGGGGCGAAGATATTCTGATGAATTTAAAGAGCAGTGCCTTCAGATACACCTCATGGAGCCAAAGGTGTATAAAAGAAAATTAGCTAAAGCTTTTTGCTTGCCAGGACCAAAGACATTACTGAAGCACCTCAACCGACTAAAGCTGATTCCAGGCATAAATGACAGTTTGTTGAACACATTAAAACTCAAAATAGATCTATTTACAAAAGGAGACAGAATCTGTACTATATGTGTTGACGAGATGTCAATTAAATCAAATTTGTTTTACCATATCGGCAATGATGAAGTTATTGACTTTGAAGATTTTGGAGGACAGAAATCTTTTATGGCTGCGCAAAACGCAACAGTAATAATGGTGCGGGGCATAGGAAATAACTGGAAGTAACCGTTTTCTTATTACTTTCACCATTCGATCTGCCCAGGGACCAAACTCAAAGACTTGGTAGAAACTGCTATTGTCAAGCTTCAAGAAATTGGCTTAAAAGTCTGTGCACTGGTGAGTGACATGGGATCCAATAACTTGCAAATGTCGGACCTTTTCAACGTCGCTTGGGAGACACCATACTTTTTTGCGAATCAAGAGAGAATTATTTGCATTTTTGACTAGCCGCATTTATTAAAGGCAACAAGGAATAATTTGTTAAAATACAAATTTGTTGCTAATGATCAAAAGGCATGTTGGCAACATATAAAACAATTTTATGATCATGACAAAAAATTCAATTGTAGAGCAGCGCCTAAATTGACGGATTCTCACTTAACTTCTACCGATTTCGAAAAAATGAAGGTAAAATATGCATCACAAGTATTTAGTGCAACGGTGGCTGCAGCATTAAATGTGTAGGTATATTAGATTTGGCGGAATTTCTTCGGAAGCATATGCCACGGCAATGTTTATTACTATGATGGATAATCTATTCGACCTCTTCAATTCATCGACCTCTTCAATTCATCAACCACCCGCCAAGGAAATCCCTTCAATAGAGCATACAAGGAATTCGATTTTCAAACAAATTTTTTAAACGAAGCTTACAAATATTTTGATAATTTGAGACTTTTAAATTCTGATGATGAAGATGTAACAAACAAAGTGAAATTTATAAAATGCTGGAAAGCCAATATAAAAGGTATAAGGCATTTATGGGAAATGCTCAGAGATAAGGAACGATTAGAATACTTATTTACGAGGAGGTTAAATCAAGATTGTCTGGAAAACTTCTTTGGGACAATCCGGCAGCACAATGGTAGCTGCGTAAACCCGACCCCCAATACAGTTCAAGCGAACGTTCCAAAAATTGTGCTGCATAAACCTAATGCATTATGGAGCCGAAAACTGCGAAGCGGATAACGACAGCATGCTGCTGCAATTAACTGATCTGCAGTCCAGAGATATACCAACACCGACTGTATTACGGACACACTCGGTACCACTGGACACAGATTATCATAATGTTGACATTTTTCAACAAAATGTGATCAGATACATTTCTGGTTACCTAATAAAAAAATGTTTAGGGAGTCCACAGCTGTGATATTTGCAACGAGTACGCAAGGAAAAGTGACGAATTGGACGACACCTCTATGCTCTGTTTTTTCAGGGCATATGAAAACACCAACAGACACATTTGGAAGTCTTTGTATGCCCGATAATAATTTTGTGTATTTCATCGCCACATTAGAAGATATATTCAAAAGAAGTTTTGAAGAGTGTGTTGTAGAAAAAAATTTAGGATATCTTTTCTTACAGACATATTCAACTGTAAATTTTGTTCACCCATGTGGGAATTTCCCTTTAACTTATATGTTAAATTTATTCTGCAGAATGCGATTATTTTTCACTTTAAAATTTGTAAATAGAAACCTAAAAAATGTAACAAATAAAAAAAATAGACAATTGATTGTATGGAGGAATGAATAAAAATTAAAACAAGTAACTTGTGGATATTTTTACTTTATCATACGCAGTATGTAAAGTATTGTAATCGTGCCAAAAAAATTTTTTGAGATTTTAGCGGAAATATGTCTTTTTGGGTCCCCTGAACATTTTTGACCAAGGTACAAAAAAATGTCTGTGTGTGTGTGTGTGTGTGTGTGTGTGCGTGTGTGTGTGTGTACCCGTTTTTTGTGACGACGATTCCGGAGAAACTACTAAAGGTATCGGGACGAACCTTCATATTTAGAAGTTTCATAACCAAACTTAGAGCTGAAAAGCTTTCTGTTGAAAAGGGTCCAAAGGAACTGGTGGTTTACTCTTAGCATTTTTCGAAGATTTTGCAAATAAGCCGCCATTTCTGGAATTTCCTCGAAATAGTTAAATAATAGATTAAAGTAGAGGAAATTCTGAATAATTTATGTCTACGACATTTTTTGGTACAATCAATAGTTTAGCTGCATGAGCAAATTCTATTTCATCGAGATCGGTCGTACTGCATTAAAACTAGTAGCCAGGAATTGTCAGATTTTTTGATTCTAATGACAGTAAGTAGTATCAAACGCTAATGTTTTGACAATGACTTCTGTCAATATAAGATGCGTTCAGATATTGTATTACACTTTTTACACCCAATAACACGTGTCATTTGGACGGTGTACCCGATGTCAACGGAGTACAATATCCGAACGCAGCTTTAATCGACATATCTGTCTAGTTCTACTAGTTTTATTTTAATGCAGACATAGCCGATCTCGATCAAATAGAATCTCATGCAGCTAAACTACTAATTTTATATATAGTATGATAAAGTCATGTGCCTGGCCACATCAGATTTTTTAAATACCATACTGTCACTTTTTAGTTATAACCAATTAATCAAAAATCTTGGACTTCAAATTAAGAATATTTTCCCGCATACATACACATTTATTTAATTTGCCAGCTTGAATATTTAATTTATTATGCTATTTCATAGTTTAGTTATTTTTTCTTGATTTTTTTATTTTTTTTATCCGTTAATGATCGGTTAATTGCTCATAACTCAAAGATAACGCATTTTATAAAAAAATGATTCTTACAAACTCTTAGAATTATTTTTTTTTTTAAATATAGAGGCTGTTCTATTAGAAAAAGAAAAGTTCACCAAATTTTCAGAATAAAATGAACATCCGTATATTGAAAATATATCGCTTGTTTAAAACCAAAAAACTTTTGTTTGAATTTTTCTTTGAACTTCTTTACGGTTAAAGAATTACTAAGGTGTTCCGGTTTGACTAATCATGTATAATCCGCCATTTTTAATTTATTGTAAAAATCTGACATGACATTTTTAATTATCAATCTTCAAATATTACGGGAAATAATTTGCATGCAAATCCTACATCATATATACCTACATCACAATAAAATTATTTAAAGGCTTTAAATAAACAAGTATTGTTAAAAATGTAAGCTGTTTTTCCGTCGAGTTCAAAGACAGTACATGTCCATGATGATTGTTTTAATCATAGCTCTGCTTTTAATCAAATATAAATAAAATATGTAGTACATTTAATTCTCTGTGAACTACTTTATATTTTGTCTATTGGCACAAAATAGCTAACTGCTATACTTTTCAAGATATTGCACCAACAAAATTATTTAAATCTACAAATAAGTTTTTGTTTGCAAATCTTCATTTAAAAATTCTTTGGATAGGTATCCGAATTTGTTAAGTTAATAGCATCGTTAGATCTGGTGTCTATTTAGATAATATAATCCTTAATTAAAAAAAAAAAAACTAAGAATTTCAGTCCAACAACATAGTACTAGAAGTATTAGAATATTCAATTTAATTCGTTGCAGAAATAAAAAAAAAGTTAAGTTGTTTTAATACGCAGTATATTATACGTCTAAGCAAATTAAACTGAGATTGATATTTTATAAATAAGTCAACGCTTAAAAATTCCTAGAGTATAAAAATGTTATTTCGATTCGAAACATCGCATATGTGCAGTGTGCACTTATAAAACACGTTTCAAATTCTCGAAGCGGACCGGCCGGCTGGACAAAAACGTGTTCTATTATGGCTGTAAAATAACTACGCCGAATGTTGCTCGAATATTTGACGAAAACATACTCATACCCGTCAATGCTTCACAGAAAAATACATTTTTCTTGTCGAAACAAATTGTTTTCGAGGCATAGTACGAGATTATATATTCTATTAGTGATGGCTCGTGAGTGTATGTTTCGAAACACTGTATCGACTCATTAAGTGTTTCAAATGTTTCGAAACATTAATTGGTAAATGATTCGATTCTTGAAACATTAACTTTCATTATTTGTGGGGAAAATGTATTTTAGTATGACTGAATTTTCTAATCTAAAAGTGCTAGTGACTCATGTTTATGTACATGCAAACTAATATGTGTCACTATCACGATATGTTGGAAATACTGTAATTTCGTCTGCTACCACCGCACCGCCATTACCTATCCTTACCATCAATCGGAACGCACATTAAAAAAAATGAATTCAATTCATGTTATCACAACTAATAATAATATTGACAACCTTCAAAATCTGACAATATTATTTACCATAAGTTAATTAGTATCGTAACCACAGTATCGTGAGTCGAAACGGCGATTTGACTCTCTAACACTGCATATCGTCAATGTGACTCGATTCATCCAAGCGCATGCGCAACATGAACTGTGTCGTGAGTCGAAACAGTGACTCGATACACAAACACAAATGAATCAAATGTTTCGAAACATTTAAATGAGTGATTCCGCCCATCGCTATATTCTATATTTCAATTTCGACAAGGAAATAATATCCTTGTACGAAGTATGCACATGTTTGTTTTTGCTGCATTAATAACGCGTTTCGGAAAATATTATAATATAAAATGAATAAGGAATTTATTGTTGACGCCAAACCACTATTATTTAAATGCTTTAAATAAACAAATATTGTTAAAAATGTACGCTGTTTTTCAGTCGAGTTCAAAAACAGTATATGTCGATGATGATTGTTTTAATCATAGCTTTGCTTTTGATGCAAATATAAATAAAATATGTAATACATTTAATTCTCTGTGAACTACTTTATATTTTGTCTGTTGGCACAAAACTGTTGGCACTGACAAAATAATTTTGTTAATTTTCTCAGAACTCACTTTTTGAACTTGTAGTGTTTTCGAACCTACCGATTCAATTGAGTGTTCGGAAACATGTAATAAATTGAGATTCTTTTTGTTGCAGGACGGTTAGTGCGAAATTCCTTCGCAAGCAATATCATAGTATTTTCACCGTCAATCAAATCAATAATCAAAATTGTTTTAGATATTCGTTTATATACTAGATTAGCATCGGCTTTTTCATTTTGGTACTGATGTGGCCCTGTTCGCAGTATAAATCGCGGCGTACGACCTTTTCCTACACGGATATGCTTCATCCTGGCATACCTAAGACAGACTTACAACCTCGGCGATTGTGTACTACGAAAGGATACTACGAAGGAGTACTAGCCGTCTTGCCTTCGTTGGGTTGGCAGAACAGGGGAAAACGTCACTAGCGTCGGCTGGTTATCGAATGACCGCCTATGACCTCATTTGAAATGAAAAATTTATGGTAACCTAGTATATTAACGCATATCTCTTTTCAAAAAGTCAACTAGAGATTTTATAGTACAATGGTGCAAATTTTATGGTATGCTTTGGGACAACATGGGACAACGTGTGATAACCTGGGACATCCTGAGACAACATGGGACAACGTGGGACAACTTGGGACAATATATGGACAACAGTTCATGGCTAGAAGCAGGATAATAAGGTAAGATTTCGGAATACAAAATAAGATTTAAGGTGTACTTTTGATTCTTTATTGACGGGTAATTTCATGTCAAATCAACACAGTTTTATTCCTCACCACCTTGGATTTTGATAGAATTTTCTACAAGGTTGATTGTCGCTCACCTGATTAATTTAGAGAGGTGGCATAGGTGCCATTCTAAAGCTTTTTCCATGAGCTTTCTCCTGATGTACAACACAATAGGTTTTGTGAGGAAATTTTGTTTTCTTAATTAATAATTAATAGTTTAATTTTGAAATGAAGTAAATATATTTTGTACAAATAGTACAAGAGTTTAAAAGTATACGTGATAATGTTTCTTAAAATAAAAAATTTGTACAAAATCAAACAAATCGAAAATAGTATATTATTATACAAGTTTTATAAGACGTCAAATTGGCGCACGAGTTGTTTTGGGCACGACGAGCGTAGCGAGGAGTGCCCAAATGGAACGAGTGCGCCAATACGTCTTATAAAACGAGTGTAATATACTTTTTTTTCTACTTTGCGTCATTAATTTTATATAAATTTAGAAATTGTGGTTACTATATTGCGCTAAATTAGAATCTAGGGTATTTCGCGGGTACCACGTGGCTGCACTGTAGTAACTGTCAACTTCGTTAAGGATGAGATCTATGAGATGGAATCTTGACAAAATCTAATTGTGAATAAAATTACTCTACTTTAGCCTACAAGTTTGAATAAATATTCAGCGAGGTCTCAACGATGATCATAATGGAGCTTGGGGCAACGCTTTTAACCCTACTGTGATAAATATATGAAACTTAACCTAAAAAGTCAACAACTTTAATAGTGGTTTTATAAGTATAATAATCAGAATAGAAGTGTTTGGCGGTGACTGATTAGTTACTTCGAAGAACAAGAACTTACTAAAGAATTGTTTTAACACCTAACGTTTAATAGCGGTGTCTACCTAATTCCGCTACGTAGCCGTTGCGGCTTATATATTTACAAGCACTTATAATTGAAACCCAATTTTAATTTCGGCAAAGTAGTTTATTAGAATAAATTATACTTAGTAAAATTACATGTGATGGAGGTAATACAAATATGTTGCACACAACCAGAACTAAGACGAAGTCGAAAGCGACGGACAAAAATGAATACGAATTGAGCCGAACAGAATTCGGTCCAAAATGTTACCGAAAACTTATACGTTACATAAACTAAGAAATCCTCTACACTTTAAATGTACTATAGCTTCATACGTGTATGCTGATAAACCATTGATTGCGCATATACAATCTCGTAGCAGTAATTAAAATCATTCATAACTACGATGTAGGTTTGATCTTCGCATAATACCTTATTAAAGTAAATGTGGTCCTTGAATTATATCTGAAAAGGGGATTTGATGTTTAGTTGAAAAGAATGATAACGATCACTTACCAGAGTCGTAAAACATCACCGAAAACGTTATGCTGGCGTATTTTGATGTACACAGCAGAACTAAGAAAGCCACAACCTTTGGCCATACTATAGCAGGCTACACGCATGTTTAAATATGTATAGAATATTGATATTTCGCAGTTTATGCGATTGCAAGCGATTAAAAAGAGGCAGTGTGTGGTTATGTATTGTACGTTTGACATTTGGCATTTGATATCAATGTGTACCAATCCTGGCAATCTTAGACAAAAATGTTACTGTTTTCGGTGTTACAATGTGTTAATTGTAACACCGAAAACAGTGTTACAATGTGTGCATTGTGAATGCAAAGTAGAAAAACATATTAATAATGGTTTTTGTGTTGAATATTTATCAAAAACCTTAAATTTGTCGATTTTTGAAAAATTTTGCAAGAACTCTAATGATTAGTTTTAATCACTAGCCTCTGGTTGCCTTAGGTATGAGGTACGTGCTCGACTTTGTTGTATACAGGCTGTCTCACGGAACTGGTACATTAGAAGTTTCTCACGTTCTACTATTTCTGGAAACTTGAAATTTTGGAACTAGACTTTACTCGATCTGAGCTCTTCAGCTACAATATTCTCAGCTAAAATATGCTAAAAGTTAACTGCCATGTCCGGTCACCGGAAGTCGGTATCAATTTTAAATGGAATGATATAATTTTTATTTTATTTTTGGTTTCTACGTATCAAAATACATCACTTTTGATAATGTTTCCCTATACCTAAATATCACCATTTTTGAGTTTTTTTGATTTTACAAATTTTTGGGTGATTTTTGCGGTTACGTTTAACATTGAATATCTTGGTTATTATTGTAACTAGACGTTTGATGATTGGTGGCCCATAACTAGAAACATAACCAAATAAGACGATGTTTAGTTCATCATGATATCTTAGACAGGGTGTTCAATAATTGAATTTTCAAACGTAAAAAACTCATCTTCTTCAAATGGAACATCCTGTGTACCGATACGCCATTCGATAGGAAATCTTATTCCCTATCAATTAATATTAGGGTTCCATATATCTATCTTTAATAATTTTTGAGATGTTAGTATGAAAGAATGCAAACTAAATACAAAACGATTTATTCTTCATTTATAGGAATGTAACAACTTTGGAACAGCAGGAAAAATATTGAAAAGGTTTGTTAAAACTAAAATAATCTATTTGGGATATCTAAGTTAAATTAAAACTTAATTATGTTCTTTGAAATGCTGCCCGTTCTGCTCCAAACATTTTAAAACTCTTCGCTGTACTTCTGTCATCGTCGCTCTTCGGATTTCTTGTCGCTGAAGTCCATTAATGGCGGCTACTAATCTGTTAGTCAATTCTTCGCGAGTATTAACTGGTGTGGAATAGACTTGACTTTTCACATGACCCCAGAAAGAAAAGTCTAATGGTGTTATATCTGGTGAGCTTGGTAGCCACCGCCAGGGTCCCCTATTTCCGAACCACCTATCGTCAAACATCTGATTAAGTTGAATGGATACCACATGCGAAGAATGTGCCGGTGCACCGTCCATAAAAGAAGTCGCGGAAAATATTGAGGAGAGGAGTTTTGCAAAAATTGTTCACACATCCACGCAAAATTTCTAAATATCTATCACTATTTAAATTTTCGTTGTTTTCGTATCTAATTTCGTCCCCCATTATTAAATGGGAGTATTCAAAATGGATTTAAAGAAAAAGTGACAAATTCTCAAAAACTATTAAAGATAGATATAGGGAACACTAATATTGATTGATAGGGAATAATATTTCCTTTCGAATAGCGTATCGGTATACATGTGTTCCATTTGAAAAAATGAGTTTTTTACGTTTGAAAATTCAATTATTGTGTTGTAAATTTTGAACACCCTGTATAAGATATCTTGACAATTAAACATCGTCTTATTTGGTTATGTTTCTAGTTTTGGACCACCAATCATGAAACTTCTAGTTTCAATAATAACCGAGATATTCAATTTTAAACTGCGAAAATCACCAAAAAATTAGTATAATAAAAAATACCAAAAATGGTGATTTTTAGGTATAGGGAAACCTTATTAAAAATGATGTATTTTACGTAGAAACCAAAAATAAAATCAAAATTATATCATTCCGTTTAAAATAACAAAGTTGATACCGACTTCCGGTGACCGGACGTGACAGTTAACTTGAGAATATTTTAGCTCAAAAGCTCAGAAGAGTAAATTCTAATTCCAAAATTTCAATTTTCCAAAAATAGTAGAATACGAGGAATTTCCAATGTGCCAGTTCCGTGAGACACCCTGTATACATATATTTTTTAAAGGGGAGTTTCTGACTTGTATAGTGTGTGCTAAAACACGCCATACTTCCATGCTGCAATACGACCGTACGGATGGCTTAGTGTTAATAGTATATTATTATACAAGTTTTATAAGACGTCAAATTGGCGCACGAGTTGTTTTGGGCACGACGAGCGTAGCGAGGAGTGCCCAAATGGAACGAGTGTGCCAATACGTCTTATAAAACGAGTGTAATATACTATTTTTTCTACTTTGCGTCATTAATTTTATATAAATTTAGAAATTGTGGTTACTATATTGCGCTAAATTAGAATCTAGGGTATTTCGCGGGTACCACGTGGCAGCACTGTAGTAACTGTCAACTTCGTTAAGGATGAGATCTATGAGATAAAATCTTGACAAAATCTAATTGTGAATAAAATTACTCTACTTTAGCCTACAAGTTTGAATAAATATTCAGCGAGGTCTCAACGATGATCATAATGGAGCTTGGGGCAACACTTTTAACCCTACTGTGATAAATATATGAAACTTAACAACTTTAATAGTGGTTTCATAAGTATAATAATCAGAATAGAAGTGTTTGGCAGTGACTGATTAGTTACTTCGAAGAACAAGAACTTACTAAAGAATTGTTTTAACCACCTAACGTTTAATAGCGGTGTCTACCTAATTCCGCTACGTAGCCGTTGCGGCTTATATATTTACAAGCACTTATAATTGAAACCCAATTTTAATTTCGGCAAAGTAGTTTATTAGAATAAATTATACTTAGTAAAATTACATGTGATGGAGGTAATACAAATATGTTGCACACAACCAGAACTAAGACGAAGTCAAAAGCGACGGACAAAAATGAATACGAATTGAGCCGAACAGAATTCGGTCCAAAATGTTACCGAAAACTTATACGTTACATAAACTAAGAAATCCTCTACACTTTAATGTACTATAGCTTCATACGTGTATGCTGATAAACCATTGATTGCGCATATACAATCTCGTAGCAGTAATTAAAATCATTCATATCTACGATGTAGGTTTGATCTTCGCATAATACCTTATTAAAGTAAATGTGGTCCTTGAATTATATCTGAAAAGGGGATTTGATGTTTAGTTGAAAAGAATGATAACGATCACTTACCAGAGTCGTAAAACATCACCGAAAACGTTATGCTGGCGTATTTTGATGAACACAGCAAAACTAAGAAAGCCACAACCGTTGGCCATACTATAGCAGGCTACACGCATGTTTAAATATGTATAGAATATTGATATTTCGCAGTTTATGCGATTGCAAGCGATTAAAAAGAGGCAGTGTGTGGTTATGTATTGTACGTTTGACATTTGGCATTTGATATCAATGTGTACCAATCCTGGCAATCTTAGACAAAAATGTTACTGTTTTCGGTGTTACAATGTGTTAATTGTAACACCGAAAACAGTGTTACAATGTGTGCATTGTGAATGCAAAGTAGAAAAAAATAATTTTAGGTACTTTTGTCTACAATCTACATACTCGACATACCGGATGTCGGTTACATATTTTGTTAGTAATCTGGCCACTCATTAACTACGATACTAATAAATTTTAAATTAATATTCATATTTTTTATCTGCTGTTACAAATCAAATTATCACATTGTCAAGTGTCGATTATTTTGGTATTTATCAATTCACTAATGCTGAGAACGACAGCCATAAAAATATATCCATCTTTCTTTTATCGAAATTAATAAAACATATGCCAAGCGATAGAACTGTCCAAGTAGTATACTTCGTTTTAGTATACATCGTTTTGCACCAAAAATTTATCAAATAGATTTGTCTAAAATGTCATTTAATTAAGAGAGCGTTATTTAATAAGGGCGCCAGACATCTCCATAAACAATTGCAAATTACTCCGCCCACCGACATCACAGAACTTCGACGTCAGCAAATTCGTAAAGCACATGAAATTCTGCATCTTACGTCGGTATTAACAAGACACTACCCTTAAGACAACCAACCCTAATGCGTCTGTAAAATGAGAAATATGTGCGAAATGTGCGAAAATGTGCGAAACGAGTTCAATACCGAGTCCAATGCATTGACACCTTGCAAGTTATATTTATATTTGACCGTGTGACAAGTGTTTGACGTGCATGTTTTAACTATTGCATTATAATAATTGTGGAAATCACCGTTTAGATAAGCAAAATCGACCGGTCTACTTTTTAAAATTAAAATTAAATACTAGTTTTTACGTGCTACGTTTTCTTTAATTATTGAAAATAAGTTAGGTACATACCAAAATAAAAATAAATACTTTTTTATACCACATAGACTCACAGAATGGAATATCGAACACCTACGAAGAATTCCTCCGAAAATGCATAAAACTAGCTATAGGAATTAGATCTCGTGCTATAAAACTAGACGACATAATCTGCGTTTGCTCAGAAAATCACTCCGACGTCTCATAGTTTGTTTTGAATCACTCGTGATAAAAGCTGTAACTTCAGCTTTCGACCTGATCATGTCAAAGGCGGATATGACACTTCTACTGTCGCAGGTGCCACCAAGATTGATATTCACCACACCAAAATCCGAAA